>ML769347.1:0-1200000 GCA_009732865.1 Stipitochalara longipes BDJ | reverse complement strand
TGAGAAACGATTTGTTGGCGATTGGGGTAGCCACCGCTCCAGGTGACCGACGGGTGAAAGCGATACATTATGGAATGTATTTGGAGACCTGAGGTGTTGTTGACTCTCTAGTTGTCTGTTTAGCTTGCAATTGCTCGGAAAAAGAGATGTGGTGGAGAACTTACACTCCAGATTCCGCCCAATTGTTTCCGTGGGCCAGCTTCGAAAATCTGGACATCGAAGCCATGGCCGACACAATGAGATGCAGCGGAGACGCCAGTCAATCCTGCACCAATAATAGCAATCTTGGGCCTTCCAAGCTTTGCCCCTGGTTTTGGGGGTTCGGGGGAGAGAAGCTTGTTAAGGAACCATTGGATGAGTTGGTAAATGAAAGCGAAGGGATGAAGGATGGGGTTCTCCATGATGAACGATTGAAAATGGAGCAGATACGATTCCAATTGATATCAAAGGTCAATTGATGAGAGAAAGTGAGATGGAACTTACGGTGTGGTTTTGTTAAGAGGCTGGTCGGACAGCACGGATGTTTGAAAGTTTTGGACTATGACGTACCGTGAATTAGTGCTGCACGTGAAATTTGCATGTGAAAATGAGGACTTTCACTGCGATGTTTTAAACGCATCTCCATTACCAAGCTCACTCTGGAAACAAAATCGTTGATTGAATTAGAGGACTAGAAGAATGCTGTGGGGTCATATGCTTGAGGAAGTTCACCTGTATACTTTAGAGTTAGCTTGGTTGGCAACATCCTCACTCCCCTCACAACAGTCAACATAAAACGTACGGAACGGAATTTTTCCCCCTAAATAACTTAAAAAAAAATTGATTAGATTGGGATGAGCTGTAGCAAATTTGTCGCGAAAGTCCCAACGTTCTGTTCCTCAGCTGGCGAAAAAGTCCGAGGCGATTGATTCCCACTCATCCCACTGGAACATGTCCATCGGATCACCAGCAAGAATGCTGTCTAGCTCTTCTAGACCTGTAGTCTCGTTCGAGTTCCACTCGCCATTCCACACATTCAACAGCGGGTCCGGAGCTGTCATATCCATACCAAAAGTCCCTTCCTTCTCACCATTAGGCATCACTTCAGCTTCACCGCCACCAACTACATTATCCCCTTTTACGAGTGCATCTAGTCTTCCCCACCAAGGGTCCACTCCCTTCCCATCGCAATCCCATCCAATCTTTTTCCATACCCTCCTCCTCAGTTCAACCATAATCAAGTATCTCGCATTCGTTCGCTGCAACCTGTCATTACCGCAGAGCATATCTTTAATGGGAAATGGATTTTCATTCCGAATTCTAGTCACCCTCAAACTCATGATCTGGTCAAGGAGAGAGCGGCTCAAGTGCTCCTCTTCAGCGATATTGGTACATGTGGAAAGGTGCATGAGTAGGATGACGATGGCGTGCAGCGGCTGAATCAGACCTGTGGTGAACCAGACTAGGTGTGGTGACGAGGGGAGGGTTGAGAGGTGGAGATAGTGAGTCAAAAATGAGCGTGCCGTTCTGTCTCAACATCAGCTAGTTTTATGGCCTCTTGAAAAAAAAAGAAATATATGAAGAGAGACGACTCACTGTACGACTTCACTATGGCATCCCGTTCCTTTGTATTGATCCAACTGCCAAAAACGAAGTCCGAGCATACAGTAGGCACGATCTACCTGCATCTTGAGATATGTTCTTGCCCATTCGTTCTCTGGCTGTTTGGTGTCTGGGATTAGGTCAAGAAGAGTGGTAATCAGGACTTTGAACTTGGAAACCTCGTGTTGCGAAGGCAGGGTTTCAAACCAAGTTTGCATCCGGTTTGTCCACTCATAATGGCCTTGCATGGCAATCATGATCGGCGAGGAGTCTCCTGGGTCCGATGGAGAACTCCTCGGGGCGATGTTGTCATCGTTGCAACAAGAAGGAAGCTGGGTTGTGTATCCTGATCGATGTATGATCGGTGGTAGGCCAGTCGCGATAGTCGACTCAACATCGAGGAACAGCAGATGCCACCACATTCGTCTCCTTATTTCAAGGCAGATTGGGTCTCCTGTCTTCTTGTCCACATGTAACCGCAGAGATTGTGCAAATCGAATAGTTGTAGGAAGGAACCCAAACGCAGAATATGGACTAAGATGGCTTGCTCTAAATGTATTCATGATGATATAGCTTTGAAGAATGTGCAAAGAAGCTTCGATGTTCCTAGCATGATATCCTGCAAAGTCTATGGTGTTGAAAATCTTCTCCCAAAACTGCAGGAGCGTAGAACAGCTTTCGATGTCGACTACATTTGAGTTTACTGCGCCTGTATAGAGCACTGCGATTACCAGAGCCAAGGATTCTGCAGAGTAAGAACGTGATAAGTTGGGCCAGAAATCGTCATATTGCAGTTGTAGCTTGCGTATGTGGCAGACGGGCACGATAGGGTATATGCTAAAGATGAAGTGCTCAAAGAACGGCTGACATGTCTCTCGAGAGGGCATGTGGTTGATGACAGCCAGAGCAAACTCTTCTCCGAAAGCTGACAGTGGAATGACATGAGCTAATGGGGGCTGAAGTTTTTGTAGAGCTTGAACACGGGTAGGCTACAGGGAAAGTCAGATCTCTCGTCACGTGAGGGCTTCAACTCGTACCTCTTCCGCCTCAGCTACGGCCCAGACAGGAACTTCATTGTTTCCGTTATTAGCTTTCTTGACAATTTCCACTTGGTGTTCAATAACTGAGCCCCAAGTATCTGGCAAAGGAGGCGTGATCATTCCAGGCCTCAGGGCTAGAGCAGGAGTCTCATCGACGAATTCCACTTTTCCTGCCTCGTCATCGAAGTACATGCAATTCTTCCCACCTTTCTTGCACTGCGAACAAGATGGCCGAGTGCGATCACATTTAATCTGCCACGAGTTGTTAGCAATGAGTAAGAGGAAAGAGATAGAGTGGCATTCGTACCCTTCGATCACGGCATATTGTGCAGGCGGTCGTGACGCGCCGTCGCTTTATTCTGTCAGTGGACGCAGCAGTCGAAGGCGATGACGCTGGCATTATCGAAGAATAAGAAATAAATGCATATATAGAGCGAGGAGTTTCACTTCGAATGATGGAAGGTGTATGGTGGTTGACGGTTCGGCCTGGCGAAGGATACGGAAATAAAACGTGGTCATCCGGGGTAAGACTCCACGTGACCATGTTCCATTAGTACTCTCAACCTCGCCGAAATACGGATAGTAACATCTTTTTGAGGAATTACATTTTATAAAATATCTACTGACCAGAGAATGAATTAAATTAGAATGGATTTAATTGAAGTTGCGATCTATCCCTAACTACACCTTTCCACAAGTCACTTACTCCAGCCAGGAAGCTACTTGAGAGTTCTGTGACCCGGTTTGAAGAGATTACCAATATGCTAATATACTGTACAAAAGAGAGCAATAAGTAGAATGTGACAAGTGATCGGCTTCAGAGTCTTAAAGACTCCCCTTCAATCCCCCTAACTCTCAAAATTCTACTTTCCCCATCTTTCTCAGAGTGCCTCCATATTTAAAGAATAACCAAGGCATTGGACTGAACGCCAGTGCAATGAAGGCTATAACAGAGTTCCCCCATCCAAGCCCGAGACGATCATACAACGGCTCTCCTGCCAACGGCAAAAACGCTCCACCAATAGACTGCAGTACTTTACTCGCAGCGATAGCCGACGCAGAGTATCTTCCATAAGTGTGCACGAGATACATATTGATAGACATCTACATATGGCGACAGTCAGTAATATTTTCAGGGAATAGTTAGATGAGTATAAGTAGAGAAAGAAAAACTTACAAAACCAGGAAACATCCCCAACCCAAAGCACACCGTCCCCAAGATGGGAACTATCCAATGAGTTCTCTCCTGTGCAGACCACCCATACCAAAAGAATGACACTGCAACCAACGGCGCACTCACTACCAAAGGCGGCAACCTGTATTCTGGTTCTTCTTTTCCCTCGTATCTGTCCTTCATCTTCTTGTATAACACATCGCTGCCCTTTCCAGCAATTGCCATGCCACAAACCATTCCTGCTCCGAGGCCTAGATATGAGAGGCCGGTGGAACCCGTACTAAAGCCGTATTGTTTCATGAAAACACGCGGGAAAGTGGTGACGAAGAGATAGGTCAGTCCGAAGAGAAAAGTGACGTATATTGAGAGGAGGAGGACGATGGGGGAGAGAAAGAGCATTTTCAAGGGCCGGGTGATCGCTTGGCTTATGCGTTGCTTAGGTGAGAGGCCGTCATGTAACGCTGATCGTAGTTCTTGATTTCCTATCTCCTTCCGCAACAATGCAACCCGTTTCTCGAGGATTACGACTGCGTATGTTTCTTTCAAGAAGACAAGGCCGAGGAGTGTCAAAGCACCGGAGATAATTGCTTGGAGCCAGAAGATCCATCGCCAGCCCTTCGCGGCTGAGAGGTATCCCCCGATAATAGGCCCTAGGATAGGACCAAGCATGGGACCCATCCCCCAAGTCGCCATAGCTGCACCTCGTTTATCTTGTGGAAAAGTGTCGCCAATTGTTGCTCCACCCAATGTAATAGCTGTGCTGCCTGCACATCCGCAGAGGAAGCGGAATGCAATCAACATACCCAGACTGTTGGATACTGCGCAACAAATTGTGAAGATGAGGAATAGCGTGATGGAAGCAAGGTAAACTGGTCTTCGGCCGTAGATTTCGGAGAGTGGCGCAACGAGGAGAGGACCGAATGCGAACCCGAGGACGAAAATTGAGACGATGAAGGTCTCAATATTGGTGGAAGTGGAGTGGAAGTGGGCCATCACTTGAGGGATAGCGGGTGCAAACATGGTCGATGCTAAAGGTCTATGGAATATAGGTCAGTTATTTGGCGGTCTACTGAGGGGGGCGATGAAGGAAAGTTTTGACACTAACGTTGTCAGACTCATGATGGATATGACCCCAAGGTTCCGCCATTTACGAGACGGGCTCCAATTCAACGGGTTTGATGAATCGTTGTCAGTCTCCCAGTTGACTTCATTGATGTCGTTCTTTGACTCGGGCTTTCCATCGACAGGCCCAGCCTCGAGGTCAGAGAACTCATGAGAGGACTCCTTTGGATTGAAGTTTTCCTGAACTTTTGGCTCTTGGGCCTCTAATTCAGAGGAGAGTGGTCGAGTAGAAGCCATGTGAATTGAGGGATGCGTTTGCCAGTGACAACAAAAAATAAGGACTTTGAAAAGGCAAGAGATTGAGGAGCTGTGACTTGAGAAGAACAGGAAATGCTGAAAGATATAAGAAAGGAGTTCAATTATTTGACTTATGAAGCCAATCCTACTTTGGACAATTCGCACGAACTTTCTCGTGCGAGAAATCATATACTGCGGAAAGGAAAAGTGCGACAGGGGGATATTGCGCGCGCTGACCGGCGACCCGCATTGGGATTTCTCGCGCGAGAGATTAGCGAAGCGAGTGCTGGAAGAATCACCACCCACCGACACTCCCTGAGACAAGTAACAATTCCAAGTCAATAGGAATAATTGTATGTGATTCACACCGCATTCTATATCAATCTATTAGAGCTTATTTACCAAAAGACCTACCGTGAAATATTCATAGAAGGCACCATCTGGCACGATGCCTTGCTGCAACCAAGTAACAAATAACGACAATATCGCTGTAGGCAATTAGGAATTAACCCTTGGCAGAATGAATATGATAGGTTTAGAAGATACCTTCGCGATTTTGTGGGCTGTTACTGAAGAATTGTTGATAATCGGAGGTGTAGGGCATGCGATTGTTGGTGTTGAAGTTATTCCTGTACAGAATGAGCAACGACCCTGCTTCTAGAACAATGCCGACGCTGTTCAGAAGAATACATAGGTATTTTATCTCTGCCAACGAGATTCTCATAATTTGATTAGCTTTGCTTCTTCTATACAATAGAGGAATGACATCCAAGAGACTCGCCGGTATCCTGCTCAGTATTGGAGACGAGGAGCGCACATTGCAGAAACAGGCAGTTGAACTTTGTGGAAGGAAAGGTTCAAACAAAACCACTGTAGAGTAGGTACGCAATTCTGTCTGCAACAAGGTTGAAGGCGATACTCCGACGATGCGCCTGCTCTTGCCAAAAGTTTCCTCGTCAAACTTGATGAGGTTGACCATCGTTTCAAAGGCTCGTTACCTTTTTTCTTTCGTTGACAAGACTTTTGGTTGGAGAGCTTCAATCGCCACAACCGGCGGTTACACCGAGCAAGGTTCCCTAATGATATGAGGCACGAAGAATTTCATGCCCACGGAGCTTCGAGCCGCCACCCGTCGACGAAAATAGCATCGGGCATCGAAGGGGCGAGACGAAGAGGCGGAAGGCGATTTATGCAATGCTACGGGCTAGAACTTATCTCTCTTCATGCGGCTGTGCTATCGATGGAACTTGGTCGCGGCCGACACAGTGTTGCGAAGTCAAAGGGCCGTCTTCAACAATGGAGAAACTGTAAGTTTAAGCGGGCGAAAATCGTCCAAAAGCGTGAAAATGGCCGAGGGATCGCCGTACGAGGTACTCCAAAGATTAGACGGGGAGCCTGCACTTGATTTGGTACCATGGTTCTGACATGGGGAGGTTCAGCTGGAGAGCCTCAGGAACGAAAAGGGGGAAGTTGCCATGCCGCCAACTCGATTTGACAGCCGAAATTTGAATAAAAATCCCCCCATGAGTAGAAAAATCTGGTTCTTCTAATTATGTTTTAGCTGGTGTACTGTAGAGTGCTGAATTTAGATGGGAAGACCAAAGCACTCCTTGTGCTTGACGGCATTCAAGACAGAGAGCTTCGGACTGGTGATAAGCAAATATCCTAATGCCCCTAAGGTTGATCTTGTATCATGCAAAAGTATAAATGATCGTAACCACTGGTACTGCTTGATTCTTTTTGATTCTAGAACCCGCGCCACTCGACCGACTTTGGGTTTTTTCTGTTCGCATAACAAATAGTGCTTGTTAGACCAGGGTCATCAAAGAGGCAAATTTGTTAAATGCGCTCGAATTCCGAACTCCGGAGAAGACTTGGTTATAGCAATCCTGTTCCTAAGTTCACAAGCTGTGAGTTTGTTCTTTCCGTGAGGTGAAACAGACGGTGGTTAGCGAAGAATTTTTGTTCTGTGGCGGAAGTGATCTCGTACTTGATCCTATCGTATGCCCAGAGAGAGCCAAGCTTCTGACTAAGCCTCGAATCCTGAACGAGGCAATGTCGGAGTTGCTCCTTCTTGCAGGAGTACCCTTGTAGCCACTGCGGGTCCGTGAGTAAGCCACCTTCGTGAAACCTGAGATATATAGGGCTGAGTTTGTCATGTATTTGTGGTACATTCACACAAACCCTTTCCGTTATCACGACTTGACAAAGACTTAATCATGCCAACCACAACGAGACGACAAAGCATGTCGGAAACAAAACGCCCAGAGTCCAAGCAAATTTCCCAGGAAGATGAATCTGCGAGGCTACCCCGACTGGGACGGCCAAGGATGCCGTCCTCACCTATAGCTCCTACAGATTCAAATGCGGTAGGTTCTTCTGCATCCCACACCATTGGATCCAAGCCTCGTCCCCAGCTGTCACATTGTTGTTAAAACTTTTGACTCACTCTAAAGTTAAGGTCAGAAGAGAGCGCATTCGATTGGCGCAGCGTAACTACCGTAGCCGCAGAGAAGCCGAGTTCAACACTGTAAAGGAAAAGGCCGAGAGAGCAGAGCGTGCTCTAGGAACGATAACCAAATCGTTCGCAAGATTCCAGAATGAAGTTGCAAAGGAGAAACAACTGCCACCCGGTGTGGCGATGGCGCTTAGCCGGACGGCATTGGAGATTATGAACTTATCGAATGATGTGCGGGGTACTGACACGGCAGGGGAAGAGAGAAGCGGCAGCGGAGGAGATTTTAGCGTTAACGTCGTGGATGCGTGCAGCGAACGTAGCGCGGATCAGGATGATCAAGTCCAAAGTGAGGGGAATGAAGAAATGGAGTTGGATTGTGTAGACACACAGCTTCCTGCATGGTCAACAAGATCTTCCAGTGATCATAGACGAATCTCAGAGGTCGAAAACGAATGTACAGCGAGTTCGTCCCGGAGCGTGACAACATGGCGTCAAGCCAAAATGCACTCCATCGACTCGATCCCCCAACAGCCAAAGCGTACCCCTCTTTTCCCGTACACCCACAGCACGAATCTTCCTTTTGCTCTGCGACTACGCCTCGGCGCCCTCGAGAAAGCTGTCCAACTGCTCTCCTCGCCCACTCTCTCGGTCGGGCAGATCCACCCCACGCTCTCCCTGCACCTGAAATGGATGGCCGTTGAACCACTCCGCACCTTAAACCAAAATGCGCTCTTTCGCTTCCCGGACCTAGAACTCTATGGGCCCAACCCGCACCCCGCATTGCCTAGTCCAGACTTGTACCGCTCAGTGGAGGGTGAAGGGATCATTGTCGAAAGGAAATGGGGCAGAGAGGTAGAGACTTTAGCGTTTGGAAAGACGAGAACAAGAGTCGAGACTTCGATGCCAGGCTTCGATGGAGACTGGTTGGAGGCGAGCGACGTGCAAGAGTACCTCGAGGACAAAGGCGTGTTGCTTACAGGCGCGGAGGTAGATAATGAGTTGCGAAGTGCTATCCCCGAGGGCAGATTCGTGCAGCCAATAGATGTCAAAGCGGGCGATCCTGTTTCTGAAGGTGTACAAAGTACGGGATCTGTCTCGACGAACCAGAGTCCTGCAGCAAATGGGGGAATCAAGTATAAGCCTCTGGACCTCCAGATCCTCATAGAGTATCTTGCTCTCGCTGCCTGTTGCATAGGGCCTGCGCCTGCGGTGCGGAAGGCTGATGTGGACAGAGCGTTGGTGTTAGCCGTTGCGGGGTTTTGATTTCCAGTTCATGACACCATATGTGCATGTTATCTAGCTCTAAGTGCAAGTTTGGTCAGAACAGTTGAATACCAAAACAAGTGCAGTGCAAGACAAAATCCTTGAACACGTTGATTTCAATTTCAGAAACAGCTCACGATGTGCAATGTTACATGTTGTCGACGTCAATTTAAACTTCAGTGGGTCAAGCCCTGGTGAGCCCTAGCTAGTAGATTAGTAAACCTCCGTATGGGGCCATCCTACTGTGGAAAAGCCGATGTTGATCTTAACGGAGCACCAGTTCAGTTCGTTCTTTGTATACATAGGGCACAAGAAGCAAAGCCAGGGAAATGGAAGTGCCAGTTTGAGTAAATATATGCATAGACGGTCTAATATGCTCCATGGTTTCATCACGCATGTCAAAGCCCCCTCCACACACCAAGCGGCAAGGCAGTGTAAATAGACTAGCAAAGCCCACAAACCACTTCAGAAGAATTAATTC
The DNA here is from genome assembly GCA_009732865.1 of Stipitochalara longipes BDJ. Taxonomy (NCBI): domain Eukaryota; kingdom Fungi; phylum Ascomycota; class Leotiomycetes; order Helotiales; family Hamatocanthoscyphaceae; genus Stipitochalara; species Stipitochalara longipes. The sequence goes on along the minus strand of ML769347.1, from coordinate 1,190,644 downwards.
ATGAAAATACCCCGGTTAATTTTTTCCCCATTGTATTGAATTCTTAGTATAGTCACCAAATATAAGGAATGGTTTAAGAGAGTCGGCAGCTTCGATTAAGGGGGTGATGATTAACCTCGTAAGCGAGGTGGCTGTATTTCGAGCAACTTGTCTGACTCGACAACATTTCCAACATTGCATGGAACTGTGCCTTTTTTTAATATGTTTTATTAAAAGTCGGGCTAAACGAACAAGCTTATGCCCAGTTATCCAAAAAGAAGCTTCTGCCAAATGAAGCTGCCAACAAGACAGTCTGAGCAAGCCGTGAAATACATGCTGAGCCAAAAAGTCACACTAATCCAAGGTTGCAAGAAGCTTTCCAAGATGCCAACCCGCGAACAATCCCAGAATTGCTACCAATATCTATGAACGAGCTAACGCTGAGGCGGGGGACCAGGTGCTTGATCCCACCACACAACCGTGTGTCTACAGAGGTTGCAATCGTACCGTTCGTGAATTGGGTGGGGCCGACAAAACTGACACTCACCCCAGTGCTCGTAGTTGAATTCACCGCACTAAAAATAAGGAAGAAAAATGTTAGCTTTAGAAATTTTTAATTCTGAAAGAAAAAAGGGTCAATGGTATGCTTACCTGGCAGCACAACCAACCGCGAACTCGGATGGCATGCCAACCCGGGCGGCAGCGCAAATCTCTACGGTTACGGACGGGCATGGTGAAGAGTTAGATTTATTGTGTTTGTTATCTGTTGGCAGTACTTCGCTTGAAGGGTGACTTAGACTTTGAAGTTGTTGAAGTTCTTGGGTTTTTTTGTTTGTAGTGAGATTAAATGGATCAAGGTAAATGTTTGTTGATGGTAGAAGGAACTTAGAAAAGAGAGAATCTCTGGGTTCTTTTAAGCATTTGCCATGGGAAGTTTCAATAAGTTTGTCTCAACATTGAATCAATTGCATAAGCTGTTTCTAGGGTTATTGAATCAAGAACAGGACTTGAGAGAAAAGACGTGAATGACTCGAAGGGCGATAAAAAAAACGTGGAACTTGAGGATTCTTCTAAGACATGCATCTATTCACGAGTAATGATACATAGAAATCGTCGTAAAAGAATGATTAACATGGTTTAGGTCAAGTACGAGCATTGAATACTTAACATAGCAATTCTCTTCAAGTCTTCGGCTCACATTCTCGCAATCCAACTCGAAGACGAGTTGAAGCAATCAGAGTATTTAGAACGCTCGCTAGTACTTACCATTCGACAATATGTGATGAGGGGCAGATATCAGCAATCTGGAAATCTTGCTCTCAAAGCAATTCGAATTCTCAAGTGTCTTTCTCCTCGTACCCTCGTGATCTAGGTATCATACTCCTAATCGAAGGAAACTTGCCAGAACTGCCGGCTAAGCCCTGGGTAGCTCTCCTTGAGAAGAAGGTAAGCGCAAGAACTAAATAACCAAGATCTGGTCTCAATGTTTGGGCCGCAATCTAAGGAAGAAAGTGTGGAGGCTGATATACTGCTTTCCATAGAGTATTTGCAATGCCGCTTTTGGCTGGCCTGGAGAAATGAAGAAAGGAAAGGCTTTCGAGATTAGTAGAGGGTAATATTGTGAGGGTGTGAGATATAAGCTCTGCACACAGCAGATGAAAGATACCACTTAGGGAACATGAAGCGATTTGGAACGTGGAGGTCACAAGCACACGATTCAAGTGGGCGAAGCAATAATGAGATTGAGAAGAAGTCATCATTGGGTCCGCTTTTATGCAACCTGCAAGCCCATCCATCCGTCCAAATTGAGGGGAAATGCAATTATGATCCATCTGGCCATCCATCCAGTATCAAGTCATATTAACCAATGAACGCTAAACGAGGGCTTCAGGTTTCTTCACCAAGCACCATGCTATCCCAGTCTCAAATCAAAGTTCGTCATCATGTTAAAAATCCAGACGCCAAACTCCCTCGCTACGCGCCATGAATGCCAGTGTGTGTGTGCCGTGCCGTGCCGTGCCATGCTGTGCCATGCCGTGCCAACTCTCGCATGTAAGGTTCTTTGTAGGAATCAGCACCGAGCCACTTCGTCTACTCATCCACCCATGCATGTTCAATTCTGTACCGCCCAATGCTCGCTTTCATGCTTCGTTTCGTCTTTAACCACGTTCATTTACAGTCCATCTACGCTTTGGCCCAATCTCTCGGATCTTCTCTGCGTATCCTGGAGGTCTGGGAGTGCCCCAAAGGCCAAGAGGCGCAACATCGTCTTCCTCGTCTTGGTCTTCACATGCACACTCATCATCCTTTTCTTCATCGTTATCTTTCTCGTCCGTAGCACTGTTTCCGAAATTCAGAATCATATCATCTTCTTGCTCCTCGAGTTCGTCTTGCGGCTGCGGGGCGCTCCAAAGACCGATTGACATCTTGCGTGGTGGACTTGAGAAGGTGCGTGGCGTTGAGCCTGCAACACTGGCGGTGCGGCGAATGCTACCGAAGCTACTCGGTGTCGTGATTGGGCGGGATTTGTTGGAGAATTGAGAACTATCAAAGGATCCGCCAGTGGCGTATCGATCACGGAATGCTGGAAGACCTGCAAGTGAAGGTGTCCGAGACGATAGTGGTGTTGAGGACGTGGATCTCAAATGTTCGGTATTTGCTGTGAGCATAACATCATACTCGTCAGAGATGGAGATAGTTTTCGAAGATGCACGTGAATGAGACTTGGGTGTTGCACCAGGCGTGGATGTTGGAGTGTTCTTAGGGGTAGGCTTCCTAACTGCCATCGTGAGTGAAGCCATGCCAACATCCATCAAGACGGGTTGGTTTGTCAAAGCTCCAATCAGTGCATTGCACCCAGCACCATGTGTGACCAGAATGATCACAGTATCCACATCCTCCGAATCGCAGTCATCGTGAAAGGTCGACTGACCAGGACTGGCGGGGCTTTTCGTCAAAAGCTTTCCTGGGTCATCACAATCGCGGTACCAGCCGACCAAGTGCTGCAATCCCTTTCGAAATCTCTTGTGCATTGAGCTCCACTCCTCACCGTACTCTCCTCCATGCCCCCAGTTCTGCGGCTCTCGCATGCTATCCCACTGGTAATCTACGTCAACACAAGCATCTCTCGCATGGGCCACATAACCGGCTGGGATTGAATCCGCTAATGAGATGGCATAGCCGGGGATGGGAGGTTGATATATTCCGTGGCCATCTTGAGGATGTGGAGGTACTGGGGCAGTAATCGATACATTGTTTGCGCTCTTGTTGCTGTGACGTGTCCCATTGCTGCCCACGCTACTGAGACTGCTCGTGCGATCCCTTCGAGGAAGAGCAGCTCCAATGCTCGACAAATTTGAAAGACCTTCGTCTTTGTCTTTCTCAGCAACAACTACAGGGCTTCCCCAGCCGCCTGGAAAGCCTTGATTCGCAGGAGCAGTGTTGACATCTCGAATGTGTATCAGGTTGCTGTAGTCCTCTCTTCTCAGTAGATCGGCTTTAGCTCCCGCTACCATCATAATCGAACTTGGAGGTGGAGTAATTTGCTCGAAGTAATCCGGTGACAGCCATTCTCCCAGGAAAGCATCCACGCGTATAATTGATTTTTTGATATTTTCCGGTTGCTCTTGTGGCTTGCCATTCACCTTGGAACCATTGGGCTCGAGAATAGGAGCCAAGCGTGGAGAGCCTGTCACAATTGTGGGACGAATTCTGGGAGAAGAATGGAGTGGTTTGTTTCTCGCTGGGGATTGGGATCGATGGTGGGTGTGTCCAGGATTTTGTGCCAACCCCGCACTGATGGCCACCGAAGTCTGCACACAACGCAGGAAAGGTGAGGTGTGTATGATGACCCTATGCCTCCGCTTCCTCACGTTGCCAGTCTTATCTTCGCCATCATTTGCTGCAGGTATCTCGTCGTCTGTCTCCCGAGTGCGCAAGATGTTTGCAATACGCGCCCCTAGGGCTCTAGATTGGGTCCAGCCGCCGTAAGTGAGAGGAGGATCGTAAGGAGTTGGAGATGTAAGGTGCCATTGCTTGTCAGCAGCGTCTAGGCGTGCGCCGTGCCTGTGACAATGTTAGCATTCCGCCTTGGCAACGTTCAAATCAATCTTAAACTGCAGCTCCAGCCGCGCCCCGACCTTGAAACAAGCAAATAATGGAGCAGCTGGATGTGCGAAGATGGTGGCGCAGAGAGAACATACCTGACGACGATGATAACAGCTGGTGGCCACCCCATTACATTGGCAGATGAAAAGCTTCAGGCATAGATCCTGAGGAGGATTTGGAAAGGTTCGTGACGTCTCAAAGGCGTAGTTGATATATCAAGATTTAAGCGGGGCATTCTTTCATGTGATCAAGACCCCAAACGTGGCCCACAATTGGACCCTTGATTTTGAGGCGTCAATGAGGCACCAAAATTGATTGGTAAGGAAGCGTCAGGGGGGCAACGCGGGTAGCCACCATCGTATACCTCACTCTCTCTTTCTTCGCAAATCAATCGCGGAGCAGATTCCAGCATGAAGCTCTCCAGCCTACTCCAATTGCCCCTGGCTCTTACACCGTTGCTGGCCCCGGTAGCGGCAGAGCACACCAGCAACTGGGCCGTCCTGGTGTCAACATCGCGATTCTGGTTCAACTACAGACATCTTGCCAATGTGCTCTCCCTCTACAGAACGGTCAAGAGGCTCGGAATCCCCGACTCGCAGATCATTCTCATGCTCCCAGATGATATGGCATGCAACCCTCGGAACGCCTTCCCAGGAACGGTGTACAGTAATGCTGACAGAGCGGTCGACCTATACGGAGACAATATCGAGGTGGACTACAGAGGCTACGAAGTAACGGTGGAGAATTTTATACGGCTGTTGACAGATAGAGTTGGAGAGGAGATGCCAAGGAGCAAGAGGCTGTTGACGGACGACCGAAGCAACATCCTGGTATATATGACTGGCCACGGGGGAAACGAGTTCTTGAAGTTCCAGGATGCGGAGGAGATCAGCGCGTTTGATCTGGCAGATGCATTTGAACAGATGTGGGAGAAAAAAAGGTATGTTTGGACGCCTCCCTTTCTCGGATCTTGCTAATGATTGTCCTAGATACCATGAGATCCTCTTCATGATTGATACCTGCCAGGCGAATACAATGTACAGCAAATTCTACTCCCCAAACATAATCGCCACTGGATCTTCCGAAATAGACCAGTCATCGTACTCCCACCATGCAGACAACGATGTAGGTGTTGCTGTCATCGATCGATACACATATTACAACCTAGATTTCCTAGAGACACAAGTCAGAGAACCAAACAGCAAAAAGACACTAGGAGATCTGTTTGACAGCTACGATGAGTCAAAGATTCATTCACATCCAGGTGTGAGATGGGATTTATTCCCGGGTAAGGAGCAAGGAGGGCGGGAGAGACTCGTCATGGATTTCTTCGGCAATGTGCAGAATGTTGAGGTGGACAGTGTTGGAAATGATACCGAGTGGAAGGAGGACCTTCTTGCTCTTGGCAAGAAGATTGCAGAGCTACGGGAGCGAGCGGAAGCCGAAGAGTCAGCGGAGAAGAATGCCAGCGTGTCTGATCAATCGATGATGGGTGCCCATACATCAAGAAAGCTTAGAGCTGCGAAGGTGCAGGTGGACGAAACGTGGTGGGGAAAGAAAGCTGTTGGCGCTTGGGCCTTAGCAGGTTGCTCACTGGTCTGGTTTCTGGGCTCGTATTTAGAGTCATCATAGAGCTTTGCTCTGAATCATGCAATTTGAATTCTTGAGCTGTATCCTTCTCAAGAATTATTCCCATCTTAGACGAGTGTCTGCGGGCCAGCGTAGCTCTTCTCAAGTCTATTTACAAGATCCATTCATCATTCTCTCTGTCCTCTAAATCTCCGAGCCAGACGCACATCTCACCTCCCGAAGCCTGAACTTCGGCGCCTTCCATTCTCTCCCCTCTACGTTCCCAGCATCCTTCATAACATCCTCAACCCATTTCTCCACCGCATCCTCCATCATCTCCGCTCTCAACAAGTGTGCGAAAGCCCTCCATGGCTGAAATACTTCCATGCATAACCCGACCAATAGCCCCTTTCTCGGAACATTCTCCTCTCTGAGCATCACGAACTCGGCATCTCCTCGTTTTAGTGCCTCGTCATCTGCATCTCCAACGACGATTACGATTTCCTCTAGGTTCGGGAACGTTCGAAAAAGTTCTCGCAATGAAGGATGATTTCGTATTTTGAGCAGTGACTCGAAAATTGAAAGAGGTATGGCGAGATGGCGGAGCTTGATGCCTAACTTCTCTTTGCTTTGGCTTTGGTGGCTCATGTCTAACTTGAGGAAATGGTTGACTGTCTTCTCGTCTGCGAGGAAGAGATAATCCATCTTTGTGTTAATGGAAAGCCTCGATTCGGGGAACTTTATATGCGTGCGCTGAGCGTGGGACCGTGATTCGTGGTTTGTGTGAAGAAGTGGATGTGGTCCAGCTACGTCTGAGAAGTGATGGTCTTCAACGGTAACATGTACTATCCGCGGTGTTGATAGCACGAAGTCGAAGACTTTGCAGTGGAGCTCGGGGGGAGTTCGGGGAAGAAGGTAAATCCTTTAGGATTACCGGTGAAGCTTGAGCGAGTGTAGTTAACCATGCTTGGTATTCAGAGCTGAGAAAGTGGGAGAAGTAGAGGGAAGAATTGTAATTGCCGGCTGTGGTGCAGCTGTAAATTTTATATCCGAGCACCGGCGGCTTGATTAAGTGATTGGATTGTTTAATTCACTGTTTTGTTCTGGGATCTGCTTATTCACTCATCTGATAGACCAGGAAAAGTGCACCGCAAGTTTGATTTGTTATGGGGAACACAAGTGTCCCCCTAAACTGCCATCCAGACCTAGTCTGACTATTCGTTATCTGATTCAGAATCCGAGCTCGCCTTCTTGAAAGCACTTCGATGGCTGCGGATCTAACGATGTCTCCCAGTGGAAAGTCAAAGGGACAACCGCCTTGACCAGCCCGTCGGCTGTCGTTTCATCAATCTCTACAGTTGCACTGCAGTCCATCGCTTGTGAGAGGCCAATTCTTTTACCCATAATGTGCCATAACAAATTCTCCTTCAGAGTCCAGGTTTGGCGAGGCGGTGGTTCACGCTGCCCTTCGATTTTGAACTTTCCGCTTTGGCCATTCTTCGAGTACGCCCATAATGCAATGAATCCCGCACATCCAAGTTTATCGATGGCTAATATTCGCGGCTTGCCAGCGATGTGGAATTCGTCTTTCTCGACCCTAGAGAGAAGGCAGCGAGCTGAATATATCTGTGGATCAAGTAACTCTTCTAAGTCGCGGTGGCTTGTCATTTTGTTGAGATATTCCCTGCGCTTGCAGATATTAATGGTTGGAGTTAGTCGATACCTGTAATAGATGCCACGAGAGCAAGATGCAAGAGCTCGAAGGGTTTGGATCGGCGTTTGAAGAAAGTGTATGTGCTTTCCCGATATTTTAGAGAAATAGAATTTGGTATTATCAGGAAGAGAGCCATCTTTTTATGCTCATGAGGTCTTAGTGGGCTATGCAAAGATATCAGGCGCTGTCTCATAATGATTCACAAAACATTATTGTGGAAAGAGACTTTATTACGATATTCAAACATAACTTCAAAGTACATTCAGAGCAGAAAGCCTTCCAGCCACCTGCCTGCCGTGTGCGAAATAGTCACTATATATTACGGTTCGCGTTAATATTAGACTATAATCCAAATCAAGACCTAGACGATGGCTACCCGTAGCACCCCTCCTAGCAGGAGAACCTCATCAAAGAATCAAGCACGACTTAACATCTAAGATTCACAAGTATGTCTAGGAAGCTTTCTTACTCGAGCATGTAGATGGGTCCAACGAATCTCATAATGTTAATAAGTGCCGTTCAATATTATCAAAGAAACGTCGATTCCGAGTTTCTTTGTGATTGAGAAGTATGCAGCGCTGAAATTTACCGATTCTCTTTATTCCTCGATTTTCGTAGAACAGCTTGACAGGCTATCCGCAACTTGTGTCAGAGCCTGGATTCAATTTTAATGTATGATAGTTGAAAGTGCAACGCAAATATGTGTACAAATTTGCGGGTTTCCCCAGCCTCCTTGCAGACTTTTTGAAAATGCAACACAAACTCCCAGCTCTACAATACATTTTCGCAGGTTTCCACTAATTCCATGCATGTTTTTGAAAAGTGCAACGAAAATACTCTTAACTCTTACAATAAAATCTTCCCCAGTTCCCCCGAATCCTCCCATAGTTCTTGCGAAATTCAACGCAGGCTCAACCCAAATTGTTCAAGTAACAAGGGTTAATCCGGTACTCAAAGTCCAACGCGATCAGAAGTAGAAGCGCAAAAGAATCGTAGATTTCTCTCCGACCCTTAGTCATACAGGAATAAAAAGCTTACTGCATTATCTCCTTTATGAATGGTGTATCATATCACCGGTGCCCTGCAGGTTTCGGATGGCATTCTGGATGGTCTTCCGAGGCAGGAAACTCGACTTCCCAATGACAAATCAACTCCGTCTCTACTATTTTCAGTGGCTTGCCCTTTTTTTTTTGTTCGTAATGGTTCCGTATCTCTCGGCAAACCTCGTGGCCACTTTTTGCATTGTACACAAAAGGCGTGGATTTCCACTTGACTGACTCAGAGCCTCCATTCAGCTCTAGAAAGGCTTCGTCCAGAGAGCTATCCAATGTCTCATAGAAGGGCTTGACGTGACAGCCATCTTTCCTATCGTGCTTGTCCCATACACTGAAGGTGAGCCTCTCTGGGATTTTGTGCTCAGTCTGCTTGTGCTCGGTCTGGATGTGCAAAATAGTTGCGCACTTCAGTCCTTTGTTCCCCACTGGAAAGCATGCCCAAGCCTCCTCCATTCCCCCGTTGAGGATAATAGTTAGCTTTCCCTGTTCATAAAATCTCCACAGGAGGTTGTGGGCCGCCGATTTGGCACGTTTTGGGTATAGAAATTCTTCAGGGGCGGCGAAGGCAATATTCAATTGTTCTTGCAATGTCTTCTCATTTCTATGAGGCTTTTTCTGTGTAGAGGAGCTAGAAGAATGAGATTCACGCGATTGTCCTAGATTCGCTGCCATATTCCCGTTTTCAGCGGTTTCCGATTGGGCAGCCGGATTCTTTTGTGATAGGTGATGAGGTTCGAGCAATTGTACCTGGATCGTTGGCTTGTTGTGGTGTTCAGCACCCACTAATGATAAAGCAGGCTCTGTTGGTGGGGCATGATGGGCTTCGTGGGTGAGTTGAGGCATGCTGGCTCCTACTCAAAGATGGAGATAATCCGTAGAGAGGAGTCGGGACGGGTTGAGAATTGCGATTGCTGGATAACAGTTGGTGTAGTAATAAATAATAGCAGGGATTTATGAATTCCGAGAGTAGGAAGTGGTGATAGCAACTCAAGATATTCTGAAGTGTAGCGATCAGAAGCAGATTGTAGTTTGTAAGAAGAACGAAAGAACAGGAAGCTCTAGAGGATTTTCCTTGCTTATATTCTTAGTGAGGAGTCAGAGTGATTCACGAAAGTCATGGACTGCCATTCACAATTTTGCACATGCCTCATTCACTGAGGTACCCAAAGACAGCTTTAATGTTCGGTAATGAACCCACGGGGTGAATCATTCACTTAAAGTAGTAGTGTATTCAACTCCTCTTGAAAGAGTGAGGATGAGCAATTTCACAAGTGTCCTGAAGCTTAACACATACATCTGAAAGGTGTGACGTGAGGACTACATTTCTCAAGCAGTCAAAGTGCATTAGACTCTAAATTCCACTGCAAAAAAAACCAATAATGCGAATGGATATCACTATTCCACTATCTATCAATTACTCATACAGCTAGAGGAACCCTACACATGAGATCTCCCTATCCCTTCAAGATATCTTGAGGCCAGCTAGGCTCAATCATGGACTGGAAACTTGATCTCCCAATGAAACTCCATATGTGTCTCCGTATTTACTGGTTGGTGGGCGTGAACACCAGGACGGCGATGACTTTGTGTCTTTGTGTCTGCTTCGGCTTTGATCTTTGCCACATAAGGTATTGGTGGAGATGTCCAATCCATTGCCTCATCTGATCTTCTAGGGAATAGTTTACCGCCAGCCTTCCAGTACTGCAACTTTAGCCATTCCTCGAAGGTAACCTGACCTCCTTTGAGCTCAGTCCGAACCCACAACGTAACGCGACCCTTCTTGCCATCATCCCTCGTCCATAGCCGATGGTCTACTTCCGTCAACTTGTCGTCGAGGTGTACTTTCAAGTACTTCTTCCCCGGGTCAAATCTCCGATACAACAAATTGTCCAACGCATCTTCGGCATTTTTGGAATTTCGATACATTTCCGGAACATAGGTCTCCATGTTGAAAGTTCTTAGAATCTTTGACGAGAGCTCCAAGGAAAGTGGCTTTGTGCTGTTGATGAAGAACCGATTGTTACGGCAGAGCAAGACTGCAGATGTTTGAAGGAGTTGACTAAGTATCGTTCTCGATGATCTTGACAGTTAAGTGATCTAAATTCTTGCTCCCCGAACCATGTGTTCTGAATCAAATAAGCAACTTATGGGTGGTAATGGTTGTGAGAAGGGGAGAGAAGTCGTGAAATTTTGGCTCCTTATATATTGTCAGGTTAAGTTGGTGTGATTCACAGATACTGATATCTACTTCTGTTCACCTTGCTACTATCACTTGACTGGTAAAACATTCTGAGCAAGCATGCCGCTCAGCGGTATAGCATATTTACATAATTGAGGGGCGAATGGGAGGAACAAAGCCGGCGAGCTCTTTTGAGTAATTTGCCAATTTCTCGAGAAACTCCGATTCATGGTCTTTAAAAAGTTAACGCAACTTCACAATGCTTCAGGCGCTAACTTATATTTTTGGTTTGCAAATCCAACGCAAGCAAAGTAAAGATATGCACACCAGTCATTCAAGACTCAGCAGCTACTCGTACAGCAAAAATCATTTTACAAAAATGGCACTTTCTTGTCCCTCCCGTATTATAAAATTACGAGCTATCTTTAGTTTCCCAATTTCTTGTGTGTTGGCACACTCGTTGCAGATTTCTCCCAGTAAAAGTACAAGTCAACCTCTGCCTCTGGCGGCATGGGACCATCTTTCTTAGCAGCACTTCCTGGGCCGTGGTGAGCATCGCTGTATGCCTTGTGACGAATCTTCTGATTCGGATTTGGGAAGCCATTTTTGAAAATTGACTTTGACAACTCATTCTTCAAAGACGCGCGGCTCTTCGCGTCGTAAATGATATCGAAGGTGATGTTTTTAGAACTTTTGTTTTCCGTCTGCACCATCAATGAAAGGCACCCAGCGTCACCACCATATCGAGCAACAGCCACCCTTTGCACTGTGCCATCGAGTGTCAAAGTCTGCTTTTTTCTGGCTTCCATATTGTCCAATATGCAAGATGCTGCATCCCTGGGAGTGTTCCGAGGCACTTGACGGGTTTCGAACATAGCTTATTCTTTGGAAACGAACTCGAATTTTAACTGGACTGAATTAAGGTGACAAGAACTCAAATCTGGCTGATGAGAAAATGATTGTTGAGAGGCAAGATGTGCTGATTGTTGAAAGGGGTAACCGTGCTGCCAGAAAGTCTTGAAGATACTGGGCAACAGGATTTTGATACCAGAAGCCCCTCGGTTTGAAGTAGTTGCAATTACAGTTGGTGTAGAGATTCTAGGGAAAGAGGAGACTTCTTTATGGCAAGTTGAGTCAGTAAAAGTCATAAGTACTCAATGAGTCTTTTCTATCGCTTGGCTAGATTAATAAGGTGGGATTCACAAGTGCAGTTGACGCTTTCACTATTAATCAGTGGGGGATTTACATGTTTGCGAAAAACTTGATCTACCCGACGAGGCGAAAGATTTTGTAATGAATAGCGTGATTGAATCAATGGAGCTACAGTTAGGATTACTTTTGTATGGTACGGTCCGCACAGGTCGATTTCTCCTTCAGACCTTGTGCCGCGCGGCCAGGCCGCTCCGATCAATGAATTAGAACGACGCATTCGCGAGGTTATTATCGAAATTCGCATCAATGAAAGGAACAATAGCGCTTCCGAAATCAGTGTCATCAAGAGCCGTCTGAGCCACTGTTGGAAGAGACTCCCAAGCAATCAATGGTTGCATGCCGCCCACTGTGGTGGTAAGCCACATCGAGTGATCCACAGGCCAGATGCTCTCGTACTTAATCAATGGGCTGGTGCCAGACAGAGAATAGCCATCAGTGGAGCAGTCCCAGCCGCCGTGCGCTGAGGGGCAGACTGCTAGAATGTTGTCGGCAGTAGTACTGGTGGAGCTGGAGAGCCAAACAATGGCGCCTTCCCAGTCGTGTCTATGACCAAGTCCATCAGATGGCTCGTCCTTTGGCATATACCCTGAAACAATTAGCATGAGTTGTATTAAAGTTGGGAGTTTGTACTCACAAGCATACATCAAAGCGTAGTAATCTCCGTAGGTCGTACCGCGAACGTAGACTTGGCCGGTGTTGCTGCTACAGTCACCATTGCTTGCACCGGTCGTCTGTAAGCCGGCACTGCAATCGTCAGCAAAGTACTATTCTTGGATTGGCGGTGACATACTTGGTATCTCCAGCAGCGTCAACTGCAGGGAATGGAACACAACCGTTGTAGACATAAAGATATGGCTTGTATGCCAGATAGACATCACCGACAGTGCCGCTGGGAACTGTTTGGGCGAATCCAACAATTTCGTCAGAGGCAATTGTTCCACGGCGCTCAATGGGAGTTGCATTAATAGCAACGGTAGCCAGAAGGCCAAGAGACAGCTGCAAGGTCCTTGACAGGACAGCCATGGTGCAGAATGGTGTGGTGTGGACGACAGCAAGGAGGCCGTTGATACTCAAGATTAGGAGACGGTCAACTTTATATGAGGCCCTCCAAGATACCAGATTAGATCCATGACATGGGTGCACGTTGCGCCGTCGATCTCCGAAATCAAGCATTGAATCGAGAAACGAACTCTATAGTTTACCCCTTTCCAATCGGGAAAACTTTCTCCCTCACGTTCCCAGGACTGCCCTGGAGAAGTTTTGGTAACAAGAAGATAGCTGAACCTTATTCCAACCATGCAGAAGTTGTACAGTATCGTGGGGCCAAGGCAATCCAGTAATCCAGTGAAAGTACGTTCGAGGAAAACGTGAAAACCTCAACGAATCGGCAGATGTCCTCAATCGCAATGATGAAAGTTTCAAGATAGCATGACGCTGACCGGGCCTCGGTTGGAGGTTGAGCTGCATTTGGAAGAGCTTGGTGGGGTACCTGTATACAAGTACCGTTATAGTCAGGGGCAATTTCCTAAAGCGGATTCAGAACCGAGGACTCAGGGGGGCCGTGAGCGTTGTGGGGTCAACCCGATTTAAGCGATGGCAGTGCAAAAACTATCCCGGCGAATGTGCGGCCCGAATCTACCCACGATCTCTTGTTCTCTAGATCAAGATCTTGCAAATCAGAATCATATTTGCTGTGCAGATACTTCATTGTTTCTCTTCTTGCATTGCAAATGCGATAGGCACAGGTCAAGTGGGCGGACATGATATTCTCGTCGCACCCTTCTAGAGAGCCTACAAGGGTACCACCATCATTGATAAATAGCGATTGAAAGTCAGGCTACTTTTATGGTTTCATGAAATAAGTTTCCAACCACCTCTCACCTCCCGCCCTTCGTACCGTTGGCTCCTCTCTCAATACAGCCAGACGCAACCATATGCCCTACAACCATTAAATCCAGGCATGATAATTCCCACATTGCAGACTCCAAGGCTGCCATTCAACCAATATCCAACCACCCACAAAATGTTATAGCCCAACAAGTATATCCGATAATTACAATAGCCAACATGCTCAGAATCCACACTTACCAACGCTTCACTCAATGTCTTCGAGGATAGGGATGATAGCGATCCTTTTGTCTTCCAGTAACTTTCTCTCTCGGTGGTCTAGCCGTTTGTAGTTTTTTCTCCAAACAATCAGCACATGTTTCCATTATTTCGGCAACTCTCATTCCGAGGTGATTGACGAAATTGCAGGTTCCTACGTTCTCACAGTACTTAGTGACCTCTATGCGGTTCAAATGTTTATCTACTCTGCCGGGTATACCCGGACAAGTGTAAGTGATGTAATTACACATATTGAACCCACGTCTTGGGAATTGGTGCACTGGTAAAACTCGACGTGAGCGATAGCGCAAAGGATCAACTGCCTGACTCTTCAAGCCTTTCTTCTTCGTGATTTTCTTTTGAATTCGAGGATCTTGTTTCTGTGTTTCACCATATTAGCTATGCGGATTTACGGTTTATAGCGCAAGTGTGGTGAACTAAACTCGTGCAGACTTTGAAAAATGGACTTGGGATTGTCGTTGTATCGCAATTGTACTCTGGTAGTGTATGGTGTGGGGAAGGAATTGTATGATGTTGAAGTACGGTTCGGCAAACGAAGCGAGATCTTTTGTACTCGAGACCTCATTTAAACTTCGAGAAGTAGTGTGATTGTTTGGAAGTTACTTATTAGGCGCTGATTATTCATACCCTTACACTTAGGATTCACAGAGCTTCAATATGCGATATATGCTTCAGACAAGGTAATGGCGAATCAAAAGCCTCAGCATGAATCACATTCCGCCCTATTACTTTCCTTAATGGATTAGTAGATTCTTTCTCTCCTCTTAGTATGAGGTTCAAATTCTCGAAGGTTCAAAAACTTTGGAAAGCAAGAGTTTTGAAACAGTAACGGACCTTCATGAAAATATAAAATCAGTTTATATTGACCGTCGAATGATTATTTCATTTCGGCAAACTTCCGGATATGTTCACACACGTCGTGCTCATAGAAAGTGATTAAACCACACTCAAATCTTGGGGTTATGTGCACAATTAGGCTGGATCTGAAGATCAGAAGAATTTAGATGTGAATTACAATTTGCGTAGTAAATAGACCTTGTGTTATGTCTTGATAATGCGTAAATTCTCAACGAGGCGAACTTGAACAGGAGTTACACGGGCCAGGGATGAATCTGGGAGCAAAGAAACAAGAATTTGTTATATATTCAGGTAGCAAATGAATAGTTTATATATTGAAATCCATCATCACGAGCCATTCAAGTGCTCTAGGAATCATCGAATATTTCCAGACGAACCATGTCATGTTATCTTCAGACTCCGGTACACTTAGTAAGCCGAAAAAGTGTATTGCACACCAATCGGGGACAACGCTGGGCCTCCATTCTCTAACAAAATCAAATCATTGTCAGCAGTCCCGAAGTAAGAATAACGATAAACGCAAGCATTGTTATCGAGCCATGGAATAGCTTGCGAAAGGAATGAGCTCTGTTGGTCGACAGTACCGTATCCTTCGAACTAGATTTTGTGAGCGAAATTTTCGTTAGTAGCATTTCAAGAGTCTTACCTCTGTGATCCAGACGGGAAGTCCGAATGAACAAGCAGCATTCACCCAGTTCTGAAAGTCATTGAAGAGAGTGTAGTCGTTATACCAGTGAACTGCAATGAAGGTGACACCGCAGTTGCCACATAAGGACATGAATTCTGTGAGCCAACTCCAGCCATCATTTGACACAGCAGGGCTACCGAGCTGAGCTCGCCCTGAAAATGGAGTCATATACGTCAAGTAGGCATTTGCTGCATCTTGAGGACTCAAGTTAGATTGGCTTGATTGTTCCGGCTCATTGAAGGCGAGTAAATGACCAGAGCCGCCATCCGCAAGCCAGTATGACGCATCAGAGAACCAGCTATTGGTATGTGCACTATCGGCACCCCCTATATACATTTCTTCAATCAGCACTTGCAAAAACAATAAGATCAAAAAGTAAAGTCTGGAGCGAAGATAACATACAGAGCATAGGGATGTACTCGCACCAACCGTTCTTTTGAGAGGTTGTGCTATACCAGTTGTACTGCCAGTTGACTTGTGAGGGGGCCCCTTCCCAGGTTCCTCCGAATTGCCAGATCGGAACATCTTCATTTGCTCCAAGGCCACGCTTTGGGTATGGTTGGGCAGTGCTTATGGTGGTAAAGAGAGCACTGACCACGGCACCGATGAGTACCAGCTGGTGTGAGAAAGTCATCTTTTAAGTTAAAGGATGGTACAGAAAAAGTCAGATAGGTATGGCCTGTGAAAAGCACTGAAAGAAGTAGCTGTCCGAAACTGAAGTTTAAGGACCAATACTCTTGCCAACATGGATGAGAAGCTGAATTTATAAGTTTGCCGATGCCTCTTTCTCATAAATCTATCTAGCTAGGTGGTAGGAAAGGGCGGCAAAGTAAAGTCATCTGATTCTAGGCAATGGTGCCATAGCTGCATGCAAATTGAGAAGAATGGAACGGAAAGTCCACTCTTTCCGCCAAAAATGATCACAAGGGCTCTCTTTCTTACTTGGTGCAACGTAACCTTTAAATTGGTGGCTTGATCTTGAATTTAGACCCTTTGGTTGGCCTGGAAAACGAGCTACCAATCGCCAGTTAAGTTCAAAGACTTAGCATTAGGAGAAATTTCTCTTGATCCATGAGATGGTAGGCTTACTAGTCGCAACATGTGGTCCCTTGCTGGTTCTTCATGCCGTCTGAACTTTTCTCGGCGCTTTGACATTCAACCTGACCAAGCATTGTGAAGTTCGCAGGGGCAATATGATATTGCTGGGTGAAATTATTTTCTGAGGAGCCATATCTTACGCAAGCGCTTAGGAGAAATAGGTTTCTCGGATAGTCAGGTTGCTTCGTACGCTTTTCCCGTTCCTGATGCATGCAGGAACATGCAATTTGATGTGCCACTATCAGAGCGAATGCGAACTCTTTCAGGGCCCATAGTTTTGCTATTCATGGTACATCCAATACCACCTATCAATATTTCTCAGAAGCCAGTAAAATAGCGGGGGTGGAGCCTGCGCTTATCGTGGCAGCTTACCTTGCAGACTTCCAACCGAGGAATAGAGATATGGCGTGGTCTCTTGACTCCCTAGAGGCGCCGCATCCTCCGGACGAACACTCGGCGAAAATAGGACCTAATCACTTGATCACTTGCAGGGATGTCGTGCAGTAAATAAATCAGAAAACTTTCGCGATCAAAGAACGACGAGTTGTCAATTGTGAAATGCTTCCAAAAAAGCTCGCTTGGAGGAGTTTAGAACTCATAGCCCTTCAATTTTACTTATACATACCATAATTTGTATAACAGTACTCAATGACATTAGATTTCCATTAAAGTTTAAATGGCGATTATAATTTCTGGTATAAGATTTCCCTGCGGCCCGGCCCAGTCTTCAGGGGCAAATCGCAATCCTCTGGCGGCGATTTGTTACGAGGCTACAAATGCGATTGGATACGCGCCTCTTCAATAAGAATACCTGCAGAAGTCATAAAGCACCAGAACTCAATTAAGATTGCGTACTTCTCAAAAGGGAAGTTCTGTATTTATCCAGGCTCGGTCCCTCGCATTTTGATGTGCGTAAACGGCGCAGATTAAACCATGTCTTTTAGCTTCGGCGAATCCGATTCTTCTTAGCAAGCCACAAACCACTATACCACGTGCCAGGACTAGATGCTCTGGAAGTCTTTCCAAGAGTCACGATGCGCAACATCATCCCATCTGCTCTTTATCCATCCACTTCGTGGTGGGAGCATGCGGCAAGGTGCGTAACTGTTTCTCCAAACTAGCAATTTGCTTTTCCGCATCGACTAAGACCACATCGTGTAACGTGCCCTCCTCAACTCATTTCTTCAAGGATCAGAATCCGTTGTGCATGTGGAGTGAGGAAGTGAGCTTTGCGAGAGCTTGGTCATGCCATCTTCTCATCAGCGGCGGAACAATCTAACCATGTGAATAATAATGATTGCGCCGTGCAAAATATCTCTTTACTATATATATAGCTAAGTATCCCGTTCAGTTCTTTCACTTTAAGCCTTACCCACAAGTCAGTGTTCTTCTCTGGCTATAAAAATTCTTCTCCGCCATTCACATTATTTTTCGACAGACTTCAAGATGAAGTTGACCACTTCAGCCATCGTGCTTGGCTTTATTGCTGCTACAAAGGCGACCCTGCCAGACATTGCAGCTATAACGTCCGTCGACCCCTCCTCCTTCCCAAGTTATCAAACGGGGGGCTTGATCAGAGAAAGCTCGACCTTAAATAACAGCAAAATCGTCGCTCGCGATTGTCCAAATGGTCAATCTGGAGACGGCAACTGTTGTGCAACCTCACCAATTTTGACTTGGGTAGGCGGCTGACATTCAAAAGTTAAGACTACAAAGCTGACAGGACACAGGGTGAGGCTTATACAGGTGGACCTGGTATTAACATTACCAATGGATCTCCGTCAACTTACTATGGATTCTACATCTACGAGAACAGTTGCGATTCAATTGTAAGTCTGATGACTTCGGATTTTGGACAGAAATCCATCCTGTCCCACAGATTGCAAAATATTTGCTGATAATGATATAGCCATATAAATACATTTGGATTGCTGGTGGAGCGACCGAGTTCATCACTTTACCCTCAAACTTTGCAGGCCGCATCACTCGAGGTACAGATGCTATGAATCTTGCTGGTGTGCCAAATAAGCTTGGCACCTGGTTCGAGTTCAACTGGCAGCCCAATGGATGGATCTGGGGAGACGTTTCTCTCATTCAAGGCTGTGACCAGGGAGTTCTTATTTGGGCAACTGATGGAAGCGGTGCTTGGAAAGGATTCACGCAAGATATCCTTGCTAATGCCCCAGTTGGTGCGTGGGCTGAGAAGCCTGATGGTACCTGGGTCTTGGCTCCAACTGAAGGTGCCACTGCTGATGATATTACTCTCAACTATGAGCTGAGTGCTGTCGGTGCCCAATATGCCTATCTCGACGATAGCCATGGATCTCCGACCATCACATCAACAAACGGACTCTTTGCAACCTACTGGGACCCCGGAACCATCTAAGTTTTGGTTCATTCGGACATCTTGAACTTATGGTGGTGGGCTATGGAATG
The DNA here is from genome assembly GCA_009732865.1 of Stipitochalara longipes BDJ. NCBI lineage: Eukaryota > Fungi > Ascomycota > Leotiomycetes > Helotiales > Hamatocanthoscyphaceae > Stipitochalara > Stipitochalara longipes. The sequence goes on along the minus strand of ML769347.1, from coordinate 1,171,622 downwards.
TGAACCTCTTTGGAGAATTCTAGTGCGATATTGGAGTAGTTGGATTCTCTTCTTGTGAAATACTTTTTAAGTCTTATTATCACCGGGTCTATCGCCGGCAAATACATTTCATTTCGCAGGCAACATCTTACTAGCTAATTGGCATGCTTTACCGTGACATAATATCATAAGGTAGTACTCGTGAACCAACTAATTTGAGTAGATTATGAACGTCAGAAGCGGCTTCATTATACCGTGACGAATAATCTTAAGCAAATGATTTGTTCGCTTTACCTATCAAACTATTGATTCGAATCTTCACAATTTAATGTCTTGAAAGCCACAAACTTGCCATATGCTTTCAGCTAACTGCTTCAGGAAGCTCTCAGTCTCGCACAAGCATTCTGTGACTATTTTGAAGTTATATAGCAGAGCCGGGCTTGTATTGCCTAATAAATATTCTAATTTAGTCGGAAAATTATTCCCCGCTGATACTCAGCCACAGAAAGCATTCGATACTCTAGAAGCTTAAGGTGACTAGGTGGCTGGGGAGGTGGCATGAAAAAGTTATCAGAGCACTCGAAGCAAGCGAGAAGGCTCCATTAAAGATGACTGCAGATTCGAGGTTGTAACTTTATGAGAGTTCCTACAGATCTTTCTTTTCAAAGCTAGACTATTTAAGAAACCTGAATTTCCAGGGAATGTCAAGATTACTTCGCAAATCGTGGCATTTCACCAGCTCTTATCGCTTAATTAAGCGAAGCTATAGGGGGTCTTGGAGGTCGGAAAAGACACGTGATGGTTTATTGTTCTGAGAGTCAATGAGTGAGTCTTTGGGTCCTATGGCTCATTTACTAGCCAGTAATACCTAGAGCAGTTGTGAGATTTTAATTATGCCTTAAATCACCTAATTGGACAAGTTGTGCGCACAAGTGCACTAGCAAGTCGGTCACCCAGATTTGATGCTCAACTATCCTGGAGATATCGCTCTTCCGAGTAAAATAGCCATATAAAGATAATTTCGCGTTTACCAATTTTTCCAATTCCCTTTTTGGTTTCTCCTAGACCAACTCTCAACACTTGGTTGGTCATCCTCGGCCATTTCGGTCATTTCGGCGGAAGACAACCCGAGGTAATTAGGTGCATGTGACTAGGTGTTGGTTGGTCAAAGCAGTTATGTGGCTCATCGTGCCTGTTTCTTTTTGCGGATGATGAGGTGTGCTTTTGGTGGACGGAATAAGGGCACAGCATCATTGTTGCATCCTCATCGTTCCCAAAGAGGAAGGTAACCGACTTTAGCGATGACTGCAGATGAATGAGATTCCGGAGGGGACACAAAGTCTGCAATGCGCAGGGTTCTTCCTGCAAGGCACAGAAATATTGATTCCCGAAGCAAAAGATTGGACGATTTTATCGCCGCATCTAATGTCCCAATCATATATGTCCTAGCAGATCGTGGTAGACTCTTGATTCAGTTGACTTGGTCTGATTTCTTCCCGGAGACCACCGGCAAAGCATCGCTTATAACAACCTATTCTTGGGCCGGTGGATCATTGGCCCAGCCAATGTAGTCTAACGCTCACTACCACATGCTCTAACCGAGAATGATCCTGGGTAGAAAACCAAGGCACATAACTTTGTCTGTTGCTCGCATCGACCTGAGAAGCCTAGTTCTTTCTAAGTGATCTTATATTGTGGTCAGAGATACTCTCATTTCTGAATTGTTTACTTATCGGTCAGTCTAAGATGAACAACCCACTGCAGCTTCTCCCCTGATAATTTTCTTTTCGGTCTCTACGATCTGGTAGTCGACTGTCTCTGCTTCCATTTCCTTTCCTGCTTGGCGCAAGACTTCAGCCAGTAACTCAAAATGGAAAATTATATCAGTATCTGTTAGCCTGCAGGACTTTCTTTTAACTCTACAATGCGTTGTAAGACTTGTTCTCGCTCCACCAGTTCTTCCGTTTTACATATCAAATCTTGAAAGATCTTCAGATACGATATCTTTACCGGGCTGTTCGGTCCAAAAAGGTTTTCATCCAACTTTAGAACATGACGGTAAGTTTTCTCTGCCTCGGCCTAGTTTTCTTGTAGTCCAAAGCTGTAATGCAATTCTAGCAGGGTTTCATGACATCTCCGCTCGCTGGTCCGAGGGTGAATTCTTGGCTTTTGATAATGCGCTGTCTGATCGTTTCTGCCTGTGATGATCTTTCTAGAAGATTCAGGATCTTTTGCATGCTTAATAGTGTTGCAATCGCGTCCGTGTGGTCGGGACCAAGGTGCTTTTCCTCTGCTTCTGCGACCCATTCATAGATTTCCAAAGCTTCCAGAAATCTATCCTTGCTTTGAAGTTCAGCTGCAGCTTCGTGGATCTGGCGGAGAGTCAACGCTGAATTACTAGTATCCTTTTTAAGAACGTCCACCTCGAGTTTGTAGCAAATACGAAAGTAGTCTACAGCTTCTCGATATTGTTCATGGTTCTTGAGATCAAGTCCATGATTGTAATTTGCCACAGAAATCTGCTGAAGAGTTCTTCTTGTCCTCTCGTCTTCCTGGCCAAGATGCTTAGCGCGCACTTCATACGCCTGTTGTAGATAGTCCAAGCCTTGGAGGTACTCATCGCTCTTTACAAGGGCAACACCATGATTGTTATAGAGGACAGCTAGCTCCTTGAGGGTATCAACTGTCGATTTTTGATCTCTCCCAAGATGTTCCACCTTTGATTTGTAGCACTGTTGCAAGATATCGATGGCTTCCGAGTAGTTTTCTTGCAGTTGAAGGAAGAAACTCAAATTCTGGTAAGCCACAAAGGTATTTGGGTGATTTGGTCTGGTTTCTTTCAAGCGAATTGCAAGAACTTTTCGTGCTAAAGCAACAGACTCATCTAGTCTTCCCCGACCTCTGAGCACGATAGCGAGATGTTCAAGCACCAAAGCAGCTTCGAGAGACTCGGGCCCGTACTTCTTCCCTTGGGTAGCGAGTTGACGGAGGAACAACTCTTCTGCTTCCTCGTATTTATCCAGTGCTAGGAGAATGTCGCTATAAATAGAGAAAGCAGTGTTAGAAAGTGATGTTGTTTTATCCTCAAATAGTGGCCGTAAGATCATCTCAGCTTCTATGTATTTTTCTTGGTCGAAGAGGTCTGATGCTATGTCAATTTGCAACTCAACGGTCACACTGTTTGTAGGATTGAATCGGTTGTTCAAATGCTCGGCGTAGAGTTGGCGAACGTCCCTGGCTTCTTCTTCCTTGCCCTGAAGCTTAAGCACCTCCGCAAAACGTCTCTGAGCAAGAATCGCCATAAAATGTCCGGGAAATAAGATTTTGTCCGCAATATCAAGCGTTTGGCGGTACGCGACCTCTGCTTCCCAATAACGCTCCTGTTTCTGAAAAAAAGCCCCTTCGATCCATAAGCTAAAACAGGTGTCGGGACATTGGAGACCAAACAGTTCGCGGAAGGGTTTGATTTGGTTGTCAAGTATCCCCTTGGCTTCTCCAAATTGATCTTCGCTTACGAAAGCACTGCACAGACTCCAATAGCCTCTAAACGTTAGGATATGATCATGACCATACAATGTCTCACAGCTCCTGACGTAACGTCGACATATTTCAACGGCTTGATTACGAAAATCTGAAATGTCGAACAGGACATCCACAGTCAACTCGTGCTCCGGACCAAGGACCCTTTCCCTCCACTCAAACACTTTGTACGCTAGCGATTCAGCGTCTTCGGATCTGAAGTCTCTATCTAGCAGTCTATAGAACCAAAGATGTGACTGCTGCAATTCTCCATACTTGTCTCTCGAAGAAGATTCCTCCTGATTTGCAAGGTAAAGTCCGTGTTCGAGGTGTAGATCAATACGAGAAAGAATTGACTTCTTGAGCGCAAACGGAATCCGGAAATCCATGCAAGTGAAGGAAGTTTCGAGACCTGCTGCAAGAATCTCAGCAGCTTTGACATGGTATTTCCAGAACGTCTGTAAATCCACGCGCAACATAATCCAGTCTTCGATCAGGGGATACAAGACAACATGGCAGTAGCCATCAGGTTCCCTAGACCATGCCTGAACAAGTGAGGTCTGGGAAAGATCTATCACAACGCTCTCAAAATTATCCGCATCCCAACGCTTTTGATAACCCAAGAACAATTGCAAGCCGCGGCCAGCTGTATTATTTGGTGGCTCACTTATGATGCTAGAATGTGAGCAATAAGCTTCGAATAACTGTGCCGAAAGGTCCTTGCCCCCAAGAAATGCAAACAGTGTTAAAACATCAGCTTCCAAATCGCCTGAATCATTTTCGGCGCGAAGTTGCTGAAGAGATAACTCCCATGTAGTAAAAACGCTCAAAGCTGTTTCTTCTTCGGAATCGTGCAGGGTTCTCAGGTATGGTGTCATTCTCGGTCGTTGCTGGAGGATATCTTTACGTTTCCGATTGTAGTGATCCATAAATTCATCAACTCTTATCTTCCTTAGCTTTATGTATGACCCCTGGTACGAATTACACAATTAGAATTCAACTTTTCAAAAAGAGTTCGGGAGATCGAAGGTGAAAATCGACCGTTCTTACTGCTTGTGTTATGGCGAGTGGATGGTATCCCAGTCTCTCAGCAATTTTCTTCCCCTGCTCAAGATTATTCCCCGTTTTTTCTTTCTGGGACAGTTTTAACAAAAGCCTCACTGCCTCAGTCTCTGAGAGCGGAGAAAGCTCAAAAGCATTTCCAGATCCGGCACAGTCGTCGACATCAGCATGTCGAGTTGTAATCAACACACATCCATCTCCTCCAGAAGGCTTGTAGTCGTTAAAAAAGAAAGCATCTGGGTTGTCATAGTTATCGAAGACTAGTAGCCACGGTTCTGACCATTCTGCCAATTTCTCCTTGACGGATTCGACGACCGCATCTTGTTGCGGAATCTGGCTTGGAAGGAGGATGCGTCTTGCAACTGCCTCAAAACTCTTTAGTGCTGTGTTTCTCGAGGTTGCGTCAATCCAAAAAATTCCCTTAATTAACTTCATTTTCTTGGCTCGACTGCAAAGTTCGAGCGCGACTTGAGTTTTCCTTGGCCACCCATTGCACGCAAAACAACTACACGAGGTTCCAGCTCCTCTGCTTTATGACGATTGAATGCGTCTTGGATCTTCATCAAGATCTCTTCACGGCCAATAAATCCCGGGATGCGGCGATTTGGGACAATCCAATAGCTTTGTTGCTCGATATCAGGACGAGTTGACGATGCGACTACGGCGCTTTGTGCTAGCGACTGATTAATGTGAGTTTCTGTGTGATCCCTCTGAAAGCCAATTCTACTTACGGATCGTTCTACCAAAATAGCTACATCTCGATGAAGGTTTGTTATATTTCCAGAAAGCTCAGGAAGTACACCGCTGAATCTTTCCACGTGGCACGCTGTATCGTTTACAGCCAACGTCATTTTCCCAATTTCTGTAGTGATCTCGTCTACCTGAATATGGATTGAATGTAGTTTTTCGCTTTAGTACGATTAATAACGATCAGATAGTGTTTTTGAAAGACATACGAATCGATCTCGTGAATACAGAGGACGAGGGATGCCTTTTCCCTCTCGAGGTCCTCAAGAAGACGGGCAATCTCGTTTTCTTTCATGAGCGCCCTGACCACCTTTTGCGCTTTCTTCAGTTTGCCATCCCCATCGGTAGGCGAGGCCTTCTTCAGCGTAGTCAAGCATTGCGCCGCTGTTCCCAAACAGGTGTGTAGGATTGACGCAATTGAGTCCTTTTGAAGAGCAGGATTCCCGGTAACCAGTCGGGCAAGATCAACGAGCTGTTGAACTTGTGCTATTTGTTTGCGAATGGTGTCTGGCGCTTCCTTGACTTTGCCACAGAGGTCGGAAAGCAAGCGTGTGATCTCCAGCGCCTGGGAGAGAAGTTTCGACGCTGCAGCCACAGCGCCCAGGATATTGATCGGGTCCATCAAAGGGCTGACTCTATATATTGAAGTGGAAGGGTGGCCAAGAAGTGATGCTGGAGAAGCCTTCCCATCTCTGGACTTTGAAATCTTAGAACGCAACGGATAAAGGAGGTGGTCAGGCTAAAGATCACTCACAGCCGCGCTTAGAAAGCTTTTCAAGCGAACGAATTGCAAAATTGCTGGGACGCGATTTAGGGGCCGAATATAGGCTATCCGCAGGTTGCGAGGGTGGCGACCTCCCACAATCTTTTATTTTTCTGTGTCAATCTTAGTGTGTTCTGTTATTCTTACTTCCCATATTTGAGAGAGCTAATCCTCATTTTTACCTTTCTTGATGAACCATGGGACAGCTCGAAGGGGAACAATACCATAATTATAGAACAGTGTCATGTGATTTAGCAGATATAACACTTCACGCTGTTCCGCTTGGTGCAAATGAAAAATCCCTTGTAGTATTTTCAAGGGCAAATGAGATAAGTTGATCATATTGATTTCCTAATTGCTTTGTGTTTCTGTAATTACTTGTCAAAATATGCTGAAGTATTTAAGGCAGAATCTGGCCACTAGTCGAGAGGATTACAAGGGGGGAAACTTCGTCACAGAACTAGCGAAGAGCATTCAGTTCGAGAAGTATAAGTACTGAACAATCATACATCATTCTTTGTACTGACAGTACTATGTAAGCGATCGAGACCAGAAACTGGTATGCTGACTATCACTCAATGGATTTGATAGTAATTTCTCGATGTCCTTACCGGGAAAGGTCCAATTAAAACCACTTATAATAAAGGATGTAACATCAATTTCCCAACGCTGACAAATATATTCAACGTACAAAGCCAGGGGTGGGATCAAAAGTCTTGAATGTTCATCTTGCAAGACCCTCTTCTTGCTCGTACCTCTATGATAACCGGCTACAAGTTCTAATTATTAGGGTTGCTCTGAATAATAAAAGACGCCACAGAATTGCTTCCAGTGAGGTAATAGCAGTAGTACTCAGCAGTTCCAGAAGGGCTCTCGTCGTATGCAACCAATCCTAGTTCATAGCCGCAGGAACCATCAGCCATAGCCAACAGCTGCCACAGGTTATGATCTCCCATTACAAATTCAATAGACCTTACTGGTGTGAGATTTCTAGTACACTCTGTAGCAGATGATCTGATGTAGGATAAGAGGATCTCATCACCGCACTCATATGATGACCAACTGATAACCGCCAGTCGCTGTTTTGCCGCTCTGTTAGGAGAGAACTATTGGTGGCTAGGGAAGGGGCACTGAGACTGTTAGCTATTACTCTAGTCAGATAAGTTTGACACTTACGCGTTGGCACCAACGAGAAACAAAACGGTAGCAAGCTCAACGTAGTGCATTGTAGTGCTGGACTAGTATCTAAAAAGATGTTACAGCCAGGGGAATGGTAAGAGAACCAAGGTTGAAGAAGTATTTAATTTCGTGTGGGTGCTCAAGCCTTATGTGGACTAAGAAAGTGAGGATTGAATTAAGAAGGATGAAGTTTAGGTGATGGGCGTTCCTGAGAGTGCCTGGCTGAGTTGGTACTTTAGGTCTTGGCTGGGACAAAGGGAGCCGGGTTTATAAACTTTTGAAGAGCTCGATGCGTGTTCCTGCTAGCAAGCAAGAGAAGTTAAGTCTATAACTAAGCCTGCTCCTAAATCCATCAGTGCCAGGGTTTATCTTTCTATTGGAGTAGAGGTTCCTTCCCTTGAGAGTTCTCGCTTACGTACACGCAATTCCTTTTCTCGATCTAAGCATTTCATGAACAGAAGAAAAGACATACGGCCGAACAAGACCAACCCTAGCGTTGTTACCTGCGCATCCTGAGTTCAATTGGCTTCAAGCGACACGAGGTGGACGCCTGGTCACCTCCTGAGCGGGGTTGCATTTGGCTTCCAGGCAGCAACGGCGTGGGGGGACCACACCGCAACGAGAGCAGGGGCGATTGGAGTGGGATGCTACCATCCAATTTTCCTCTTCGCGATTCATCTCATTCGTCCAATTCCACATATCCTCCTCAACTTGAGTTGCTTCCAATCCAGGAACACATTCCCTTATCAAGCCTGAGCACCACAAGATATTGAATCTATTCGAAGCATTTGGTCTACTACTAGGATAATCTAAGGCTCTTCAACCTTGGAAGAACTGACTCTAATTCCTAGCTCTCCCGAAAGACCTGCGATCTTTCCAAATCCATATCTCGTTTGAATCCGCTCCATCTGAGCATCTCTTTCTTTCTTCTCCATGACTGACCTCCCCTTGAAGTCCCCCAGTATTGGAGAATCACATAGATAGTACATATTGCCAGCGATTGTGCTGGGATCTACGGGCATATGTGGCCATTTGATAAAGAATGACCAGAGAAGTACCAGGATCATGAATGCCAGTATGGACACTGTAAACCAGGCGCAGACCACATGTGTTTCCCAAGTCTGAGTAGACCGGAATGGGATATTGGAGAGAAGTATTGGGGTGAACTTGGATAAGACCCCGGCAAATGCAATAGCAAGGGCGAACGGGTCTCGCTGTACCACGGCTTTCCACAGCGCTATGAAGACTGAGGTGGCTGGCAAACTTGAGACAACCGTTTTGGTTTGAGAGTGGGACCGAGAAAGATATAGATAGGGTTGCATCATCGTCGTTCCTTTGAAATAGGATTAGCTTCCACACATAAGAGCAGGGAAGTCCTAACATAGGGTTGTGTCCGAAGACTTACGAGAAAAATAACTGTCCCAGAATAAGGTAATAATTACGCCAAGCGCAACGAAGAAGAATCGGACGCCGAACTTCTGTCCATCCATGAAGTTCTCGAATGGGTCTTCTAGGGTCATTTGCCGCATGTCATAATAGAGTATAAGAATCAGGAGGCCACAAAGCATGGCAAGAAGTATTCCACGCACACCGTGGTCCCAAAGAGACTGCCGTTCAAAGCATTGCGTAATCCGAGACTGCTTGCATGGGAGACGGGATTGTGTGCTGCCAGGTCTTTCAACTTTCCGGAGAGACTTGTCTGAACCACCAGAGTCAGAGTCTTCCATCACGATTATCCCATAGCCCAGTTGCCCGTCCCTTCTAGTATAATGCCGAAGGCCGAAAGACTTTCCCTTCAGCTGGTTAATAATCTGGGAATTGTCCATATATCTGTCTTTCGTACGTGTTCGCATCGGCCGAAGAGTATATTCTAGTTCTCCAGATACTAGTGAAGCACAATTTGCAATACTCCATGGGTTACTTGCGATGCCCGATTTCACCCTGAAAAGGAAGATCCAGATCAATGCAATTATAACAACCATAAGAACCAACAGAGCAGTTATAATGCGAGAAGGGACATTAGCAATGACCAAGTCCAGATAGTAACCTCCCTTATGTGCATGATTAAGATCCAGCTTCCCATAAATCTTTAGTCCTATGGCTTCGCTGGACAAGGAAACTAAGAATGCCGATGAAATAACAAGCAGGTCGCTCAAGAAGGAGAGCGGCTCTCCAAATCGGAACAATAATCCAAAACTCCTTGGCAAATGGATTAGGCCCCCGGGGATCATACAGAGCGAGTCTGGTGCTGAGGCACCTTTTGGTCTCGTGAGTGCGTAGAAAGGCAGTATAAACTTAAGGTTCTTGTCCACTAGTTGAATCACAATAGAGAGTAGTACACTTAGAAGAACCGGCACGAATGATCCGGCGAAGTATCTGGTTCTGGTGACCTGGAAATAATCCTCGTTTCCCCAGGTAACATTTGGAAAAATTGTTGGAACGGCGCTCCCCGTTGCTGAGAATTCCACGACTGTTTTTGCTGGATATCCTTCGGAGTCAGTCAGAGTCTCTAAGCTCACAACGAGAGTCGCTGTGGGCGAGCCTTCTGAACCAACAAGGGTTTCTAGATACTCGGTGACTGTCGCTGTCGCAACTCCCAGTTGATTTCGTAACGTCATAGTAGTTGGGTGATTCGTGATCCCAGGCGGCAAAGCATCTAGGGTTGACATGGAAACTCCGGGACCGATGGTAGTGTCAGAGACTGCAGTCCACACTAGTGCTCCCTCGGAACTAGTGGCAGTAATCAAGATCGTCCCGCTCCTAGTAAATGTGGCCACGCTGCCACTGATCGAGGCAGTCTGAACAAATGTCGTTGGAAGACCGTCCGCTCCAGTGGTAATACTTGTCACTGCCGTAGTATACCCCTCAATCGTGCTTGTAATGGTAGTGTCGTCAACGAGTTGGAAGGTTTGAGTACTGACTGTCCGCCCATAGGGGTAGGCACCAGAATACCAACCTTTACAGGGAGGCTGATCCATACACTCTTGGCGTCCCGCCTCGTCCCAACAGTCCACTGGGTCGGATGGAGAATCCCCAGCTCTAAGGAAGATAATATTCCACGCATTGTTTTGGTTCATTAGGCTATTGAGTGGCTCGTACATGTGAAAATTTTCTGCGCCCAACAGTTGAATGGAACACTTGGAAGAACTATCGCTGTAGAAAAAGCTGAAGGAGCACTGGTCTGGATCTTCCCACAACGGAACATTGCCAGGCGACGCCATGTTCCAACCGCATTCCGACTTTACATAGATAATGGGACCGTATACAGGATCTGGGTAGCTTGCAGGAGGAAGAAAGTGAGAGTCAGCGCTACATCGGCGGTTCAAACTAGTGCCATTTGTGATGGAAGGGTGTTGACAGCCAGAGGGAGGCTGCCGCTCCGTGCTATTCATAGCAACACCTGTTCCATTATCGCTTGGCAGTATAGTTTCGTTTTCCAATGAGTATTTACGTGAATTTAACTTCAGTAGGGGCACTGGAAGTCTCTTTGGAAGGTCTATTTCTTGACGATTGTTTGCTGCGGGCGTTGCCATCACAGCTCGCTGTACTTGGGACTTGAGAGAGGTCGCCGAGAGAGGGGAACTAGGTGTCTGCGGACTGAGTCCCGTTGTCTCCAGAGGGAGCGTGTGGCGAAGGGATTCGAGCAGTGCCAAAAGAATGCAGATGACAATAAGCAAAGACCCAAGTACTGGCCATTTGAGCGGCATAGGCTTGTAGTTGAGAGAAACTTCATCGTGGGTGTTGATTTGTTCTTTGTAATGCTGAGCACACTGCCCATCTGACTCTGGTTGCTGTGTTTGACGCGTCAGCAACATATTCGCCATTTGCGTGTCTATATTGTTGAGAGGACCCTCATTGTGTGTATTGATATGCTCTTCACTATGCTGAACACACTCTGAGTTTTTTGACTCTAGTTGCTCTATTTGGGGCGTGGGTGCGTTGGTAGCCATGTTTGTGTTGTTGAGAAGAACCTCATTTTGTGTGTGGATTGGCTCTTTATAAAGGTGAACACATTCTGAGTTCTCTGACTCTAGTTGCTGTATCTGAGATGTCAGTGGCTCGGTGGCCATTTGCGTGTCCATGTTGTAGACAATGCCCTCATTGTGTGTATGGCTTGGCTCTTCATGATGCTGAACACATTCTGAGGTTTCTGGCACTGGTTGGTGTACTTGAGGTGTGAGCGACTTCGTGGCTAGTTGTGTGTCCATTTGCGTGTCCATTATGTTGAGAAAGTAACCTATAAAGATAAGTAATGGTCGATGCTATCCAAGACTGGGAGATAGACATAAGAATCGTGGCTCATATAATCGTTTTATCATCATATTAATCAGGCCGTTGACGTTACGCCCGGGCCTAATATCGCAAGTGGCACAGCCGAATCCCAGGACTGCATTTTAAGCAGTTCTGTCGAGCTACTGGCCAATGAGTTAATCCTCCTTAATGACCAACTGACCGGGCGAAATGTTTAGAAATGATGTTTGCAGCAAACGATCTTTCTTTTACGAGGCACAGCCACAAAATAGATATTGTACTATAAACCCGTTTCCTTGACTGGTGAGTGTGCTGTAGATACACTTAGCCGTCAAGTGCCTAAAGCCAGCCTGATTACAACACTCACGTGTCGGATTACTAAAGCGAAATAAACTTCGTTGTACAATATAAGTACAGATTTATAAGCAAGATTGAAAAAAGAAGGAGATTGCGTCGATGAGAACTCAGTAGCCGCGGACAGATACAACGTACAAATGCTTATACGAATACGGCATCGACAAAAGACCTCGCGTTTCGGAATGAAAGCAATCAATTCTTGATTAAGCGAAGCCCCTTTATGACGGCAGTGCTGCGTTCGCCATCTATCCAAATTTTTGATAAAAATCTGGTGGACGGAGGGTATAAACCAGTAGACACACTTTCTTCCTCCGAGAATTAACAAAAAGCATGGTGAACGTTTGGATGGGAATCGGTATGCGATAATTACCCCTTAGGCCAGTAAGCACCGTAGGTAGATAAGATACGGAAAAAAAGAATTAGTATAGCTAATATCTCCATATTCATCACCAATCGAGAACAATCACTAACTTAATCATAAGCTATCGATAATTTCAATTGAGAATCCATTTCTTAGAAAGAAAACCACCCCATAGGCCAGTTATCGCTTATAACTATAGGGGCTCGAGAGGTCCTCAGTCTACCTCCCATATAAACTTATTATATAAGATACTTAATAAGAATCGATTTCCCGCGGTCCTTAGTAATAAGATTTTACTACCCAACAGTATTTATCAATAGGAAATCGATTGGTTAACAATCGTTCCCAAACCTGACTAAGCTGCTAGTGCAAGCTCTGTTGAGCTCAACAGAGCTAGTTCATAGTACTCCTTAGCGCTTACCCCTCACTTACATGCTCGGGGTCTCGAATAATCTCTTTCAACACCACCGATATTCTATATACTCAGACAGTTATTAAAAGCGCCTTGTCTCGCCCTTATATATAGAGTGCATCATCTATAGCCACCGATATTTCCATAAAACTCCTTATCGTTCCAACTGGGAAGCACCAGCACACAACGCATCATGCCACTAAGCTTCCTCCTAATCGGCATAGCATGGGACCAATACGAGGCCATGGTCGGCGCAGAAAAAGCCCCGGAAATGATCTCCAGAGTGAAAGTCGCACTCGCGCGTGACGAGAAATCTTTCACAGACCTCGGGCTCGAGTACCAGTACCTGGACTACGCTCCCGGCGAGAGTATGCAGCGGCTGGAGAAGGTTCTGCAGGAGAAGGAATTTAGTGGGGTGTGCCTGTAAGTTCCCAGTCCACTTTTGGGAAAGAAAGAAGGAGCTGACGGTGGGTTGCATGTAGAGGAATTGGTATCCGTGCCAATGCACAGTTCACCACGATGTTTGAAGCTCTGGTTAATTGTGTGCATGAGAAATCTCCGAAAGCGAAGCTGTTGTTTAACACATCACCAGATGGCACGCTTGAGGCGGCCAAGAGATGGTTCCCTGAGGTAGACAACGTCAAGAAATAGCACTTGCATTTTTCTCTTTGACGACAGATGGAGAGCTTATCTTGCCTCCTTCAACTATAGTACACAAATAAATAAAGAATATTGCGTTACATCGGATCTTGTACGATTTGAGTGTACCAACTTTATGTGAGACAATGATGCTCAAGACTTTTGAGTACATACCTAGAGTGGCTACTTGGATTATCTACATATATACAACCACGCGTGTCGAAAAATAGGAGTAGGAGTACATGCCACTTTCGTCACAACCATTTCATCTTTCCAGGTGAACGTTCGTATCTGTCTCTTGAATAAAAAGGTCATCTCCACTACCGCCGAGTATAGCTTGCACAAATCTGACGGCTGGGAAGACCCACTGCCTTTGCTTTCATATCTTTAAGTGGAGCGAAAGGCGCTTATTCCATGTCATCTTTTCTGGCAACTCTGGACTCTCTGCTATGCGTTCGCACTCATTGTGCATATCGGCACACCAGGTACTTGCTTCACATGAGTCGAAACTTGGCTGGAGAGTGTTGACCGATGGGTGGGAATGAAGGAGGTTCGCCTTTCGCGGAAAGTGAGCTGCTAACTTCGAGGGTGACGAGCCCATGGGTAGTCTGAGATGGGGATAGTGAGGCAAGAAGCTGTACAAGATCGGGCTCTAGAGGGGTATGGAGGCTTGCTTTCAACAGCATTTGTTGGCGGGGTGCACGGGTTAATTGCCGAGGGATGAAAGATCAAGTCAAAGTCTTGGGGGAATCTTGGAGTCAGAGTTGCAATAGTTTGGTTAGAAACCGAAGGCTTTTAGGGCAAATGATCCCGCAATTTGAATGAATCACAGCCTGGGGGGAAAAACGCTGAAAGTGAATGCTATCAAATCATATGTTTGCTGCTACTTTTACATCCTTGTTTGAGAGATCTTTCCACGTCTGCAGTAATCTAAACATATCATTTTCATAATCGAATCCCTCTTTGGTGCCGAAGCTTCTGTCTTTTGCTCAATTATGCCTGCTGCAATAATCACACCTCTGGCGGGCCACTCAAAGTATTAGACGATTTCAAAGGTACTTAAGCTTGCCAAGTTTCCTGAAGCGAAGTCGCATCTCTGAAAACCACTGTCGGAATATCCCACAGAGAATTGGCATAGTCCCAAACCATCTTTTCAATGGAGTCGTTCATCTCAGCTCTGAATTTCCCTGAGATTTATGTTAGCTTCGTATAAATCGTTGTCAAGTCAAGCACTTACCCTCTACTCCAAGTCCTTCTTGTGATTTCACAGTCTGGATTAAGATGTCACGAAACTTCCGTTCCACCTTCGCCCAACCATCAATCACTTCAACCTCACCATTCCTTTCTAACTCCTCCCTATTAAAATACCTCCACAAAGACTTCCTTGGCTTTACCAAAGTAACATTTGGTTGAAATGCTACCTCGACCATGGGGCTATTTGTAATGGCGATAAGATTCCGAACTCCGTTCTCCCAAAGCCAAACAAGGAATTACAACTTTGTAGAACTTGTTACATAGGGAGAAAACATTTCGTTGAAAGTATCATAGAACGAAATCGCGATATTTGAGATCTTGTATTCATGGGGCCAGAAAAAACCATCGTGGACGAGATCGGAAGATGATATTTCACAGAAATCAACGATCTAAATGATGTCAATCTCTGGATTCGCAAAAAGACATGGGGAGGATTGAGGACTACAGATGTTGTAGCAAGTGTGGACTTTGACGGCTTGGCTCCAAGACTCCTTGTTGACTTGTCGAAGAAGACTGTGCGGACTAGTCGGTACGAGAATCACCTGATCTTGTCCAGGTGCTTCTCCAATATCAAGTTCTTCTCCGTCCGAGATTGGCTGACCACCCTTGTTTTTGAGGCCGTTTGAAGTATTGCACAACGCCAACCTCTTGCGGTGTATAGAGTATCATATCCCATATCGTAAGCCGGATTTCTTCCGGGAGCTTCGGAAACAAAGTGAAGGTACAGCCTTTGGACGGAGATATATGCAAGTCTTTCTTCAGTGACATGATCTCATTCTTATCTTGTATATGTTGTTGACGAAATTGTGCAACCTCGGCATGCAGTTTCTGGATGGTATTCGTTATGCTTGCCTCTTTGCTGGCCTTTTCCTCTCTCAATTGTGACACCTGCTTTTGAAGATCTTCCATTGTTGTTACGAGCGAAGCCAAGGTTGTGGCAGATATCGGGATGCCACCAGGCTGATCCGAAGCCGAAGATGCCATTGCAGTGGAATGCTTGGAAGGTGATCTTGCCTGGAGGCGGAACGCCTAGAGTCGGCCTTGTTGATACTCCTTCGTGCTACATATAGTTACCTCAACATTTGTCTGTGCACGCAGTGCCTATGCTGTGCGATTCTCGACAATTTCAGTGGGACGATCGAAGATATCGATGACGAGAACACGACGGTGGTGCTGCAGAAGCGCTTGATACCTTCGAGGTCTTGGATGAGATAAGGAGGGTTGAAGGAGTAGTGAAGTGATCGAGTTCAGGAAAATTTGCGAAGGTAGATGCTGAGGTGGTTAAATTCGGCAAGCACGACCCCCGAAATCCAAAGGCGAAACGAAATTTCATTGTGATGTAACATTGCAATAATACAACAAGCTGTTTCCCTCTCTAATGGTTCGATGTTCCAATAATAAGAACCAAGGAAATTTTTATACTTGATGGATTGTCTTTCAACGTAAATTTGAAATGTTGTGCGCAACATAGGTTTATGTGCAGTCAGGCATGCTCACGACGGTGAAGAGAGAAGCTCTACTACAATAAATTATGCACGAGCTAAGGCGTCGGCGATTTCCAGTTTCCTTTGTCCATTAACTATGGATTCTCTATCCAGACAACAAGCTATACGATATGTCTGTCATTCGACTTGCTTGATAAATTTTCGGCATGAAGCTTAAAACAGGGGGGGCATTATTGACTTTGCATTTAAGCGAGAAAGAAAGTCAACGAACAGCCTCGTCAAATCGTCAAAATTCAAAAATTCCTTACAACCATCCAACGAACTTCCGACGACCTACTCACGACATCGTTTGGATCTGTCGCCCCAGCTACGTACATCCAAAGTCATCGAGCTCAGATGGCTGAGCCAAACGAAGAACCGACCATCTCGGTCCCGACCGACCTTCTCCAGTCCCTCCTCACCGAGATCAAGCAGCTCCGACAAGAAACCAAAGACACCAAAACCCTCCTCACCGAGATCAAGCAACTCCGAGAAGAAAATAAAGAAACCAAAAACCTCCTCAGCACCCTTCAAAACAAACTCGACACTATCCCTTCGGCCAATCCTTCCGACGAGCGTGGAGCATTCGAATGCTTCCCTAAACTCCCAATCGAAATGCGACACAAGATATGGGACATTGCACTCTCTATTCCGCGAGTAGCTGGCGCAATGATTGTAGTCAGAGACAGTGGCGACGCAAAAGAGGCACTTGCTCCGCTGACACCAAACTCAACAATTCTGCTCGTCTCCCAGGAATCGCGCAGTCGAGCCAAGCGGATTCTCGTCAAATGCACAGAGGATGCTGCGAGAAGCCAAGATAGGCTACCGATGCTCTACCTGCACCCGGTACTGGATACTTTCTGGGTGACCAACTACACATGGGCACGGGGTCGAAACTCGAGAATAACAGATGTAGTCTTTGGACCGTTGCGGTTTTCCAAGCTTGCTGTGCCATCGAAGTTCTGGGTAGACATGATGGGTTCGCCTATGAATTCCCAAAACCAAAACCAGATAATCGAGTTTGTGCTTGGATGTCACACGAAAGGCGTCGAGGAGCTGATCTTAGTTGTTGGAGATGGAGACGCGGCCAAATGTTCAGATGCGGTCCTCATCGAGCCAAGACAGCTCCCTGAGGATTATATGAAGGCGGATTGGTGCCGGGAGGTCAAAGCAAACTACCCGCCATCATCACCTCGACCTACAAATGACTTGTTACCTTGGTCCTCGTGCAACAAGTGGGCTATTGCCGTTCTGGGAGTTGTCATATCAGGGTACGTGACTAAACACAAGCTGAAGCAAAAATTCGAGCCAAGTGGCTGGGATGACCTGAACGAAAGGGAGACAATTATTGTGGAATTGGCCAGAGGAATATCGAAGCTGCCAGTTATCAAGTTTCTCGAAGCTACGACTCGGAAGGAACTTTGCAGGCAGAAGTCACCATTTTGAAGCCTGCAAGCTCAATTTGGTGATTCCATAATCTGTTGGAGAAGATCGCATTGGACAGAAGACCTATTACTTGAGCTAATGGACTTGGGTAAAATCGCGGCATGATTGTGCAATGTAGGTTACCGAGATGTATGAAATAGAACGAACAATAGAAGAATAGACCAAGAGCAAAGTCAAAATATTGGGAGCAAATGCAGTGATTACGTAGTAAATGCTCTTCAATATAAAGGGCCACTATTCGGCAGCTAAGCAGCGTGTCACATATTTGTTTCCAAGTCGAGAAAACAGTCGCGCACTCCCAGGAAATTCGCAACGGCCGTCTTAAACACCTTCACCTTCAAAGCAACTCTCTAGCTCCATCATTTCTGTTCTTTCCGAAGCTCAGTCATCGTCATCGCCTCCATATATCGAACGCTCTTGACAGTCCAATATGAGCAATCCGACAACGCCACGATGTCATAGTTAACATCATCCTCATTTCCACCAGCATCTGAAGATAATAGTCAGCTCTCAAATCATCCAGTGTTTGAACCTCCAAACTTACCAAGTAGGTATTGGCGCCCCTCTGCATCTCGCTGTGCTTGGAAGTCTTTGAGGTACTGCATTGCCGTCGCATCCATCATATCCCAAGTCCTCTCTCTACTTATTCCAGTAGGAAACTCGGCGCGCTTGTTTATAGCCTCCGTTGGGACGTCATGGGGCCTGATAAAGACGATTTTAGGTAATCTGGCGGCATTATTGACACTGTCTCCAACAACCAAGATCACTTCCTCCGTGCCCATCTCGGCAAGATGGTGCATGATTTCGAGGTCTCCATCGTCCATCTGATTTTCCATCTGGTTGTACCAAGACTGATAGCCTATTGCAAGCTTACGGATTGGAGTATGTTTCGAACCGTAACATCTATAAAGTTTCAAGTATGGAATCAATTGTCCTTCTGGATAGCGATTGTCGTGATCGATCCAAACGGTGTCGACATTTTTATTGAAGAAGATCGGTGGGAGAGACGAGGGATCAAAGTTAAAGATGGTGGAATAGCTTGATCTGTGAGGCTGCAGTGAGAGCATTTTCTTCAAAGCTTCGCTGCGAGCCTCTTTACAAACTCTGAGGAGGCAGTGTCGGCTTGTAGTGGTTGGAGTCAGGTGGCTGAAAGGGCTTCTTGCGAACCTTTCGAGTGCAACTATTTGTGGTATGTTGGGGCAATGTCCCCATATCATTCGTTGAATTTCTAGAGGTAGTTTAGGAAACAACGCAAACTCAACGCCAGAGTCGATCTGTAATCTGAGGACATGCTTTTCCACAATGCTGAGCTCTTGTCGCAGGGTTTGATTATCATTACCCAGCTTGGCGATGGAGTTTTGTAAGCCAATGACCGAATCCTGAAGACCGGCGAGCTGATGTAAGAGCGAAGTAACAACGTCCGCTGGAATCTGTATGATTGAACCGGAAGCTGCTTGTGCCAGCTGAATGAGCTGGTTGGTTGGATCGACTTGTTCTTCAGAGCCCTTCCGAGCAATGCAGTTCGAGTTGATACTACCATTCACGAAGGCTCCCGAAGATTCCATCTTAGGTGTTGATCGAGGTGTACTGCGTACAACGCGGAAAGACCGTGGCCAGCTTCTCAGCGAAGAGAAGATGGGTTCGCCGAAGGTGTGAACAGAGGTGGAGGAAGAACAATGTTCTTGTAGGCAGGGGATCGCGATTTTGATCCTTGGTCGAAGTACCTTTGATGTAGCGAGGGAGGCGTACCGGGTGAGGAAATGGTGTTGTGTCGAGGTATCGAGGCTCGAAGGCGGGATCGAGGTACGAAGGAGAGGGTTTTGCTTTCGAGGAGAGCCAGACACCCTTGTTGTCCACCCCAATCCAATAACCGTAATTGACTTTCAAGGTGTCAAGTGGAAAGTCTTGCGTTGGCAAGGACAACGCGATGCGAGCGGGGAAGATGAAAGGAGGTGGTTTGTGGTCGCGAGAGGCAAGCTCGGCACTTCACGTAGCAGACCAATCTCGCCACCCCAAAAAGGAGAGCAAATGTCCATATTCGAAATTTAGCAAAAGTTTAGAAATAAATTCACCTTTAAAGTCCACTCTCGCTTCCTCTTTCAATTTACTGCTTCATTCCATATTTTTAGACCATACATGCTCGACATGGCTGATGGAAATAGGGTCACCATGAATATCATTGTTGAAAGAAGCGGATTGAACAGCAATAAATAGAAAAACTGCGTGTCTAAACATTACAAGTTTGTTCTTGGAAAACAAATCAAATCTGATTATCAAGGATGGGAATAATGACTTAGCACCCGTGATCGGAGAAGCAAACAAGAGAACCATAACGAGTTCCCTACCCAGAACAACCACAAAGCCTGCGGTGCCAATCAGCAAGCTTCCATGTGTTAGGGAGGAAGAGAAAACCACCTAAAGAGCATGATAGCAGGCATTTGGGCTGTGCTTGCGCAGAAACGTGAACCATGCGAGCGCTTTGTTCCTCCACAAATTGTACAATCCTGCACCATTGTTCCACCAATGCCATTGTGCTAAGCATCTAGGACAACGTCCACCACGGCCTCGTATCCATTGAAAGACAGCTTGATATCTGCGCAAGGGAGGTATCGAGGGCACAGTCGATCTCGAAGTAGTATAGAGGATACGCAGCGAACGCACGCTTGCTGTATTTGCAGAGCTCCGTTGCACGGCGAGGCTTGTTGGCAGCTGTAATTTGATGGGCCAGACGGCGCAATGGTTCGTAAGTTCTCGAGGGCGAGGCGCAGTTGTGGTGATCAATCGACAGTAGAATCGCGACACTGCAACGTGTGGTCCTGTGATTCCCGAACGCGGGAACAGCTAAAAACCGAGCTCCTTGTAGATAGAGGTTTTGGGATCATGTCAGAAAAGGGAGAGTTCGAGTCGTGTCTAAGGCCTAGAAGACACCGTTAGCATGCGAGAAGTAGAGAGGGTTCGAAGAGATAAAAATGTTTACAAAGTTGAGTGGCACCCATCGCTGCCGTCGCAATGCGCCACTCCTCTCCCCGGTATCTATCTCGAGATCGTAGATGCGAGAGTGTTAACTCTATACGTGAGCGTTGCAAAGGAAGAGAAATCGCGAAGTCAACGCGCTACCACCTACGCAAAATTATATCCTCAGCTAAGCGAAGCAAAAAATTCAAACCAGAGAGTCAAAATGGTAAAAGCTCACAAGACAACCTACAACTGACTGGCGACTCGGGTCAGAAGAGGGTGTACAAGTTACGAAAATCCCCTGGCATTATAGGATTTTACTTCGATTCGGAAAACTCCCCAAGACGCCAGGCCCTAGTGGACTTTGCTTCCAACGTCAAGGGTCCAACAAGATCGGTCTTGTTTAAAGCCGCTCCTTTGTCGATGCCAGACTAATTAGCTAGAATATTGTTGCTGCGGTTGATGTTAGTAATGCTTGGAGGTGTGGAGGGGTTCGAGGGTGACTTACCTGCCTCGAGGCTCGGGGTTGGTGTGGGTAGGAAAAAGCTTATTTGAGTATATGACGTTCAGAGCGTCGTTGGTTACTTCGTCACCTGATATGACGGGGTGCGAGAATAGAGTAGCCTCGAGCACAGATGGCCGGGGTTTTGGCGTTCTGAAGTGCACGACACATCGAGCAGCACTTTGACCACAAGGACGAACTCTCTCTTGAAGCTGCAGGTATTATCGCGCACCGTACCATACAATTTGATTCGCAAGGCTGGATGAGCTGCAGTAAGATCGCAGCATCTCGTCGTTGCATGCAAGCATACGGGATGAACAGTAGCAGCGCATCACCCACTTCGTGATAGACCGCAGGTACCATGGTACCTTGGGCAGAGGGATGTTTATCATGGAGATCCATTGATGCAATCAGGCCGTGCGATGATCTGCCAGAGAAAAGCTCCTGCAATATGTTGAGACGGAAGGAGCGCTGATGGGCTACCTTACTGAACTAGAAATTCTAGCACGTATGATGATCTTGAACACATGCAAGACATCAAATGGTAATTTTACGTTCTAAGCAGAGCAAGAATTTCCACAGTAGCATCTTGTACACAACCAAGTCCGTATTGGGAGTCAGATGCTTCGAGGCCTGCTGGCTGAGCCTGGCTCGGTGCAAGCAAGGGCGGACTCGAGTGGTCAACGCATTTACATCTCTGCATTAAA
This sequence comes from Stipitochalara longipes BDJ, assembly GCA_009732865.1. Classification (NCBI taxonomy): domain Eukaryota; kingdom Fungi; phylum Ascomycota; class Leotiomycetes; order Helotiales; family Hamatocanthoscyphaceae; genus Stipitochalara; species Stipitochalara longipes. The sequence goes on along the minus strand of ML769347.1, from coordinate 1,150,005 downwards.
CATTCATTAAACATAAACACATGCAGAGAGAACAATGCCAAAGTACGGCAGTATTTGGTACATTCGTCTGAAGTCGATGACCCAGTATCAAGACCAGCAGATTCACAGCACGTGACTTCACAAGCATCTGATCTTCCAACATTGCATCAAACAATAATCAAACACGCATCAATCAAAAACGTAGAACAAACAAGTCAATTGGCTTGCGGGAAACAAAGTTCTATGCAAAGACAAATACCAGAGGAAACCTCCAGCGGTATACTCCGAGTCGGCGGTCAAAGCACAAGGCCTGAAAGATGGGACCCCGCATTTCCGCCTGCATGGTCATACTTCAGACGGTTTATGATCTGCTGCGAGGCTCTTACCGAGTTTTGGTTATCGCTTAGAAGTATTGAAGCATATTTATATAGACAGAGGTTGGGATGTGGACTGAGGTCGAACGTGGTACCTGGCCAAACTCCAGCATGAAAGGCCGCAGCCGTGACAATGCGCTGATATACCTCGATCTTCTATGATCTCCATCAAGGCCGGGGAAGCTTGGTTCTCACTCCGCATTTTCCATGCTGGGGCGTGGCGTTTGGTGTCGAGTGGTAACTTAAGAGTTTGGGTGAAGAGTGCTGTGGTTCGTCCAGAACAGGAAATCTAACAGGCATGCATGATGAGATTCAGCATTGACCACTGCGGCTTGCAGAATGCATAAACATATTTCAGATCGTCTATGATCCTCCGCAAGGGTTCGGATTTTCTTCCGCTGTCGGTTGCAAGTGCAGATGTCTTTTGATAATCCGAAGTTTGGATCTGGACTGAGCACTGCAACGCCGCAACGTGCTTGCATGACGAGATTCAGCATTGACCCCACACCGCCCAGCAGGCATAAAACATATTTCAGATCGACTATGATCTGCTCCAGGGTTCAGAAGTTTCTTTCGTTGTCAGTTCCATGTGTTGGCATTCTGTTGGCAGAGGAGAGGTTGGGCTTGGATGAAGTGAGGTTGGAGTTGATTTGGGGCTCTGCGGGACAGCCCCACCTCGGTAGGTCGACAGTGGAGACCACCAAAGCTTGATAGATTAAGTAAAAATTAAGCTTCATATTGCTCGTATATCTTGCTCGGAACTGACTTCCTCATGTGTGAGGAAATCACGACAAGGTCAAGGTCAACTGTCTCAAGTGTCGAGATCTGGGGAAGCGGAAGTTTGGGCTCAAGCTCTCAAGACGGGCCATATCACGAGGTTGTTAAGTGTTTCAAAACAGTTTCGAGCCCGATATCTCTCTATGGTAAGCTGCCCATCAATCAATACTGATTGGGCTAAGGTAAGATTAACAATTCACAGCCTTGGGCCACCGCATGAACCAAGTGATTGGTAGCGCCAGGGTCAACCTAATCCTAACTTCCAGGTACGAAGCACAGTCCCTGTTTCTTCGGACATTTGTGAGCAGTGGCCGCTTTCTCGTGCGCCTCATTTTCAGTTCCCCACCAGGTCGTTCCCAGTTATCTGAAGTAAGTGGTTTGGAGGCATCGCGTTGCGAGTCACATGACCGACGCCGAGCCTTTCTTGTACCCCTATTCCCCTCTCTCGATGCCGCTGCCCTTGGTACCCTGCATGAACACCCACGCATCCCGCCTTACCTACTTACCGGTGACTGCAGTATGACATGGAAAAGCAAGCATGTTGTTGCATGCCACCCAACCGCCCTCTCTTCGAATCAGCTCTCGCACCCCACCTGTCAGGAGACAGAAAGGGCAGCCCAATAGCGGAAAATCAGTTTCACCGCCGCCCAAACCCAATTTTTTTTTGCAGGGGGGCCTTGGCGCGTGGAACACGTCTCTCCAACGACCCGCAACCGAACAGCGCATTATCATTTTTGCGTGCTGCTGGTCGAGGATCAATCACGCATGAACCTTACAACTAAGCATCCTTAACAGCCCAAATATACCCAATTGCCGTGCAACCCAATCCCAGCGAACGGTGAGTCTTGTTGTCGCTAGGTAAGAAAAACTCAATCATTCCCTTACTTCTCTGTCAGTTTTCTCAACATCGATGAACGACCATCCCTCTACGGCATCATGGCACCACCAAATACTCGACCACCATCCCGACCGCCCTTAGCCAGTCGAATCAGATCATCCTTCGAAAAGCGACGGAAATCGAACGAATTCCAGAGCCCGACATACATGAACGGCAACAACCCTTTCGTCACGCAAGACCCCGATTCCTTTCGCAAAGCTGTCGAGGAAGCTATCAACAGCGAAACTTTCCAGACTGCGATTGCCGCCAACCTCGCGAAGCTCATCAAGCCTTCAATCAAATCTGCTTTAGATACCATACAACCGGTAGTAGAGGCGGTGTACAATCATGAGGTGCTGCTGAGGAAAACGAATCGGAGCGTGGAGAATATCTTGGAACGGCTGGAAACGAATACAGAAGCGCATGCGCATCAGCGCGAATCCGTGGTTGAACCACTCGATAAAGAGGTGGAAGCTGCTCCTGCTGCAGATATCACAGATGAAACAAAACCTGCGGAGAAGACAGAAACAGCTCCACCACAAGAGACGGCTCCGCCAGCATTCCAGGAGAGAGCAATTGGCCGGTCGGCGCCATCTACGGACTTCGCACAATTCAGGCAATTGCTAGACGACAGCAATGCCCGCACAGCTGCATCCCTCTCCCAACTCTCGAGCTCCGTCGAAGCTAGCAATGGCAAGATCGGGGAAGCGCTGCAGGGCATCAGCAGTTTACAAGCTGCACTGGGCCCAACGAAGGAGAAGGTCGACGGGCTGAAAGCCTTCTCTGAGCAATCGACTACAACCGCATCCGTGATGCAAGCTCAACTGGATCAGCTAAAAGCAGATATCGGCCAAATCATCGATGCCATTGGAGTTGACCTCGGGAAGAACGTGCATGCACTGCACGAGAAAGCTGGAGCCCAAGATACTTCATTATTGTCCTCGCATACCACCAAGTTGGATGCCATTGCGACTGATCTTGGAGCTTTGAAGGGTCATTCGGACACAATGGAGAAGATCGAAGCTATCTCCGCAGAGCTTACTGGGCTGAAGGGGAGCATCGAAGCTGGCATTTCTTCGAATGCAGCTTCTTTTACCAGCTTAGAGGCACAAATCACCAATGTCCTGAACACGATCGAGGGCCACACGACCACCCTTGGCGAAATCAAGGACAAGGGAGCACATCCCGAGGTTTTGGCGGCGTTGCAGCAATCGAATGATTCCCACGCAGCTCACGCTGCAACACTCGGCGAGATCAAAGAGAGGTCTCTTACTGGAGCTCCCGCTACGACTTCAGTACCCGAGGGAAGCTCGGACACAGCCGCAGCTTTACAAGATCTCAAAGCAGATTTCGCATCTCTGAAAGAGAATATCGCTGCAGGACTTACCGCCAACAACGAGAACGTCACTGGCTTGGGCACCAAGATCGACAGCGTCCTCTCAACAGTCGAAGCACATAAATCCGCAGATGTAACTCCCGAGATTCTAGCCGCTGTGCAGCAATCCAACGAATCCCACGCCTCTCATGCAGCTGCCCTGGAAGGAATCAAGTCTCTCGGCGCTGGACCGGCTCCAGCCGCTGAGTCCGGCAACCTCGCAGCCTTGGAGACTCAGGTAGGCTCCATTGTTAGTGTGCTTGATGCACATACTGCCGCCCTAGACGAGATCAAGGCTTCCAGCAATTCTCACACAGCAGCACTGGAAGAGGTCAAGTCAATTAGCTCTGTGCCGGCTACGACTGACAACTCTGCCTTGGAGAGCCAGATTGGAGCCCTGGCTGCTACCCTAGAGACTCATACTTCAGCTTTAGACGACATCAAGAATGCTAGCAGCTCCCATGCAACAGCCTTGGAAGGTGTTCGGTCGCTCAGCTCAGAGCCCGCCCCAGCTGATAACAGCGCCCTGGAAAGCCAAATTGCTGCTCTGGCAACATCTCTGGAGAGTCACAAGTCGACCCTGGACGAAATCAAGGCTGCCAGCAGTTCTCATGCCGCTACACTGGATGAAGTCAAATCTCTCAGCTCAGCGCCAGCTCCCGCCGACCATAGTGCGTTGGAGAACCAGATCAGCGCATTGTCCGCTACTCTTGAGAGCCATACCACGGCTTTGGACGAGATCAAGGCTGCCAGTAGTTCTCATACTACAGCCTTGGAAGGTGTTCGGTCACTGGACTCGACACCAGCAGCTGATAACAGCGCTCTGGAAAGCCAAATTGCTGCTCTGGCAACATCTCTAGATAGTCACAAATCGACTTTGGACGAAATTAAGGCTGCCAGCAACTCTCACGCCGCTGCACTCGATGAAGTAAAGACCGCTAGCTCAGCGCCAGCCACCGCCGACAACACTGCTTTGGAAAGCCAGATTAGTGCACTAGCCGCTACCCTTGGAACTCACACTTCTACCCTAGATGAGATCAAGTCGGCTCACGGCTCACATTCGGCGGCTTTCGATGAAATCAAGACTGCGAACGCTTCTCATGCTACGGCTCTAGAAGGGGTTAGATCTCTTGATTCTCCGCCACCTCCAGCAGCTGTTGATCTCTCTGGCTTAGAAAGCCAGATTGCTGCTCTGACCACAACCCTCGAGACACATTCTGCTGCATTAGATGAAATTAAGTCAACTGGTGGGTTACATACTGCAGCATTGGACGAAATCAAAGCGACGGGCACCTCTCATGTCGCGGCATTAGAAAGTGTCAGATCTCTCAGCGCAGAACCAACCCCTGCTACTGATGATAATCATCTGGCTGCTCTTGAGGCACAAATTGGCGGTATTGCTGCAACCCTTGCATCACACACCTCGACACTGGACGAGCTGAAGGCTGAACACAACTCTAACAATGCGGCTCTGGTCAGCACCCTTGAGACTCATGCTTCAACTTTGGACGAGATCAAAGGCACAACGGCTGCTCACACGGCCGCTCTGGAACAAACCAGGTCGATTGACGATGCTCCGCCGGCAGCAGACAACAACAATCTTGCAGCTCTCGAAGCACAAGTCGCCGCTATCGTCGCCACTCTCGAGGCTCACACTGCTGTCTTAGACCATATCAAAGCCAGTGGGACTTCAGCAAGCACAGAAGTTGTGCCAGCAAGCAATCCCGAGGCTCTCGAAGGCCACTTCAGCACCATCATCGAGACACTCGAAGCTCACACCAATCTGCTCAATGAGATCAAGGACGATGTCAGCGCCGAAATTCTCACCACGCTTCACGGACTGGGTCAATCACAAGCACAGCATAGTGACATGCTCTCCGAGATCCGAGAAGCGGATGTCAGTGACGAGATCTTGACATTGCTGCACGCCCATGGCGAGTCACATGTCAGCCATGGCACAACTCTGGGCCAGATTCATGAGAATGTCGAGGCTTTGAATGCATCGCATGCTGCTCACACAACAGCTCTTGATGAGATCAAATCAAGGTCTATTGAGTCTGCTCCTCCAACTGAGAGCAACAACACTGGTGCTCTAGAAGCAAAGATCGATGGAATTGCCAGCACATTAGAAGCACACAAGACAGTTCTGTCGTCTATTCAGGACTCGCATGCTTCCCACGCGGAAGCGCTGAAAGAGATCGCAGACGCAACAGAAATCTGCAATGAGTCACATGCTGATCACGCTCTTGCATTGTCAGAGATCAAGGAAATCAGTTCCGCGTCGAATGAGGCGCACTCTTCCCATATTGCAAGCCTTGCAGATATCAAGGAAGCTACTGCAGCGTCAAATGAAGCACATACTTCGCATACTGCTGCATTAGCGGAACTGAAATCGATTCAGCCTACCCATGCTCCAGAAGCTTCCCGTTCAGAGAGCCCAGATATTGCAGGATTGGAGACACAGCTCAATTCCATCATTACCGCCCTCGAACGGCAAACTGCCACACTATCCTCGCTCAAAGAAACAACTTCGGATAATTCGATCTCCGAGGCAGTTCTAGAATCGCACGAGCTACTCACGTCTCACACCGCGTTACTCAACACAATCAAGGACAACTCCTCCCACGAAGATATTTTATCCAATCTCTCGGATCTCAAGACCCTCGTTGCGGAGTCAAAATCCGGCATTGATGAGCATTCAAATCTCGTCCGAGATCTTCATTCCGACACCAAGGAAACCCACTCTAACCTCACATCCGCAATTGCAGGCCTCGCTCTTGGCGGAGCAGCTGGTGCAGGAGCTGGTGCGCTGGTATCCCACGAATCCGACAACTCCGCCGAAATCCTCAGCGAAGTAAAGTCTGTCAAAGAGAAAGTCGATTTGGTAGTGAGCCAACTGGAGATCAACCACACAACGATCACAACCAGCATCACAACCCTCAGCGACGAGCTGAAAGCCGAGATCGACGCAACCGGCACCCAGATCGCAGAGTCCATCACAAGCATGGAGACCGACGTCAAAGCTTTCAAAGTCGATCTTACGCCGGTTACTTCTGCGGTCGAGCAAACGGGTCAAGTTGTCAAAGACCTCTCATCTCAAATCGCCAACTTCGAAAGCCATATCGAGAACAACACTTCCAAGATCAATGAAATACACCAAGGCGTGCATCTCAACGATACAGGTATCTCTCAATTACAAGAGCATGCGGGCACGAGAGAGGTTGTGAGTGAAGCTGTGCCAGAGGGCATGTGGTTCGGAAGCGGAAGCCCCAACGCGAAGCGTCTGTCGAGTTCATTTGAGCGCAGCACTCCGGTGGAGGAACCAGAGGAGGAGGAGGAGCATGAGACACATAGTCAGGTGCTGGAAGCTATTCCCGAGGTCGATACGCCGCTTGAAGAGAGTCCGGTTAAGGATGAGTTTGAGAGCGAGGCGAGGGAACCTACGATTCCTGAGGAAGAAGATGTACATGTTGAGCCTGAGGTCTTGCATCAAGAGGCTGAGGAAGAGATTGTTCCTGTCGAGCCTGAAGTCTCACATCAGGAGGTCGAGGAAGAAGCACCAGCTGAGGTTCATCACGACATCATACAAGCAGATGAGGAGATCCCCGAAGTTGCCGAGCACGCAGTGGAACCGGAGACAGAGGCTTTAGAGGAGAGTAGAGAAGTTCCCGCTGAGCCAGAGCATATCGAAGAAAGCAAGGAGGAAGTCCCGGAGCCTCATACAGCTGAAGCCGAGGAGGTGAAGGAGGAAGAGCCTGCTCCCGAGCCTGTTCATGAACCTCTAGAGGAAATCAAGGAGGAAATCCCAGAACCTCACATCCCTGAGCCCGAGGAGGTGAAGGAGGAAGAGCCTGCTCCTGAGCTGGTGCCCGAGCCTCTGGAAGAACCCAAGGAGGATCCTCTAGAGCACGAGGTGAAGGAGGAAGAGACACCTGAGGAATCTATTCCTCCGAGCGATGAAAAGGTAGAAGAAGAGGCTGCTCCAGCTCCTCTGGAAGAGTGGGAGCATGTGGTTGCAGAAGACGAACCCGCTCATGAAACCGCTCCAGCGGAGTCAGAGGTTCATCATGCACCTGAAGAGGCCGAGGAGCCTGAAGCGGTCGAAGAACCTCGAGAGACAGTTCCAGAGCAGGAAGTTTCTCACGGAACGCCAGAACCTGCCTTGGAACCCCAAGAGCCAGAACAGGCCCACGAAAGTGCAGTGACAGAGCCAGAAGTTCACCACGAGCCTGTTGCTAGTGGAGAACCAGAAGAGGAGAAAGCCGAGCCTGAACTTGCTCATGAACCATCAGAGCCAGAGCCAGCACCGATTGAGGAAGCTACCGAAGCCATCCAGGAACCCGAACCAGCCGTCGAAGTCTCCGGGGCAGAGCCGCTCGAGGAACACCACACAGCTCCCGAACCCGCCCATCTTCACGAAGCTGAAGACCTGGATGAATCCGAACTGCCTCCCACTACCCCCTCCCACGAAGCCGAGCATGAGACAGAACACCTCGAGCCTACACCCCCGACCTCTCCCCTCGAACACGAGCCCGTCCCAGTCCTCTCACCTTCCACACATCCCAATCCTTTCTCGGATCCGGAGGAAGAAGATTTAGAGAGCGCGTCGGCATCAGTATCTACGAGCGCAATTGCGAGTCCGATGTCTGGGTCTTTTACCGAGGATGCGGACGGAGCGGAGGTGGCAGGAGGCGGGAAGGGCGGCAAGAAGAAGAAAGGCAAGAAGGGCAAGAAGAAGGAGAAGGCACCGTTTGTGATGGATGGGGAGGAGCCTGCTGAGTAGATGCTTCAAGCACTATAGTTTATTTTTTCTTGATTCTTCATAGAATGGTTGGGGGGGGATGGATGGATGGATGGATGGATTGGACATGGGACATATATATTTTTCTTTTTGTTTCAACAGGTGCTTAGGGAGGAACTTCTGATCTGTTTATACTAGGGTATATACCTTACGCCTTCTAGTCGAAGGTTTTCTTTCGCGGTTTTGGTGGAGTGTAGAGAGAGTGGCAAGATTGAATAGAACGATTTGAAGATTAGATTGTACTGACTCGCGTCCGTTCAATGTGACTTAACTTCATTGCCCTTTCCCATCCTTTTTCTATCGCCTTGGGTTTGTCGTTCACGTGGTTTTTCTAAGGGAGCCGAGCAGTTTAAATCACACAGCCATGAAGTATCGACTCGCTCTAATGACAAACATATCACGAGCGTTCAAGCTTGGGCAAAGAATCGCTACACACTTTCGTGCTACTTTGTCCCAAGCGCCAAGCTAGAACTACGTCTCAATGCTCCATGCCAACCATAATGCTCCCCAAACTCCCGTAAAATGCAATTATATAAAATCCTCGAACCAAAATACGGCAAGCTATGCTCACAACACAGACTTCGCCCTCCCATAAACGCCGTCAATATTCCGCTGATAAAGCGGCACAATCTTCCTCCTGGCCAATTTTTGCGCAGGAGTCAACAGCCCGTTCTGGGAACTCCACTCCTCATCGCCCAGCACCACGCCCTCGATGATTTCAAACGGCGCCAGGCCCGCTTTCCTACCCACCGCTTGCAACTCTTTCAGCACCAATTCTCTGATCTCTGGGTCCTGGACGAGCTGTTCGTGCGGTCTGGGGCGGATGGAGTGCGATGCGGCGAGTTTGGAGAGGAGCGTGCGGTCGGGGAGGACGATGGCGATGGGCTTGGAGCGGTGTGGAGAGGCGAAGATGCAGATGTTTGAGACGATGTTTGAAGCGCGGTAGATGGACTCGAGCTGTAATTTGTCAACACTGCTCTCGCTTCCTTTTAATGGGAGATCGGGACCTTACCTTCTCCAGAGCAATATACTCCCCATTAAGCGTCTTAACTAAGTTCTTCTTGCGATCAATAATCTTTAAATGGCCCTTCGAATTCCATTCCCCGATATCACCTGTCCTGAACCAGCCATCCTTCGTGATCGCGCCCTCGTTTTCAGAGGCTGAGGGGCCGTAGTAGCCATCCATTACAGGATCGCCGCGGATTAGGATCTCGCCTTGTGGTGGGTTGTTAGTAGAGTAGTAGCCGGCGTCGGCAAAATCGACGAGTTTAATCTCGATGGATCCTGGGATGGAACCCAGTGTGTCGTCTGTCCATTGGAGTGGGTCTTGGAGTGCTCCCATGCTATTTCGATATCAGCCCAAACTCCTCGCTACGATCAGATTTGAGAAGAGAGGGATACGGGGATCAAAACTCACGCAGTCGTCTCAGTCAACCCATACCCGCTAATCAACGGCACTGCCGCAAAACTGATAAATCTCCTCGTATCCTTACCCAGGGGGCCAGCACCATTAAAACATGCCCTCAGTCGGCCACCCATCTCAGCCTTCACACTCCTAAACACAACCCTATCAAGCACTCCCGCACCAGGTAAAAACCACGCACAAAGCAACGCCTTCAGCCACAGCGCGCCCCAAAACACATTCCTCTTCACCAATCCCAATCTTGAGACTTTTTCCTCAATTCCCTTCCGAATCGTCTCCCAGACCGCCGGAACTCCTACCAGGATCGTGGGACGGAACGTCTTAATATCCCCGTAACAATTCCGCATAGAGGTATCAGACAGCGTTCTTGGCGAGCCGTACCCCATCTTCACGCCCCAGTACAAGCAAGTGTTCTCGAATGCGTACTCGAAAGAGTGGGCTAAAGGCAGGTAAGCGAGCACAGAGTCAGCAGGACCAACGTATTCAGCGAACACGGTATCCAGGCCGGCGATGGCGGCGACGATGTTGCGATGTTTTAGAGGGACGCCTTTGGGAGAGCCGGTTGTGCCCGAGGTGTACATTATGCAGCACAGGTCTTCGGGGCGTGGGGGAACTGGCTCTACGGGATTTTGTTTACCGAGCTCTTCGAGGGCGGAAAGAGAGAGCATTGTAAGGGTTGGGTCTGTTGCTAGCAATTTGTTGATTTCGAGTTGAGAGATGGGGTGCTGGTCGTCGTAGATTATGAATTTGATGGCTGGGGCGGATTTTAGTGGGATAGTTAGTTTGGAGAGTAGATCTGGGTCGATGAAGATTGCTTTTGCACTGGTTTGGGTCAGGGAGGTGGTCAGCCCTTCTTCGCCCAGTGTGGCGTAGGAGGTTACGATTGGCATTGATTGTGTGACGGCGGCTAGAAAAGATCAGTAACGATTCTTTCAATCTTTGAAGAAGGTTTGAGGAACATACCATGTGACACAGCCAACCAATTTGCACTAAAACGTTAAATCAAAACTCATCTCCTAACATTCGGAAGAGAAAACTCACCTCGTAGCAGCAAAAACATGCACCCGATCCCCAGCCTCAAGACCCAACTTCCTCAACCCAGCACCAATCCTCAAACACCTCCTCACATAGCCGCCAAAACTCTCAAACTCGAATTCCCCCATCTCAAAAAACACCCACTTCTTCTCAACCTCTTTCTCTATTCCATCAACCACCTTCTTCACCTTCTTCACCTCAACATGCGTCTCAATCAACTTTCTCGTTCCAACTGCATCCAAGTCCCCGAATTTTTCAGCTGCGCGGAGGAGCACGTCAAAGAGCGTGGCTACTTCTTCGCAGGGCCGGGAGACTATGGAGTCAAGGAAGCTGGCGTTGCGACGGGGGATGGTCTCCCCTTCTATTTGGGGAGAACCGGGGACTTCGAGAGTGAAGGGGGGAGATTTGAACATTCCCGGTTGCACGATAGCAGTTTTGAGGGACATGTTGGGTAGGTGAGATGAGCCGATGTTGGAAAGGATTGAGGAAGGCATCTTGAGATCTGATGTGAATGAGACAATGCTGCAACTTTGTTTTTTTTTCTGAAGAAAGAAATTGAGATTTAATGTCTTAACGGCAGTAAGTTATTATAGTGAATTTCATTTGCAGGACATGGGTGATTCACGCATGTGTGGTGCCAGAGAAAAAGTGGCATGATACCGAGGTGGATCAAATCACGTGTCAGCAGCACCGCAATGTGGATTGGAAGGTATCGCAAGCCTCAACTGTGGACCGATCCCGAAGATTCATTTCCTTGCAACTTCGAAGAAATTATATACCGCAAAAAAGCACCCTGCAGTGGATCGGATCTTGATCACTCAACTGGGGTCGGGGAGGTGTGGACATTTGGTCCTGTTCCCGCACTCTCGGAAATCAGATAATGCAGGCATGAAAATCATTGATTCATTGGTGCAAATCTGAGATGGACTCAGCTCACACAGCACTCTATCCAGAGTGTATGGTCATCCAGTTATGCAATCATCCAGCTATGACACACCTCCTAATTGTCCCTCAACGCCACCAGTTCCATTCAGTTGCTGCTCAGGGCCACCTGTATCCTCTCCGTTAACTATCTTTTCCGCCTTAACATCAGTCAACGGCTGATCCTCTGGAGCAGCGCCTACAAGTACACCATATGGACCTGGCTTGATCTCACCATTTGTCGGGCGACCATTGATAGGCGCAGCTGCTTCGATAGCGCTAGATGTATCGACTTTGACCTCACCATTTTCGACAATGAAGCCTGGTGCCACAGGTTGTTTCTCTTCTTCCCCATCAAGTGCCCTTTTAGTAGCTTCCTCGGTCTTTGTCTTGTTTGTAGAGTTATTGACAAGCGGCGTCGTGTCGTTGAAGATTCGTAACAGCATTGCGGTTCTGTCCTCTTTGGCAAGCATGAGATTCAACGAAGCCGCGCTTCGCCATAGTGGAAGCACCATCCGTTCATCAAACCCATCTTCATCGCTGCTAGGCTCAATCCTGAGAACGCAGCATCCCATCGGGATATCTCTAACACGTTCTCCAATCTCACCAAGATTCTTCCATCCATCATCTGCGAGCTTGGGAAACATCTCGATGAGAAGTTTCCGGAACGTCTCTTTCTTATAGAGACGGACAACGCGCTCCTCACCGACGTAGCCTTCCAGAATCGGCATGCCTTCTGATTGTATTCTCCATTTGCAGACATCTGGTCCTTGCACGTCTTGCTTCATGAACATCTTGACGCCTCCGTGGATGAATTTGATGCCTTTGCCTTCATTTTCGGTGAGAATATCTCTAATCAAGGCAGACGTGTAGTAAATAGTCTTCGCCGGTTCTCCCTGGGCATTTCTCACCATGAAACGATCCCGAGGAAAGCGTGGCGAAAGATGGTAGAACTTTTCCACTGACTTAACTTCAACATGATCTCCGGTAATGTATTTAAAAGGCTCTTCGAATTGCTGGCCAGATCTGTTCCGCTGCTGCTGCTTTGGTCCTGAGTCGGATCGCATATCGCCCGGTCGAGTAGTCAAGTCCAGCTCTGCGCCAGGTGGCGGGGGGTAGTGTACGTTTCTGTTCTCCATACCCTCTTCAGCAGGTTCATCCACATCCTCTTTCGTGCTCAGACCCTTGGTCCGCATAACAGCATCGATCTCGGCTTCGTCCGCGTCTTCGTTCATCTCGTCTCCATTTTCTTCCGTCTTTGGCTTTTTGTTCGAGGCAACATCTTCGAGGTTGGCCAAATCAGTCTCACCCAGACTGCGTTTTCTGCCATTCAAAGTGCCATCTGATGTTGCACTGTCTTGATTCTGGCGAGCGGCCGCAGAAACCATATCATCGATGAATTCTGGTGGTTTAGTCAGAGCATCTGCAGCCTCAATCTTGGGCAGAACACTTTCTCCATCTTTGGGTGCTGGTTGCGACTCGATCTCATCAATTATTGATATGATAGCTGGCTTGGGCTCAACCTTCTTCGAATCGGACTCCGGCTTGGCTCTGAATTCTGACATCTTTTGCAAAATCGCAATGAAGAATCCACCAGTATCTTGAAGATGCGCGTAGACACGCATGCATCTCTCGAATGGAATTTCAGCATCGGTGGGAGGGAACATGCCTTCCACTAGTCTGTCGGTGTATACCGAGGCGCCACGATCATCCTCGTATTCCTTCACTTGCTTGTATGTTGACCATATCTTACCACTCTTATCCATTACACTCCAGCTTTTCAAGCCTGGGCGCCGCTTCAACAAAGGGAGCTTGTCGTCGCTTGGTAGTAATTGGACTTTTGCCAGGCCACCACATCTTTCAATGGCAGAAGCTATGACTGCCTCGTTTTCGACCGGGTTCATACTGCAAGTAGAGTACACCACACGTCCACCGGGCTTGAGCATTTGCAAAGCTCGAACAAGAATGCGGACTTGCGTGATATAGAGACCAAGAGCATTTCCAGGGTTCCAGTCTTTCCACAAATTGGCGTTCTTTCTGGTGGTACCATCTCCTGAACAGGGAACATCGGCCAAAATTCGATCGAACTTGAGGTATCTATTGTGGGCTGGATTTTCGGGTGTAGATGGAAGCTTGATTGAAGGATACATAGTGGCGTCATGATTGGTGACAATTAGATTGGGTGACGAGAGACGTTTGAGTTGATGAATGAGCATATGACTCCGCTTGTAATCAGAATCATTAGCAATCAGCAGACCGGTAGCTCTTCCATTGTCGCTGGTGTCAATCTCCAAATTCGCCGTATCGACAGCCTCCACTTCAGGGCTCGCGTATCGACCATCCTGCTTGGCATAATCCTTGAGTGATTTGCGAACCCTGGCCTCCTCTCCATTGTGGACCATCTCCAATAATTGCGCCGCCTTACTGCCAGGAGCAGCGCACATGTCGAGCACTGTCATGCCAGGCTGCAAATCCATAACCAAAGGCGGAATCATGCTAACAACCTCTTGTCTACTGATATTTCCAACACTTGTCTCAGATACCAAGAATTTTTGGAAGGCAGCGAAAGGTGGGAATCGTCGAATGACATTTTTCGGGGTCGTCATCCACCATGCCAATTCATCAGGATACCACAGGACAGGTTGGGGAGGCTCGACAGGAGTACCATCATAATGAGAGATCTTCGAGATTTCCGGGACATATCGAGTCTTGAGAAGCTTCTGCACAGCGAGCGCATGTCTGAGAATCGTTAGCAAGAACTCAATTGAGTTGTCAAGAGCTCCTACCCTTTGGAACCAGCGAAGCGGAAGCTGTTAGGCAATTCCCGCTTCAATGCGGCCCAGAAATCGTATCTCTCTTCCTCATCTTCTATGCCTAAAACGCCGTTGTAGTATCTTTCGAGTTTCTCGTTGTGTTTCTCGACCTTCTCGAAGCTAACTCGATTGTCTTCCCCGCCACGGCCCCCGCGTCCACCGCCTCCCCCTCCTCGACCTCTACCTCGACCGCCGCCTCCTCGTCCCTGCTGAATATTAGGATTGCGCACAAGCAACAATTGATAGACTTACTCGTTTGTTTCCACGACCCATGGTTGTTGATTGTTAGAGGGCCGTTGTTGCAAGAGGAAGTTGAGATTGGAGCTATCTGCAATCGATGTCTCATGGTGCAAAAAATTAAGCTTGAGCTGCTGATTGGCCTCGGAGGCTAGGAGAATCTTTTGGCCGATGGTCACGTGACTCATGATACTGTCCAATTTATCGAGCTCGACCGCCTTCTTCCTCAAATATACAACGGGAAGATCAGTTCTGACACCTCCAGCCTCTTTGTCTTCTCAACTATCATTACTGCGCATTGGATAGTGGAAAGTTAGCTCGATTTAATTGCCTCCTCCTTACCATCACAGCACCCCTGCATCTGCTGATGGCGAATTGACAGCTCTCAACCGTCGATTTCGTGTAAACATCTCCCAACCCATTGGAAATGAACTTGGCTTTCTGGTTGCTTATATCAACTTACCTTTCAAGAATCACAGTTGATTCTCGTGGCGAGGAAGATATATTGGCTTCCGATACTGAGGTTCCATTTGGCAATGGGATAAAAACAGTCTAGATTCTGACCTGCAGCATACCCACTCAGCAAACCGCAGATAGCCGCCAGGCTTCATGACGCCGAAGTATGCCTCAAATTCTGCCCTAGCTGAATGATTTAGTCAGATTTGCGCATACTCGGCGTAACCCCAGACATGGTGATTTATATTCCCGAGCATCTCAACATTTCATTCCTTTCTTCTTTGCACATACTGTTATTTCCCATCCTGCGCATTTTAAGTCAATCATATCACCCGTTAATTTCTTCAAAAATGGGTTCAATCACGCCGACCTCTCCTCTCCCTCCCACGAAAGTTCTCCAGCTTCGTGCTGGCCGAGTCATCAAGAACCAATTCAATATTCCGAACCTCAACTCCGCAATCTTTAAAGTTGCTCTCCCGCCCAAACCTGTCTACCTAGGTCCTCTAGGTCTGACCGGCGATGCCCAAGGTGCTCCAACCCACGGCGGACCCGAAAAAGCATTCATGCACTATGCCTCCGCCCACTATCGACACTGGAAACGCGAGCTCCCAGACTCTGAGAAATTGCTCCGGTATGGAGGTTTCGGCGAGAACCTCCTGACAAGTCCTGATGATGGATATAACGAGCACACCGTATGTGTTGGTGATATCTTTGAGATCGGCGAGAATGGAGTGCGAATCCAGGTCACGCAGCCAAGACAGCCTTGCTTAAAACTGAATCATCGCTTTGAAGTGAGGGATATGGCGCTCCGAGCTCAGAACAATAACATGACCGGATGGCATCATCGTGTTTTAGTGCCGGGATTTATCAAGCCTGGTGACGAGATGAGGATGGTGGAGAGGATCAATCCAGAGTGGTGTTTGAGTCGTGTACAGCATTACATGTATGTTGAAAGGGAGAATATGGAAATTATGAAAGAGTTGTTGGAGCTTGAGGGGTTGGGGGAGGAAACGAGGGGCATTTTTGTGAGTTGAGCGATCATTCTCCCTTCTCTGAGTGTCCCACACTTCAAATATGTGTCCAGGAGTGACCTCTGACAACTACGCAGCGACTTCGTGTTCAGAAAGGAATTTATCGTGATGAGAACGACCGTCTTATTGGAAACAAGGAGACCCTCTTACTGAAATGGAGCAAGTATAAATTGGTGGAGAAAAAGAAAGAAACAGACTCGATCTCATCTTTTGTCTTCTCTGCCGTCGAAAAGGTCGATAACCCTATCAAGGTCATGCCAGGTGCGCATATCCGAGTCAAATTGGGTCCAAGAAGTGGGAACTTGGTGAGAGCCTACTCAGTGGTAGACGGGGATAACAACACCTTCACGCTCGGCATCGCCCACGACGGCAATTCCAGAGGAGGATCGAAGTTCATGCATGAGCAGCTGAAAGTCGACGATGAGTTAGTGTTCAGCAAGATGGCGAGTGATTTCCCGCTGCAAGCAAATGATGAGTGCGATGAGCACATTTTCATTGCTGGCGGTGTGGGGATCACTGCTTTCCTCGCAAGTGCAAGGTCGCTGAAAGTACAGGAGAAGGCGTTCAAGCTGTACTATGCCACGAAATGCAAAGACGACATTGCGTTCAAAAACATCCTCGCGACACTTGGGGACAACGTCGAGCTCTGCGTTTCTAAGGACGGAACAAGGATCGACATCGCCAAAGTCCTCGGACAGGCCAAGGAACGAGCTCACGTCTATGTTTGTGGACCTGATAGATTGCTGGTCGCTGTCCGCGAGACCGCCAAAGTTATCAACTTCCCGGAGCACAATATCTCCTCAGAAGCATTTGCCGTCTCCACGAGCGGAGATCCCTTCACTGTCGAGATTGAAAGCCAAGACAAGGAACTGCAAGTCAAGGAAGAGGAGTCGCTGCTTGATATTCTGCGGAATGCAGGTTTCGATGTGGCGAGCAGTTGCGAAGTGGGGAACTGTGGCACATGTCGGATTGGTGTTAGAAAAGGTCGGGTGGAGCATAGAGGGACGGGGTTATTGGAGGATGAGAAGAATAGTATGATGTTGAGCTGCGTGAGTAGAGGGGTGGGGACGTTGTTGTTGGATCTGTAGATGCTGGACTGGCGGGTCCTTGTGTTTGCTAACACGTTGCGATTGCGTTTGTTAACGCCGGACTTGCTTCCCTTTTCATGAACGGAGGACAATGGTCTATTTCTGCAAGTGAGAACCTCCAAAAAAAGTGGTGGGTGGAGTCATCTGAGATAACGAATTGGAAAGACCCCCCGTCTCTCGCGTATCCGTATCGACAGTCGCTTGTGGCCAATCGTGTCGACGATCATCTCATTTTTCTTCAGAGATCTGGGGGCGGCAGAAGAGCCAATCACTGCCAGTTTATTTCAAGTGAAACTGCCTGGGCATATGCTCAGCACCCAGATATCTTCGCACTGCGATCACAAAGCGCCTTTTTCCATAGTCGGGGGAATGGTCCTTACTTTGAGCTTTTCACAAGAAAAAAAATCACCGTCCAGACTCCGCTTTTATGAAAGCAATTTCTCCCGGCTGGCCTTCCCAGCGTGCGGCGGTCGAAAATAGCTAGCCAGACCTGGGGGCGGGTGGAGGCTTGTTCTGCCTGCAGGGAGCTGCTGCACCTCAGCCCTACTAGCAGCGAGTAAACCAACGAGAAGGCCTGAAAGACGCCTAAAAATGCTGCGCCGTTTGATCTTACCTCTACGCGAGATCCCCAATCGCCCCCTTCAATTTGTTTGGCTTATGCAGGAGAGAGGCGCACGCAAGCCAGCTCTCGAAGCTTATCGTATATACGAGTACGGATCCTCTGAAGTCTTCCATCTTCACTTCTCGCTTCCAGACCTCACGCACGGCTTCTTCTTACGCCTCTTGTCGACATGGAGAACAATCCTGAAGGCAACCTGGAAGGCACTTACAACGATCCTGCTAACACCTTCGTTCCAGAAGCCAATGCCCGCATCATCCCTGCATTTCTCTTTGATGACGGCGATCCGTCTGAAGGCTTTTTCGACTACTCTAACTCCGTATTCAAGAACCTACCAATAGACTCTGTGGCGAACTGGACAGAGGCGTGTTCTTCCCCCGAAGCAATATTCTCGAGCGATTCTTCGTTAGGTTCTTTCATTGGGTGTCTGCTCTATGCGAACATCACTCGCAATTTAGCGAGTGGTTCTATGGTTACGAATGCGAGCGACAACACCTTCTTGTCCGATAATTCCGAGCAGATATCTTTGGATCTTCGCTCAACCTATACCACATGTTTGACTGGCTATTGTGCCACTCAAGCTGAGTGTGCTCTTAGCAATATATGCGACGTGGGCAATTTGTTGACTAGCAACTACGAGCTGTCCGCTCAAGGTGTTACAAAATGTTGGCTCAAGCTTTGTACTCCCAATGTTCAAACAGCAAACCCTGACATTGCTGGTGTTGGTGTATGATCTTCCTTTCCAATCGCACTTCAAAAGACATTTTACTAAACCAGAGTAGATCCTTCTTTCCTATCTCACTCAGAGCGTTATTGCTCTCCTTGGATTTGTGGCCTTGGCTGGTCTTGGATACGGAGTTTACAGGAAACAAAAGAGGCTCTCAAAATCCGCCTTGAATCGCGGGCTGACAGGCTTAACTCTCAACGACGAATCGGCTAATTCAAAGGAGCAAAAACGTGGCAAAACGGTAGAGGATCAGTACATTGTCGTCTGTGCCACGCTCGCGGAATTCCACAAGGCACAGTGCTATTTTACCATTGCTCTCCAAATCGCAACATTTGTCATCGTCTACTCCAAGACGACGCGGGTTATTTTCGTCGATCAGACCTTTCTTCTCATTGTGAGCATCGATGGACTCATACCAGTTGCAATGACACTATACACCTTGATGACTTTTGGCAAACGGTCATGGTACATGATCGGATTGTCCATGATATCCATGATCTTATCTACAGCAAATGGGATACATATTATCAATACATTCACGACATACACAGCGGCCCCGGGCCTAGGATCAGCCGCATGCGGAGGAGTCGGCCCAGCTGCTCTGTGTTACGTCATCGGAGCAAACGATTTCATCTTCACCAACACTCTGGCTGTATTTTATTACAGACTCATCATGTCTATAATGGACATTGTTGGTGGGAGTCTAGTAATCTGGAAAATCTTGACCGAGTCGACACCCTGGTGGTCGATCCTAACCAGAGGGGTCGCAAACAAACTTGCTGCCGGAAGGAAAAGCAAGAGTGAAGTTACTGCAGATGACTTGCATCGCGCTAACAAAATCGACCGGCGCATCCAGCTTTGGACAGCGATTTGCTTCCACTCCATCATCGTTCTGGCATTTTTAGCATGCTATGCTATTGTGTTCTACCTCTTCTCACAACTTTTCACCAGCCCATATGTCGATTTGAAGGGCTGGGGATTCGGACAGATCGTGGGGATCACAATCTGGATGGGTGTATTACTCGAATTGGTGTATCTCGAATGGAGTAAGTATTTCAGAATTCTCACAACTGCGATCGAGACTAACAATTTGGCAGATGGAATTGAAGAAGGCCTAGAGTGGCGTCTGCCAAAATGGATCAAGGTTGAGGAGCGTGAAGAGAAACCAGGACACCTCGTTATAACGCTGGAGGAGATGGAATTTGGACAGCAAGCCCATGGTTCGGATGAGATGGGAAGGGATCCGAAGGTGGCCCATGTAAGCGTCGGGGAGGAGTACGGACGACATATCACGTGAATGCAGCTCCGGCATCGCAGTTACCGAGTCGGGGTAATGATCAACACTCCTCACGCCCTTCGACTAATCTTCTTAAATAAGACTACATTCACCAATTCTACGAGCTTTTAACCGTTGTCTTACAAATTGGCTTTCTAAATTGAAATTGAATTCTGAGTGAAGACGGCGAAATGCAATCGACAAATGATGTCAGTCTCATGACCTCACTCGGTCTTAAGAGCAATATCACAACTGCCTCAGCGGACAAGACTTTCTCCTATCAGCGAGGTTTGGAAAATTACGATGGTTCAAAACCAATCTTGGTTCTCATTCATGGGTATCCTCAAACGTGAGTTTTCATGTCACGATCATGAAGTGAAAAGATGACGCTCACATTTCTGTAGGAATTTCATGTTAGTTAACTTCAAGATCTCTCACCCCTCACATCTCTCTTTGATATCATCAAATCTTTTATCTTTACTCGAGTCATGATAATCTTTCCTATTCAATCTTTGAATTGATTAACTATTTGCCCCAGTAATTCTAACTTCACTAAACAGGTGGAGACATGTAAGCTCATCCTCTAACTCACAAAAACCATCGCTAACAAGCAAAAGCTCATCCCCCTCTTTCCATCCAACATCCCTCTCTTCATTCCCGACGTCAGCCCTCCCCCCTCTCCATCCTTCTCCCGTAACACCCCCAGATCCCCGGCTACGGCCGCTCCGCCCCCCTTTCCGGACCCCACGACAAACGCAGCACCGGACACTCCCTCCTCACAACCCTCTCCTCACTTCTACCCTCTTCCACCATTCCTATTCCCATAATCCTCACCGGCCACGACCGCGGCGCCCGAATCTGCCACCGTCTCGCGGTCGACGCCCCCATTCACACAAACTTCACCATCCGCGGCACAATCCTCCTCGACATAGTGCCCACACTAATCCAATGGCAATCCTGCAACAACTCTTTAGTCTGCATGGGATCCTTCCACTGGTCCTTCCTCGCAAATGTCGAGATCGCTACAGCCATGATCCTCGCACAAGGTGGGGATGCCTGGGTGCGTATGTGTCTCGATCGCTGGATGGGCAAATCGTCTTCTGGACTAGCGAAATTTCGAGAGAATGACGCGGTGGAGATATACGCTGAATCGTTCAAGCAAGAATCGGTTATTCGTGCATCGTGTGATGATTATAGAGCCGGCGCGATGGAGGACGCGAGGTTGCAGGAGGAGGATCAGAGGGAGGGACGGAAGGTTGATGGTGATGTTTTATGTCTTTATTCGAAGAGGTATTTGGGGGGTAGGTATGATATGAGGAAAGTGTGGGAGGAGTGGATGGGGAAAGGGAATCTAGAGACCAAGGGGTTTGAGGGGGGCGTGGGGCATTTTTTGGCGGAAGAGAGCCCGGACGAGACGGCGGAGGCTATTGTCGGGTTTTATGAGAAGCAAGTCTGAGGGGGGTCTTCAGTACTTATTATGATTTTGGGGGTTGGTTTCTATGCTCCAGACTCCGGTCTCAGTCCCGACAAAGCCATGTCGCAGCCTTGACTATCGTATTACCTGGTGTAATTCCAAATATCTTTTACACACGGCTCAGAGCCACCATTGCTCAAATATTGTGACATGTTGTGCGAAGGCGTCCAGGAATGTGATGTTCCCTTGTTAAGCCCTGGGTTCAGTAAAGAGGTGGACAATGTACACTGAAACTACTGTACAATAAATATTTGAACGATTACCTTCTTGTTGGATCACGCCCATAATATAAGGACATATTTATCTGTCTCTATAGTTAACTCCTTTAGCGCGGTTTCGGTCATTCCAAGGGCTCGGGGCGCCGGGCCTTTGTCCTCGCGCTTTTGTTCGTTATCTCCTCCTTCTCTTTCTTCGGTTCAGTGGATTTTCTCCTTTCGTATTTCCTTAAAGACGTTTATATTATATAATAGTAACTACCTTATCTACTCCTTTTAATTGAATCGTCTTTTTGTGCCGCCTTAAAGGGGACTATGTGTTGCCATATATCTAGATTATATTAAAATCTCTTTTTTGGAAGTACGGCCATAAGGGGGGAAATAGACGTGCACGTGCCAAGACCTGGCATAGATCTTACTCAGGGTTATAGATCGGTTCGGCCCCGGAAAATGTGCCCGTACTGGCGGCATGGGCCCACTCCAGCACGTGACAATCAACGACATCAATACCTTAGGAGTACTATTCCCCCCTTCGGTCCTAACTTAAGGTGGGTTCCATA
Source organism: Stipitochalara longipes BDJ (assembly GCA_009732865.1). Lineage (NCBI taxonomy): Eukaryota > Fungi > Ascomycota > Leotiomycetes > Helotiales > Hamatocanthoscyphaceae > Stipitochalara > Stipitochalara longipes. The sequence goes on along the minus strand of ML769347.1, from coordinate 1,127,947 downwards.
CATTTTCGCCCGCCCCAACTTTAGTTACCATGTCCAGGGGGGGGATAGTATTTTCGTCCGAAACAGGGGCGCAGGTGGGGGCGGAGGTAAGGACTCCCGAAGGGGGGAGGGCGGGCCGGGGTAGGGGATGCTCCCCCAACCCCGGTCGACGAGAGGAAGCGAAGCCCCCTCGAGTCAAGTATTACTTACCATTACCACCCTCGCTTAAACCTCCACGCTTCCGCTCTTCCGCGCCTCACTTCCATTTTAAGTTCCGTGATATCAATTGTTCTTAGAAGCTTGTGAGGCCCAAAGGTCCTTTCCATATTAATAGCAATTATAAGTGTACTTTCTTAGACAAATTTGTTAATACGAGCTTATTTTCCTTATGCGAGGTTTATAAGCTTACTTTTCTTTACAAACTCGGTAACTCAGATTGCATAGAATTTTGAATTTCGCAAAAAAGCTTTATTGGGTATAGCAACTTATGTGAGGTTAATATAAGTAATACGAGCTTATTTTCCTTATACGAGGTTTATAAGCTTACTTTTCTTTATAAACTCGGTAACTCGAATTACACAGAATTTTGAATTTCGCAAAAAGGCTTTATCGGGTATAGCCACTTATATGAGGCCCTTATATTGTTTATTTGTTATTAAAGCAGTGAAATATATTCCTATGTGGTTAATAGAATGCGGTCTTGGAAGCAATCCATGGGAGTTCTGGGAAGTATATAAAGGATGCCAAAGACCTTCAAAAATGGATAATAGCAGTACAACGCGTTCAAACCACCTCGAGCTCCCTTCATTGCACAGACATTTTTTGGTCAGCCCTCCTGAAGCTCCCTCTACTGTGAAAAGATCTTTTAGTCAGACGAACCCACCTTGAACATGAAACTAGCAGCCGTCCTATATCGTGCGTCACATCTATTCTTCATTCGCACTCACTTCAGGATTAACCATTCTAACTCAAACACAGTTAATGCCCTGTTGGGCCTACCATCCGCTGCGCTGGCCGCTCCGGCTTCCACCAAACCCGACATCGTGAACACCACTGCGCCGGACACCGACTCCGTGACCTCCTACTCTTTAGCCTGCGATTTCGACTACTATACCTTTTGCGCATCAACCCCTTACAACTACGATTGTCCTACCTACAGCGGTTACATGGTGTATAGAGTATACCAGCAAGGTTGCTCCTCGCTTTGCTATTGCAAACCGACTGTGACATGCGGGAGGGCTCTGGACGGTGCTGGATCGCTGGAGGAGAGGGCCTCATGTCCCTGATGCGTTATGGTCCAAGCATTACATCTCAAGCCATGTGTTTAGTGTTTTCCTTGGAAATATATTGAACTTCAAATTAGTCGCTCTGACCACACATTCCTTAGGTATTAGATAGCTTACTTCATCCTTATATTAAAGGGTTCGGTCATTACAATGCCATTTGATATTACTTTGCTCTATAAAATAGTTTGGCGGCAGCTGAGAAGTAAACAGTATAATAGATCAAGTAAGTTTGCCACATGATTAGCTCTCCTATGCTCTACCAACCCCTCCAACGCCAAAATCAGGACTAGTTCTTTGTCTACCACTTGTATTTACCCCCAGAAAATATCCCGCGCAAGGTCATCCTCTCTCTATTGCTCCCACTCGTCAAGCATCTCGTCCAACGTCACAACCCGCCTCGCGGTTCCCGAGCCCCACAGTCCCAGCTTCTTCGTAGGCGATTGAGGCTCGTACCCTAGAGAATAGGCCTCCGCCACGCGGCGCTCGCTCTCCTGCTTCGCCCTAATAAGCTAATCACCCTGAATACGCTTCAAGTAGAGAGCATACAAGTCCGGCAGATGAACAACGTCGTTGGCACAATATTGGACCGTCTTTGCATTCATCGGCCGGGAGGCGAAGACATTAGCGGCCATGAGGCTTACAACCTCCTTAGTCCGGATCTAGCGGTTAAACTCTATGAACCCGAGCTTTAGATCGAACTAGATAGACTTATCTAGCCTGCGTACATATGTCTTATTACTGGTGCGAGACGCATTCTCTAGGAGTTAGATGTTAGTAACGCTAGCGAGACTAATATAGTAAAGAGCCCATAACGCGTCGGCGTCGTTCCGTACGTCCTAAAGGCATTTGGGGATATCGGGATCTTCAAAGATAGATTTAAGAGTCTTGCCGTTGTTTAACGCCGGGGTAAAGGCCGATTTTCTAAGGACTAAGACGTCGATAAGTCGAACTACTCTTTATGGGTAAATAAGAATAATAATAAGGGAGATAGTGCCATGTCGGCTGAGAGAATTCCCTTCGAGGTCTAGGTAGAGTATAGTAGAAGGTGGGATAGAGGAAAGAAAAGCCTCGAGTTCCGGCATAGAATAGGCGAGAGTCGTGGTCGATGTAGAAGGGGTTATATTGAGCGGATGGCAATGTTAAGAGACTGGAGTGAATGAAGGCCTCGGCTAAGATGGGTTACTTAGGTTAAAATAATAAAAAAGTGTACGGTAGATTATCTTAAACAGAAGGCCAAGTAACCAAGCTACCACACCAGCACATAATAGTTACACAGCATAGGCTGAGCAGCAGCAATGCCCAAAGCCCAAAATTAGGCTACCAATCAATCCGGTGCGGGGGTCTTGCATCGTGCGGGCCACATGGAGTGGTTGGGGCCCAGGCGGAGTAAAGCGTATCCAGGTTGAATAGCCTCCATATTTTAAGGAAGCATCGATCTAAACTACTGCCAACCTTGTACTCGAACCTTTGGCAAGTCGACATCTGCCTCAGCAATATCTTAATCCAGCAGCTTCATGCTCCAGTAACGCGAGTAGTAATTCGGTAGCAGCCCTAGAGCAGAATCTCACTTCACGAGCGCGACATTTTCGAAACAAAGACTCTGCTTCACAGTTGAGAAGAAATTTTTTCGAATGCCAGCCTCATTTCAAGAGTGCGTCCCGTCTTTAATTTTTAGGAAACTGCTAATATTATCTTCATAGAATCCTCAATTCTCGACTTTTTAAATTCATCGTTGGCGAAAAGGTCGATGGCAGCCCAACTGAGTTCCTCGTTTACGAGGAAGTAGTCGCCCAACTCTTTAAACCGCTCTATACCTTGATAAAATGGGGGGTGGCAGAATCCCAAGCTGGATGCATAATATGGGCCGACGTGCATATACAGATAAGATATTTAGCTCCTGCACAACCTCTTTTCTTTTGCGACGTGGCTCCTATCAGCGCGCCGTGCAGGTCCAAGGCGCCCAACATTGAAACTCGTCCATCTTATTTGATATAGAAGCGAGAAGGTTTCCTCGCGAACCCTAATAAAAACTTCTTTATACTAGCTAGTTTGATATAAGGTAATAAATTTATCAATTTAATAAAATCACCTTTTAGTTTTTGATGTTAGAATGTTGATAGGGATTAACCGAGCAAAATATGGCGGAGTATTTCTTAAGTGCCCAGAGTTTTTAAAGTGTCAGAGTCGAGGACTTAAAGCATTCGAGAGATGGACATGGAGTGACAAAACAGAAGAGATTCTTTAAACGATTGTCTTATTATTGGCTATGCCTATCATATAAATATCTTACACCAAAACCTCTCTTTTACCACTTATAATCCACCCCCGCCTCGTGCTCCATCATATCAAAAGTCGGCTTGGCACTGAACCAGCCAGCCCCTTCAGTTCCCACAGTCTGATACGTATATGCCGCGTCTTTTTCATCAATCTTGACAGTCTCACCACCTCTTCCACCTGCCGCCGCATCAGCCAGGAGCTGGGCATGACAACACTTCTCCAAGCTCATGAACCAGAAAACCGTGCTCTCAATCGATCTTCCACAAGTCAGCAGCCCATGGTTTTGTAACAAAGCAGCTTTCCTGTTTCCAAGTGCTTTAGCAATAGCAATGCCTTCTTCTTCAGCCAGAACAATGCCTCTAAAGGAAGCATATAACGCGATATCATTGTGGAAAGCGCAGGAATCCTGGGTAATGATATCGAGGTTTCGGCCAAGAGAGCAAAAGGTTCGTCCATATATGGAATGGGAATGTGCGACACAGTTGATCTCAGGACGAGCGGTATGGACGGCGTGGTGGATCATGTACGCTATAACAGATTTCAGCATCTTGTTCATAGTGCTTATAGTGGAGGAGGGCATCAGGAGCCGTACCTGCAGCATTTAGCAAGCGGCAAGGTCCGCCATCTACAACTTTGCCTTCAGCATTAACTCGAATGAGATCTGAAGCCTTCAATAGTGGCCAGGCAACGCCAAAAGGATTGACCCAGAAACTTGTTGGTTCAACGGGGTCCTATCCGGCATATCTCGTCAGCTTACGTTGCCCCGCAATACCCCTCTTCTTGGCCCCCACATTTTCCCCGCGGGCCCCCATTCTTGAAGTCTATCGAGTGTGAACTCACCCTCAAAGTAATATGTCCCGCAACACCTTCGTCGAACCCAAACTTCGCAAAAATCCTAAAAGCAAGGGCCAGCCTGCCTTTTTGGTATTCCCGCTCCTCATACTTGTCTGCAAACTTCTTTGGCGTGGGGAACTTGGGCATCGCGACCTCAGCCTTCTCAGCTTGTGCCTTCGTCAAGCCTGGTTCATGGGTTGCTGTTCCGAGCCCATCGTGGCCGTTTGTAGGAACAGAGGCGCCGGTGTCGACTGTCTCGTTGGTGTGAATCGCTGACGGAGGTGCCATTTTTGGAATATATTGATCTGTGAAGAGCTATGAATGAAGTGTAAAAGAAAATATTTTTGACCGTGAGAGTGAGAAAGAAAGAAAATCAGGAGGTTTTGAGACAAAAATGAGGGGTTGAGATGTCGTTGCCCGTCGCGCGCGCCCTTAGTTGCAAATGAAGACCTCAACCTTCTGTTCGGCCCCGACGGCGTAGGGATGTGGCGTCAATGTGGGGTAGATGAGATAATGCCGAGGTTTATCGTCGACTTGGCAGTTATTCCCGAGAACTCTTACTAATTATGCCCTAGTCCACGGAACATAAGAATGAGAAACCTTCGGCTATGAGACTTGATATATTTATGTATATTATCGAATGAAATCAGGTATGTGTGGGTGTGAGAAGTGTTGTGTGCAACTGCATTTCGTTCACCAGGGATTGTCGGAATATGCGATTGCAATCTAATACTGAATGTAACACAACTCTAGGCTAAATCACACCCTACAGTCGATTTATTATATTGAATATCCCTAAACAAAAGGAACACTGCGACAAGAAAGGCTCTCTCCTTCTGGGTATTCCTTGAGTTATGGCGTATCGCAAGTCAGCATTGCGCCATGAATTCCGACAGGCCCGGCAATCACTGGCGGTTAGCTTCCATCCTAAGAACCCAGGTGGCGGAAAATTGTCTTGTGTGGACAGAAAGATTTTTATATAAATATTTTGGATGTTAAGGCTTTTCAAACTTTAAGCCTTCATTTATGTCCGAGTTCAGTTATTTGAAGATATCCTTATTCAAATATTTCATACAGTTAAAACCCTGCCAACAAAAGTTCATGTTTTGGGAGGCCTTTCGCTAAGAGTACAAACCAGCTTCTTTCCGATCTCGTCGTCACTTAAAATATCAAACCGCTTTTCAAAGGGTTTAATACTTAGTTTAGCTTCTTGCAACCGAAGTCTTATAAGTCGTAAAAGGCATCATTTAATAATTGGTGCATAATCGTGAGGTGAAGTGGCTAACTTTGGCCAGACAGCATGGCTAAATAATCTCCCGGATTTCAAAGATCATTCTCAACTCAGCCCCCATCGGCAATCTTTTCAGTTCTGTAACTTCAAGGGGTGAAACTTGGTAATGATGCTGCCAAAAGCCACCAAAAGGTACGCGCGCAAGATCGTCGCGTGCATGGTATCATTAAGAGCAATGTTACTGGAAAGCGCTGTCGAATTATGAAGAGAATGATTGTTCATTAAACTAACTATCATGTTACCTACTCTTCATCTAATGGAGCATCAACATGCATAGTAATGGTCTTAGGTTCAGCGAAGAAGCAAGAAGCTAGAAGAGCACGTATCAATAATTGGGACTTTCTTCATACTGGAGTTTCAAGAATAACTAACCTATTGTGGCTACAGCAGCAAGAGCAGCAGCTGTGATCCAAACTTCGCGGAAAGAGCCGGCAAAAGCCGTCTTCAGTGCTTGGACACCTGCTCCAATGATCTGAGGTGTAACACCAGGAATGGTCATCAAAGCCGATTCATCGTTGTTGGCAAGAGCGGTAATGAAAGCCTCGATGTTTACCGGCGCGAGTCCGAGGGGAATGACTGCTTTTGCGATGCCAGGTCCAAGCTTCTTGGCAAGAGCAGTGTTGAAGATGGCGGTGACTGATAAAATTAGCACATGGGCCGTGGTTGGTAAGATTCTCGAGTACTCACAAATTGCTAGGCCAATCGATCCACCGAGTGATCGGACAGCAATCAACAGTCCAGTGGTGATTGCAATCAAAGATGGCGGTGTGCTGAGTTGCGCAACCGTTACGAGACATGTGAGACTCCAGCCAATACCCAAACCCAGAATAGCTGGGTAGACCCATGCTGCAATCGAACTACTTGGTCCAACAGAGGCCATGCAAGCTTTCAAAAGTCAGTATCGGGCATTGTGAGAATGAACAGAAAGATTTCATACCATTGAAGACAATGAACATGGCGAATGACAAAATAATGGGAGCCCGTATGTGGTTGGTTATTGAAGAAAAGACGGCAATCATGATCGACGACGCCATTGAGGCAATAAATGTGATACCAAATCGAAGACCGACTCTAAAGGGATCCGTTTCGAACAAAACACCCATTTCGTACGCAAAATAGTTGTTCGCAGCAAAGAAGACCATTCCGTCCACGAAGATAACGAACAGCGCAACGGAAAAGTTACGACCACCTCGGAAGAGTTCGTTATGAAGCAGACCATCCTTCTTGAACATGGTCTGGTGCACCACGAGAGCACCTAGAATGGCTGCGCCGATGAGCAGAGGAGCGAGAATAGCAGCAGATTGCCACGGGTAGGGGTTCTCCGCCCATGACAGAGCAAGGACGAACAGAACCGTTCCAGTGGCGAGCAGGAAGTATGCAACCCAGTCGAGGCGTCGAAGCTTCTCCCCAGCGGTCAAAGATTTTTGCAGCGGTCTTGCTGGTGGATTGTATAAGATGGCGAAGATAATGGCCGATACGGCTAGAATTGCTGCCACCAAGTACCAAAACACACGAAAGCCTTCGTCATACTTCTTGATCATAGTTGACCCAGCGAGGAGTGCTGTCAAGCCACCAAGACCAAGTGATGCATTGATTCCACCTTGAGCCGCAGGTCTGTATTTTCGAGGCAGGATCTCGGAAATGACGGCATATAGCAGTGGTTGAGAACCATAGACCAAGCCACAGATGACTTCTCCAGCAATAGCCATGCCCATAGTGGTTGCTCGTGCAACGACCATGCTCCCAACAAAACCACATGCCGTCAGGACAACGAGAAACCACTTTCGACCCCAGAGATCGGCAGCCTGCGAAACCGGTGGACCAAGAACCACCGTTAGGATGACGATAGCTTGTGAGAGCCAGACCGTCTTGTCGGATCCGCCGACAACAACAGCTATGTCTCTGGCATACTAGTTCGGGACTATCAGCACATTGTACAGACAAGGTTTACCATCAATGATTGGGGAAAGAGAAAAAGGTCTGGAGAGAGACATACCGCGGCTGCACCAACTAGATTCAGCAATTGAGCAAAGGCAATGAGATTTATTGACTAAGACCTATCAGCATAGTGGTGGCTCCATCAACACGTAACGACGTACGGCATATACCAGGACAATCTTGGCGTTGAGTCCATGGTAGTTGTTGACGTTGACTGTGGCAATTCTGTCTAGATCTTGACTGAACTGCTCATTTTCAGACTCGACCAACTCGAGCTCTCTCTTATCCCCCGACTCTGTATCCGGTTGTGAATGCATTTCTATAACGTGAATGATTTTCGAATGCGCAGAAGTCGGACGACAAGCTCATATGATAAAGCAGATTAATCAGACCAGGGACGATGTTAAAGGACCTATATATGAATCATGGGTTAAGAGACCACATGCAGTCTCAATTCCTCCACATCCCGGTCGCAACCCACGAACCTGGCACTGACAGGCACTGACAGCTCTAGCAGGGTCAAGCCACTCGTTGAAATCATGAATGTATCTAATCAAGCATAAGGAAATAAAGAGCGATTGGGGTCCACATCCATCTAGATATCATGCACATCTCATCTTTGATTCGTTACTCCTTGTCGCATTGTCCACTTCACAAAATGTGCTACCCCACTTTCCGGGGTAGTTCCCCACCAATCTCCAACCCACGGCTGATGAACTGCGGAGGTGTCTCAGCCTCTCAATCCAACGGCAGTGCGCGCGGCAAACAATGGGCAGTTCAATCGCCATAGACAAACTCCCGCATTTTCAGCCGAGCGTGTCCTTCCCTATGGCTTGTGAAAGTACCTCAATTAGCTCGCTCGCTCGCAACACTGCAACGCTTCAGCACTCTGAAGCAGAACATTGTTCACTCTTGGAAAGAATTAGTCATTCTGAAATAGAGAATTAAATTATAAGCCTCGGTTAAACATGAGATATATAGCTTCTGTGGAAGGGTCAAGATATTGAAGTGTTCTGCGTCTGGAAAGCGAGAAGTTTCAAAGAGCCAGAGGGCATTTTGGTATGATTCCGAGGATATCCGTTCAATTTCTAAAATAGAAGCACCTCAAATGGCTCAAAGGGTTAGTTAGACCTTCATATTTTCTTCCGGGAGTACCTCAGATATCCTTGGTATGCTTTTCCATTTCCGGTGTGGGGATTGCAGGGTCGGGCGGAGGCGTGGCTTCGGAAAGTGGGGGACGGGGTCCACAACAGTCCAACAAATATCTTCAACCTCAACATCGATCAAATTATTGACTAATAGAGAACCAGATGTACTAGATTCGTTATTTTTCGTATAGGAGTGCAGAAATAACAAGAGAGGAAAGTATTGAAAGTCTAACCTTCTTGCTCTTGAAGGCTGTGTCTCATTTCACTCTAACACTTCAAAATATTATGCTCTTTAAACAAGCTACGGGTTACGATTTCATGTGATTTTTTTCTAAGCACATTTCTCGTTATTTAGTAAAGCAGCTCATGTCCTTAGACGAAGTCGTCCTTCTCAAAGCTGAAGAGGGTGTTAGTCACGTGAGAGGCGTTCCCATGCAGGCAATTGAAAATGTCTCGTCTGCTTAGCCTCATTCTTGCAACTTCATCAATATCAAATTAATCATCATCACGAGGTACAATGGCGGTCTAAAGGCCCAAACTCAGCTAAATTGCTACGGCGCCAGACATAATACCTACCAAGCTTGTAGCTGTGAGTGTGAGCCTTGGCGGCGTAGCGCGGCACCCAGCATACACACCGGTTCTGCAGCCCAAAGTTTCCTCAAGGCCCACCATACCTCAGAACATGGATCCCGACTACATGGATCCCGATTTCAATAGGTCTTCTGATCTGTACAGTGCGCTGGATAACAACAGCCATGAAATAAGGATCCTTGAGTTCCACGCATCAGATGACGAGCCATTTGAGATTGATAGTGAGGACACTACAAAGCCTCATTTTTGGGGAAAGCTGAAGCACGTATCTCTGATAGATACTGAGCCGTATACGGCACTCTCGTACTGTTGGGGAAGTCCGGGCTTCGACAAGCGGCTCCGACTAGGGAATAGAACATCCACCGGGAGCGTCGCCATCCTCATCACGGACAACCTCCACTCGGCTCTAAGGGCTTTGTGGGAGAGAAGAGGAGATAAAAAGACACTACGAGTTTGGGTTGATGCGGTTTGTATCAACCAAAACGACTTGTACGAGCGGAGTCAACAGGTTCAAATGATGCGGCAGATTTACGCCAGGGCCCAGGAGGTGATAGCTTGGGTGGGCCCAACTGCTAGCAGTTCTCTATCGTCAACAGACTTGAACTCTCTTTGGGACGAAACCTTAGCGTCCGAAGAAACATGGAAGATTTGGAAGGCTTTCTTCAACGAGGAATATTGGACAAGAGTATGGATCATACAAGAAATCACTGTCGCTTCAAAAGTGACCATGCTATATGGAGGACTTAAGTTCTCCTGGGAAGTCCTTGTTCTCAAACTCACGTCGCTTCTCACACAGTTCGATAAAGGCCGTACGGATCGTGGAAGTGAGGCCAGTGAGATTGGAGCTAGCCATATCTTGAAATTTCGAGAGCATTGGATGGATTCCGAGAAGCCAATCAGCCTCTTTCAGGCCATGACCTGGACTCTCCATACGAAGGCTACGGACCCCCGAGACAAAATCTTCGCACTCTTGGGTCTGTGCCATGATGGCTTTCGGCTTGTACCCATTCCCAATTACAAGCAATCTCTAGGATCGATCATTTCTGAAATGAGCCGGCTAAGCTTCAGTCGCAATCGAAGTCTGGATCTAATGTGCCTTAGAGGAACTAGTGAAAGATTGGAAGAAGACACCAGCTTGCCGACATGGGTACCCAACTGGCCTGTTCTTTGGTCTTCAGGACGCCTTACTGCACAAGAGAAAATGATTCTTCGTTCTCCGACATCATTCAATTTCGACCCAGTTCTAGCAACTTCCACAAATTCTGTGCTCAAGGTGGAAGCCAGATATATTTGCACAATAACTGCAATCTCTTCTGCGCTAAAAACGAGCACACAAAAAGCATCATCTCAGCACGCTTCAAAGTCTTCGATATTTACAAATGAGAAAATACAAAACATGAATGTTGCTGACTACATTTCTTTGTCCCGATCGTCATTATGGAGGACACTTACGATGAACTGTTCGGGTTTCGATAATGTCCCAAAGGAGATGGATGAGTGCTTTAGCAACCTCTGGACTCCTCAAGGCAGAGGATCCATCTACAATACTCGGATCATCGACTGGTTAGATGAGAATGCATCGTTTAAGGTTCTTGGTGAGACCCTCAAGGCGTGGTCACAGCTTGAGCCACAGGGCGTATCCGAAAGTCGAAGTTCCTGGTCAAATTCGCTTTTCTCGAAGGCAAGGAATCTCGGTGCAGGCCAATTGGTGGCAGACCAAGTTACAGCATGGGACACTACTAATACGGCCTTGGAGCAAGTCTTGGGGAGTGGAATGAGACTCGCAGAATTGAGCCCAGAAATTCTGATTCCGACACACGTAGCGCTTGTCAACCCACAAACAGAAAGCTCCGACCAGGTATTTATATTGAGGGGTTGCAGCACTCCCGTGGTCTTGCGACTAGTAGAATCTTCCAATATCAGGTACGAAGTCATTGGAGGAGTATGGCTTCACGATAAAAGGTGGATAGAAGAATGGGGTTTTACAGATTGGTCAGAAGGGAAGGCTAACATTCAACGTGAATTTCCAGTCCGTACTTTGGATCTTGTTTAGTTCCTGTTGAAAATATGAATACGCACATACTACATCTACTTCACATGTTTTAACTGCAAGAGAAGGTGATTTCTTAGGAAAGCATTTGCTGTTGGAGCCAAAAGTCTTGAGACAAGGGCTCAAGGAATTACTAATATCAGAATCACTGGACTAAGCAAAGATGTTTTTCTTGTCCGAAACAAGGGGACGGCCCATTGAAGAGGTGGGAGTTGTGTGCGATCGGGAGAGAGCTACTGGCTCAGGCGAGCTGAAACTTACGCAAGAGATCATTCATCGCGAGGAGGTTGTTCAAGAAAAAGGCGGCCTAAATATGGGAGTTGTTAATTCAGTCACGAATAGATTAGATTTTGCACATAATCTTTATCATTGTGCACGTTTCTATTTATTAGGAGTACTTCCCAGGGGTAAAGTTCTGAAAATAGACAGTGACGATAGAAAAGTGGGGCATCAGGGCTGGGTCACACGCCACACTTCACTTCATCTCAACTTCAAATCCACACATCCCTTCTCTATCACAACAGTCTTGATAAACAAGCTTTCGAAATGAGACACAGTAAGCATCAAACATAACAGAAGGATTAAAGCTGCGTTTCTGGCCTCAGGATCAATCTGCGCAAGCGGCACAGTCCGCGCTCCCAACTCTCAAGGCAGCAGCATCATTCCAGCAAGCTTCAATTTTACCACCACAATAGGATACTGGCCAGATCTCTGACCATATATTCTTTATATAACATTGCATCCTTGTTCTTTCGTTCCTTGAGCCTTCGCGGACATTATACTTTTCAGTACAATGTCTCGATCCCACAAGCCTCTCTCGTTCCTCGACCTCCCCGTCGAGATCCGCCTACAGATTTACAATCAACTTATAGCCACCTTCTCCTGGGGCTCAGACCTCCACATAAATCTAACATCTCAATTCAATCCTCTCTATCCACCATCCCCAGGCTCCGGACACCTGACCTACCTACCCTGCCTCGCACCCAATCAGCCCCAGACACCCATTCATCGCATCACGAACACTCTAGACCTATTCCGCTACCACACACACTATGAAACATGCAAAGGATGGCACATTCGTAATGGTATCCCACCGCCATTACAAGGGACCTACCTCTCAATCTTCCTCACTTGCCGAACAATGTACTTCTCATCTCTCCCTTCGCCATCCAACAAAATTCAACTAACAAATCCACAGACACCAAGAAGCCATCGCCCTCCTCTACGCCCAGCACACATTTACCCTCCATTCTCTCCCAACCCTCTACCAATTCCTAACCCAAACCCCTCTAACCTCCCTAAACTACGTCACAACACTCTCCCTAACCCTCACAATCCCACCCACCTACCTCTCCCCGCCTCCCCCAATCTTCTACCACGGACCCGATACAGCGCATTCCCAATGGATCACCGCAACATTCATCCTCTCCCGCCTCCCCTCCCTCAACTTCCTCAAAATAACAATCTGGAACACGACCAACCGCCGCTTCCTCGAGGAGCAGATGCTCCTCCCCCTGAAATCCGTGCGTGTGCAATCGGGCGGAACATTTCTTGTATGCGTGCCATGGCAAGAACCATCCTCTCCCTCCTCCACGGATGTTGCGGAGGGTCCTGAGAACGGGGTGGGGATGACAATCTCGCGCCGTCCGAGGAACCACGAGCCGGTCATCGAGCCGACGTTTCTGGAGATGAATGTTCAGATCCACGCTGTACCTATTGGTCAAAGGAGACGGAAACGGCGATGTGCGGAGTTTTTCAATGGTCGATTTAATGGGGACGGTGTTTGGGGTATGGTGGGCTTCGTGTTCTGCTGTCCTTTTATTGTGTTTACTATGTTGTGGGATTTGGTTATTGGGAGTGGGGTTGAGTTGTGGAAGAGCGGCATGAGGCACTTGCATAGACGGTGATATTTGGAGAGGCTTGGACGTCTTGTTTCGATTGGGATGTTGAGATTACTTATCTTCGGCTTTTGGGGGAGTTTGGTGCTCAGGATAAGGCAATTTTGGACATTCAGGAAACAGTTGGATATTCGGACTCGTCTTACCTCATTTCAATCATCAAATCCGATGGAATCACACAGAGCAATTAATCAGGTCAAATCTTCGCTTTCCATTCCATGTCTCTGTTGACAAACGTAACACTTTTGGTCATTCTCCCAAAAATCAACGGAAACATTCAGAAATCCATCGCTCGAAGTGTCTCAATCTACTACCCCATCTAGCAAACCATTGCTATGGGATAACAGCAAAGGGGTATCTCGCACAAGAAACAAAACGCCATCTTCAGGTGCGTCGCATTTGTCTGATCAGTCTATAATTTGAATGTTCTAAGTGTTTCATGATTTTAGTACTCGGAGAAGGATGGACCAGATGGTCTTCCGAGAGTCGATTCCACAGAGCTTCGGGCGCGCTCCACATCCTCCTGTGGCCATTCGGCAAGGGTGATTTGAGCTGGAGATGGCGCTGCATAACCCTCGGTGGCTTGAGTATCCTGTAATGTGTCAGAAATTTCTGGCTGGTTGAAGGATGTGTGGATGAAGTGTTGATGCTCGGCAGAGTAATCGTGTGGCACAGGTGTTTGAGAATGAGCTGGGTGGAAATCGTCGTTCTGCTGTACCGAGAACATTTGATTATTTTGTTGAAGTTGACTATTGTTCGGTTCCATAGAGAACATTCCGACGTTCGAAGGCAGGCCGCTGTCCCAGGTGGGCGACGGGTACGTCGGATATGGGTAATTCGCTACCATTGAAGACCAGCCTGCTCGTTGTCTACCCAGCATGTCTATGCGAGATTGGATGCCGCGCCATACTTCAGGATTATCACTGACCAGAGGACAATTGTTGAGGTGAAAGCGTATTTCTGCATCAATCATCAAGATTCGATTCCATATATCTTGAATATATGGGGGTATTGCAGAAGGTCCAGCAGAAGGATGGAAAGATCCAGGCCCTTGTTGATTGTTCCATGCTGACGTCGGCATTTGGGTCTGACTTATAATGTTCGCCGTCAATTCATCGTCTTGAGCTCGTTGGTTCTGTCCCATCTGTTGATGTTGATTATGAACTGGTCCGTTCAATTCCATCTGCTGAGTTTTGAATCCTGTAGGTGAGCTATAAGGCGAGGAGCCAAATTGTGCTAGTTGCTCGGGAAGGTTGTCTGGCATATTTCCCTCGACTTGTCCTTCTTCGCTACCCTCTCGTTGTACATCCGAAGACTGACTTGTCTTTTTGGAACTGCGAACACGCTTTTGGGCAGGTGTCTTTGTGGCAGGCATATCTACAGAGGATGTTTTGGCTGCATGTGTTTTGGCTTTAGGAGTCTTATTTGCGGATTTACCAGCAGTAGTTGTATTCTGAGCCGGCGTTGGTGTTGTGGTGGAACCCTTGCGCTTACGTCCTGATTTCGCGGTCGACGGTGGTGTTTGGGCAACTTTAGCTTTTTCAGCTTGTCCAGAATCTTCTTGAACATCCTCTTCCGGAGTTGTTTGCTTTTTCTTTGCTGGAGCACGCTTCCGTTTTGGTTTCTGCTGCTCTGGTACGGGAGAAAGATCTTGGCGTGCCTCTTCGATGGCACTTGCGCACATAGCGTCTCCTGGATGAGCCTGGCGGGCTGTAGGAGGAACTTGAGTTGGGACGTTGGTCTTTTCAAAACCGCCAACTTCAACAGCCTCTGTCGAGATATTGATTTCCTGCGAATGGCCATGATATGGAGCTTCAAACTCGGTAGAATCCTTCAGGGATGAGAAATATTGTTGATTTCCGGATTTAGCAAGTTCCTGGTGCTGTGGGACCATGCCTGGGATCTTGTTTGAGGAAGGAGACATCATGCTATGGCTGCAAGATTGGCAGTTTGAAACGACGCATGATGATGATTTTTCCATGGTCTTCGGAGCATTTTGAAGTGGTTTCGGCTGAGCTGGCTGAACTGGCTGAGCTGGCTGAGCTGGCTCTAAAACATATTTGTTCTTAGACTTCTTTGGCGTCTTTGGGGCTTTTTGCGAGCTATTTTTCGGTTGTTTAGGCGCTTGAGGGAGCACTTGCGAAGATATGGTCTGCTGAGAGGATGGCTGCAGTGAAGATGGTTGCTGTGGAAGTGGTTGTGGCTGAACGGCCAATCGACGGTGTGTGCGGCCTGAAAACTCTTCCCTCAGGACATGAAGAACGTCTTCCCATGTTGGATCCGCGTCGTAGCTCAACTCGTTGAAGCGGGTAACATTCTTGAAAACCTTGCACTCCACGCTCGTTTCGACTCCTTGTATGTCGAGTACTGCTGCCACGGAGTACATCCAATCAATATCACGGCGTCTTTCATCGAAATTGACAAGCTCGCCGCCCTTTTTGTATATGCCCTGCCAGCCAGCTGGATACTTCCTAGTCCAGATAGAAAGGAGAGCTCGGTCTGAATGTTGTCCGCGGTGAAAGTCCCTCGAGCTGCAAAGAACGCAATGAGCGCGGTGCTTTGGGGGTTCCTCATAGACCAAAGCCATCTCAACCGGCATCTTGATAAAACGACCATTCTCGTCATATTCCCTCATTGTGACTGGCCGTTCAACCCACTTCCGCTTCTGTTCGGGAGATTCCACAAACAGCGCGCTATTGAAAGGCGTAGGCGATTCGGTAGGCAGATCGTCGACGAAATCCCTCAGAAGAAGATATTCGGTCGACAGCGGAGGCTCAGTCTCTTGGAATGGACTCTTATACATTTTGGGAGAAGGTGTGAAGAGCGGATTTTCGCGGATTGGAGATCGTGGTGCAGACTCGGGACGAGGCCCAAGGGGTGTGGGAACCGGACCAAGGCCGAATGGTGGGACTTGAGTGTTGGCTCGAATCTCACTGATATCGTCTATCATGGTTTGAAAAGGATTACTGTCGTAGCCATTCGCATGGGGGTAGGTCATCGATGGGGTAGTAGAATGTACTAGCTGCTTGTGCGACGACATGTTAGTAGACTGGACTCGGTAT
Source organism: Stipitochalara longipes BDJ (assembly GCA_009732865.1). Classification (NCBI taxonomy): domain Eukaryota; kingdom Fungi; phylum Ascomycota; class Leotiomycetes; order Helotiales; family Hamatocanthoscyphaceae; genus Stipitochalara; species Stipitochalara longipes. The sequence goes on along the minus strand of ML769347.1, from coordinate 1,111,593 downwards.
AATAGGGTGAGCTTGCCTGGGATGTAAGTATCGTGGGCATGACCATCTCGCTGGTATAGGTTTGAATACTCTCAGGTGATCTGGAAACATGCGACTCTTGGTTGGCCAAGGCGTTGTCAGTACTTGGGCGCTGATCGTTGCGCTTTTCGTTGAAAAGGGCCTCCATGAGACGACCTTCGACTGGCAACGAGGGGTTCTCCATATTGGATTTTTTGCCGAAGTGCTTCTTCTCAAGTCTCGCGTCGTAGTACAGAGTAAAGCTAAGATAGCCTCGGGGTCTAGATCGAGGAGCTTCTGAAGCAGGTGCCGCTGGCAATACTGCAGTGCGGGAAAGACTGTTGCCCGTCCCTGATTTCGCAGAACCAGAGTATTTTGATTGCGCGACTGGTGCAGCAGGGTTGACAGGTGTTGAAAGAACAAGGCATGCGATGCGTTGTGGTTATCAGTGGAGTGTGGGGAAAGTTGGAAGTTGGAGAAGGTTTGTCAATAAAACCGAACAATATTGCATCTTCAGGAGCCGAAAAGGTGAATAGGACGGTTCGAGATCGGAGAAAGCGAACTCAGACGAACCTCGCTTCAAGATAATGAATAAAAGAAAGGTTAGCGTTTCAGTCGCGATCATAAAAAAATTTATACGCTACATCATCACCGTTCATGGCTGCAGCAGGACACGATGTTCGCGGTACAGGTAATCGGGGCAGAGAATATTTACTTTGATTCCTCAGGAGGCCCCCAAGCTGCCCTCAATTCCATTTGAGTCTAAAAATGGCTAAAATAGTATGGGTTATGTTTATATTGTACAAAAATTCCTGGTGGAAGGTTATAGAAACATAATGTAGGACCTCTAATACATAATATCCAGGGTAACGTAGACGAGGACGACGGGTCAAAATTAGCGTTCTTCAGATGTGGAGGAAGATACTAATAAGCAGCTGAAGGAAGATAATTTCTCCCTCGTGAAAGAACATGAGTTCGCTGCATGTTCGTTTGCTTCGTTGATTCCATATAAAACACTATTGAGTTTGGTTCTTGTCAAGAGGTATAGAAGTGAAGCGAGAGACTTCAGGGGCAATCTGTACCACGTGACTAGACCCATATTTCCACACTTATGCCAGAATGGATTTGTGCTATTAATGGTGATGTCATTCAACTATACCAATAGCACTCTGCTGATTGATCATGAAAGTCAAGAGATGAGCTATCACGTGAACGCTCTCGCGAAGGTGATAGAGTTTCGGTAACGATTGCAAGTTTCTAGTAAAGCCTCATAATCCATAATATTTCTCTTTACATTATTAAGAGTAAAACGCTTTGATTTTATATTATAAAAGCTTATTATATATAAAAATATATAAACTAACTTATAAGAATTTTTAATATCTTAATTTATATAAGCTAAGTGCAAAGAAACTCGGCAACGGCAGATTTTCGCTATATAGGGACAATTTTAGAGAACTAGCGCCTGCCTGCGCCTCACTCTCACGCCACGATCGATATGAGTGACCTGGCAGAGCGGTACACCGAGTTGGTGCCCAACGTAATCTTAGCTGGCATAAAATGCGAGATAGCTGCCGGCTTAGATTATCAATATCATTTTGTAAATTGTGATGTTGAACGGTCCGTCGCCTGTCGCCTGGAAAACCGCGCACGTGAGCGGTGTTACAACGAATAATTTTGGCCGAAGTTGCCATCCCTTTCTAACTTACTTTGCACAAATTAGCATCCAGTTCTCTGCAATCCGTATGTCATGACGTCTGCTCCCTACTTCCAAGAGCGACTCATAGCAGAGCTAGCCGTGCAGCGCGCCGCCATACTCACGAAGAAGGTCCTCTCGTCCGTTAACCGTGGCGAGTTCGAGAAGACGGATGCGACGCCTGTCACCATCGCTGATTTCGCCGCCCAGGCGCTGCTGATCAGCGCCATTCGCGGTGCCTTTCCATCGGACAGGTTCGTCGGCGAGGAGAATGCTGACGCGCTCCGAGACAACGCATCGCTACGGCAGCGGGTCTGGGACCTGGTCGCCTCGACTCATCTGGATGACAGCAAGCTGCGGCTGGATAGTCCTGCTTCTGTGGAGGACATGCTAGAAATTATTGACCTTGGGGGCCGAGGGACGGGCGGTCCTGAGGGCCGAATCTGGATGCTTGATCCAATCGATGGGACGGCAACGTTTCTGCGTGGAGAGCAATATGCTATTTCTTTGGCCCTCATAGAGGATGGAAAGGAGAAGGTTGGAGTGCTGGGATGTCCAAATTTGAGTCTTCAGAATGGGAAGGTTCAGGAGACTGTCGTCGATGAGAGGGGGTATGGCCTAATGCTCTCAGCGATAATAGGGCAAGGCGCCACTATACGCCCCATAGGGACAGGATCTCTTAGGCCAGCCACGAGGATTGAGAGATTAGGGGAAGGCCCTATAGATTTGAAGGATCTGCACTTTGTCGATTCTTCCCAAAGTAATACCTGGTGGCATGAAAAGGTGGGCGAAGTTGCGGGAAGAGTTGACGCAGCTTATCCCGGGACAGAGGTATGGTCCTCGCATATGAGATATGTGGCACTTATTGTTGGTGGGGCCGATGTGCAGCTACGAATACCAAGAAGTCTAACGACGCATATCTATGTCTGGGATCACGCTGGCATACAGTTGATATTCACTGAGGTTGGCGGCAAGATCACGGACTTGAACGGGAAGGACATTGATTTTGGCACAGGAAGAGAACTTGCCAACAACTGGGGGATAATTGCTGCGAAACATGGAGTTCACTCTAGAATTTTGACTGTGGTGAATGAGATGCTACATGAGAACAGCTAGACATAGAAAACTAAGCAGTCTCGGAATCGAGATTAGTGGTCCTTCTCTTTCGAAATCCTCTGGTGCCATTAATCATAGTTCCCCAGCTGCTTCTTCGATCTTGGTCGCCAAGCGGAGGCTTGTTTACCGCATCGTTGATCTCGCGAAGGCGTTTTAAGAAAGCTTTCCGACGCAGTTCAATTACTGTTTGCTTTTCGAACTCTTTGAGCGTCGATGTACCACGGAACTTCCAGATTGGGATGTTGTGTATACCCATCCAGTGAGTAACATATGCGTATATTACTCTGCCTCCAACAGATATCAGAGTCCGAGCCCACGTGCTGAATGCGAAGGCTAAGGAGAAAAATATGACCGCGCTAGATAAAGAGACTAAAGGTAGAAGCCGTAATCAGTCTCTGGGGTTTTTGATGGTTTTGGCGGTACTTACACATATATTTAACTTCTGTACCCAACAGCATAGACCCACCATTTAATTCTCGAGCATTCATTCCGAAAAAAGACGCAAGGAAGGACAAGGGGAGCTGGGAGGTATTAGTATTAGTACTAGACTTCTGAGCTCGGTTGGGTTGTTACAAAAAAGATAGTGAAGACGGTGAACACAACAATCGACCGCCCTTGAAGAACCGATTCGTCTGCTCGCTTGATGGCTGCCTTTGCTTCAATGATTCCAGCTTGTTGCTGCTTCATGTCAAGCAACTCTCGTAACTGGCTACTATCATTCACCGTATCGTAGATAGGATGTTGCTTTGTACTCACCTGTAACCTCGTCTTTGCTTGAAGTTTCTCAAGACCCGCCAGCTCGTCTTTTCTCATTTCCATGTCACGTATCAGCGTGGCGGCTCGTTCCAATGTTGCACTGCCGGCCCCCATGGATTTTAAGGCCTTCTCAAAATCTCTTATAACAACTATCTGCTGCGTGAATATCTCTTGCATGATCTGCAACTCATCTATGATATGCTGGGCCTCTATCAAGACGGACCATTCGAAGCTTATGTTGAGAGATTTGCGGATCAATTCCTCTGCATCTTCTACCGAATCGCGTGCATTGATAGCACTGACATCTCGCCCAAATCTTTCGTAAGCCATCGTCTTCATTTCAGCCTTTAACGAGCGTAGTTAGTACAGCGTTACAGCTGCAAAGAATTGTCACTCACGATATCTGATATGGCTGACCCGAAAATTGCGACCACCTCAGGACGTTGATCTAGCGGCTTCGTCCGGTCAAAGAATACCCTTGAGCACTCATCAATGATGACTAGAGCAAGGTCGTAGATGGACCGTTTTTCAGTGCTATCTAACTTTCCGAAATGGTCACGAATTGCCCGGTGAACCGCAGATGGATCAGGCTTGTTGCGACCCCATCGTCGAGGGAAACTAGTTAAGATAGTGTCTATTCATTATCTTGTCAGCACTCTTGTATTTACCTGATTAATGGAAATTGTTTGAGGGTGTCTTTCAAAACAAGAATGATAAAGTGAAGTCTTACTCTCATCTAAGATCCACATCCACAGCTGATCAACCATGACAACTCGGCCAGTAGCTTCTGGGTCACTACTGGACCGTGTTCCATGACACACCACTTGATTCTGGTCCTGAGCAGTCGTATCGATGACAGTCCAGTAATAGAACTGGTCAAGAGTACGACGCATATGAAGTGGCGAAGCTGAGTGGAGATGCTCGTTGATCAGTCGCTCGTCGGCTGCTTCGTCAATGATCTCGAACAGTTTAGCTGCAAACCACAAATATTTTCCTAAGGCCGACGATGGCTCCCATCGTGCCCGTTCGTTCCTTTCGGCAGGTGCCAGTTGACCAAGTTTGAGGCGCCAATTTCCTGCCAGTTCCGCGAATTTACCCCGGTAACTGATGCCGCGCATACCAAACTCGGGCTTGAGCTCCGCAGTCTGTCTCCGAACTATTTTTGACATTCTCATTAGGCGCTTTTCGATCTCCCAGTGTAAGTAAGGCATCTAGGACCATCAGTAAATGAAAGCCATAGCTTAGGTCATGGGATGTGGCTGCTTACAAACAGAGCTACATCTGTCGCGTTGGAGGCCGTTTGAGACGAGCTTGCTGGATAACTTGTCGCCTTTGAGCTTCCAGTTCCGGCAGGTTGTTTTTGTGCTTGCACATGTCCCCCAGTATCAAAAGGGGCAGACGGTACTAGTGAAAACCGTGATCCAATTTGGCGGGAATGAACGGGTGAGCCGACACCTCCACGCTGCTGGCCTCGCCACAGCTCATGTTTTAACAGTCTTTCAGTCTTCGATCTAGCATTGAGCACTCTATGTGGGCCAAGTTCTAGTTTCTCTTCTCCATAATATCGTGACATAGCCTCCTAAGTTCAAGACTGTCAAGTTTGCTAACAGCTTCGTGTTGGTGATGCGACTTACCTCGACCCATGCCATATTGTTAGCCGGAAGGTGGAAATATCGCAGCTGATCTTTATTATCTGTGCGCGTTAGAGGAGTCTCTTTCTTATTATATAAGAGTTGGCGAATCGATATTTTCTGATGAGGAAACTCCCCATAACACAGAGGGTTATTTATGCCTTGTCTGCCATCTGCAAATGCCATGAGCCAACCATTATATCCATAATCAGGCTCATCCGGATTGTAATTCTCGAGATCAATCGCGTTCTTTTCGCTAGGTATGAATAATTGGCCGTCAGAGGAGACCATTCCTCCCCTCATTTGCACCGCTTTTAAGATGTGGTAATTGCGTTCCTCGGTCTCGATACCTTGGCGCTTCGCTAATTCACGCTCGCAGCGCTCGAATGCAATAATGTTCCAACTCTTTCGTGCGTCCTCCAACAAGGATTCTAAAGGAAGCGTATCATATGCCGAGAGTTTTCGAGTTTTAAAGGTATCCCTGAAATACTCAATCCGCTGTAGCTCTTTCCAGATCAAAACTTGTTCCGGCTTATTGAGGTTATCATAAAAAACCCTTCTTTCCCGAAATCTCATTGAGAGAAATATGCCCCAAGAGTCAGTCGGTGGGATGGGATCCTCATATTGATCTTCAATGCTGTACGCCATTTCCGAGTCGTCCAAAATGTTTATTTGCGGAGTTAGAAACTCACATTCACCTTAGATGACAAGAAAAACGAAGTGGTGTTTAGTAGTAGAGTAGTAGAGCAGAGCCTCATTGTAAACCCCGTTCTGACGCAATAATGGTTTATGTCGCGCGGAAAGGGCCTTCTGCATCAATGGTGGCTTATGCAGAGGAAGACACGGCAGCCTTGAGCCAATCGTAGTTCACGTTCCCACCACACCCATTCATTCGGCTTGCAGCTGGTCCAATCGCGCTGGCAAGATTTTTTGAACGGCATGCTTCGCTGTCAGTGAATCACATCATGTGCACTTCAGGCAAAATGCCATTGTACTGCCGCCTCGGTGTTGGCAGCATTATTCTCGTCTATCGCGAATTTCAATTGGAGCCTTGAGTCCTGTCCTGACTTGTCACCGGCATGACTAACATGTCATCAACATCTTCATTATTGATCGTTGAATCAATATCGGTGTTCGGTAAAGAGATTTCCCGTCATGCGAATAGCAGCGGAGTTATTCTAATATGAAATGATGTACACGGCGGGACATGCAACAGTGGCTCCCCAATCAAAAATAATCTTCAGTTAAGCTTTGTACCAACATACATGTGCGGCCCTAAAGTTGCCCTCGCGATTTCCGCTGTCATACATGGACTAGATTAGTTTGTGCTTTACAGGCAGTAAGTGTATGCGGATAGATGTGTCACAGCTAAGGTGCCTCGTTTCTGTCTCACCGGCACAATAAAGGTGTCACAAACCAAAGACGAAAATTCATCCTCTTGGATGCCCAATCTAAGACTCATACACCAAAGAAACGAAAGAGGAAAGTAGCGCCAACCATCCAGCATGTAGGAAGTAACACGGGATTGAAATTCCGGAAAAAGTTGGAGTTCCTTCGTGTTTGGCCGCGGCGAATTCCAGTCGCATTGCTGTCTTTAGGAGGCTGCGTATTGAGAAATATTTTAAAATCGACCATAGAGATTAACTTGCAGGTTAGAGAACCTACAAGGGACCTTTGTAATTTTGTAGGTGTTCCTCATGTTTAATTTGCCATTGCATACTTACAACATGCAAAACACACAGACACACGCACCATTACGTTCTCTCGCCATCCAATAAAGAGCTTCTAAAGTATTCGGATGACTAGTACAGTTACCAATTCTATCTATTGTCTAAGGATTATTGCCACTGGGAAAAATATCTTTACTACTTCTAAAACTTCGTATCAGAGGAGAATTTGTACGTTTATGATGCCAGCTCTCAAAGCCTGACCTCCTTAAAATGTCCCAAGCGTGAATATTTATTGAAAGAAGAAGTTTGTTAGTTGGTCAAAGTAAACTTGATTGAAGAGCCATAATTGCAGGAACAAGGCACCATATACCTGAGGATAGGTGTTGTGTGACCCCAAAAACGAGCGCCTAGAAGGTATTTATGAATGACTAAAAAAGGCTGCCTAAGATCTAGTTTCTATTTAACACAATTCGTTATCTTCGATAAAGTCGTCCAAGTCTATAGAGCGCGATGACCATATAATTTCACGATACAGTATGCCAATTACAGCATAAAATTGTTGTTCTTGTTCCTCAATGTCAACTGTCCCACTCCTATGACCTACTCATAACCCGTGTGCCAGTCATGGACTAAGCTTGTTGACCCTGCAGCTTTCCATCATCCGCTGTCAATAAGATGTCTGAGACTGCATGGGGAATGGCAATCTCATACTCTTTGGCGAAGTGGGCATAAAATTTGAGAATACCTCGATGAGCATGCAGTGACTCAGCATATGACCGACCATTGTATTCAGATCCCTCCAGCTCGTAGAAGTATGCCTCGTTCAAATCAAACAGCCGCTGGACAGTCGACTTCAACGGCTTCTGATTGTTCTCGTAGAACAATATCGCAATGCATATCTTGAGAACCGCCGCGCCGCCTTTTACTTTCATATTTTGCTTGTCATTTTGTGGGAACAAGACCTTGCTTTCAAGTTCGTAATTCGGATGTCCAGTCAGCTGGAGCTCGTAGAGCTGAAGTAGAGGCAAGAATCGCTCCATGATGATAATCACAGGAAGCCTCTGCAGGCGGATGAGATCAGTGACAGCTTCACGATACTCTTTCATCTTATCCAGTGCGCTGTTAATAGCGAGACCTTGCGGACGTACTGCTGTCTCGTAGTACTTGCGTTGCAGGTAGGCGATCAGCACTGCAACCGAACGTGACCTGCCCGACTTGCAGTGGATCAACATACTGTGGCCCTTTTTGAGATGCTCGTGGATGAAGTTATAGGTGTCGTCGAAGTGATCGATCAAATTCGAGTTCGAGTTATCCTCCAGCGGGACCATCAGGTGGTACTGTACAGGACATCCATCCGTGCAGTATCGGCGCAATCCGTATGAGACATCTCTTTCATCCCAAGCAAGCAAATCGCGGGGATGAATGGTGATCACGGCGCAGATACCTTTCTCGTTTAGAAGTTCGTCATTGAGCGCGTGGCTCATGCCACCGAGATAAATGCGACCCGGCAACGGGAGGTCTTGGTGAGTAACAACAGACATGGTGGTCGTGTCATTCCGAATCCAGGTTCTGACCTCCTGCCAGAAGAGATCTTTCAAGAAGCTTAAGCTTGGAATGTTGTCAAGGGTGTCAAGTGAATTATACGAATAAGTGGTTGGCTCATAGGACTCCTTTTCGGCGAATAGATTGTACCATTCTGAAGAGACGCTCTGGGACATGATGTTTATCGCTACGATCTTCAAATATAATCATATAAGAAAGAGCGACGGAAAATGTGTCCTGCACAACTAAATCCAGATTTCGAGATAACCATAAGCAATATGCAAGTGACGTGGTAGATGCTGATTAGGCACGCACTGAGGACGTATGTGTGCCACTATGCGTTTTTCGCCCAATCTTAGAAATTCAGGGCGGCTTCTCTGACCGCCCTTTGTAGGCGCTTAATCATTTGGCCATCGACGCTCGTGCTCGCTTACTGTACAGTAGCTGGGATTGGGTTACGGAAACATATCGGTTCGCCCCACATCATGCAGGACTGCAGCTGCGCTCTCCGTGCCGTGTTGATGTTAATATTGAGCCGTGACACACCTTGAACCTGATACACCATCGAGTAAGAGAAACTCTTCAGCTTCTCACGATGCAGTAAACTTTACCAACCCCCCTTAATAACCCTGATCTGAAGGCTCAGGTTATCCTTAGATTCGGTTTATGTATGCTCAAGCTCTGGTTGTATCAGTTTTACCCGTGCTCAAGTCTGAAATCAGCAGTCTAGCCAATCTACCCACGAATTATCTCAATACGCAGCTCACAGGCCAGATTTATACAGGTCTCGAACTCTCATGCAGTGTCCTTGCCGACCTCCTTCATGGAATGCAACGTTTTGAGCTTTGTCCGCATTTCGTGGCGTTTTGTGTCCTCGCAAAAATCGCATTTATTGACTAGCTAAGTTAACTAGACCGAACCGGAACTCTTATCACCATTCTATTTTGAGACCAACCTAAGGAAAAGTACCCATTGTCCACTTATATGGCCTAGTTCAAGTAACAATGACTAGCTCCCGGATTAAGCACACTATGGAGAATAATCTGTTATTATCTTTCATCTCGGTGAGGAAAATTCTCAATCGTCATTACTCTCTTCGTCATTTTGCACATCTCCAGTTCTGGGGAAATGTCTCTATTACGCGCCTTCCATCTCTTTCCTCGCCTTCCAGAGGAGCTTCAAATCGAAATCTGGAAATGCGCCACTCAAACACAAAGAATTATCTCAATTGAGCGCCTTCATTTCTCCTATGAGGCTTACTTTCATCACCACCACGCAACGCATAACCCACCAGCAATGCTGCATGCCTGCCATTTATCTCGCCTCGTCGGACTAGAGAATTACCAGATTCTGGCTCAAGACTATAAACTGAGACATCCAATCTACTTTTCACCTGCTAGCGACGTCATATATTGCGGAGGTTTGTCGTCCTATAAGATGATTGCTCGGGAAAGTCAAGTCCTTCTTGGACCTGATAGCGGTATTCGGTTCATGGTATTCAAGGCAGGCGATATGGATTGCATGGCAGCTCTGTGGACAACGATTGAGGTTCCGTCGAAAAAGAGAGGCTTGATTGCACTGTATACTCTCAATGAGGGAGTACGAGGAATTTATCATTGTGGCCAATGTGGCTGCAAAGTATCACAGATATATGGTTTGGAGTTCAATTGGACAACTGCAGAGGCGAGCAAGGTGAAAGAGGTACAGGAGTGGAAGTACAAAGATATTGAGAAGGCAAAAGAAACTTTAAACATTAGGGTCTTGGGGAGGCGGGAAATTGATCGGGAATTTGGCAATGGACCTTGGAATAGAAATCGCTGCCTTGCTTGCCCCTCCCAGCAAGGATTGATTTGGACAGGATTTTGAGGCAAGATTCTATATTGAGTACTACCTATACATATCTTTCAATTTAAATCCTCTCATAATGCCTCGCAAAACTCAGAATCTTCTGTCTGTCAGGATTATGTGACTGACGCTAATATGAAACGAAGAGGAGTCTCTCCGACATTTTTCTCCCGAAGTCATCATTCTCAATGTGTGTCATGCAAGCTGCATCCGTTAGATTATTGGCAGATAGCATTTATGCTCATATGACTGTGTTGCTGCATCACAAGACTTCTGTACTTTTCTATTTCTCTTACCATATCTGGAATAGGGGCTCGGTTAGTGCCCCCTTTCTCGAAACCATGGATTAAGCGATACTTAGGCTCAACCACAGGTGAAACTTCAGCAGCTCCAGCCTTGCTTTAGAAGCAATGAGTCAGCCTAGGTAATTTGCTAATGTTTATGCTATATATAGTCACCCGTACCCTTCTGACTATGTACTTAAGGCTGCCCTTTCACGTGCCTGGTTTCCATGGTGACCAAATCATACTTCTCTTTCCCTTTTCGTTCCCATTCTTCATACTTTCACGGAAACATTCTGAACGGGAACTAATTGACTCTGAGTCTCAGAAATATCCTCTAGCAAGCTTTGAATATTCCATTCACGTCCATCACTTCTGCTCCACCTTACCTAACCGTCTCCAAAGCAACATAATCACTTTCAACTTTACGGCCTTCCCTTCAGAACCCAAATCCATGTCCTATAACAACAACACTAAGTTCCACCTTGCTGTGCCGCAATTCAGCTCTCTCTCCTTCTCCGATTGGTCCATCTTCCTCTCCTCCACGTATGATTGGTCAAAACGAGGTCCACAATGCATTAATCCGAGTCGAGTCTCGTGACCATCCACCAATCATTTCCTTCAAAGCAAGGAATAACCCTCCTTTCTAGCTGCCTAATTGCTGTGCCGCAATCAAGATAAGAGTTATCTCTCTCTAATTGGCCCGTCCATTCATGCTTTTTGTATAGCTTCACTTTCATTGGTTAGATATATGACTTAATACGCGTATTGTATCGTGTTCGTTAGCGTGTTTTTGAGATCGCGAGTATAAAAGGCTTCATGGAGAGAGAGTTGAACGATCTTCCATTTTGATCTTTTGATCTTCAAGCTATTCTTCTGTTCACCTGAGGTTTTCTGCTCCTTTCTCATCAAATACTTGAGGTAGTAAGTTAGTCATCATGGGTGGTGGTCCGAACAACCCTGTGCTCGTTGAGGATGATGATGTTGTAAGTCACATGTCTCCTACTTCTTTTCTTTTCTCATTGCTTCGACTCTTCTCCTCCAGCATGAGATGGAGCTGACAACTCTGCGCTACAGGCTCTCGACTACCAAGTCAATGCCCTCGTGATCAAGAACGAGCCCGACAATGATCAAAAAGTGATCATCAACCTTGACTCAGATGATGGGAAAGAAGGTGTCCTCGACGGCGAGGATGTAGACAGTGATATGGATGAGCCAGCAGTCACTGAGCATAAGGGAGAGTTGATGAGGGAGCTGAAGGCATTGGGTATCAACCCCAAACTCAAGTAAGACCTCCACTTGTTGCCTCTCTTCTTTTCTAGTGTCATCATTTAGCTCTCCCAAAGTCTCTATGTCAGAGCTTTAGGATATAATTCTTCTGACGAGGTGGTTATTAGACCAGATTACACCAAGCCTCTCAACGAACCGAGCTGGGGTGACTCAGACGAGGAAGAAGACTCGGATGTGGATATGGATGCTGATGGTGTTCTCGATGGTGAAGATGAGTCGGATGAGTATGAAGAAGATGACATGGAGGAGGATGAGTTGGTTGAGCGGGTCAAAGCGGGGAAGAGGGGAATCATGGCTTGAGATTTCTTTTGGCTTTCGCTTTCATGATTCTTGGTAGAATGTAACGTCCGTTCGGAGTCTTATTGATCAGTGGCTACCTTAATTGTATGTCTACCACAGCTCTCTTCCCACCCAGACCACTTAGCTGGAGTAAGGCTATATGGCAATGCACCAACATGTACAAATTTAACCTTGTTCAATGCCACACGAGAGTAGAACAATGTGAAACTGTCTCCCAGCAAGCGAGTTTAAACACTTCGCAGTATTTCAAACAGTCACTAGGTCTATGTTAGGAAAGACATGACATATGAACTATAAGCAGTCTACAAAACGAACACACCCAGGTAAATGAATTTAACTTTTCAGGAACGAGACGTGGAATTTCGAAGTAGAATCAAATTCAGCCCCCACCACAAAAATGAGAGTCACGTGCCGTCCACCTCTTAAACAGCCCAGACATTTCCCTTGCAAGATCTCGATTTCCCCTTGTCTCCTAATCCCAAGAGAAACACCAAGGCCACAGCGGAGGGTCGTCGGGAGTTCTGCGAGTGGGGCTGAGTCCCCGCATGCGGGGTGCCGATCCGCATAATCCCAAACAACGGTCTGCATTGCTTGAGACGAAAATAGACCCGAGGCCGGGGAAGCTGTACGGATTCGGATCCTGGTTGTCAGCATAATACATATGATGGCCATAGCTGCTATAAGTACGACGTATAAGAGGTGGAGTGGCCAATCAGTCGGCTGAGAGGGAGTCTTGGTTTATGCTATAGATGTATGTTTTACGTCGTTAGTAGAGGTCTTGACGTGTTTGAAACGGAGTTTTGCGATTGGTGCGCTGTTGTTTGGTAGGGTCTGATAGTATCGGGTAGCGTCTTCGCGATGAAAGCTTGGATGTGGGTTGGAAATAGTGCAAGGAAATTGAAGCAAGCATCAAGTGTTTTCCTGCTCGACATATGCGCGCGCTCTTGAGATGGCTGCGGTCAAAAAATTGAACGTGGCCCTGAGGCGTGTATATTTCTATCTTAATTCAAATCTAACAATAAAAGCTCTCATCTCACAATGCTCGGCTCAAAATCTCTAACCAGCACCTCTTGACTCGACCCCCTCGAGCCCTCTGTCCAGACCTCCGATGGTTTCCTCTCGGGCATTTCTATTCTTTTCCCACCCCCTTTCTCTAGCGTATCTAGTTCTGTGACGTCAAAACTTCCCTCCACATATATCCTGTCTGTGTCTGACTGCGTCATACTCCTCGCAGCAGAAGGGTGCGCGACTTTGCTTGTGATTCCAGAGGTAGAAGTGGCCGTGTTGTCGAGGCGCAGAGATGGTAGGTCGGAAGTATGCTGCGTGAAGTGCGTAAAGGCGGAAGGTAGGTAGCGCGTTGCAAGGGGTCGGAGGGAGGAGATGCTTGCGCAGACGATAGCAGTGCCGACTTCGATTTCGGACCAGTTTAGGGAGCCTACTGATTGATCTGTACATGCCGTTAGTGATGGGTGTAAAGGGGTAAGTGAAGGAGGCTCACATGGTATATCGATACCGCTAAGATGTCCGAGCTGAGTAAGTCGAAGAGTGGTTGCTACGCATGCACTTGCGTATTGTTAGCTAGGTAAGAGATTCGGCTCGAAAGGAGTGTAACGTACAATGTTCCCATGCCAAATATAACACAAACGACTATGCGCTGTGCTTTTGGCATTTGCAACTTCCAAATAGTCGGTAGCGGAAGGAAACACAGTAAGAGGTCTGTTGCGATGTTCACCCCAGCCGCGGTATAAAAGTAATCAAGAATATGTATACACTTCGCGTCTGTGATGCTGTAGTCCCACGCTGCTTGGATAGGTACACACGTAAAGATGATGGCGAAGATGGATGTGATCCAGAAAATGATAATCACCATTCCAACCGCGTAGATGCTGTATCTTAGGGCGCCATTTGGGAATATCCTGGTATAAGTGGCGATGATCGAGAGTTTGGTGAAAGTGATAGAGGTCGAGTAGGCGAGGTAGCATCCGTAAAGAGCTTTTGTAACTCGGCCAGTGTCATAGGCAAGATCGAGGAGGTTGTCGCTTAGATTCCAAATGTGCTTTCCGAGCCCATAACTCGAGCCCACTAGACATGCCACTGAAAGAAGGAGGCCGAATATCAAGGCTAGAACCATAAATACTGTGCAAAGTCAGAAAACATATAGTGGTGTTAAAAGTGCTCAATTGGAGACAGTGAAACACTTACTATCATCCAGACCTGCAGACCGGAGCATTCGAAATCGAACTGTGAATCTCAAACTCGTTGCAATGATTATCACAACCACGAAGACGATGTTGACCTTCAGAATCAGGGGTTGCAGGGTACTATTGTCTATCTCCTCGTGAAGTAGATATGGCAGCAAAGAAGGAGGAATCTCAAAGCCATCCGGCCTGGACGTCATTTTTCCTAATAACACAGATGAAGAAATGAACGGATGAACAGAGATGTGCTGCATACATAGTAATACATAGGAGGAGAATCGTTGGTATAAGGGTGGGGCAGTCCCAACTAAGAAAGCCCTATGATAAAAGTACAGCAGATATCGCTGTGCCGTCTTGGTAGGACAACTTAACACATATGATATAGACGGGACCACGTTGACACCAGCCGTCTGCAAGCCTTATCGACAGCCCGAACGGAACGGTCGCCAAATCAGGGTTGTCACTGGAAGCCACAACGGCCGAAACTGCTCAGCCTCTTGTGATAATTATGCGTGAATATGTTTGTGTGATGGGTTGAGGAAGGGATCTGCAAGATGTGGCATGCAGGGGTGCATCGAGTCTACCGGGGCAAATTCTGAGCACAAGGAGAGAGAGCGGGACGAGCTTACGAATATGGGAGGATTGGGAGTGCTAGAGTGCTAGACTCGAGCAGGGGAAACAGGTGGGGTGGGATCGCGGCCCGCGGGGAGAAGGCTCAGGGGAACCTGCCAATAGAGGGGCTTTCAGCTCTGGAAACCCCTGGGAGAAACCCGCGCACAGGCCGTGCGTTCCGGAAAACAATCAGTATCTTGTGGCAGTTGTGCTCCTACTTCGTAATCAGTTCAGATGCATCGATCGACTACGATCCGACAGTTGTTTTTTTCACAGATGTGCCAAGGGGGGAGCGGGCCAGTACTTTGTCCGTGCATCAATGGGGCACTCCTATCATAAGATCTTGCGCTCCCGGCGACGCTCAGATCTCGATAGATTGTCCAAGCTTCTGTGGGTCGCAAATGAAAATTGTGATTCTTTCCGGGATGGCAGCGGCCGAGCCAGAGGGAGGCATCTCGTAGCTTCGGTTGGGAGTTGAACTGCAGGACGTCGTGGTGGGCGCCAGACGGGAAGCAACATGGAGAATGCCGATGTGACACAGCATTACCAAGCATCGAACCTTGAACTGCATTTCCTCGCGTGCCGTTTTGGGATGGGCGGTGGGATTTGTGGCTGTCCATTATTGATTCCAAATGCCAAAATGGCGAGGAGATCCTCAAGCTGAATCTCGATTGAGTGATCGACAATCATATTTGACAGATAGTTTAACTGCCAGTGTAGCCCACCCTGAGGAGAGTCGGTTCGCTATGGCGTTGACACGAAAGTGAAGAAGGAACTGTTCATGCCGCGCTCCTTCAGGCATGTAACGATTGTCAGAATGGCGGGGGTAACCTAGCGAGACCCTCATGCGAGATCTGGGGATGAAAAAGCCCGACCATAAATCCGATGCCTCTGTTTCTGCTGGAACATAACCATCCATTCTCGTTTCCGCCAGCTCGGTAGTTCACCAGGGCTTGACGCGTGCGGTGCCATGTCTTGGGGGAGTCAGACTTGCCCGAAGCCCTGGGCCTCTTTGCTTTCCGACAATATTACTTTTTAGTAATAAGCTTAAATGATCTATGATGTATTTCAGTTACACAAAGTCCATTCATCTCACATGTCAATTCTAGGTTACTCTCAAGTCTCAACCCAACTATTGATATTCCCCAGCGCTTCTCAATCCCATTTCTTATAATCCGGAAAGTACTCATCATGAATCCTGTTCGCATAATCCATTACAGCATCCAACCCCCTCACAAAATCCCTCGACTCAGGAGAGCTACAAATTGTCAGCATTCCCTCCTCAACAAGAACATCCAACGGCCACTCACCTCTCAGCAACCAACGCCGAACTCACAAACCCAAATACCGTCGCATCACAGCTTGTCGGGCGATCCCCTGCCAAACACCAAAAACATTCCTTTCCACTCCCTTTTCTCTTCTTCCTACTCTCCCCTAGCAACCCATTCAACCTCACCCAAATCTCCTCCCTAAACTTTCTTGCTTCCTCCGCTGAAAATCGTGCCGTACCCTGCCCATGAAGCGTTTTCATGTGGCTCCGATAGATCATGCCACCAACAAGCCACCTAACCAGCCGCGGCGCAGCTTCAAGCACCTGATCCCTCTGCACATAAAAATTATCAATCCACCTCTCCCGCATATTGAAAAAGTACAACTTGTCTTCAAACAGCGCCTGCATAGCGAGATCCAGGGCTTTGCTTGTCTCATTTAAATCCGCATTGAGGTCTTGCATAAGCCTGATAGTGACGAAGTGTTGGGCAATGAGAGACGAGTCGCCGATCTTGAGCGGGGTTGAAGATGGATCGGTTTTGGATCCGATTGAGATGTAGGGAATCTTTCCTGTAGGCGCTATTCGTGGGTCTCCGGCTTCTGTGGCATATTTTATGCCTGCAAGACGGAGACGGAGCTCGAGTTTGGTCACGAAAGGGGACCATACGTAGACGCCGTTTTCCTTCCACCCGCGGTAGAGCGTGACAGCAAGGTCGCTTGCTTTAGGATCAGCTTCCATTGTAAGTCAATTGAGTTGATTGAGTGCTCAGGAAAGAGAGATTTTGCAGAGGGCATGAGGAGGAAGGATCATTAATATATCCTCAAAGAACTCCCCACGCGTCGGAGCATGATGGCAGGCGCGGCCTTTCGAGAAACGCGAAGTCCGGTAATTGGCACGAGGAGGGATCGCAGAGTGATCCGTGCAAGCAAAGGGGCTGAGCCGAGCCCTTGATCAGAGTGTCCGACCTCCGAAGGATCATCGTGCGTGAAAAGTATCGTGTGGAAGTCTTGGAACTCGTTATGGCAGTGAATCCTTTAATCATACAGTCTTAGACAGTTACGCGTTATCTATTTGTCATAATTCGCCCAACGAGTATTGCGGTTGTTGCTCTCAATCGAGAAAGTATGTCAAAGTCAGGGTCACGTGAGTCACTCGCACAGGTTTCCTAGGTAGGTAAGGGATACGGAGAAGAAAACACCGCCTCACTCATACGTATACAATGCAGCCACTTCTAAGTCCCATTTGTGGGATTGTTCAGATGACGTTACGAATGAGATTTTTGGACTTCGTCCACTTCTGATTTCCAATCGCAGGTTCTGTAAACTTGCATCGCGATTGCCTTATTGGATTAGCGCAGCAACTTTTTTGCCTGATTTGGCTACCCCCGGTGAGATACGTCCACCACCATCCTTGTGCCATCGCTGTGCCTTCACTGTGCCACTTGCAGACATTGAGGCATTGAGACATTGAAGATGACAATTTCTAATAAATTATGGCTACAAACTCGAAGTTCTTTTGCTTTTCTCATCGTCGACCTGTGCTATAATTCATAATTCATGGTATGCTCTTATGTACACGATTCTTCCATAATTGACATTTCCAGCACAATTCTTGTTGTTTTGTTCCAAAATGGGTGGCTTAACGTTAATGTCAAGTCTTGGTGTTATCCTCGCAATTATCTCCCCAATTTCCTACGTCACTGCAGCTCCAACCAAAGGCTCAGCCAACACTTCGTTCCCTATCGTTGATCTTGGGACTTCTTTGATACGAGCAACATTGAATAGCTCCGGCCCTCACCCATACTTCAATTTCTCCAACATCCGCTATGCTCAGCCTCCAATTGGAAACCTCCGTTTCGCTGCACCACTTGCACCCACTGTCAGAAACCCAACTATCAACGACGGACAGAAAGGGGTTATTTGCCCACAAGCAAACCCAGGTCCGCTCCTCTTAACCCATTGTTATCTCCCCAGACTTACAAACTAACCCACCCACAGGATGGTTCGCTGATTCAAAGATCTGGCTCGCTACCCAAAACATTTCTGCACTTCCAACAGCGCCTTTCAACGTCTCAGATATCCCAACACCTGATCCTAGGACATCAGAAGATTGTCTCTTTCTAGATGTCGTGGTCCCTGAATCTATTTTTACCAAGAAGTCAAGCCCTGCACCAGTCCTAGTCTGGCTCTACGGTGGTGGCTATGTGAGCGGCGATAAAACCTCTTCCGGAAGCCCTGCCACTCTCATCTCCCGCAGCTTCGACAACGGCAATAAGGGTTTGGTCTTTGTCGCCATTAATTACAGACTTGGGATGTTTGGTTGGTTGTCAGGGGATTCTAGTGTGACGAGCAATGCAGGGTTGCTGGACCAGAAGCTAGCGTTTGAGTGGGTGCAGCAGAATATCCATCTTTTTGGAGGAGATCCAGACCGTGTAACTGTGATGGGAGAGTCTGCTGGTGGTGGAAGCATCATGCATCACATCACTGCATATAGTGATGGAGAGAAAGCGCCATTCCACCAAGCGATTTTACAGAGTCCCGCCTTCCAACCTACACTCCCTTCGCAAGAGAAAGAAATATTCGAAATGGTTTTGGCTAACGCGTCAACGATCTCGAACACAAGCATCGCCTCGCTTCAAGATCTCAAGAACTTGTCGTCTGACACGCTACAAGAAATCAACGCACTCATTGTGGGAACTTCGCCATACGGAGGCTTCACATTCGGTCCCGTCATCGACTCGACATACGTCCGCTCTTTGCCAGGCGTCAGTCTTTTGGAAGGTCATTTCGACTCTTCAGTTAAAGTGATGGTCGGTCACAACTCAGAGGAAGGTGAACTGTTTACCTCACCGTTCATTCAAACACAAGAGGAATACGTCGCCGCCATCCAGCAAATCTTCCCCACCGCCTCCGAAGCCGTGATATCGTACGTCACAGAAACGCTCTACCCTCCTACTTTTGATGGAAGCTACGGCTACCTGAACCAAATTGAGCGAACAGCACTGACAGTCAGCGACATCACCATCACTTGCAACACACGCTACCTCGATGTCGCCTTCAAGAACGAAACATACAGCTATATATTCTCCGTTCCTAATGGTTTACATGGCGAGGATGTGGCATATACTTTCTTCAACGGCGACATCTCGACCGGGGATGAGGGGCCTCCTGTGA
The DNA here is from genome assembly GCA_009732865.1 of Stipitochalara longipes BDJ. Classification (NCBI taxonomy): domain Eukaryota; kingdom Fungi; phylum Ascomycota; class Leotiomycetes; order Helotiales; family Hamatocanthoscyphaceae; genus Stipitochalara; species Stipitochalara longipes. The sequence continues at coordinate 1,092,216 of ML769347.1, read as the reverse complement.
TTGCTACGCTTGCCGGCATTTTCCAAGATTATTTGACGGGTTTTGCTGTCAAGGGGACTCCAAACGCAAACGGGTTGCCGTGGTTTCCCATGTATGGGGAGAATGAAACGGTGAAAAATGTGGAGTATAGTGATTTAAATGTTGTTGAGGTGGATCCGATGGCGAATGCGAGATGTGCTTATTGGCAATCGGCGGCGTATGCCTGAATATGTCTATATGGACTTGCGTATCTCACTTGGAACGAGATCATGCAAAACATGTAACTAATGTTAGCGAGCGGTATGTAAGAATAGAAGGCGAAGATGATTTAGATAAGATACGCTCCGTCTGCGGGTTTTGGGGAATGAAAAGTTGGTAGAGCTAGAACATGGCAACATGAAACAAAAGACAAATAGAATGCAAATATGCCATGTTTTGAACTACACATGTAGTAGTAGGAGTCTTAGAAGGTATCAATGAAGAAACTAATGTTCCAATCTTTCGACTAGGTACAATTAGTTATTTATACCGAGTACTTATCTATTTCGATCAACAACTTTCCCGAAAGTATAATATTTTACGCAGCATCCTTCAAGTAACATGAGAGCAAATTCAAAGAGAGAAGAGGAATTGCTAAACGACTTGACATATTGCTACTATAGCATCTGTCTCCATGACGATGACCCCCGAATCTTTGATGTTGCCTAGCCGCTCCTCATCTTCATAGGAATCCTTTCACCAATCTGGTGATCCACGCTCTACGCGTTCCTCGCGGCGGTCGAGTGAACCCTCGGGTACTGGACCATTTTTGCATCGTTTATCAACAGCAAGTCCAGAGCCAGGTTCGCAACGCTTGAAGGGTTCCTCAGGCTTGCGGCGGTCGAGTGAAACCAGAGGTACTGGACCATTTTCACACCGCTTATCAAGTCCTGTATTAGGTGTACAGCGCTTAAGGAGGTCTCCTGGATTTGGTGCCGAAGGGGTGGGAGCAGCGATTGAGATGGCGACGGTTGCGAGCAGCAAGGCTGCAATCTCGTGGAAACGCATTTCTGGTTTTAGGTGTTAGTTCTGAGGAGACGCATTGGATAGAGATATCATAGTAAGGTGCAAAAGAGCTCACTGTTCAATGGTTGTACGGTTGACGAGATTTGGACGAGAGTGAGATCTGGATGGGGTTTTCTGATAGTAGGAACGAAGTAAAGGACAACAAGACAGATAACTCCGTATTGAGAGAGATGAATACTTTTGTAAGATATTTCCTAACGTTGGTTTCGCTAAGCGCCGTACACGTTTCTCGTTTTCGATACAAGCGTTGAGATCCCTTTAAGAATACGCCCATGCGAGGCTGGGAATCGGCTCCTTACTATAATACACCTCCCAGAAGCTAATCTCTGAAACCGGGGCTTTGGATCCCATGCAGTTTGTGGGATGAACCTTGATAGGGGTATTTAGTAGACATGGGTTTTGAGGCTTAGCATTGAGGAAAAGCTCGCCCCTTTTTACCTAAGCGAGCGCCACAAGATTCAGCTCGCGTATACAGTACTCGTATGCGTATAATCGTATATTGAAACATGTGCCCCTCATGTGTATGATCCTCCATAGCTCTTTTTATTATGTGCCAATGGTGTTGAGAAAGTTAATTTTAGTAAGCAGCTTCAAGTGTTCCACGTCGCCCTTTTCTTCACAAGGACGAAGATGTGTTTCCAATTGTGCAAGTCTTGCGGATAAACTATATCATTACCACAGCCCGGTTCCTGTAATTGTTCCTCGCTGACATCTACCGCCAGTACGACTTCGTTCTCCCATTAGAAATGTGGACTCGGTCCTTGGAATCACCGTAAATACCTAGATCGTTAGGCGCGGCAACACCACCTCAATCACGCTTTCGATAATTCATGAGAGATACTGATAGGCTCCATCAAATATTATGAAATATAATTAGTGGTCGGGTTGAAGATATACACTTCAGCTGGAAGAGATTTGTTTCAATCTCGAATTTTCAACCATACCTCTACGGTTCCTCAACCCTCAACCTCCCAACCTTTATTCTTTTCCTACTCCTCCAACTCAACAATAAGCAAAATGGGGTTATCTCTCACAACACCTTTCTTATACTTCCTATCCAGCACCTTGTACTTCTCATCCTCCAGCATGCGTCCAAAACTCGCAGCACCAGGGTAATGGATCCAACCCACCATATCCCACTTCTCTCCACCCTCCTCACCATCAATTTTAACCAATGGACCAACTAATCTCGGCTCACATCCATATTTCGGGCCCAGAATTTCCATGAAATCGGCCATGTATTTTTGATACTGTGGAAACATTCCCTCGTGGAAGGAGAGGAAGTTGAACATCGTGACAGGCCCGGAGTATTGGTGGGAGAATGTAGAGAGGAAAGTGCGCAGTGTAGGGGTAAGTGGGAACTCGACTTCTTCCTCATCCTCTTTTTTCGGTATTTCTGGTTCCAGAGGGAAGGGGACGATTGAAGATTTGTTTGCATGTAAGAGGGAGGAGTTCTTGGCGGCGTAGTTGATGGTCCATTGCTCGTCGATGTCCGCTGTTAGGGACCAGATGCTGGTTATGTGGGTGCTGACGGAAGAGGGAAGGGGTGTAGAAGTCCCGGGTAAGATGGCTACGAGGTTGAAGGGCGACGTGTGAGTGCTTGGTCTGTTGGCGAGGGTTGAGGAAAGGTGGGAAGAAGAGAGGAAGTAGTGGGCTTTGCCGATTGTGACTGGTTTGGGAGTGTGGGACCAAAGAGTTTTGATGACAGATTCTTCTGCTGTAGGGGAGACTGAGAGGAGGTGGAAGGTATGAGGTGCCATTGCAATATTTCTAGTTGTATGAAAACGTTGTATGCAGAATTTCAAGAATAAAGGGAGGATGGGGTGAGCAGCTTACTGTTTTGGATCTAAGACGACACTTGAAGCCTTTATATACATAGAAACTGGACCTTGAATCAACACCGTAGAGTTATCCCGACAAGTCCATGGCCTTTAGTTCTCGTCCGTCTTCTCCGCAGGAGATATATTTGTCCGTGTAGTGAGTCACCCCGTGTGAAACCAATACCAATCTCTATATCGGACTTTGAGCTTACTTTTCATATATCGCCGATGCTCGGCTAGGACGGTTCGTAGTGCTGCCCTATCGGAGAGCTTCCTTCGTCAAAATAGAATCCCAGGGATAACATAAATAAAGTTTAAAGATCACGTAAGCCAAGAGACTACACGACCAGGGGCTGTCAGAATTCGTGGCGCAATGCTGGTCTTCAATGTACCATAATTCAAGGAATATTCAGAAAAAAGGAAGAAAATTGTGGGTTAGAATGTTCCTTGAATCAAGGGACATTCACTGAATCAAAATAGTTATTAGACTTTGAATCTCCCTCGAATGATGGTACATTGAAGAGGAGGGGTGCGCCACGAATTCCGACAACCACTGGGTGCACCCTGGTGCACCTGTTGCAGATATCAAGTGAGGTAAGTACTGCCGATCGGCATTATATTTTGAATAAACTCTAAATTATTTGAATCCTCCCTGGAGAGATATTGTTACATGTTCACTTGGACATATCTTCAGGACGAGATCTGGAGTTGAAATGATAATACAGTGGACGATGATGTCCATCAAATATACACTTTTCTCTTTATCACACATCGCCCTTCTCCCTAGATATCACCACCCAGGACCCCTCGGTGTCAAATCAGGAAAACAACCGCTCTCGTCCCCCCTGCTTAAGCCCCTATGACACCAATTCCCAAAAATCGCCGCTCCCCTACTCGCCGTATACTCATCACCCGTATACCACCTGGGCCTCTTCTCGTCCTCATCACTCCACTGTGCAGCCTCAACCTCCTCCCTCAAAATCTTCACAAACTCCTCATTCTCCACTTGGTTCCCATGAACAATCACCCTCCCGAGTTCATGTCCACGGTTTAGATAAGAATCCAACGCTTTGCTCAGCGCGAGACGGACGTCCTGCCAGTAACGATCTTCGTTATATGGAGTCCTTTCCTTGGACCCAAGAGTGAAGTCTACGATCCCGCCTGCAGCGTAGAAGTGCGGCGCGAATGAGACAGGAGAGACGTGTGCTGTCAACACATCATTGGTGAACAGCACACTGAACACATTCTCGTTCCAGGACTCCTCCTCATCAATCACATCCTCAAGACGCATCTCCCTATGCTCCTCCCTCCCTGTATCAAAAACCCCTTCAAGACCCAGCCCCAACCCTGCCATCGCGGTGTTAATTTCACTCACTGGCCACTGCGCCGCGTCCCCACTCCTATGCACATACCACGGCAGCGTCAAGAGCGTGAGCCCACGAAATTCCGCCGCATCAACAAGGTCTTCATTATACAGAGCTAGCAGAGGGGGAACAGTAACAAATACAACCTGCATGTAGTCCAAGCCCCTTTCTCGCAACCACTCATTCCCCTCTGTCTCCAGCCTCAACATCGCCGAGATCAAACCCAAGACGTCCAAGGAGGCAGGTATGCCGCGTTTCTTATCCCACCAGCGCTTCCACTGGCGTCCTAAATCCCGCCACTGAGCGGTGCGGTTGTAGTATGGCGGGGTAGGGTGGACTGATTCCTCGCGACTCATGTGGGAGATGGAGTGGTTGTATCGCCCGTAAGGATCGTTGGTGAAATGGGCGATGGGGAGAACGGTGCCGTTGTTGAATGCTATTGAGGCTGTTGCGTACCCGGCGCTTAAGTCCATGCTTATTGCCCATGTTTGGTTGCGGAGGCCAGACCAATCTTTCCTTGGTGTTGGGTAAGGAGGGGAGAGGGCTCGAAGGCCAACGGCAGTGATGGAGGCATAGAGGGCGATGATGGAGAATGCTAGCAGGAGCACGAGGAAATAGAGACATTCCTTGAGGGTTTTGCAACGACGGCGCGGGGAATGAGTGTTTATTGGGCTGGGGAGGGTGGTTGAGAAGGTGTTGTACATTGTGTCTTTCGAGATCGAGGACATTGTCCTGCCTTCCTCGAGTGCTTTGAGAAGAAGGGAAGAAATTCTGAACGAGAAAGGCCAACAATTAACCCATCTTTTCTTGTTGAAGGAGTCGTACGTGAAGCAAATCCTTTCGATCCTTCAGTCATGTGGGTAGGTCGTTGCCTGGTATCACGTGATGACCATTTACCCTTCAACTCTGCCTCTTTCATGCATTATGACATCTCTCCATGATCAACTCCGGCTTATGTAAATCTTTTTATTTGCTCTAGAATCTATTTCACACCCACTTCCTTTCATTTACACGTCCCCCACCTCTCCCCTTTTCTCCCTTCCCCTTCCCCTTCTCCATTCATTCAAAGCCCCACCATCACCACCGCCAACGCCAAACGTAAAGCCAAACCATTCATACACCAAACACCAGGCTATGCATCCTTTCTCATCATTCCCAACTGCAGTCCCCGCTTCGCTTGATGAAAAATTCCATATGTATTGCTCCACCTTTCACCCGCTCGCTATGCATCATCAAAGAAAAGAAAATCATCGCTCGCAATTAATTAGAAGACCCAAGGTATCTCGTCGTAAAAGCCAGATAGAAAGTCTCATGATCTCCTGCATACCATGCCATGTGTGCCTGCTTTAAAGAAAACGAGAAAAAGGACGAATGAAATATCATAACGTATCGTGCTGCCGACATTTTCTACCACGATGTTCCAATGCAAGCCGGTCGAATGAGATGAATATCCGATGATTGTTTGCAGAATGATGGCCTCAGTGAGTCTTCTTTCGCGGACTCGCTCTCTTTCCACCTACACTGGCACCACCCGCACCTCCAACCTTTCCCTTCATTCGTTCTCTCACAACACAGAACTCTTTAACTGCACTTTCGTGCGCCGACATTGTTTCCACCCATCTTTGCAACACCAGCTGATCTTCCTTCAGCCCCAAACGATACTGCTCCGTAGCCCTCTCATCCGTCCAACGCTTTGAGCCAATATCAGTTAAATGATTCTTGCGCGCCAGCATGTGCAAGAGGAATTTGGTGTTGTAAGTGTCCCATTCGGTAGTATACTTGGCGTATCTCTGGAGGTAATTCTCATATGCCAGCTGTGTGGTGACGCCGGGTTCAGATTGGGCAGGTGGAGCTGGCGCCGGTGGCGGTTGAGGCATGTTTAGAGAGGTAATGAGATCTTTGATTTTGAGATCGTCCAGACCAACTTGAAGTTCAGCAGTATCTGTTGGTGTGGAAGGGGCGGACTCGGCTGGACGCTTTTGTGGTTCAGAGAGCTTCTCGCTAATCTTTGCGGCAGTGTATAGAGGTACGTTGTGGCTCGCAGGTGGTGTATCAACATCCATTGGATCGGGTGTGATCGTTGTCGGTGAGTCGATCGGCTTGCGGCCCGTGAAGAGAGGTTTGTCTTCATTTGATGAGCTGCCATCATCGACAACAGCAGCCTTGCCTCCTAAGGTTGTTCGCAGCGTAGGCGTTCTCTTTCTTTGAGATTGGGGCACGGCTCGTGGAGGCGGAGGTGCAAATGTTTGAGGCTTGAATGTCTGGTTCCATTCTTCAGCCGAGAACTTCGCTCCAGGCGACTCAGTAGGAGTCGGCTCAGTTGGTGGCGCAAAGGATGGGATCTCTCCAGGTCGGATTTTGATTGGCGATCTTCCTCTTGAACGGCTACCCGATTGAGCACGTCCACGAACAGGTGACGGACCTGCTCCCGCTTTTGGATCTGGCTTGAAATATTCCCCACCCGCCTCAAACTTCCCCTCCCAATCCTCTGGCGTAAATTTCGTGCTAATATTCTCCGCGCTGCTGCTGAATGTATTCTTTGGTGGCTCGGTAGTTGGAAATGCATCGTTAGGGAACTCGAAATTGAATCTAGACGAAGTACGACGGTGATTAGCATTATTTTCTCTTCTCTTGTTCAAATCAGACATAAACAAATCTCTGCGCTCGCTAGCCATATCATATTCAGAAAGGCGATCTCTCAAGTGCTTGAACTTCTTGGAGGGGCTTCCCGCCTCAACAGCGTTGTACTGATCTGATGCGAATCTGCTGTTGATCTTCGTGGGAGTTTCTGACTCAGCAGACTCCGTGTATGCGTAATTATTTCTGTTCTTTGGGCATGTCTTATCATAGTCGACTGGCTGGCCCTCATTGCTGTACCTTGAAGCTGAAGGCCCGGTTGGGAGATAAGACTGAGGTGTTTGACTTGAAGAGCCTGTGCGTTTGCTGCTGAGAAGACCATCGACAACATTTCGCTGAAAAGTTTCAAATGCATTGAGATCTTTAGGATCAAGTGCGACTCCACTAGGAGGCGTCGTTGGTCGAGATTTTGTAAAGAAAGATGGATGCTTCATGGAAGACGTCCGAACTGGAAATGATGCTCTTGAAGCAGCAATTTCCGCAACTGTTGGTAGGGTGTTTTCGAATGACGATTGCTTTTTTGGAGGAATGGACCAAGTGCCTCTAGAGAAAAATGAAGAATTCTCATACATTGAAGGATTGCTGTTTGCGTCTGTTTTGGCCTGACCAGAGCGTAGTGGAGGTCCATCTGGAGGAAAACCGTTAGGTGGGGGTTCTGTATTTGGGTTCTCCCTCATCCATTGTCTAAACTGCGAAATTTTACTAGGCTTACTTGAGGAACTCGGATCGCTTGTCTTCGGATCTGGCTGAGGCGGAGCACCGCGGGATTGCTGTGGAGTCGTGGAGCGAAATTTCTGGCCACTCGATCGGGGAAGATGGACTTCTTCATCGGAGCTACTACTACCAACGTTCGCAGTGTAGGTACCCTTGGAAGCACGTGGTGTAGAGCGTTCAGCAAAAGAGCGGGCTCGATGAGGAGGCTTGTAATTTGGATCACCAGTTGTGGGAGAGAAGCCGTTAGTCGTGGGATCCGCCGTATCAGTCCGCTCCCGGGTGCTCTTTGATCTGTTTATATTAGCACTTTCGAAAGGATTGAACTTTTCCCCTCCATGCGTCGCGTAAGGCGTGCTCAATCTTGGCTCCATAGTCGGCATTGCCTTTTGTCGGAATTGTCTAAGGGGATCTGGACCAGCATTCTGCATAGGCGGCGGTGGATCTCGAGCGGGGAGGTCAGGAGCAACGCTTGGTTTGTCTCGTTTTGTGAAGTAGCTCCCTCGAGGTGCTGGAGGCTCATCACCACCAGGTGTGTTGGGCATGAAGCCTTTCCGATTCGCAGCACTGGAGCTCGAACTTCGTTGGTGTTGGGAACTGCTCTCCGGTCTTGGCGGAACAGGTCTTTGAGTCCTAGCATTGCTCTCTTCCCGCCCAGATGCTGGAGTACCTCTTGGTGGAGGCTGTGGAGACTTCCACGTCTTGCCAGGCCCATTGTCGGTGGTCTTGCTATGTCTCAAATTTTCCCAACCCTCATACGTTGCTTTTCTTGCCTGCGGTCCCTCCTGCGCTGCTTGATATGCGGAGGCCGGTGGAGCTTGGAAGTTCTTGCGATAGCGCTCAGCACCAGACGAGGGCGGTGGGGGTTGCGATTTTCGGGCAGAAGTTGGTGGTTTTGGAGGCGTGGGATACTGTGAGCTAACATTCGACCAGGGATTTCCTCGCATGCCAGAAGCCCCAGCATATGTATTTCGGAAGGAGGTTGAGCCCCGTACTCGGTTGGAATCATACTTTGCTCGTTCGGTAGGATCAATAAGGACTTCGTGTGCTGACTGGATTCGTTGGAATTTGGCTGTGACTTCATTCTCTTGTCCTGGGTTCCGATCTGGGTGATATTTGAGTGCTACAAAATTGAAGTTAGCCTTCTGATCAAAAAGGAAGACACCAAACGGATGAGAGTTGCACAGTGAAGAGAGAGACCCGACAGTACGACATTAGACAGTACTAAGCTGTCCATTGTCTTTGTACCGTCTTATCATTGAAAACCAAGAGATCAAACGTTTCAATATAGGGCGCTACCGGACCTCCTCACCCTCAAAGATGAAAAGATCAGGCTATTCAGCCTTCCCATTCTGAAGGGTGAGAAGATCCGACGGTTCGATGTTAGACGTTACCAGCCCCTCACCCTCAGAGGTGAAGATCCGACGGTTCGATATCGAACGTTATCAAACCTCCTCACCCTCAAAGGCAAAGATCCGACGGTTCGACATCAAACGTTATCAAACCTCCTTACTCTCAAAAGTGAAGACCCGACGGTTCGACATTCGATGGATACCACACAAAGGGTCTTAAAAGGAGAGACGGGAACGAAATCAGACGGATGACCTACCAAGCTTCTTAAACTGCTTCTTGATCTCCGCAACATCAGCCGTAGGCGCAAGGTCCAGATCACCGTAGTAATCTCTCGTTAGGTCTGCCTTGACCATCTTGTGTTGCTTGCACACGCCTCGGTGCGCTCTCGAATGGTTGTGGAGATGTTATGGTGCTCATATAAATGCGTGGTGTTGTGGAGAGGAGGAGGTCGGGGCGTCGAGGTTGGGGTGAAAGGAGGAGATGGTGGTGGTCGCAGTCTTCTTTGCAATTCCGGAATTTGGGATTCTGGAGCCCAGGGTGTAGCCTTGCGCAGCCTTGTCTCCTCAGTAGTGCTTCTCCAGTTGCAGATAGAAGCTGGGAAGCTGTGTGCGAACGCTTAAAGGCGAGAAGCGTTGTGAATACAGCCTTCCTTTCGGGATCAGGAATCTATACACTGCTGTCCTGTCTGCCCAGCACGCCCCTTTGTCGCAGGTCTTGCTCCTTGACACTATCCAGTTATGCAGTTCTCCACAGTGCTTGCTTCACTCTTTGTACTCCTCGTCTCCTCGTCTCACTGCAGCGTGGTGAATTCCCTCTTGCACAGCCTATTGTGCTCGCCCTTGTGGTCTCCTAGCCTTCCAGCTGCAGCAGATCCAGAAATCGCGGTATGCAGAGTCTGTCAAGATGTTGGTACAGTTCCCTCTATTCGTTCTCAGAGTCACCGTGTACAATAGCGTTCGTTCAGCCCCGCCAGAAGATAGCACCAGCCCCTTCTTCCCAGCTGTCTCCGTCTTTCTCGCGACGTCCGATTCAAAGCTTCAGCGCGCTCAAGCAGGAGCCATGAACCACCAGTCTTGTCGCAGTCGCAGTATCGTACAGTATGCGGGGTGATGTCGTCGAAGAAGATGTCGGATACCTTGTGCAACGACGCGAAAAGCAAAGATGCAGTGCAGTGCAGTGGCCAGCCTCCAGTGGTAGGTAAATATTCAAATTAGCCGAGCACAGCCCTGTGTTTGCAGCAGCTGCTGAAATGACATCACCAGCGCCTGGCCATAAATTTCGGGGTTCTAGATCTAGATCACTTGGGAGAGCCAGCTGAAAGGTCAATTGATCTACGAGAAGGACGATGGCCTGCACTTGATGGGGAAGGGAGTGTTGCCCTGCTGAGGTGTCAGCGCAGATCTTCCGCTGCCTTTCCCGCTGGCGGCTTCGATAAGCTGATACCCCTGCAACTTCAGCCTATCAGTCAAGGCACGTGATATGGCTAGCTTTTCCTGCTTGCCGTTCCTGATGCAAGGCGTTGTAAGCTACGTACAGGTACAGGAAGATGGTAGGGCTGCATGAGACACATATTTCAAGAACCTGAGAATAGCATGTATGTATTCGAGGTGTCAAGCTACAAACATCAGAAGTGGTTGCGATAGTTTACGACAAGAGACAAACAGGGCAATGCAAGCTTCCATTGGAGAAAGATGAGACAAGCGAGGAATCGTTCGTATTCATTACTCCTATGCATCAATCAATACCTCCTATTCATCCCTCGTACTCCATAACACCATACGAAGAATGCATGCTTCTCCAAAGAATCTACACAACGCAGAAATCATCTCTAATGTATGCATTTTCCAGACCCACTTCCGCCTCCCTGCCCATACTCATTCGTCAATGCATTCCCTCCCACCATCATATTCCTACACCATGGAATCATAAGTCCAACCGCCCTGTCTTCGTACTCTATCTCTGCCTTCCAAATCTCTCTTGACCTCGTCCTCGGTCAATCTATCCTGTCCAGTCCAATTGGCACTGGATGTTCTCGCTCGAAATTTGTGCCATCTGTCCTTGCTCTTGCTGAAGACTTCCTCCATGTTCAACGGTCCTGGTTGCCCGAATACGGTCGCAGGGTCCATCGCCTCCTGTCTGGCCAATTGTCCTCGAAGAGCGGGAGAGTCTGTCCAGCTAGGAGCATCGAAGTTCTCATCAGCAGAGTCTTCGTCCTCTGAGTCTGTATGGATCTCTGGAAGCTCAATGTTCTCTCCATTTTGATATCGTGGGGATGACTTCGCAGCCGACTTCGCTCCTGACTTAGCCCCGCCATTTGGAGCACCTGGTCGGGCTGGAGTCTTATGGTTTTGATTGTGGACTTGGTTCGAACTTGGTGCGAAGGGGATTGGTGCCTTCGATACCTGGGCCATATCCATTGGGTGAGTCGTCTTCGCCTGGCTCATATTATGCTGTGTGATAAGTGTCGACCTTTGAAGGTTACCAGAAGCTGGCGCGGGAGCATATCCATTTGAGAAAATCGACTTGGTTTGCATTTCCTACGACAATTAGTATTAGACTTTCTCAAGTTTTCAGCGAGGAAGTATACCTTTGGCCGACTGCTAGATTGCCTGATGGGAGGTGCAGTCATCTTCGGCTGCGGCTCAGTCATATCTTCATCATCCTCAAATTCTTGACTCGTCTTGCGGCGCTTAGACTGTTGGTCATTATGCTGATACGATGGTCCATTGCGTTGCAAAGGAGGCCGAGGGTGGTGGTCCTCTGAATCCTGTTGAAGTGGACGCTTTGGGGGTGCCTTGGTAGTGTTTTGCAATGTAGAGTTGACCGAGCGGCCTAGATCCTCTTGGGGCTGAGGCCGCTGAGCAGGAGCGTTTACCATTCGTGGTGGTTTTGCTTGTGCCAGTTCAGCGCGTGGAGCCGGAACGGGAGGAAGTGCCTTCTCCTGGAGCATTGCGTGGGTGAGATCACCACTTGGTTGGGGTCGGACTGCTGGTGGTGGGGCTCTGGTCTCCTTGGCTTTCTCCATCTCAAGTCTTCTCTTCTCAATCGCTTGTCGAGAAGCAGCTTTCTTTGCATCTGCTGCAGCTGCTGCACGTTCTCTCTCTCGCTGCAACTCCTTCTGGCGTTCCGCTTCCTGTCGACGTTGCTGTTCTTCTTTACGGCGCTCTTCTTCTTTAATAGCAGCACGTTGTCGCTCAACCTCCAATTTAGCCTCCTTCTTTCGTTGCGCAGCTAGCTCATCCTGCTCTTTCTTTCTTGCGGCAGCCTCCAATGCTTTGGTAGCAGCAGATTTAAAGCTACTCGTGGATGCTTTACTTTGAATAGAGCTTGTACTAGCCTTGTGTCTCAAGCCTTGTGAAGGTGCAGGCTGTTGAGAAGACGCCAGAGAATCCTGTAACGATGCAGCAAGAGTTGAATTTGATGGATGGTATTGGTGACCTCGTTGAGAGCCCGTATCGACTCTGATGACAGTGGGAGGCTTGGCCTTGGCGATAGTCTCCTTTGCAGGCTTGAGGGGTCGCTTCGCTCCAGGTCGTCCAATTTGCGACTTGGGTCGCGGAATCGCTGGGGGAGGCATAGCTTGGGAAGCATCTGACATCTCAACATCTCTACCAGCCAGCTCATCTACACTCGCTGCAGCCGCCGCAATTCCTTCTGCCTCCAACTGCGCTTTGGTCTTGCGAGGGCTGCTTCGAGTTGCTCTCGGAACATCGACATGGCTTGCCTTGGCCTGGGCTTCCCTTTCCTTACGAGCTGCAACTTCTTTTTGCATCGCAGCAACTCGTTCCTTCTCCAGATGAAACACTCTAGCCTCTTCTTTGACTTTCATGCGAGCTTTCTCCAGCTGATCGGTCATCTTCTGAGCTTCCTTTGCCTCTTTAGCTTCTCTGGCCTCTTCTTGTTTTCGTCGCTCTTCTCGTTCTGTTGATGCTCGAGTCTTTCGCGAGCTTGCTTTACCTGGGCTATCAGGTGCTCTCTCATGGCGGTGGTCTAGATTTGGATAAGTAGGGCTTTTGCTAGACTGAGAAACAAGGTCGTCGAAGGAAGGTGCATGATTGACGCCTACACGCGTGTTGACTGGGGACAATGTGGATTTCGCTTCAGCACTAACAGCCGCGCTACTAGCAAACAGACCTCTAGAGGTCTTCAGAATTGAAGAGAACTTGTCCTTTGCTGCCTTCAATGGGCTGCCCCTATAGCTTCGGGAAGGAGATTTCGGTGGAGTTGTCGACTCGGCTTCGGAAATAGTTGGTGGATTTGGGTTGGAAACAGAGATAGCCTGCTTATGCCCAGGAGAGCCTGCTTTCTTGGGAGATCTGAGCACCGAAGTTGACACTGACTTAATATGGCCAAGTGTACTCGTTGTTCTTTCTGGGATCACAGGCTCCCGAACGGGTGATCTTCTGTGTTGATCTCCTCGTTTTGGGATATTGAACTGGGCACCGCCAATGCTATCTTTCCCATGAATGCCCTCCATCACATCTGTAGAATGACTCTTGGCTATCTGAGGACGAGGACTGAAAATCGATGGTTCTGCTGCCACAACATTAGGAGGCCCAATCCAGCTATCTTCATCTTCAGGGAAAGCTCCAGGTGTTGGGGGAGCGCGTTCTTTGCGCAAGGGTGACTTTTGTCTTGTTTCGTGAGTAAGTGGAAGGTGGCTCGGCTGCACGACTTCCGGTTGAACGGGAGCAGCATTTGCAATCGACTTCGAGGGTCGAACATTCGACTGGGATTTCCCAAGCATGCTGATCTGATCTTGCAGTCTTTGGGTTGATGTTTTGTTGTGGAGGCGAGTCATCTTGGAATCGGTATCATCTCTGGCTTCCGGGCCATTGAGTTCATCAATATCCATATCATCATCATCTCTGTCCTCTTGTCTGATATTTCCTATGCTCTTTCCCCCAGTCAGTCGGCCAAAGTAACTTGCTCTTGATGGATCAATATGGCTAGTTCGCGAAACACGATTGCCGATACTTTGCTTCGTAGTGAGCGGTTCTCGAGCAGGCAAAGATGCAAAGCTGAAGCTGCTCTTCTTTCGAATAGGTCTGATTGGGCTCGAACCCTCAGATGGAGACTGAATATCGTGCATTTGCTCCTCTTCCTCAACTGGGATAGGCTGCGGTAATTGCTCAATAGGCACGGGTAATGGTTTTGGCGGAGAGGATTTTAAGGGTGTTTGTCGCTGGGGCGAGCGTTTCTGTGGTGATGGTGGAGGTTGATAGCGGTTTTGAAGTGGTGACTCGAGAACTGGATGTGAAGTTTGTTCAAGCTCATGGCTGGGCTTCTCAGCCTCCGGTTCTGGTATAACTTCTGCTAACTTCCGCGTCTGCTCCTCTTTGGCAGAATGGAAGGATCCATCTGTTGCAGTTGTTTCCCGCTCTTCCGAGTCCCTGCCCAATATAACCACATTTGTATCATCATCGTCATCGTCGGATTCGATAGACTCGGGAGCTTTAGGAGGAGATTTTGGTGGGGAAACTCGTGCGGGGGAGGCCTTAGGTGTAGGTTGGTGAGCTACTGGCTGATTGTGGTAGGGTGCCTCATCTGCTTGGCTGCCATGGTATCCTGAATCTTGGGTGTTATGAATGAGTTTAGGTGGAGACGGTTGTGTTCGCTGCGTTGATTTGGATGCACTTGGAATAGGTTCCTCCTCTGCTTGTGTTGGTTCATCCTCAGCTACCTGGAACGTTGCAACTGGTCGTTCGAAATGCGCTTGTTTGAAAGGACTCGGGACTCCTCGTGGTGTTGCTGAAAAGACGTCTGACAATGGCTGTCTGGTATTAGCTAGAAGTATTAAATCGCGTTGACTTGACCTACTGGGCGCGCTTCCAAGGGATTGACTTTTCGAATTGTTCGCGGTGTCTTTCCGCGTAGTTTTCCAGGTGTCTTGAAGATTTCTGCGACGTTTCTGGGAAGATCTGATCAGCATAGCCCAAGAGTGCAAGCTTGTTTACTTACACTTGGTTCTTGCTGAATATCTCGGCCATATGCTCATTCAGCCAATCCACATCATTTCGCGCAGAGAAGCTAAACTCTTCAGCTTCTGCATTGACTAGCTGCTGAGCCGTGGTTCGCTCTTCTGCTATCCATGATGCGGATCCGACCTGGAGTCGCGGGTTTGCTCGCATCGTCGCCATGATCTCGAATCAAAACAATGCGCGTCGAGCTATCGTCAACAGCACAGCGTCGATGAAATCGTCGAGCTCGTAATCATAAGAGCATGTCGTGCAAATGTGAAGCTATGTTAGTAATGGCGAAGTGTCGAGTCGTGGTGGCGGTGGGTGCTGGAGCTGTCGAGTGATGGGGATTAGAGATCTCGGATCATTGTTTTGGTCGCAACTCCCCGCTCGGACCATCGACGCGCTCTGCACGTGACCTTGAAGTTAAAAACCACCAGCCGGCAATTATCGGGAACAACTTCCCCGCGTCAACCGAGGGGAAGTTATTTAATGCTGATATTTCTTTTGATCTTCTATTCGATGTCTTCGATTATTTCATTGTACCTGATTACGCTTGACTTTCTTGAATAATCCATTTCCTATACCTTTCATTGTGTCTCGCCAAGCAGCCCAGAATGCAGCGAATCATTCCCAGATGTCTTGGGATGGTAACTCGTCGCCATCCCCGCATACTGTATTCGGGTTCAAGACAATTTTCAATTTCATTTCCGCGACGAGCAAATACTTTAATGGAAACAAGTGGCTTTTCAGATACTCAATTGCAAGTTAGAGAGGCAATCGCAAAAATCTGCTCAAACTTTCCTGATGTGAGTCGAAGTCGTCCAGTCTCGTGTTTCTATTTCTGAAGTATTGCCAGGAATACTGGGCTGCACATGACGAATCGGGAGAGTATCCCCATGAGTTACACACAGCATTATCAAAGGATGGATGGATTGGTATTGCTCTGCCGGAAGAGCTTGGAGGGTCTGGCCTTGGCATATCAGAAGCCACAATGATGTTACATACGATATCAGAGTGAGTACGCTAAGAGAAGCCTTTAACTTACAGGATGCTCAAGTATTCTAGGAGCGGAGCTGGCATGGCTGGAGCTCAGTCAATACATGCGAGTAAGATATTTATCCCCTATCCATGAATATTTGCTCAGATCCTTCTAGATGTATATGCAACTCAACCGGTCGCCAAATTTGCAACTCCAGAGCAGCGGCGAAGAATGCTGCCAAAACTCATTAACGGTGAATGGCGGGCGTGTTTCGGTGTTACTGAACCAAACACTGGTCTGGAAACTCTGAAACTCCGAACACAAGCAGTTCGATACGGTGATAATTACAAAATCTCTGGTCAGAAGATATGGATTTCATCAGCTCAAGTAGCAACCAAGATGGTTTTGCTCGCTCGGACAACACCAATAGAAGAAGTCAAGAAACCCTCAGAAGGCCTTTCACTTTTCTTCATCGATTTCGATCCTAAACGACCTGGACTTGAGCTCAAACGGATCAAGAAAATGGGAGGAAGAGCCATAGATGCTAATGAAGTGTTCTTTGATAACTACACTATCCCGGCCGATTCATTGATAGGGAAAGAAGGTCAAGGGTTCAAGATCGTGCTGCATGGAATGAATGCAGAGAGGTGTTTACTTGCTGGAGAAGCTCTGGGACTTGGCTATGCTGCTCTCTACCGAGCCTCGAAGTACGCGAAGGAGAGGATAGTCTTTGGACGTCCGATCGGTATGAATCAAGGGATTCAACACCCACTGGCGGATGCCTACATGCACCTTGAAGCCGCGAAACTAGCGACGTATCACGCTGCGAGGCTTTACGATCAGTCAACATCAGATGACAGTATTACGCAATCAGCAGTTGGGGTTGCTTGCAATAGCGCAAAGTATTTAGCAGCCGAGGCTGCGTTCACAGCTTGTGAGAGGAGTGTGTTGAGTCTTGGGGGCATGGGATATGCGCAAGAGTATCATGTAGAGCGGTATTTGAGAGAGTGTTTTGTGCCAAGGATTGCACCAGTGTCGAGGGAGATGATCATGAATTATGTCGGTGAGAAAATTTTAGGCTTACCTAGAAGTTATTAAAAATCCTGGCATAATCATAAGTGTTTACAATCTCCGACTTTACTCTGGGACATTGGAGACGTTGCTAAAGCGAGGCACCTAGAATCCGCTTCAATTCATGAATAGCGTTATTGTCCCAAGTCTCCCTAACGCCTATGCTCCAATTATGCATTCTTTCCCTAATCCCTCATTTCTTCAACGCTGCAAACCTCTTTGCCAACTCATCTACATCCGGTATCGTGCCCCCAACAGGGCCTTTGCTTTGTGTCCCCTTCCCCGTATTAGCATCCTGCATCTTCTTCGTCGGCTTCAAATCCAGCGTCCCCTTAACTCTCGGATGCAAATTATCCGTACTCGGACTGGGCGGATTAACCCTCAACGGGCTACCTGGCCCAAAGCTCCTCGGCGGCGTCGCCTTACTCAACGCCTCTCTCTCCTCACTCTCTCTATCCGGCGCAGCACTATCAGCCAAAATCGGCTCCTCTAAATTCTTCTGCGCCTGCCCTCCACTCGGATTCTCATCATCATCGTCATCATACCCTGGGGGGTCGCCCAGCTCCCCCTTCGCCTTCTTCGGCCAGTCAACACCATACGTTCTCGCAATCTCCTCTAGATATCCATTGACGAGTTCCTGAGACGGAGGTGTGACAGTAAGTTTCTTAAGCACCTTCTCACTGACCTTCCCATCACTATTCTCCACAGCCTCTAGGGCGAATTCCTTCCCGAACTTCTCGACCAACAGTAACCGCACCTGCTGCAACTCCTTGACATCCGTCCTCGGCGCCGCATATATCAGACTCTTGACCGCTTCTTCCAGACCTGGATCACATATCGATGATTCCATGAGTCCTGTTCGCGCGAGTAGTAGCTCGCAGTAGAGCTCGAGGATTTCGTGCAGTTCGGTGGTGATGTCGGAGCGGATAATATTTTCGACGCGAATCTTAGCTGATTCGATCTTGCCTGCTTCGAGGAGTTGTGCCATCGCCCGCCGTTGTTGTTTGGATACGGCTTCATCTTTTTGTTGGACCATTCGGAGGCGCGCGATGGAGAGCTTGAGTTGGACCTTGAGCTTTGCCTGGAGGGCGTCAGAGGTCGGCTTGCGGTTTATTAACTAGGAGAATGCTTACTATGATTGACGAGGAGGGAGCCATCTTTGATGAAGTTTGGTGGATAACACTTGCTGATGTACGAAGATAGATTATATGGAGCTGTTAGTTATGTGGTGTTATTGCGATGCCTTGGAATGTCGAGGCGGGGCACGAGGCGGGGTGGTTCTACGGTGGACGAGAAGGGGAGTCGCGCAACCTCCATACTATCCGCAGAAAACATCTCAGAGCCCCGCAAGCCTTCAACAGCTTCAACAACATGCCTTCTTGTACATATTTTGGGCCAAACAGTTCCTCTGATTATGTTTAATGCCTTAGAAGACCCATTGACTAGCTTTTACTTCGAATATCTTCCCAATTTCTCCTTCGATACGATGACGACGTACCTCGACCCACCCTTCGTACGGCAGCACACCACAAAGCTGTTCAACACCCATAAACCCATTCCATAATGGGTCTTTCTTTAAAATCCAAGAAATTATCTAAAGACATCCTATCATGGCTCGAGAAACGCGTAGAAGCAATATGGAGCAACCTCCTCGCCAACCACCTCTGGCAACGAATGCTCAAAAACACTCTCGCAACCACAATCGCCATCA
Source organism: Stipitochalara longipes BDJ (assembly GCA_009732865.1). Lineage (NCBI taxonomy): Eukaryota > Fungi > Ascomycota > Leotiomycetes > Helotiales > Hamatocanthoscyphaceae > Stipitochalara > Stipitochalara longipes. The sequence goes on along the minus strand of ML769347.1, from coordinate 1,073,563 downwards.
TAATCGCTCTTCTCCCCGCTGTCGTGCGCGTCTACGGCAAAGCTGCATACCTGGCACCTATCACGACAGTCTTCGGACACCCCGGTCGACGATTTGGGCAGATGGCTGAGGCGCTCGCACTGGCAATATCGGGGACATTGGTTGGCATAGGATGGTCTACGTTTGGGCTATACCTTTCTAGTCTTGTCTACCACTATAATCCTCCGGCAGCATATACAATCAAGGGCCTGTTTCTGGTGGTAGCGTTAATGGTTCACGGGTTTCTGAGAAGCCATACGCCGAGACTGTTTATTTTCGTTCTGTTGTTGATTATTGTTGATGTGGTGGGCTTGACGAGTACAGCTACTGCGGTCACAAAGTTGGGGGTTACGCAGTTACTGTATCCGATTCTGACAGCGTCTGGTGTGCTACTATTGATCAACACGTTGATATTCCCTGAGTTTTCGAGTGGATTCTTGGGAGTTACTACTATTGAGACGCTTGGGGAGACGGTGGGAGCATTGAGAGATGCGGGAAAGTACTTCATCAGCATTACCGAGCGAGGCGAGAAGAAGGAAGAGGATAAAGAAGATGAGAAGCCGGGTGCAGCCCTTGCTCACGCGCCAACCTTGGCGGAGAAGCCAAAGCAAAACCCTAATGAGGATGATCATCCATTAATGGAAAGATTCCGGAAGATGTTCGTGGGAAAGAAGCCCGGGGAGGAGGTGAAGCCGACTGAAGCTCCGAAGCCAGAGCCCGTCAAGCTGAAGTCTTTGACGGATCAAAAGGCCAAACTTCGAAAACAGCTTGCTAGCTGCAAGGCAGCACAACAAGAGTGTAATTTTGAGTTGGCGTGGGCTGTCCTACCTCCTCGAGATGTGAAGCCTATCAGCGACACTCATATGAAGAAATTAGTAGCGAACACTATTGCTCTTATCGGAGCTTGCGAAAGCAAGTATGCTTTGATGGGCGATGAAAATGACAAGGATGGGGTGTCTAAAGAGGATGAATTGAGGAGTATAGCTGAAGCTGCAAATATCACTCTTGAAGAGGAGGAATCTTCACGGCCTGGAACTGGCGTTAACAGTTCGCACGATGAGTCAACGGAAGAGAAGAAAGAGAAGGAGAAAAAGAGGAAGAAAAAGAAAAGTAGGAGCAAGACCAGATTGGAGCGAGAGATGGAAGACCTTGAACTTGTTAAACCTAAGAAAGAGATCGAATCTGGCGATATCGAGCTCCTAAGGTATCTGGTATTACGTATTTCGAAGCCGTTAGCCGACCTTCAGGAGAAGATTGACAGAAGTGTGGATGTTGTTACTTCATGCTTGGCATATTGCTACGATGTGCCAAAGCTGCCTTCCGGCGCTCTAGCACCCCGCGGAATTCAGCTAGCAGAGATCGACATCCGAGTCGATATCTTGACAGAAGCCATAGCAGAATTCGACAAGGATTCCGCCACAGCGCTGGAGGGAGCGGCTTCATTACACGATCTAGACCACCCGCAAGTGGATATCATGCCACGTATGGAAACATTTTTGATCTCATCTTTTCTCCTGAATCTACGTCAAGCTGCTCTGAACACTTTGGAAATGCTTAACCAGTCTCGGATATTGGTTGAGAAACGTCAAGCGAGATATGATCGGAGAAGACTCTACGCACCTCGGATTAACTGGCAAAAGTGGCTGGTGTCTGGTGGTGAGGAGGATGCTCTTGCTTTGCCTGAGCAAGGGAGAAAGGATGCCCGAACTGGGAAAAGAGATGATAGCAAGGACGATGTCGATTCCATTAACAGCAAGGAAACTCTTCTTAAGAAGAAAGATGTCGAGTCTGCTCCTCCGAAGGAAACCCAGGCTCAGTCGCCGCCACCAGCAGAATGTGCAGATCCTGAACCGAGGAGGAAGGTTGTAAAGGGCACATTCGTGCATCGCCTGCGAAATGGCCTCGCAGATACTATCGAGTACCTAGTTGGAAGCGATGATGTGCTTTATGCTATCAAACTTACGATTGCGGTCTTCCTCGTCACCTGGCCGGCATTCTTGCATCAATGGAATACTTGGTATTCTTTGAATCGAGGACTATGGGCGGCACTGCAGCTTGTATTGATTACTGAAGTTGCCATCGGCACATCCGTCATGACTTTTACATTACGAGCAGTTGGTACGACAATTGGTTGCGTCTGGGGCTATGCTGCCTACCAAGCTCACCATGGAAATCGAGTTGTCTGCGTGGTAATTCTTGTGATCGGGATTATCCCCTCAACATACATCCAGCTTGGAAGCAAGTACATCAAAGCCGGTATGGTCTCTATAATCTCAATGAGCATCGTCGCCTTAGCAACAGTAGACAAGACCGTCCCAGGTACTGCAACTGAAAACTTCCTAAAACGCTTCATCGCTTTCCTTATCGGTGGAGTCGTAGCCTTGATTGTCGAAGTTGCATTTTTCCCCGTCCGAGCACGAGACCGCCTCGTCGAATCCCTCGCCGCTTCCATCCAGCAGATTAGCGAAATGGAAGCCTGTCTCGCACATGGCATCGAAACGCAAACAAACGTAGATGCCCACACTGCGGAAGTAGGCGCAAGATTCGAGCGCGCAAAAGGGAAAGCACAAGGCGCGCTCACAGCAGCCGAGACCTTCCTCCCCTTCTGTGCCAACGAGCCCCGTCTCAAAGGCTCCTTCAAAGGTCTCGCCCTCGTCTACGCCGAAATCCTCTACGTGCTTCACGCTGTAGTGGACAGAATGGACAACATGCTGCACCTACGTCAGGAATACGGTTCCAGCGTCCTAGAAGAGCTAAACGAGAAAGTCTACCCCTACCGGCGCAACGTCGCGGGCAGCATAACGCTGATCCTCTTTGCCGTCCACGAAGCACTCACCACCAAACTCCCGCTACCACAATTCCTGCCCTCTGCTCGTCTCGCTCATCTGCGCATGGTAAACCGTGTCCGCGAAGTCGTGCTTGCAGGCGACATCCACAAGTTAGCTGACACCGAGCGTTCCGAGATCGAGATGAGCATGGTGAAGCGTGTTGTGCAGCAGAAATTCCTGAGTTGGAACGCGGCCAGCGCGGGACAGATCGAGGTTATTGAGTATCTTGAGGAGCTGATCGATCTTGTGAAATTGCTAGTCGGCGCGAATGAGTTCCGATCTGGGATGTTGACGAGGCCTACGTACAGAGAGTATGTAGATCGCATCGACCGCAATGCCCAGTTTGAGTACAAGTTTGAACACGAAAGAGATGGTGCTGGTGTCCTCGTTGGCGATGAGCAGAATGAGTTGAGGGATGCGGTTCCTGAGCCTCAGCTTAGGCGACGGAGGACGACGTTCTCAAAGAGCAAGGAGGAAGAGAAGAAGACGACAGAGAATGAGGAGTTCGAGAGGCAGAAACAGGCGCATGAAGAGGAGTTGCCAAGGAGTCTGCAGAGAGTGAGAACGAGGCGGATTGAGGAGATGAGTTTAGAGAAGAGCCGTAGTCAAGAAGATGGGAGGAAGAAGAGGGAAGGGAAGAGGATTGATAAGGGAGTGTAGGATGTAAGATGTAAGAGGGCATAGTCATTGCAGTTCTAACATGTAATTATTCACAGATCCTTGTACAGTACAGCCATGTGCCAATTGCGTTGCCCAATACTCCAATGGAAAGTTCCAACCGCGCCAAATCTTTTTGTTGTTGAATCACGTCTTTGCTTGATATTTTGTTTGTCCCATTCCATCTCCATAAAACTTCCTATCAAACCCCGTGATGTTCCCAACGGCTTGATTCTGATATGCATCTACTGTCGTCTTCTGTCCTTGAGTGAGGCGTTCCATAACGTCTGGTATGCCGTAGAGGTAATTGTTGAGAGTCATTGACGACTCTGCTTTTGCTTTGCGACTAGAAAAAAACTTTAGAATTATGATTCCAGCATTCGAGAACAGTCAATTGATTTTACCAGCTTTTCCTGCTTGCCATCCCTGACTTTGCCACTAATGATGTGCTTTCTGGCATTGTGCCTGCGGTTGATTGTTCTTTTGTGTGAATACCTAGCCAAATGTCACTTTAGATCTTACTTAAAGTTGAGTTTGACTTTGGGCTTGAACTGGAACTAGTCTTGTCGTAGTTATATAATTATAGGAATCTCTTGAGAATGTCGAGGACCACGACATCTTTTATACTTCCCATATCCTCCCCCACTAACCCATTGGTATCTATACAATCGTTGAATATCGTCAGTTGCAACAATTGCATGATCGCGCGCAAAAATAACATCGTCTACAATACAAATGCGATGAAGAGGATGTAGTCACGTGCGCAATGCTCACAGTTGAGAATTGCGCCGCCGTGCGTTAATCCTTGTCAGGTTGTAAGCCTCTCCAGCCTCGTCATCGCACCTTCGCAAAATCTGCTCTTCGTTGCGCGATACGGTTCAAACATCTCCAATCTCATATCGTGATAACGGTCGATTAAGTGGGGTAAGCTCTCGCAATGGGGACTTCGAATTGACGAAACAACAACGAGAGATATATTCCCAAACTACAGCCTCGTCTGGGCCTTGACCTCAGCATTCACGGACGATTTGAAAGGATGTTTCCCAAGTTCATTGCTGGCAAGAGTGAGTCTCTGACATTACTGAAAATATCGTGATCTATGTCTGAAGAGAGCTACGTACTAAGTATACCCGCTCATAGTTCCGCACACCACTATACGCTCAGACTCGAAGCAGCAATATCAAAACGACTGGCATGGATAGAGAAGTTTTATCAACTTTCTTATATAAAAAATCATGGATGGCACCAGCCGTGACCCCCCGAAGCGAGGAGAGGGAATATGGGGTTTGAGACTCTTCGCAACGCCGCGAGTTAGGTCACGGGTGGTCCAAAGAAAACGTGGAGAACACGAGGAGAACGGTGGAATGGGAACCAACAATCACTGTGACAGAAATACAGATGACGATGGGAGGCATCAGGGAAGCGGAGTTGACGGAGACCTAGCGGGTCCCCTGCCACTCGCGTGTCCCTTCAACAAAAGATTTCCATCAAAGTACAACTGCTCGTACAGGTCACAAAATCGAAGCATGCCACGATATACGACATGCGAATCTGGATTTGATTCCCTTTCCCTTTTCCGGTGGGTTCTATCTCTAAGCATTCGAATATGGTACTGATAATATAATTAGTATGCATCTGTTTCACAACCATCGATACGTTCAATGCGAGCGCTGCTCCCTCATATTCCCTGGTCTCACTGTCAAAGAACGGCAAGTTGCCTATCAAGAACATCGACGCGCCTCCGACCAGTGCGGCACAACCCCACCAAAAATCAACGAAGGTATCGCCGAGCTGCAATGCGCTCAAATCGAAGCATTGCCGAGATCACCTCGATTCGCAGATAACAATAATAAATCTCAGTATTACGTGAATATGTGGACTCACATTTGGATGGTCTTATTTCCTATGACAACGCCTCCGACACCTTGGCAAATAGCTGATCACATAGCGACACGTCACAATAATGGGCTTGGACAGGTCTCAAGATATCCTCATTCCACAAGCCAATGGGTAGAAGCGTCTAATGCCACCTTCTTTTCACCACCAAGTAGTCCTTCGCTAAGTATCTCAACAAGATGTCCTTCGATATTCAGCTCAGCAACTCGTTCTTCCATAAACAGCTCAACAGAATCATGTGCCGCAACCCGTGATACCGACCCTTCCATGACTTTCGCGAAAGGTTTCGTGCTTGATGGGACATACCCCCAAAACACGGCACACGGACCGCCGTCATATTTCTCATCGGCGTTTCTAGGCCCAGAAGACAATTCGCAGCATCAGCAGAATGAGGCGGGACGCCAAAATTATTCATGGAGAGATCCAGACTCCAATTCAAAAGTGGTGGCTCAGAATCCGGTCTCGTCGTCACTTCAGCGACCGACAGAAAGCATGGGTGTGCAGTACCCGCAATATCAGCCGTTATTAGAGAGCATGCATATGCTAGATCAGCACCATCAAACGAGCGGACAAATGTACAAAGAGGAATCCGGTGACAAGCGCTATCGAACGTTCAAAGGCTCCTATCCAGATCTAGTTGACGTTCCTTCCTGGCCAATAGTCAATAAGCGTCTTGCAGTTGCCCCCTCCCCAAAGATCCAAAGTGCTTGCGCAAGTAGGAACAGCTCCCTCACATCTTTTACAGAGGACAATACAGAATCAGGGGAAGATGAAGTCACGGGCAGCCTCCAAGACCTCCACTTTTCTGACTTTTCTACGATTTCGGCCGAATGCTTGCTTTCCCAGAGCCAACTCGATGATAGCCTTGTTCGACCTGTGCTCTCACCAATGAAGCAAGAGTTGGTTGAAAGAATGATGAAGGAATTCTGGGCTTATTTTGAACAACAAACGACCTTGAAGCAACACGATCGGCCCCAAAGTCCAATAGTGAATATGATTATGCAAATCCAGCCAGATGGTGAACATAACCATCACAATATGCCAAATTCCAAGCATAACTGGGAACATGAGGTTTCGCAACCTACTAAAGAAAGTACGATCGTACAAACTAAATCAGATCATGAGTACACTCGTCACACCCCAGGGAGGGAATCTAAGTATGACTGGGACATTCATCTGAGTCGCATGAGGTTATTATATCTTTCGGGGATGTCAATTCCGAACATTTGCAAAGCAATCCAGAGCAAAGAAACAGGTTTCACTCCAGGGTAATTTTAATATTTCAGTTATTTGAGGCTATTCAAGATCGAATTTACTCCCTGTTGTGAAATCAATTGCTAATATATTATAGATTGAGTTTAGTTTATCAAAAATTCAGATCTGAAGGCTTTCCTACCGACAAGAAGCAACGAGCAGACTTTGTGAAAGCACAAGAGTTTCCAAGTGAGCTCAACTTCAGAACCAGTGTTGGTGGTCCAGGAAATGGCCCAACGCTCGGAACGTACTGCCCAGACCACCATGTTGAGAACTGCGACGTCATTTTACCGGTTGCTGTTAGCGCAGGAGAAAGTTACATTGGTGCTGCCGACCTTTGTGACGGGGGCGATAATGCGCCACGGAGTGGAGCCTCCAACTCGTTCACGGCGACAGCAAAAGTACTCCAGAACTCCACGGGCAGTAGCCTTGGAAGGCGCGCGAGAGACGCCGGAGATGATGAAGACCCAAACAACGATAATAAGGGAAATCCTAAACGCCCCAAAAAGCTTTTAACTTCACCTCAAAATGAAGACGATAGTCCCAAGTACGCATGCCCGTATCGGAAACGAAATCCTCGAAAGTATTGTTTACATGCGCAACGCTGGCGCTCATGTGCCTTGACGCCACGGGAAAGTGTCGCTCGAGTTAAGTAAGCCACCAAGAGAATTGCAATCATAACGAGCATTTGACACTGACTCGCAACAGGGAGCATCTGTACAGGCAACATAGTATATTCCCCTGCCAACGATGCAAGTTGCTTTTCGAGGACCAAGCTGCAGTAGATTTACATCTTAGAGAACCGCAGCCATGCCAACTTCAAGATATCAACCATGTTGACGGCATCACTGTGGACATTGTTTTGAAACTTAAGAGCAAAAAGAAAAAGCCAAACCAGACAGAGGCAGAAAGATGGAAAGATATTTACAGACTGCTATTTCCTAATGACATTATCCCCGACCCCCGTAAGTCTGCTTGTACCCCATAATTATACATCTATCTATCGGCAGCCTGAGCTTTTTTGGAACATGCCTATCATGACCACAACAGTCGTCAAATCAACTGCGTTATAGATGGGTTGCTAACGTTCTTCAGATTTCGAAGCCGTGCAGGAAGACATCGTCTTATCGCCAGACTCGAGAGCCCTGGAGAACTACGAAGATTACTGCCGGCAAGAGCTACCGAGAGTCTTCAGATCAGAACTTGAGGCAATAATTCAGGCTGAGTCAGAGCCAATTGAAGAACGCATCAGAAATCGGATAACAAACCTCATCAGAGACTGTCAAGATCAGGTGTTCTCAAGTTACAGATCCTCGGCAGGAACTATAGCCCGCACGCCCTCGAGCAACTCCACAGGCTCGCATTCGCCACTCATGGCACGAGAAGTCCAGCCCGACTTGTCCACGATCACTAACGAGACATCTGATCTCTCAAGCGGAGGCATCGCGCCGTTTCTTCTGGCCCCTTCCCCTCAAAGCCACCTGGGATCTAGCCTAGACATATCAGACCTACCTAAAGATATCCTGAAGCCTCCAAGCAGCATTGGACATTCCGATTCTGGTTATAGCAGCGGCAGATCGTGTATTCCTCCAGCAGTTTCTTCTTCGTACAACGTCTGCACAGAAGGCTCCTCTCTACCGAGCTTTCAATCTCAATCTCATGCTACATCTCAGACAGTTCCATCTGAGACGCAAACCACGCTGGACGTGAATATTGGAATACCTGAAACGGATGCGAGCAATGATTGCATAAATTCACATGAATCCAGGGCGGCCGGATCCCCTTTGGAGGACTATTTTATTCAATTTCCGGATGGAACTATTTGGAGTCCGTTCGCGGACAATATGGGCAACGCGGGAAACACAAGCTACATCGAAAACACAGGGAATACGGGAAATGTAGGGTATATGGGCAACATACGGAATATGGAAAACATAGGAAGTATGGAAGGATTCGGGGATATAGGGGATATGGGAAGCATAGGGAATGCGGGAAGTATGAACATGGGCAAAATTTCATCCATGGACAACTTGGGGGATCTGGGTAACATGGGCACAGGAGAGTCATTGGCTTCGAGTCAAGCCCGTTAACTTTGTAAAGGATACTATTGGAGGCCTCTATTCAGGGCCTCATCACATCAACGCCAGTCTCATTTCCTTCTACGTGAGGCGAAAACCTATCACAAAATCAAACATTTGAAACTCTCCAAAACGATCAGCAGAAGCTCGACCATCCTTCCGGCAACACCCCACTCCACCACACCCGCTTGCACCACTCTACAACTCCACACTTCCCAACCCACCACAAGACTCTCCTTCCTCATCCCCCTCCTCTCATCTCAAATTCTCCACCGATTGAAACGCGGCAGCGGCGAAAGTTGAGGAGCGGTGGGTCGATGATTCGCTTGGCGAATGATGATTCCGTCCCTTGGGGATTTAAGGAGGGTCTATGCTAGCAGCATGATTATTGTACTTGGCTACGTTAAAGGTTTTAGAATCATAATGTAGATGCGTTATAGGTTAAGTATGTAAATTCAGGATTGAAAGCAGTTTCGTCTTGCTTTGATTTATGTCCTCTTAACAACCCCGATGAACCAAGCTGGTATCCAAATTGCCGCCCCCTGTTCATCAAATAATATGGACCCTTCCGTTTCCTTGAAAAAAACTCCCAACAAAAACTCCCTCCATACATTCAAAATTCGTCATTTCCCATTTCCTACAACTGGATCGCCCCTTCTCTCCCCTTAAACGCATTCATAATCCGTGCCCACAATTCATTCGCCTGCTTCATCATGGCCGCGCCCCGCAAGCAACAACTCGCGATACTCAACGCAATCATCAAGATGAGAATGAGCAGCAAAATCCCCACAAACTTGAAGAAGCCCCCAGCATTCCCCTTATTCCCAATCTCCGACTCCGGCAAGCCCTCACAGATAAACGCAAAGCTGTCAATCTTCGAGATGTCTCCGCAGCTGTCGGCGAACTCTTCAGGAATCTCGCCGAGATACTTCAGGTCGTCGGGCTTGCAGCCGGGACGTGAGTAAGTGGCGAAGAGGGCCTGTGTCCCGTTTGCGCAGATGGCGGGGGATTGGACTTCCATGCTCTTGTACATGAAGGTCCAGACACATGTATCAACAGGTTTTATGGATGCAGCGTTGGTGCGTCCATCTTCGGTCCTACACTCTTCCAAGTAGAAAGGTTGGATTTTGCCGCCACGAGGCTTGGTGCTTTGGGTGCTGGTACCAGAACCGAAGGTTGACTTGAAAATTTTCTCAATGGTGGGTGAGTCGACGACAGGTAGAGATTCTTCATCGTCTTGGGTAGGCATTTGTGCCTCTTGGAGGACGAGAGGTTCGACTTCGGCGGGTTCGTAGGGTGGTAAGTCCTCATACCTCTCCATCTCCTTGTCGTTGCAGCGGAAACGCATGCTGCGTACTGTCGTATCGTCACGGAAACATTTCTTGTCGAGCACTAACCCCCCTTCGCTCGCCCAACCCTCAGACCCTATCAAAGGAAATTCACAGTTTGGGACCGGGAAGAAATCGACGAATGCGACGGACCCATGTGCACAGACCGCGGGTTTGTTTATGAATATGCCGCGTCCTTCGAAGCCTTCAAGAGTGAGACAGGTGTCGGCTGGGAGGTACGTAGGTTCCTTTGGTTTCCAAATCGTGCAGTCGAAAGAACTGTGTGGGGTTACGACGCCGTCTGAGGCTTTCGACTTAGAGACGGAGCTCTTGTCCAAGTCGTAGCTAGGAGAAGTCGCCTGTACGTAATGGTTGCTTGCAATAGCTTGGGATTCTAGGTTTCCGCAGCGGAAAATCATTGACCATTCTGTTGTTGGCGAGGCGGAGGCTAAGCATTTGTTCTCGAGTCCGAGGTACTCTTGATCGCCAACGTGCTTGTCAGAGCGGAAACTTGGGTTGCCAGTGCAGCTTGTCGTTGGATAGAAAAAGGCAACGGGTTTGGCACCACTTGCGCACGTAGGCATAGTCTTGATCTTGAAATTTAGGAGAGGGAATTCGCCCCAGAGGCAAGTGTTGATATTGAGTGAGACATCCGTGAAGGCCTTTTCTGCCCCGCAATCAAACACCGCTGGATTTGAGACCTCGGCGATACTTGATGGGTCGAACAGGGAGATCTTGGCTGGTCTGTCGTATGCATATGGACGAGCTGCAGTCGTACTGCCAGCTACTGAGAGTCCTAGAAGTAGAGAAGGAATGTGGACCATGATGGGCGAGGTCGGTACCAAATCGATGAATGAGGAGGTGCTATGGGAGGTAATCCAACGTGGCGTGGGTCGAGGTTAACGATCAGAACGAGTGAATGTACTCAACCAAGAGTACCGATACTTTGAACTTCAGCGATAGTGGTGTAAAGAAACTTAAATCACCCTCAGAACTTTGTTTGAGGGAGTTGGGGATAAAGTAGCGGGGCGGGTGCGGCGCAGCCAATGTTAGACTAGGTTTGCATGAAGTGCTAAAGTTAGGCAGGTACTCGGCGACAGGGGAAATACGAGGTCAGAGCTCACGTGTTTCGTCCCCCCTTATTAACCGAGAGGCAACCTAGTGCGAGCGAAACTATCGTCACATTCAAGACAAATGCAGATAGCTTTTGAGCTTGTCCATATTTGGTGCGAGGTCAGATAAGCTTCCTGGGGTACCAACGTAAGAGGTGAAATGTGAGTGGGTACTGTTGGCGGCCGATCCCAGTTGTATGAAACTAACCACTTAAATCTCGCCCTTAGCTCTTAATTTCCAATGACGTGAACAAGGCACAACCACCGATAACTGGAACGTGCGCGAGACTGTGAAGGTGCAGGAAATCATGTTTGACGTTAAAAGTTTGACGTCAAATCAAGCTTTCTGGTTTTCATGTGGGATGAAATCTGGTGCCGAAGAGATCACTTCCAAAAGTCAACGCTTTCTTAGCGAGTAAACCAACCAAGACAGAGCAGAACGCATCGACTATGATTTGTTATTTCTCTTGGTGCAAGCAGTTTTGTAATTGGGATTGTGGCTGACTTATTATTGTCAAGTGTTTAGGCAGTCTGTGAGCACCACGACGTAGGACCTCGAGACGTACCCAAAATCTAAAGGGGCTTTTATTGTCACTTCCAACACCAAATAATAACATTATATTAGGCCATACCCAGAAAGTGAATATGCTTGCATCAGTACCTTTGTTGCACATCGCATAGTTGTTTACTTATCTGGTTCACCTTTACAGCTCGTCCCTCGCCTCCCTTTAATTCTGGTCAAGTCATCGAATTACTTAAATCAACCATCCCTAAATCACTTGGTGTTTCTACTGTTAGATTGTTGCATATCAAAGATTCATCCAATGTGGCAAGCATACATGGGACAAATGAGATGTCAAAGAGAGCTTTTGTCTAATCTCAAAAATAGTCTGTCAACTATAATCATGAAACCTCCCTGGACCCCTAAACGCGCTTTAAACAGGAGCCGGTCTTTTATTTCTGAGATGTACAAGGTTTCTGTAGTCACATATGCCCTCTATATTCTATCTAAACATCATTACTCTGGAGTGTCACGTGATAGAGCATCACTTGATGGGCTACGGTGGCCTCTGGACTCTAGAAGCGCATATCTTCCGGCAGCTCAACCGAGAACTCCATGTCCCATGTCCATGTCCATTTTCAGCCTGAAAACAACTTCTCCTCTCTCTCCTCACGGATCAACGCGCTCCCACTTCCAACATCCCAGCAAGACCGCCGGAACGGTTCAACCACCCTCAGTCCTCCGCTTCCCCAACTTCGGTTCGCCACTCAGGCTCGTCATCGCACTGTTCCGGCCCTTCAATTTCTCCTTCCATTCTCAACCTTGGGTCGTCATTAACGTAAATATCGATCCCAGGCCCTTGTTAATATGCATATCATCAACCGGACCTTCCCAATTCGTCAAGCTTCTTGCGAGATGCTCTGGCTTGATGAATGAGTCCGGTACCTTAATAAGGCGGGGTCGTTGGCTAATGCAGGCCTCCCCTCTTCCGTGTACGTGATGGGCATCCGGATGAAGAATTTTTTATTTAAACGTGAGTTGTGTGCTAGAGTGGTGGCGATCTATATAGAGGCTAGGTATCCATCTTCTTCTCTGATCTTCGTTGTCCAATTGATTCAATTCCTTGGTTTTCGTTTGAGAGAGGGTATTCTCCCAGGGCAAAGTACCGAGGTATCACGATGCAATTGTCGATCTTTGCGCTCTTCACTGCGAGTGCAGTTGTGCTTGCCGATACCGATAGTCATGGCCAATCGGGATGGGGCTCGCATTACCAGGCTTTCGTCCCGACTTTTGACAATTTAGTTACATTCGGCGACAGGTGAGCAGGCATCGCTCTCTTCGAGACCTATTCTGACATTTTTGATAGCTATACAGACGAAAGTCGATTGGGCTACTTCATCAACCACAATGGATCAGCACCACCCGTAGGAACACTGCTTCCTGAGAGCACATCAACACCAGGCGGAGGAATCACCTGGGATCGCTGGGTATCGAACTACACTGGCGCAAAGCTCTACGATTACGCTGTTTCCGGAGCAGTGTGTGACAACAACCAGATCTACCGCTACCTTTCAGCAATCAATGGCCCGTTCCCAGACGTTGTGTACGAAGTCAATGCTTTCATTGCAGACAGCAAATACGTCAATACCAGCACGAACACGAACACCTTGTTCACGAATCGTACAGCCGGCAATACTGTTTACTCGATGTGGATTGGTACCAACGATCTTGGAGCCGATGCCTTTTTGACGGACAGCAGTTTGAATAAGACGACGATTCCGGATTACGTGGATTGTATTTACAGTCGTTTTGATCAGATCTATGCGAACGGTGGACGGTATTTCGTATTGATGAATACGGCTCCATTGGAATTATCACCCCTATATGGATTGCCTGGGCAAGGAGGACTGACAGTAAGTCATTACTGGCCAGACAAAGTACATTTTCCCTCTTCCAGATCCAATCCTCAATACTGATGAATCCCAGCCAGCAAACATCACCGAGATCAGCTACAAAATGAAGGAATACACCTCACTCGTCAATTCCCTCTTCACGTACCGCACTCCGTACGAACTTCTGGTCGCAAAACGGTATCCGGGAGCATCCTTCGCTGTCTACGATGTTCATTCCTTAATGACCGACATCTATAACCACCCGAGCCAGTATTTGACAACACCAGCAAATGTCACGGCGCCCTATTATCTCTGTGCACCGTCAGGAAACAATTGCACGACGAGTAGTGTGGGACTGGACCACTACATGTGGTATGATGAGTTGCATCCGAGTGAGCAGACGGACAAGGCGATCGCGAGGGAGTTTGCAAATGTGGTGAAGGGAGGGAGTAAGTATGCTACTTATTGGCAGTGATGGAAAAGCACGGGAATATCTATCTAATGACGAATTCATGACATTGGTTGCATAAGATGAGAGTGGAGTGAGTGGAGTGACACTGCATATGCGGCTGGGACATCGCTCGAGTCACTGGCTTGCATCCGGGATCATGCTTGAGCAGTGAAGCCGCGACGAAGAAGCAAGTATCGACGCGTTATCTCGGTCCCGCATGGCTGCAGCAGCCTTTCTTCAGTCCCGGGCCGGGCCTCGGATGGTTCGGGAGTGGTTTCTGTCAGTTTTGGCTGCTTACTTCGTTCTGCATGTCACATGGCCGGAGTGTTTCTATATCAGGTGCAGCAGTATGCCTCTCAGCGCTAGGACCCCTTTTGTTCTTCCAGGACAAACTCGATACCCCATATCCCACGACCTACAATCCCCAAGATCTCGATACTGGACTGCTGAATTCTTCAACAGAAGATTTCCCCTCAATTCCTCACTGCCCAGGTCAACGATATCACCTGATTGACCCCCACCAGCCCCATCTCCTCCCTTGACACCAACCCTCCGTCATCCCACTCTCACCCCAACAGACCCGACCCCTCATCTGCACCCCCCTCGTCCCGGCGATCATGGCTTCCAATATTTGAATTGAACAAGCCCGAGCAATGTCGTGCATGAGTAGTCTATAATAGAACATCGTAGCTTGGCCAGTCACGGCGCTTAGCGTGATATGTTCCGCCAAGTGCATCCTTGGTCGAGCTGGCACATTGTTCGCCTCTCTTGCGTGTTGAAGAGCCCAGCCTGGCAGAAGAGGGCAGAAGAGGGCAGCAGAGAGAGAGAGAGAGAGAGGAGAGAAAGGTTTCAGCCCGTTGCACGCTTCACTGGCTGCGCCGTGCCCAGTGACGGCTGCTGCGTCTCGGGCTCCCGCCCTCGCGTGTGCACCAGCTAACCAGCACCAGACGCGGCCACTTGCGGCCACTCGCTGCACCCCAGCCATCTCTGACGCCCTTCTGCCCTGCCGGTGCGCATCCTTGACACCGCCCCCCTGGTCCTGTTCTACACGACACGACACACCGTCCCGATTTGCACGATTTGCACCTTAACCTTGACGACGCTCGACTCTAATCGCACGTCCTGCCTGCCCTATAACGGGCCTTGCAATGCCAGCCGCCCTGTGATAGGGAAAAGCCTCTCGGGATGTATGCACCTGCTTACGGCTATGGCCCGGCAAACCCTCCTACTGCTGCTGCACCTTTCAATCCGAATCCCAATGGCGCCCCTCCACCGCATCATTCCCAGCTCCAGTCCCAGTCCCCCCACCACCCTCAGCAACCCCAACCCGGCCAGCAGCCTCAGCACCAGCACCTGATGTACAACCCACAGCAATATGGCGGCGGCGGCGGTCCTGCTCCTCACCAGTCGCCCTATGGCGGAGCTGGCCAGCCTGGACCCGGCCCCGGGGCCAATGCGGGTGCGATGGGGATGATGCAGAATAACGGTATGGCGCATATGCCTGGTGGAGGTATGTAGCACAGCACACAATGCTTCCCCGTCCCAACGTCTGTCGTTGACCTCTGGCTGCGGCTCCGGCTTGACACTGCCTGGCATCGCGCAATCTCTGCTCGAGGAAGGCGCTGTGGGCTCTGCGGTGCATACAGCAGGTGCCCGTCAGCAGGACAGACCGAGTACAGGATGTCCATCTCTCTACCGTCATCCTCTCATCCTCTTCTCTTCCACGATTGCCTGCTGCGTCCGTATTTCGTATACAGCAAACAATGCTGACATGATTCTTTATAAACAGTGCCGACATATCAGACCCCATATTCGAGCTCGCCCTACGGGGGTAACATGCCAGCGTCGTCCGGCGCCAACATCTCCTTCATGCCCACGACCTCGAACGCGCCGTCCTTCGCCATGAATGCCCCGAACATGAATCCTCAACACCAAGCCCAGCGAATGCAGCCTCCCCCCTCCTCATCAACGCCCTCCCAGTCCGGCCCACGAGCCTCCCCCTTTGGCAACGTCCCGCAGAACACACCTCCGAATGCTAACGCACAATCACAATTCTCTACACCTCAGAATCCAAATCAGACACATTTACAAACACCAAATAACAATCAGGGAGCGCAGGCAGGCACGGTTATCACACCACAAACACCAAACTTCCCGCCAGGGTCGCAGGGCGCGAATGCTGGGTCGAATATTGCTACACCGCTGAGTCCCGGGTCCGAGGCACGCGAGAAGGAGCGAGTCACGTTATTATTAGAGATCAATCGAGAGCTGCTGTTAGAATGCATGCGATTAAACAGCATCGCCGAAGCCAAAGCGCAGGCGGAAGCAGAGAAGAACGGAGCCGCCTCTGCCACCGCCTCTCCAGACGGAACGGAAAAAGAGACGGAAGAAAAGGAGAAGGAGAAAACGGAGAAAGCGCCGGCGAAACAGACGAGGGAGTATCTGACTAGGGAATATTATGAGTATGTATTGGAGAAGTGTGGGTCATGGGGAGAGCTAACGTGGAATGGATAGATCCATGCGCCGTCTCCAATGCAACCTTGCGTACCTCGCCGCCATCGCAGACAGATCGCACAAACCATCGTCGCAGATCCCCGCCCACCCCGCAATTATCTCCGCGCCGCCCCCTTCGCAGAAGCCGTCTGGCCAACACACCCCATCATCCATCTCGTCTCCCACAACCAAGAAAGAGGACTCCTCTTCCTCGGAAGACAAGAAACCCGACGCCGACGCCAAGAAGCCGGAAGAGATGGAAACAGAGCGCGCTCTCTCACTCGGAGATCTATACAAGAAATTACAAGCGCTGTTCCCAGGCGTAGACCCGAAGAAGGAACCGCCCGCAGCACGGAACCAGGCGCAGCAACAGCAGATGCAGGCACAGAAACAGAACGCGGCGGCGGTGCAGGGGAATGCGGGTATGAATGTTGGGGGAGGGGATATGAATGCGCAGCAGAAAGCGCAGAACGATATGTTGAGGCAGAAGATGATGCAGCACCAGCAAGCCCAGGCCCAGAATCAACAAGCACAACAACAGGCACAGTTGCAGAATCGGTAGTAAATCGCACCGGGAGACGACTTGAAGAAGGTGATGTGTGAGAAGGGGGATGAAAAGATGGTGTGTGGTATATATAAAATCTGGAGTAGGTGGAGTTGGGCTCGCAAAAAGACGGAAAGGGGGGTGGTTCGATTGCTCTTGGTATACCTAGCGTTCTTGATTGATATAAACGTGGCTTGGATTGCCTGGATTGTACTTTGAATGAATGGATGATGGCGATTTTTCTACGCAGGGTGTTTCGTCTCATCTCTTGGTGCAGGCACGTGTGCGTCAAGTGACCTTCCATTTCCTCATTTCCCCGTATATTGTGACAATTGTGTTAAGGTTTCAGAACATCCGTTTCCGGTTCTTTTATACGTCGAATGCTGTTGCATGCTTTCTCTTCATACCTCTTCCTGGGTTCAGCATAGTCACGTGCCATTCCGTCCCTTTTCTCCATTCGTCCAGTGATCGCATCTGGACAATTTCGAGCATGGATACCAGACCTGGAATAACATAAGCTACGCCCTCTCAAGTACCGATACTGCTTCGCGCTTTCATCACGGTGTACACGGAGTTTGAAGGAGGATGTTTAACCTTCATTCCATTGCGCTATGGACGTCACTTGTTAGATTGAGAAAGATAAGGCAGTGATATAGGTTGCGGTGATGTCGCAGGCTGGAACATCACTCTTTGGCTTTGTATGTTGTTGAAAGCTAGCGTTGATAGCACTTCTGTTCCTGTTCGCCCGGGCCAAAATAAACAACTCTCTCTATCCCGTTGCTTGCAGTTTCCAAATCGCGAATCTATTCCGCAACTAAGCCTCGCACGCACTTGTTTTATCATCCAACACTGGTTCTCCTTTACCTAGTGGGATTCGTTGCTAGTTCCGCTTCTGTGGCAGAATATTCTTTATTCGTTGAATATTGTAATGTAAGACACAATAGTGTGGGAGTAAATCCGCAGCAGCGATCCAGAAATAAGATCAATTCAGGAAAACTTTTGATAACAGTTCCATGCGCTGTCAGAACGTCTCAATCTTATTGAGGCTTCTTGCGTCCAGCATCAGCATAGTCTTTCAGCACATTTCCCCTCTCGCCATTATACCCCGTCAACTTCATCCACTCCCCCACACTTCTGACTCTCTCAGGTAAAATCTCATCCAACAGCTCATAATCCTTCTCACTCCTCTTCAACACATCCTCCTTCCACGTATTCCAGAATCCGGAGAAGTTCTCCCTATACGTCTGCAACGTCTCATCATCAAAGCCCACCGAATGTCCCACCTTCCTGTCCGCATCTCCAAACACCCCGCTCGCAAAATACTCCTCCAAACTCAAATCCCTAAAAACTGCTTTCCTGCCCGTAACCTCTGTAAAAGACCTCGCAACATCCTCCCACCCCACATTCGCCGTCGCAATCCTCAAATTCAAGCCCACACTCCTCTCCGGATTCTCAACAATCCACCTAGCATACCGTCCCAAATCCTCCAAATAAATCATCGGGGGCGTCCCCCTCCCCACCGGCGCCTTAAAAACCGTCACTTCCTCGCCCTCAACCATCTCCTTACTCGGCGCAAGCATCTCCGCAAACGTCTCCAGGTACATACAACTCGTCAACACACTCCACTTCATGCCGCCCTCCTGCCCAGAAATCCAATCCGCGACTTTCGCCTTGCCGTCAAAATGCCCCGTTCGGAAACGCGGCTGGTACCCGCTGAGTTTGTAGGAGGAGTCGAGCGACGCCCAGATGAAGTGCTGCACGCCGTGCTCGGACGCGATCTCGAAGAGCCGGATGCCCCAGTAGAGCTCGGCTTTCTCGCCGATGGCGAAGCCGTTTAGGTTCACGAAGGCGATGGAGATGTTTTTGAATGCTGAGTGTAGGGTGGTCTCGTTGTAGCCGTCGCCCGGAACGATGGTGACGTTTGGGAGGGAGGAGAGGGCGAGGACTGAAGGCGAGGTGGGGGAGCGGGTTAGGACGTGGATGGTGTAGTTGTTAGTTTTGGAGAGTTCTAAGGGGTGTTAGAATTGTGTGGTTGGGAGAGGGGGGTATATGCCTTTTACAACAGGCGTCCCTTGGGCCCCGGTTCCGCCGATTACGAGGACGGTTTGCTTTGGTGTTGACATTGTGAAGTGACAAACTGCAATGAAGCAATCAAACAATGCTCAGAAAATTCCAGTCTTAAAAGTCTGTTCCAGGAGAGTTGTTGTCTCAAGCAGATTTAAGGAGATGTGACTTGGAGAGACATCGACTCTTCAGTGGGTCCTGGACCCCTCTTATAAACTTCATCATACCGCTACTTCCCAACTAACGATCATCACAATCTTATTCCACGCCTCGCAGAACTTGGACTGCCTCGGACAATAATCACATACTCAAATCTATCACAACGGTGAAGGACGTTGTGCGGAGATATAGTACCGAGGTGCTTATTCAGCCGCTTCTCGTCCGCGTCCCGTCCGCTTCCCCTTTTCGGCCGTAAGCGAGGGAATAGTAATCAACCACACAAACCACAACTGCATAACGATTACTCCACAATCTGCAGCGCTTGAGTTGGAATTCTTGATTCGGGGAGTAGTTTGCTAGAATGCTATGATAGGAGGTGGTGGAGTTAGGGACCACACACTGTGCTTACCGAGCGTGTGTTGGAGCTGTCGGCAGCTGCAAGGATACGACTAAGATATATATGCACTGAACTCGCGCAGGTAAACAACATTTCATGACAAGTTAGATCATTCGAAGACTTTAAGACAAACATAATATCCATTACCTGGCAAGTCGGGTGTAATTATAAGATGTCGACAGACAAAGTTGCGGACCTCCTGGAGAGAAACAAGTAGGCCAGGAGTCATTCTTGTGACTAGGAAACATACTGATCAAGGCTCCAGAGAAGTTTCTAAGTCTTACAAAAGACCTCCACCCCTGGGCGAAGGCCTCGAGAAACGAAAGAAGACGGGCGCGAAAGGGACAGTCATCATCTCGTGCGCGGATCCACGAATTACTCCAGAGCACTTCTTAGGTCTCAACTTCGGTGGTGAGTTCCACAACAGCTTTGACTACAAAATTGAGAATACTAATTAATTTTTTGTAGAATGTGCAATTGTTCGAAATGGCGGGGGCAGAACTGCGGATGCTATTCGGTCGATCCTTGATTTAGACGCTATCGGCGCGATGGGAACTATCGTCGTGATTCATCATACAGGTATGTCTAGCTCCGAAAGAAATATCTATTGAGAAGAGGGATTGGTAACTAACAGGAAATTTCAGACTGTGGCATGACTTATTTGACTGAGAAGGAATTCCATGATCGGACGGAAGAGAAACACCCTGATTTCGCTGGGAGCAATCCGGATTACAACTATGGAGCTATTAATGAGTAAGTCGTACACATTTTGGTATTGTTGGTATTGTGGCATTTACTGATCTGAACTAGTCCCGAGAAGACTGTCGTTGCGGATGTGGAGTACCTGAAAGGCTTCCCGTCGCTGGCTGAGAATATGACTATCGCTGGTCTTGTATTTGATACTTTCACGGGAGAATTGAAGCGGTTGATTTAAGAGCAAAGGAGAACGCTTAAAGCGTACTAGTACCAATATGATAGTGTAAGAATGAAAAGTGTATTAAAAGTTCCTACACTTCGGTTAATCTGTATCTTATTCTATGAAGCTCCTCTTATGTTCAGTTCGCCTCTCTCAAAACTTCATTGCATCTTGCAAAAACATCATACCTGAAAATACGTCAGCGGCTAAATCTTGTATGTGTTCGGTGTTGATACATACCCTAGCTCCCTCAATATTCCCTCCCGCTGACTCTCCCTCTTCGACACATCTGGTGGTCCCTCGGATGCATACTCTTTCAATTTCTCTGCCAAGTTCTTCACCTCCTCAGTCGGAACGCTAGATACGATTTGCTGCCGATTGGCTCTCTTTCTTCGCACTTGATCAAACATCGTTAAGCGGTGAGGAAGGAAAGTTTGGCATGTCAAGTTTGAGAGCAGAGCGAAGAGGGCGCCACAATCCTCTAGTGCTTGGTTTCCACCTTGGGCGTTGAAGGGTAGCATTGGATGTGCCGCATCACCGATGAGAACGGTCTTTCCATATACGTATGATTTCAAGGGAGTGCGGTTCCGGAGACGCCAGCTCTTGATGGTGTCTGCTTTTCTGAGTCATGTCAGTCAACTTTCCGATGAAGGACTCTAGTATAGAAAATCATACCTTATGAGTTGGAGGAGCGTAGGGTGATAGATAGAATAACACTCTATCAGAGCATCCTTATCAGCTGACGCATCATAATCTTTGGATATGTCAGCGAAACCTGTAGCACCTGTGATTTCGAGGAGCAGAAGAAACGGCCTACCTTCTCGACCCAAATCTCCCGGCTTTGCGGGACAAAAGGCAGCTAAGTTCTGCACTTCACCACTATTCTCACGTTAATCAGCCAGTTTCAATCACAGAAGAATAACTCAAGCTTACTCTCGACATCGATACCAGACCAAGCGAAATTTCATTTTCCCCTGAGGACGATAAACAAAGGTTTGTCTCCCCTGCCTCATCAATGGCTTGAGTGCTGCATCCTCCTCAACAACTTTCGTATCCAACAACCAACGGAAGACGTCCCATCCTCCATCTTCAATACCCTCTTCCTCCCCCGTTTCAAGATCCAATCCCAGAGCCGCCTTCCTAACACAAGAGTGAATCCCATCAGCCCCAATCAACAAATCACCCTTCCACACACTTCCATCCTGCATCTCAATCTCCGCATTCTCAACATCAACTCTCACAATCTTGACGCCTAATTTCAACTCAACTCTCGGCCCCTTCCCATCATCTCTCAGCGCCATCTCCCTCAAAGCATTATGCAAATCAACACGATGAAAAGCACGATGCGGAAACCCAAGATTCTCTTCAATCCTATCCATGATTCCCGGAGGATACACGTGCTGTTCCTCGAGCGTGTCACCCGCGAAGACGGACACGGAATCCATGCGCACTCCTCTCGCGGCATCGAAATTGAAGCCTAGTTTTGAGAGAACTCGCGTGCCGTTTGGGGCGAGTGTGATTGCGGCGCCTACTTCGTGGAGAAGACGTGATTGTTCGAAGATCTGAGGTTATTAGTGGAGGAGGTGGAGATAGGGGAAGAGGAGGGTACCGTGACTTTGTGGCCGGCTTGCTTGAGTGCTGTTGCTGCTGTCAGGCCGGCGATCCCGGCACCTACGATGAGGATGTTGAGCTCGACGTTGCTATCGCAGGAACCCATTATGATTCAATTTTAATCGGGTTTGTAGAACGTCAAGTTGGCCCTTTGATGTTGTGGAAGCTTGGAGTGTCTGTTGCTAGATTCGGGAAGTGAATGTGGCGGCACTTTCGGCAGATCAGAGCAGGGGGAGTAAAAGGTTCATTTATAAGAAGAATCGTTAGTACAGTCAATTTTAAGTTTCAGTCATGAGCATTTGATAGCCGGGTTGATCACTGGGAATCAGCTTAGTGCTTGCTCATTGGCTTAAAATTGCTATCGGACAGTGTAACACCAACTTTGAGTCGCCGACTTACCCGATTACTTTATAATCAGGGCTTACAATGATCCTCACACAAACTAAGAAGCAATTCCACTACTTGAGAATAGAAACGTATTCTGCTTTCAATCAGGAGTTCTAAGATTTGGAAGTGTTGAGGAGGTTATCACGTGACCAACCAGTCAATCTATTTACAAGCTCAAGCTTGAAGTTTCTCTGATTCGGTCGATTTTGTAGCTAGCTTAAGATTCAAGTTGTCTTTCAAAGGGTCAAATAAAGTATTATAGTGCTTATCGTAACATAATCTATTGCACCTTGGTCTCCCAGTTGAACTCAGCCATTTGTGACTGCTAAGCTCTCCTCGAAATCACTCCACACCTGGACGATTGCTTTCAAGTACTCAAGCGTGAGTTTCGATCCTTCGCTTTTAGCAAATGTCTTTGCTGTGGTAATCGAGTTTGATATTTCTCTTCCATTCATTTTCGTATTTTCCAATATGTCCAGAACCTCTTCCAGTTTTATATCAATCTCTGCTGCTGGCACATTTGCAAGATGCTTCTGCCACAGCGTTCGTCGGACCACTTTGTCAGGACTCGAATACTGAAGAGCCAGATGAATTCTTGATTTGATTGCATCGTCAAAAACTGATACTCTGTTCGAGGTCAGGAAGATGATGCCTTGGAAGTATTCCAGCTGTCGGAGGAAAACTGAAGAAGTCAGCATGCAGCCGATGAAATCTTTGCGTTTCTCTATCACTTACCAGCGACCATGGCATTTTGCTTCAGCTGATCTGATGGTCCGCTCTTTCTGGCTTCCAGAAAGACGTCGGCTTCGTCGATGAGGACTATTGCTTGGAACGTGGATGCGTAAGTTAGCAGACGCTTGAGTTCCATTTCGATTCGATATTCATAGCTCCCAAGTTCTCCTGTTGAGATATTTAGGAGAGCTCTGCGAGTATGCTCTGCCGTCATTTCTGGTATCAAATCGTTAGCTTTCTGAGCAACGATAATCGAATACAAATCCTCACCTGCAGTTAAAGTCTTGCCTGAGCCTGGAGCACCATGGAGCAAAACCACCAAACCTTTGCCTTTCTGCCCGTGCAGATCCCGAGCTCGTTCAGGAAATTTATGACCAGTTACAAGACCTTGCAAGAGTCTTTTCTGAGGTGGTGGTAAGATCAACGAATCGAGGGCATCCGGCTTCCAGTCGACGGGGGACAGAAAGTCGACGAAGAATTTGCACCATTCTTTCTTCTCGAAGGAGAATCCATAGACGTAGGAAGGGCATAGTCGTGGATCGAGGCTCTGTCCTACAAATGCATCAGAGGCATCGAAGGCTGTTTGTTATTTTAGTGACTGAAGTGATTGAAAATCATGAGGCAACATACAAGGTTTGCTGTCCTTTTCATCTGTCTTCTTCTTCTCCCTCTCTTCATCAACGCCAATTTGTTCCTTCTGTGCCCTCGCTTCTTCGTTGAATGTTTTTGGGTCAATCACAATGCGCCCACTTGTCGTTTCGGGGAGGAAAGTGCCGTCGTACTCTGCAAGTTCATTGTAGTAGTCCCAAGGTGGTCGTCGAAGATATAGATAGAGCCCGTTGTATTGCATAACACACATCCCTTTGATGGCCAAGTAGCGTTCCCCTCTCTCAGCCATTGCCTCCAAGATCTTAGTCTGCTCCGAAGCTTCGAGAAATTTAAGTGGGAAGGCCGACAATGAAGTGATGGAGGCTGGAAACAATCCGAAAAACTCCCCTCGATCCCAAATCCGAAGCTTATCACTGGCAAGTCCAACTTTTTCTCCATCGAAAGAGACAAAAGAACAACTGATATCAAAATACTTCCCTCTGGTAGTGTGCTTCCCATATCCGTGTCTCCGTACCTGAAAGAGACGTGTGTGGCCGTTACTGTGTTGACACACCCAATCGCCAGGTTTGAAGATCACCCATAGCAACGGAAACGTGATTGTTTTAGCCTTGATCATCTCCTTGATATCTTCATTTCTTGGGCCGGCTTCAGCGGTCAAGTGATCGAGCAGCAAAGCAATATGCATTTTGGTAATCGTGTCATCCGTCTTCTCACGATACTCAATCAACTCATCGCGATGATGGACGAGCATCATATACGGGTCTTCGATTGTGAATTTAGTGTTGAAGTCAAGTGAATCTCCTGGGTAATAGGTGATCACCTCTTTGAATACTTTGAGAAGTTGAGGGGAATTGATCTCCAGAGTAGTACCGGTGAGCTTGTGCGTTTCGTCGAACGACTGTTTGGAAACCAAGGCATATTTGCTGTACGGATCCTCATTGACCTGTTTGCTGTTCTTCTCGATAATTTCGATTTCTCCTTTCTTCTGACGAAGAAGTAAACTCTTCACTTCGCATCGCAGTCCCGCAATTTTCTCATCCGCAGCACTACTTCCCACCTCGTCCGAGATACCTTTCATATCCCCCATATTGCCGCGCTTTCAGGACTTAGATCGATGGGATTTCGGCAAAAATTCTGAGTAGGGGAGAAGAGACGAAGACTTTGTCCCTTCTTTGCCTCAGGCTTGGGCCAATAATAATCCTTCGAGTTTTTGTGAACTGCTCCGATCATAAACTAGAACGAGGCTGGGACCTGAAGCCCAGATATGTGCGGCCAAATTGCCAACACAGAGGAAGCCTAGAGCTGCTGCTGCACAGCCCGCCAACGAGAGTCTTAACTCCGCTGAAGATACCGTTTCAAGGACTAACTTGCATGAACTGCAGGCCCCCTCCGGCAGATCTCAGCCTATCAGCGTATTCCCAGGATATCGAACCCCTGGAACTGCGCCTCCTTCGGGGTCTTTATGCCTACCATTCACGCCACAGCCACTGGAAGTCCGCTGATGGCGTGAGCTGGGCCAGCTGGCTTCATCCCCGCCCCGCGAGGCTAGGGCTGAGGTAACCCCACTATCATGCATCAGATGAATCAAAGTTTCGACAGCCTTCATCCATCAACCTCCATCAACAATGGAGAGCTAGGAAGAACCGCGTTCTACCCCACCGAAACTTAGTCCTCGTCGAACTACTGAAAGTCGAGATATTCTTGAGTGAGCAACTGTCATGATGCTGAACGATGACTCGTCCTTATATGGGAGCTCGACCCACTCGAGGTGAGTTGCATTCCTGTCATCAAAGCAGAGCTTTATTGATATCGCAACAGCCCCAATCCTTTCGCAGATGCTATCTCATCTTTTATAGATGATATGAGAGAGAGCGAGAATAAGAAGAAAACAGTCTTCTACAAGCATGTCATGCAGGTGGCCTGCCGGTTAGAAAAGGAAGATGAATTAGGCACCCGAAGCCTCACCTCTGCAAAAGATCTATCAAATTACATTACAGAGTTAGAAATACAACATCGGAAGAAAAGCGGAGTTCGAAAGGCCTTTGCGTTTGCCCAACCGCTGGTTGAAGGCCTGTTGCAATACACTGGTGCTGTAGATACAATGATTCAGGCAGATCCTACCTTCTCCGCCCTGATATACGGTGGAGCGAAGCTGGTCTTACAAGTAAATCAAAACCTCCCTTGTTGATCTCTTTCGAGTCATGTGTTCAAGTCTGCTGACGTGCAGTAGTTGGCAAATGGCTACACGAAGTATTTTGAGCAGATCACTCAGATGATGGCTGATATCGGAGTGCAGCTTCAATATTTTCATATCTACACTCGCGAGTTTGCGACAGACAAGGACTTGAGCAACGTTTTATGCAGCTCATACCGCGATATCCTTATGTTCTGGCGAGATGCTTCTAATATTCTGGCGCAAAAGGGAAAGAGATTTTTGATCGGTGGGCTTATCACTCCATTTAATGAGAGATATGGAAAATTCAAGGATAAATTGGACAAGAATGCCCAACATGTCCGGCACTTAGCTCAAGCACTTCATGTTCAGACACAAGGAGCATTCAACAAAACTCATTCCTTGCAGGTCCAGAATTTGGCGACCGCCCTGGAGCGGCCTACTTCACCACGGCCGTCGAATGATAGTGGATCAAAGCATGGTGGGTATTGGTTTTCTCGGTCTCACTAAGTAAATTGACTGACTGAATTTGCTCCGTAGATTATGACGAAATGAAGCGATGGATTCTTGGCGGTCGGTACTCCAGAATCGATCCTAAGCTCGACCTGGAGCGGCATCTAGACTCAAGACACAACGGAACAGCTGAATGGATATTCGAAGACCCGATATTCTCTAAATGGGAATCATCTGGTGAAAGTACTTCTCTGTGGGTGAACGCAGCTCCAGGTTCTGGCAAAAGTGTCCTCGCTGCCTCGATTATCGAGCATCTGATACAATCAAAGAAGAAAGACCACAACAACGTCATCTATTTCTTTTGTCGATTTGATGAACCAGACAAATGCAAAGCGATATCGGCTTTGAAATCGCTTGCCATTCAAGCTATGAAGCTCACAACATATCTCCCAGATGAACTGACTGAGCTATATCGGGAGGAGTTCTCGGCGGAGGATTGCTTCATTACTGATATTATGATCACAGAACGTGTACTGGGATCCATTTTGAGGCACATCCCTTACCTGTCTATTGTTATAGATGGCCTTGATGAATGTTCTGATAGTGATAGTGTCTTGATTGACTCTCTGGTACGGCTGCGCAATCAGAGGAGGTAGGTAACATTTTCCTGAGACGACGTCCTAGCTTTAACCTCAAATGTGCCTTCTGGAGACTTCGCTAACTATTTTGTTTGTATAGTCCTGGGATTGTAAAATGGCTTCTCACAAGCCGAAACGATCCTATCATTCGCAACAAGTTCGAGTCTTCAAAGTGGGAAATTCTCGCCGTGCCGAAAACGATTGCGCAGAATGACATCCGAAAGTACTTGGAGAGCAATTCCGACTTATTATGCGGAACTTGTGATCAACTAGATCAGATCACCAAGCTATCCCAGGGAAACTTTCTCATGATAAGAATAACCATTGATCCGTTTCGCAACGGCGAGCTTACTTGCGCTGAGGAGTTCGAGGCAGCTTTTGAGGGTTTCCAACCTGATTTAGGCCGATGTTGGTTCCGGAGCCTGCAACGATTATTGAGAAGGAGCGAACAGGTCCAGGAACTTGCTCAGTAGGTTCTCCCTTTTACAAACGGAATTCCCAGCTAACTCTGAGGGAAGAATGATCTTCACGGCGATCATACTGGCCGCGCAGCCTATGACTTTCAACGAACTATTGGATCTGTTGTCGGTCAAAGTCGGAGAAGAGCCTTCATCAAGACGACGAAGAACAAGAAATGTAGTATTCTCAGCTTGTTCTCCATTCATTGAAGTCGATTACGATAAAGATTTCCTCAACCCGACTCTGCGCCTGGTCCACAAGTCTGTCGGCGAGTTTCTCATCCAAGACCCTGCAACGCTCGACTTTGTAACGAGAGACTGCTACAAGTTTTTTGTCAAAAACGAAGAAGGAAACGCTGAGATTGGGAAACGCTGCCTGACTTACCTCGGATACCGACGCTACTCTAACTTCGATGACCTAAAATCGGTCGACGATTCTTCCGACCATGGTCTTCTGAAATATGCTTCGATCTATTGGCACACGCACCTCGACAGCGCAGAACCAAGTCAAGAAATATTTGATCGTGTAAGAGACTTCATGAAATCACCAAATTTCTGGACTTGCATTCGAGTCCAGAGCAAACTTGCCCCGCACATGTTCGCAAAACTTTCTTATGATAGCAGGACAGACTCGTACAGAATGGGGTTGACTAGTAAGACCAAAGGCACAACTGGCGAGGAGTTCTATGCACACACGTTGCCTGACTGGTTATCAAAATTCGACAAGCAAGGTGAAGATCTTGTTCGCAGCTACCATATGTTCGTGCGCGAGTGGGGCGATGCATTGGTGAGAAACCCGGACCAGATTCAATGGTACTTTACGAAAGCTCTTGGCGACAACACGTTTTGGAACACCAAGAGTGCTTCGAACGGAATTGTCAAGGTCAAAACTACTGAGGGAGAAACTGCATTCCATGATTTTCTCAAAGCTTACGGTGTTGAACCTATCTCAAAGTCCCAACGCATAACTGAAGACCTCGCCGAGGAAAGTGGGGAGTCACGATCCGACTACATCACGAGTGTATTACGAAAAGAAGCCGGGTTTTGGAACTTCGATCATAGCGTTCATGTCAGCAATGGGGACTTGCTCACTACCGTTTATCACTACAGACTTCAGCATAATTCCTCTGAAGTCGAAGAATCCCCTGATTCTGACGATGACAATTCCGATAGCGGGTTTGAAGAAGATGTTGAGTTCTCACCATCCAAAACGAACTCTTTGTGGTTTCTTTCAGTGACCTCGAAACAAGTTGAATGCCATTGGTACCACCACATATCAAATATAACCGCACTTCGGCCGTCAATACCTCTATTCATCCCTGACACATCACTACTGTTCTGGCCACAAGATGAACAATCAGTCCTTTTAATCG
Organism: Stipitochalara longipes BDJ; assembly: GCA_009732865.1. NCBI lineage: Eukaryota > Fungi > Ascomycota > Leotiomycetes > Helotiales > Hamatocanthoscyphaceae > Stipitochalara > Stipitochalara longipes. The sequence continues at coordinate 1,044,540 of ML769347.1, read as the reverse complement.
ATCGCGGTACATGGGCGTCCTCTGTTCAAGTAATACCGGCATCGGAGAAAACAGACTTGCGACTGATATTGCAAGGTTTGTCACCGATATCTCACACGTTCACTTCATTGGCTAAGGAAATAATAGACTACCAGTACTCAACAACAGCGAAGTCACTCTGTCGTGCTTCAGTGTACGCGGCAAAGTCAAATTCTTTTACGATAAAGCTTTCGTGGTTTAAACTGTCTCAATCAAGCAGTTCCACTGAATTTCCACAAATCCATCTTTCCACCTACGCTTCTCAAGAAACGACCTGGAAATGTACAAGCAGATGTTCCACTCTGCCAGTGCTCTTCTCATGGCAGGGCTCAGCTCTCTATGCAGCCCTAGGCATACCAAAAGTCAAGATTCTCCGATTTCAACCCCTCTCAATTACGTCAGATTCTCCGACCAAACCAACGATCCAGATCCTCAAATCCCGCCTCTTCATTCCATCCTCATCTTACGCCCGACAAGTACGCTTCATAACTCACTCGGAACCAAGTACCGATATCAATCATGCCGTTTTCATCCTCAACGCTGAATCAAAGTCAGAGCTCCCTGCTGTGAGCTTAGACTTCAAGTTGGCTTCTGACGATTGGAAAGATTATGATCCAGAAGAACAAGACCCGGATGATGTTATCACTGGCTCGCAACAATTCTTGAAAGGGGAGTATGCTTCTAAAGAACAGGCATTCAGCGTCCCAATCAGAAGTGGATTGGATTGGAGAAGAAGTGTTTATGTTACTTGTTGGTAAATTCTTCAGGTGTGTTTCGAACAGGCTCTCTGCTCGAAGATTTCTAGATAGCAGTATCTACCTCGTCTTACACCAACTGGGCAGGGACGTGCCTAAAAACGTTCTTCGGATCGACCTTCCTTTTCAGCGCCTTCAGGCGCTCGAACTTCTCCTCCCCGAAGCATTCCTCCACGGAAAGATCGGGTCCCATAATCGCCAGATAGTTAGCCTTCACCAAACCCGCTTTTTTCATCTCGTCCATGATCCCATTGGTCCATTCTTTCGACTCAGCGAGTCTTGACTTTTCCTTGACGGGGCCAATTGCATGAATAAAGACATATCTCTCGCGAAGGACGAATGAGGAACTTGGCTGTGACTTGATCGCTTCTCCCCTGACTAAAAAAGTCCCAATGCCCCATTCCATTCCTTCGGAGACTTTGGTAGCGGCTGTAAGAAGAATTTGGATGGCCGGAGGAGAGAGCTCGCTGATAAGAAAGGAACGGGAGGAGTTGTAGGAAGATTGAGGCAGCATTGGCGCCATCATATCGCACCACTTCTTTATGGTTGCTTGTGAAGATCGAGTCAGCTTCCTATCATCTGATGCAGATTCAAGCTTACTTTCTGAAACGATATCCATCATCACGGTTCCAAATCCCTTGACCCTATCCAACCACTTTCTTCCCTCCTCGAAATCAACAGACGCCCACGAAAATAGCACCATAAGTGTCTCTGTCCCTCCTCTTTTCGAGAAATGGAAACCTATAGACAATTGACTTGGGACGTTCTCTCCGTCAAGCATTTTCTGCACATCAGCAATGATCTTCTCTCCTTCATCGAACTTGAACATCAACATGCCACCCAATATCTTCGGCAAAGGATACGTCTTGAATTTCACCTCCGTCAGGACGCCGAAAGCACCTCCAGCACCTTTGATCCCCCAGAGAAGCTCGCTGTCGGCCTCTTGTAGCTCTCCATCAGAAGTGACGATTTTCGCACTGATGATCTGATCAACACCTAATCCGAACGCATTGACGAGGGGGCCAAAACCACCACTGAAAGCCCAGCCCACGTGGCCGGTGACTGAAGCAAGAGTGCAAGGCGTCACCAAACCTTGAGCATCGAGGAAATCGACAACATCTCCACTTTGGGTACCTCCTCCAATCGTGATTGATTTTTGATCTTCCGAGAGGGTAATATGGTTTAGTTCTCGGATGTCGAGGATCACGGCGCCGGAGATGAGAGAGCGGCCCCACAGATCATGCCCCCCTGATCGTACTGTGAGAGGGAGGTTGTTGGCAACGCAGAACTTGACTACGGTTGAGACCTCTGAGGCATTGGTGACACGGATCAGGGCTAGAGGTTCGTTGAGATTGTATTCGATACTCCAGATCGCTTTTAGGCCTTGGAAATGTGGTGATGAAGGAGTGAAGATCTTGAGCTCTGGATGCTTGGCGATGAGGTCTGTTAGTTGATGAGGATGGTGAGGACCGATGTCTGTTGATGGGTTGAATGCCAGCGTGCGGCGGAAATCTATATCGGTAGACATATTGGAAGCGTAAGAGAACTAATGAGTTTTCGTTCTTCGCGGGGAATAGAAGATAGGCGCAGACTTCTTTTCAGTGTTGGGGGTGGAGGGCATGAGAAAGCAGAGAAATGAGAACTGAAAATAGGATTTGGGGCTTATATAGATCAAGAGAAACCGTCTCGGTTGGTTCTGGATGTTTCTGATGATCGACCGTGCATCACTATCCATCACAGCTTCGGGGCCTTCTTCATCCTGTTCCTGAGCGGCTGAAACTCATGACGCTCGTTTCTCGTGAATTCTGGCCAGTCAGCGCTCGGTGAATGCCTGGGTATAAAAGACTGTGCCCCCCAAATGGAATCATTGCTTACCCTATATTGGTGCAAAGGGGTCTCAATTATACAAAATCTAAGAAGACGTGGGCGATGCCGAGCACTTTCTGACTGAAATGCGCTTGTCGTAACTTTGAACCAATAGATGTGAAGGATCTCTAGCCCCGCTCGAAGAAATACTGCTCTTTAGAGGTCAAGAGAGTGTTGCTTAGGTAATTTAGATCTCACGTCAGCATCGTCCAGCACCGTCCAGCGCCGTGTCTCTGGAATAATCAAGGCACTAACACCCGGGCGTTGCTAGTGACTAGATTTAATATATCTAATATCCAAGTAAGGTACCAAACGGAGGGAGTAGACGGTGGGTGCACGTTACAAATCCAACAATAGGGAGATAGGGGTTCTAAGCGAGGGCCGCTTGCTTGGCGCATTAACGACAAATTTCCATACAGGATCTCACTGACTGCTAAATCTTCAGAGTGTTAAGCAGTCAAAGTAATGGCTATAGAATTTAAAGAACGATGAGCTTCTAGGATCAGCGCAAAAATCATGCGATTAGCCCAGTATGTGATTCTAAGAAAGGCATGGCACGCAATCAAATCAAAGATCACTTGAGCAAGTCACGGTATGGTAAAAAGTGAATTCCATCAGTGCTGCACCACATACCGCTTGACACGTTGCTATTACTCAACTTCCGATACTTTCCCCACAATTCTGCTTTTCAACCAACATTACACGGAATACTCAAACTGTCTGACTGCGCCTGAAGGTCACCAGTCAAGAGGGTACTGGTCCGGTGCAAGACCAAAGTACCCCGCAGCCGGTAACGCCTTGAGAGAAGCATTATTGTTGTATAGCTGGTAATCCACACCATGCGTGACAACGTCGTTACCCCACCACTTGAAGGACGTGTTCTTCCCAGCGCCAAAACTGAAAACGAGTGTGACGATGAGACCCGAGATGGCCACGCCAACGTTAAGACCTGCGAAGATGAGGTAGGCGTACTTGCCCCACCATGCCGTGTAGCGCCGCTTGAGATAGAACTGGAAGTAAAAGGCAAGGTAGATTCCTAGAGTGGCGTAGGTGAGGTTGGTGTTGCCGGCCCAGCTCATCGCACCTGATAGCGCAATGGCCGGGTTGAGGCAGGAGAAGGTGGTGGCGGCTGGTTTCCACACGTACTTGTCGAAGGAGGAGAATTGATTCTCATCAATGCGCGCCTGGATGAGGCGGCGGGCGTGGGGAGCTGCCTTCTCGGAGAGGACCCAGAATAGACCCAGCAAGGCCCCAAGCAGGAAGCAATAGGGCAGAGCGGGGTATAACTTGAACATGTTGTTGGTGCCGAAGGCTCCGAAAGAGATGGTCGAAGAGTAGACAGAGTTAGCGTATTGGCAGACCATATGCTCCTTGTTATCCCATTGACAAAGCGTATTATCCGAATTGAAGTAAACGACCATGACCTCGAGCATAGCGACGTAGATAATACAGTTGACCACGCACGATATGACGTGCCCTTAAGTATGAAAGTTAGTTTATGTTTTTATATAATAGGATGATTTCGGAAGCAAAACCTACCACGGAAGATTGCTCGGGGTGGCATCTTGGCATAATGTGCGTACTTGAGGTCTTGGGTGAAGCCACCCGCTAGCTGCTCAAAGGCACCGCCAAGCATGAGGATCACGAGCTGCGCCAGCGGGTTGCCTGGCCAGATGACACCCGGAAGCACTTGCCAGATGGCCCCCAATGAGATGCCCGTATTGGCAATTGACTCAATAATCACCCAAGGGATAGTAAGCACAGAGCCGACTGCAACGACAACGAGGATCGACCACCAAGGTGTTTCAGTTGGCCACGCAGTTACAGCGACAATAGATATGACGAAACCGAATGTAAAAAGAATAGAGTACTGTCCACGAGATTTGGAGTTAGCAAAACCAAACCATGATATATTATGGGAACAGGTCATAGAAAGTAGGGGAAGTGGAGGGAAAGAAGCATTGAGGGAGGGAGTTCCTTACCCACCACTCTGGGACCTCTTTGTAACGTCGCATCATTCGGGCCTGGCCATCCTCAAAGCCTGTGTAGATGGACTGGCGCTTCCAAGTATTGACAGCCATCCCGACAAAAGCCTTCTTGAGAGGACCCCAGTACTTTATAAAGACATATACTATCGAAAAGGTATAGTATACATAAGTGGCACCCGTTACGAAGAGGTTTGCCACGGCATAATAGGGAGGCCCATAAACCTTGTACTTTTCTATGTCGACCTTGTTAGCTGTTGTGAGCACGGTGCTGACGTTGTATGGTTTCATTTTATTATTAAATGCTGTGTTGGAGTTGATAGGCATGTATGCAGCCCAGGACATGTTAGTGTAGTACATGATGAGGATAATTAGACCAGAGATGACTCGCATAACATATTGCTGGAGCTGAGCAAAGAAAGGGGCGTTCATGGCAGTAGAACCTAAAATTTGGATTAGTTTAGATCTATACTCATTTTAAACAGTAGCTGGGATTACCTGAAACATTGGGATCAAAGCTGGACAAAGGATTGAAGCCCATGCCACCGTAACTGCCAGTCACGATTGCAAGGTTCTGCACAAAATTGTTAGTTGCAAAGCGCACTGAAAGTTTTGGTAATGTTTGAAGAAAATACCTTGTTGTTCGGGGCAATCCAGGTCATCCAGTTGAAAAAACGAAGAGCATTAAAGAATTCGTTAGGGATCCAGTAGTAGACGAGAAAGAAGGCGCTAGCAAGTGCGAAACACGTAAACCGGGTGATTCTCCAGCCGTTGATGATCTCGCGCTTGTTGTCGGCGTTGATAAGAGTTCGATTCAGCGCTAGAGTGGGGAGAGCAGCAGGCCAGACGGCCTGCTGGGGATAGACGCTGAGACGACGCAGGATACCAGCCATTCCAAGACCAAAGATCTGATTTGCAAAGGCGAGCATAATAGCGAAGCCATAGCCTACCCATCGCTGGTTGAAAAAAATGGGAAGACGCATGTCCAACAAACCCGTAAAGTTGCCAATGGAGTCGGCTTGTGAAATGATAGTAGCGAAGAGCTGTTCTTTCGCTGACCATGGGCCTGGGTTGAGAGTGTAACGCTTGCCCCGGAGGGTGAAGCCCCAGTCAGGGAGAATATACGCCAGGCCACGGCCCATAGGAACGCATAGCAACTGAATGACTTGACCGGGGATTGAAATTCCAGGCTGCCGGGGATTGAAAACTGCCGAGAGTTAGTCAACGTGGATATGTATCAAACTTCAGCAAAGACCAAGCAAAACTCACAGGTGTTGACAGCTGTTGCGCAACACACCCAAAAGAAACCGACTACGTAGGCTCGGATACTCTCACATGGCTCCTCCGGATCATCGTAAGGAAGCGTTACAGCTCGAACTTCCGCGTAGGGAGACCAATTATTTACAAGACCAGCCGTCTTGCATACCACGTATGCCCATTCGCCCTCTTCCATCTCACACGCGGTATGGCCTTGAATCAAATCCCGACAACGAAGCAGCAAGTTATGGTCGATGGTGTAGTCGGTTTGATGGTCTTCAATTAGTGACTCCAGAATTTTCACCGACTCCTCCTCGTTAAAGGTCAAGACCGAAGTAGCAACGCGGTTGGCATTGGCTCCAGCAGGGAGCGTCTCGCTATCTCCACCATGCTGTCCACTGTACTCTTGGACGAAACGATCCAGCCACTCTTCCGGTGGTAGCCAACGGTCACTAAGGGACGGCGACAAATCGTATCCATCGATTCTTTTCTCATCGGCACCGATGACTCTAACATCGTCGGGCAGTTCCTTCTCGCTCATTGTGATGATGAAGAGCTACTGGAGGAGGTATGAGTAAGGCAAAACTAAGGACGTTCCCAGGCCAGTACGATACTGCAGACCCGGTTGAACCACGGATGGCTAAATGGCACAGTCCTGCCTGTCTCGTTTCTTGCTAGGAAAGTCCATACTTATATTAAGAGGCATCGAAGTCCAATCTATGCAGCACCTACCTGATAAGCTTCCCAAGACCTCGTCCGTGCCATGCTAGCCCTGTCTTTATCTCCATCCTTGATCGATCATCCTTCCGAATATACAATCTTGGAAGGTGCTACTGTCGAGTCCGGGAGAGAGCCACTCATATTGTTGTATGCTGGTCACCGGCAGAAAACACATTGCGGGGCAGCGGGGGTTAAAGATTCCAATACAGAGGTTGCTGAGCAGGTCCCCTGTAGAAAGGGCAGCAACGCTGCAGCCAGCCTGCAGCCAACCTTCCCCGCATGGCCAGTGCCCCCTACCTGTCTCGCCTGTACACGCCTCTGGGCGCCTGACTTACCCCAAGAAGGAAAGACGTTGCCAAGTTCCCTGTCTGCTAATACCCTTCTAGAATGTTATGATCTACAAATAACGGCGAAGTTTTTCACTGTTCTCAAATCTGCAGCCCATTCTGCAATCCATAGCGCGAATTAATTGGTTGGGAATTTGCGACGTTCGTGCCTTTCACAGTAGTTTGAACCCTGTAGCAATTGCGGCCGTCGTGCGGCAAATAGTAAGTGGGACATCGCATGTTTCTCAGCGAGCTCACCGCAACCTCTCTCCTCGGCGTACCCACCGTTATCAGCTAGCACTCACCTAGTGTTAGGGCTTATCAAGTCATTTTCGTGCGATTCTGGCGAGCTGCGGGGTAGTAGCGTAACGTTACGTGAGACTGGTGGAGCATTCTTCGTTCTAGAGTAGCTCGCAACTTCGTAAAACTAGGACGGCGTGAGTAGTGTTGAAAGATTGGGGCGAATGCTGTGCGGAGATTCGGGTTAATATCTTACGAAAGCCGAACAAGTACGGGATATACGAGCCGAAGGGGTCACAGGTCCAATGAATCCCATAACTTGTGGGAAGAAGCACATTTAGCCACAAATCTATCGGCTATAAATGCGTTAACATTGCCACCTCCCGGATCTGGTGGATCTGTTCCGATCTATTCGCCAATTGCGATATTGACCAACTCATGCCAGCCAATGAAATTGGAAGCAACGGCTTATTCGTTGAAAACCAACGAACAGAAGAATTAATTGGGGAATGAAAGGCTAACGGAATGCAAATCATTCAGACTTTTTAACAACAATTGGCAAAACAGTTTGAGAAGTAGCAGAATCCGTCGAAAATTAGACAGTGGTCCCATAATTGACGCAGAATAAGGTGTTGAAACGTGACGTCAGTGCACATTTTATCAATTTGTCTCTTACCACACACATCCCAGCTCTACGTTAGCATGTATGTATATATGCCCTCAGGACCTTGCCTTGAGAGGCAGGCTGCTCGTCAATATACTCTCGTATACTTTCGTTTAATATAATGCTCTCAGTTTTAAGATGAATTTACATAATTGACCTGATGGCTTGTCTAATGGTCTAAACTCTGGAACGATTCATCTGCAACCTCGCTAAATATAGGGGGCAACAGGGGGTTAATCGCATAAGGCGCCGCTGTTCGAGCCGAGTCCTCTGCGCAGTAGTAGCAATCTAACCTTTATCTTATCTTCTTACATGCTGTTGCTGGAGTCAGTGACCATTTAATGAATGGACTGACTGAACCTCTGCCAGCTCTATTTCACGATAATTGCGATTCAAGATAATGTTTCAAGCAGAGCATCAAAAAAATTAACGCATTTGTTCCAAACCACCTTCGAGTTCGTTAGAAAAAGGCATCAAAATTCAACTTCCTGCCTAGAAACCTCTCCAATGTTTCCAGCTCTGACTGACTGGAGTTAGGTTGTAGGATCGAGCGCCGATACCTCTTTTCCATCTCCGCATTCAACGGATCTTGCGCAAAAGCACAAGCAAAAAGATCCGCTAGCTTTAACACTTGCAGCCATGGTGAACTCCAATGTGAGAACACGAGGGAGCTTGGAAGACAGGCTTCTAGTTCTCTGCAATAATAAATAAATACCATCCTGCATATAATATTTAGGACAAAGCACATCTACGACAAGCCAAAGCAGCAATCCCAAGTAAGCGAGCCCCCTGATCAGGAGGGTCGGTCACGTGCAGTTATTATTCTCAAAGTTGTTTCGGGCACCAATAATCAATTTGATAACTTTACCTGCTTCAAGGTACTTTGAGAGGAATCGAGTTTCTCCTCGTTATTGGCCACATATAAGGTATCTACCTAACAAGCTTTTATTATAGTCACGTGTAGTCAGATATGACAAGCGAACCGCCATCTCGCCTTGAACATCTCGATTCCTCGCCCTCATCTATCTCGATAATTGAGAAGACTCCAATTCTTACAACTTGGTACCAGAATCAAATTGACCCTGATGGCACGTCTGAGTCGCGGATGTTTCCGCTGCAGGCAGCGTCGCGTTCGTTGCGACGAAGGCCGTCCCACATGCCGACGATGCATCAATCGCAATGAAGTCTGCGAGGGGTATCGAGACGAGGCTTCTATCATTTTCCGGCACGAGACCGACAAAGTGATCGAGCATGCGCGCGCTTCGCAAGCGTTGCCGTCGCCCAGCTCGAATGCCTCTTCGCAGCCACCGGCAAGGAAGCGCAGCAGATCTGTCGATGCGGCTTCTCAGCGGTCTTCTTCGAGCCAGCATGCAGATCCCTCAGCACTGGCTCCTGGAGAAGCTATTGGTATTCAGCTCAGAGATCCGCATCCCTGGCTTAAGAATAAGCTGTCGCCCGAGATGATGCCTCCGGTAGAGGAACAAGCCGTCGATAATTTCATGGAGAAGTATGTCATGTATCCATGCAACCAGACATCTTCTCCTGGGTTCCTGGAGCATTTACCATGCATGTTCCAAGAGGTCAATGTCAATGGACGATACGCTTTGCGATGGGCTGTCCGAGCTGCTGCATATGCCGACCTTTCAAAAGACCAAGATAGTGACATACTTGCGAGGAAGGCACTGCAGTGCTACGGCATGGCACTCTCTTCCCTGGCAGACTCGCTTGCTACGCCGGGAAAAGTCCCAGACGATTATGATCTGATGACCGTAGTTGTTCTTGACATCTTTGAGGTAGGTCCACATGATTAACCATTATGAAGCCTTCTGCTCATATATATAGATAGACTCTATATATCCCCAAAGAAGCCGCTAAAGACTCGCATGCCCAAGGAATGGCGCAGATCCTCCGATTGCGAGGCCCAGACTTGGTTCACAACTCACGGGGCTGGAGTCTTTTCCGACTTGCTCACCACAGGATCGTAAGAGACCAGGCAGTCCATTCTCTCTCCATGCTAATTAATATGTGTGAAGCAAAAACAGCAGTTGTCCTTTAACATGCTCCCAGTTCTGGAAACGACAAACTGGTTAGATCAGCTTAATGACCATGAACCTTATGTTCGTCTTGAGAAGAACGCGAACGCGATTAGCGATACATGTCAGCGCGCCCGAATGCTTTTAAGTCTGATCAATGCTGGAGGCTTGCCGGCATCCACTATCGTCGATATGATCAAGGAGTTGCACTTACTCGACCAATCAGCAGTTAGCTGGCGGCAGACATCAGAGTGGTCATTCAAGAACCTAACTGTGTCAGAAAGGCCGGATCTTGAATTCGCAGCACGTGGCATTACAGACAAGATCCAACTGCATGCCGATATTTGGATGGCTTACGAATGGAATTACCATCGAGCAGCGCGCATCACCTTCTTAGAGCAAGTTCTCAAATGTTCAACGGCCGCGCTCGAGACCCCAGATCTGGATCACGTGGAAGAGAAAATACTAATTGATACCATCGCCGAGTGCACCTCGACGATCCAATGGCTTGCAGACGAAATCCTCTCAACTGTTCCCCAGTCTCTCGGAGATATCGACGCCATGGGCCGGGCACATAATGTCCAGGAGGGCCCTCCTCGCTGCCGCGCAATCGGCGGTTACCTGCTTCTCTGGCCGATCAGGATCAGCAAGGGTCAGCTATCTGCGACGACATCGGAGCAAAAGGAACGTGCTTGGAAAGTATTTGAACGAATTCGAGACTACACTGGAATGAAAGCTACACTCGGCGACAAGAGTATTATATGACCATGTTCAGCACTTAGCTCTATTTATTTCAACATGAATTTCACACACACCCAGATTCAAAAATAGGTAGGAAGTACAGGCCGGTCCCCGCCTCATCTCTTCAACACCGTCGCCTCCAGCTCCGTCCCATCAGCCAACTTTATCTTCTCAGCGCTGACCGCGACGAACATAGTCCGGCAAGTTTCATTGGTGCGATTGATCCACTGGTGGTTAACGCCACTCTGGATAATGAACTCGCCCGCGCGCACCGTCCTCTCATCTCCATTGTCAAGCCTGAGGACAATCTCGCCGGACAAGACTACCGCGTAGTCGATACTCAGCGTCCGGTGCATCGGCACCGTGAAGTTGCCGGCAATATTGGTGATGCAGAAGATGACTCCGCCAGGCGGGCACCGCGGTATTGTCTCTGGGAACTCTCCAATCACCTCTTGGTTGTTCACTGGTACCGCTCCCCGCTGGTCAAACACGGCGAAAGACGAGCCTGCGGGCCCGAGGGGTCGGAATAGAGGAACTTCTCGGTCTGCGCTGAATATTGATGTCCCATCTGCTGAATGTGTCGTTACGACCAGCCGAGGGTTCGAGTCCACGGAAGGCATGGACTGGGTGGCGGCAGTGGTGGTATTTGAAGACATCTTGGAAGCTGATTAAAAGGTGCCCTGGGTGTGATAAGACGCTTGAAAAATTTGAAGACTTAGGCTTTTTAGCTGCTTTTGGTCTGATGCTAATAAGAGCTTGGAGGAAGTAGTCTAAGACTTCTAATCATTCGCGTCGAAGGATATTGTGAGAAAGCTGTTGTTGCTGATAACACTGCTTCAAAACATCAACTGAACAGAAATTTGCTCCTTTATATACACGGAATTCATCTCATGTCATCTCGGTCTTATATCTCGTGCATCTTACTGTAATGAGGTTGATCGCGAGGCTTGTCAACAATGTTCGCGAAGTCGTCTCAATAGGGAAGCCGAGGCGAGCCCCTGGTCTCCTCGCGGCACTAACCGCATCCAGAAACTTGCACGAGATCTTTCGTTATTTCGCGTCCTCACCAGCCTTCTTGTGTGCACTCCACTACCTCAGCTCTGCTTACCCCTCTTCCCAGGATGTAGTTATCCCCGGTCACGCTACCGTTAAGAGCTTAATGTCGTCTTATAGGGTTATAATACTTCTGTTTTTAAGGTTCTCATAAAAAAGTGTCGTGACGCGATTCAAGGCGCGCCTTCCTTTTTAAGTACGGGAGTTTTGCGTAATAGCCGATTTACGTCACCAAAGGTGGAGAAAAGATAGCGGATGCCTAATTGCTTAAACTAAACCACCCCTAAAAACCATAAAGTACAACATCATCCCATCTTGCCTATACACAAAACATTATCTCGAAAATGGAATTCTTTACTGATTTGGAGTCTCTCATTTCCTCTCAGGATATAACGAATGAGTCCGCAGCAGACGTTCTCGCTGAAATTGGTTCTCCGTCAGTATCAATCGCCATTCTCGACCATGGATCCATTATATCAAAATGCATTTCAACAGTTGGAGGAGATTCAGAGACGCTATTCCAAGCATGTAGCATTTCAAAACCCATTGCTGGTATGGCCGCCATGCGATTAATCCAGGCCGGCAAACTACAATTAGACTCCAAAATCGTTCAACTCCTCCCTGACAGTGTGATCAGCATCCTAGAAACACCGCACACAAAGGTGCTACTTCAACAAATCACTGTCAGACACCTTATGAGCCATACATCTGGTATTAACATAGCACATTTCTCCGGATATTCGAAGGACGCCCCCGACACAAAGACTGTACTCTCGGGGAGAGCTCCAGCAAACACACCACAAGTTAAGCTGCAGGGCCTTCCAGGGTACGCATTATCATATTCTGGAGGTGGGATGATGGTTCTGCAAATTATTCTCGAGGCTGTGACAGGAAAGGATTTCCCCACGCTAGTAAAAGAACTCGTACTTGATCCGCTGGGGATGTCGAGGTCTTTCTATGCTCTGCAGGACGGGGACAAGAATGTTGCGACAGCATATTTTACGGGATACACTCCATGTGATGTGCAATGGCATGTTCTGCCGGAAAAGGCTGCAGCAGGGCTCTGGACTACTCCGACCGACCTTTTGAAAGCTGTGAGAGCTCTTCAGCAATCGTTGAAAGGGGATGCCGGAAAGGAGTTCTTGGAGGAAGAAATAGCCAGGGAAATGCTTGAGGAAGTACAGAATTCGATGGCGCTGACGTGGATTGCGCCGAAGGACCCAGGCATTGCGTTTGTGCATTCAGGGACAAATGATCCAGGATGGGGATGCTTCGTCATGGGTTATGCAGACTTGAAAAATGGCAGTGGGGGCCAGAATCCGTCGGAGCAGAGAGCGTGGGACCACTGTGGGATTTGTGTCATGACTAATTCCGCGGCAGGCTTCACTGCATGGGCGAAGGTCTTCCATGCAATAACTTATCTAAAGGGATGGGTCTCACTGCCAAATCTTGTTGGTGGGGGACCATTTGGTAAGATTCCATTCTGTGCGCGTGGAGTGAAGATCAATGAGAGATGGGGTGAGTGGAAGGGTTCTTGGCGTGATGCGGAGATGGAGCTGGTTCTAGAGAGTAACGAGGACGCGCCCGTTCTACGATTTGGTAAGAACGTTAGTGCGAAACTTGTGCCAGCTGCAATACCATGCCTTGAGTATGCAGGAAATGAGAAGTCGATTGATTTGGTTCTAGAAGGCTTAGAAATGATGGTAAGGTTAGGCTGGAAAGATGGGAACAGGGATATAGAGATGTGGTATGATGGATTACCTCCGAGGTTGGTACACTTGAGTAGAGTTGATTGAGTGGAGGGTTATTAAAATTTTGAGGAACACATTATGATTAGACAATTTACTGGCCTTACTTGTATGTGTATCCTCCTCACCCAGCACTTCCAACTCCCCGAAGTATTTGGTAGGCTTTCAATAACGTAGAAAAGAGATCTCTGATTTGGTACAAATAGAAACTTTTACAGCAAGAGCTGGCATATTGACATGAAGTTCTCTCCTGTCCCCTTCTACGCATTCTCGTATTATACTTCAATGTTATCTGTTTACTTCTTGCCGGCTCGTTTGTACAAGCTTTGGGACATCATTGGACATTTACTAGTCCAGCAGCACCAGTCCCCACCAGATCAATGAATTTCCCAGCCATGTAACCCACTCCAACTCTCTCGTATACTTTTTCTCCTCTGGGAGATTCTGTCTTCTTGGGTGCGATCAACAAAACATAATGCGTGATTTCATTGGCTGGCGTCTTTGCTCTCACCATTCGCTTACCAACAACCACGCACCGGAGAGTTTTCTCTTCCGTCTTGGAAGGCTCGTTCCTGTCGTAGAAAGTCCCAAAGTTATCTTCATCCTGTTTCCCTATTTTGAACACTTTTGCAGTTGCACTCAGTGCCACAACCCCTTTGTCATCCCCAGTATGCCACGATTCTGTTCCGCCTTCCGCCCATGGACTCAGAATTACGTCAGGGAGCCAGTCAACTCCTCCGAGAGGCAGATCCAAGTAGTCAATGGCACCCTTGTAACCCATCCACGACCAGCTAGGCACCACGATCGTTCTCTCGGGTGGAAAAGCGATTCTCTCGAGAGCTGAAACTTCCTGACCTTTTCGCCAGAGAAGACTCCGTTGAAGCAGGCTACGTCCGTCGTCGAAGACACCGAAGCCGCCTTGTGCGTTAAGGTCGCGAATGAGGCGTTTTTCAAGCCCAGCGATGGCGATGGGTCGATCGTACCAGCGAGTGAACTCGAGTCTCGAATACTGGCGGTACAAGTCCTCGTAAAGACGTATTCGCTCACCGCGGTCGCTGTTATCAATTGAGATTTTGGATGGGAAGTTGGGGTCACCCAGAAAAGATATAAGCTGGCTTTCGGGCTGTTAGTTTCGTCCAGTTTTCTTCATGGATAGGTGAGCTTACTTGTCCATTTTTGTCAAGGTCTCGCATCTTACACCCTCACCGCATTCCCAATACGTCTGCGTATCAGTGAAGAAAATGGTCCTATGTGCAAGAGCTCTCTCCTGCATCACCCACCCGCGCTTACTCAGCGGTCCATCAAGAACATGCACCTTGAAGTCGTCCATGAATTGACAGACATATACAGGCTGGCCGCTCTTCTCAAAGGTTATAAAGCCATTCTCCTTTCGCGGAGTCAAAAAGCCATCTTTCTGTCCCTTGGCGCTACTCGCAGCAAGCACACAATATGCGGAGCTAAACACATCCTCCATACGTGTAGCCTCTTGAGCAAAATCACCGTCTGGGCCTTGGATAATGCAGATGGAGTCAATCCAGAGGTATCTTAGACCCAGCTCCCGGGTTGTTGTCACAGCGTGTTGAAATGTGGCTGGTAGCTTGTCAAACGATATATTTTTCTTGTAGTCGTCGAGATTGCTGCGATAGGTGCAGAAGTGATCAGGACCTGGCCCCCAAGGATGGGAGAGAGCAATGAACGGGAGCGAGTCTCCAGGCTTAGTTTCGTAGATGAGAATGGAAGGGGCCTCGCTAGTACCCAGGTCTATGAGTCTGGTTGGCAGAGGGGATGTCTTAGGTGGCGGACACTTGGGATGGTTGGCATCACAGTTTTTAAGGAATTGACGGAGGATATCGAAATGGGGTCTGCTTCCAACTGCGGGCAATTTCGGCAGGCCTATTTGGATGAAATGTGCATTTGGAGTCTGCACTTCTGTGATATATGTGAGAAGAAAAACCCCAAGATTGATAAGGTAACCCTAGTCAAGCTAGTAGTGAACTTACCTGAACTTCGGCAGATAGACATAACAGGGATTTGGCTTTCATTTAGCTTCAACATTGACTGGTCACGGTCAAATCTGATTGTCGAGACATTATTTGCAAGGAAATGTTGAGCAACTTCCAAGCGCATTTTGCAAAAACTGCAGATTTTGGTCTTCTCCTCAAGTTTCGCCCATGTATCCTTAATGTGAAATTGCGGCTCAAAAAAGTCAAACTTTTTGCAGTCATCACAGAGACGTGTGGATGCGGCGTCCTTGGGGAACAGGCCTACTCCGATGGTTTTAACAAGTTCACTGGCGAACTTGTTATCGACTGGGAAGTTTGTTTTGTCTATCTGTGCTGCGTTTCGATACTCATCCTTGAACCTTTGTGTCACTGAGGGGACAACGAAAGTAAGATCCTCTGGGGGGGGTGGCATCGGCTCCTTCTGGCGCGTTGGAATGCCTTGTCCATGTGCCGAGTCGGGCGAAAGAAGGGACTCTGGGGCCTGAGACGGGGTCTTCGGTAGACGAACCAGATGGCCTCTGGGTTTTCCTGTGTACCAGTAACGCTCGTTCTTTTCACCCTTAGCAATTATATTGTCCAGTGCTATGACAAGTTCTGGAGCACTGGCACGAAATCCGACTTGAGTACTGGAGTGATTTGGAGGACTGCTAGCAGCCGCCCTGCCGTTCACTGTAACTGCGCCGAGGTTTACGACCAGCAATTTCGTCCTCACAATACCGATGAGGTCCTTGATTGCCGAACCCTCTTCTAGCCTACATTCTTGATCCCTCAAAAGAGCGTCCATGGTATCGTTGACCGCGGTGTGAACCCTGGCTGTTTTCTTGCCACCTTTCACCTCAATTTCAAAATAGGGGCTAGATTCTTTCATGTCGCCAACGAGTTTGTCATTGAATTCAGCCAGGGCAACGGCACCGTACAGAAGCCAGATGATGAACTCCAACGTGACGCAGCCAATTGACCAAATATCTTGGCGTTTCGATCTCCCAAGGGTGGTTGACACACCAGGACGAGCCTCTGGTGGCTCATACCTGTACGTTGTATATCTCATGCTAGTTTGCGGCCTGAACTCTGTCCCTACATTGTGATGTTTTGCAAGACCCAGGTCAGCGATTTTGAGGACTCCTACATCGAGTTCCGGAGGAGTAACAGATTTTGTCCGGACGCGGAGTATATTCTCCGGTTTAATATCGCCATGTCGGTATGAGCCCCCTCCTCCTCCGTAACTATGCAGCCGGTCCAGGGCATCTGCGATTCCTCGGATTTGGTTGACGACATCTCTAACAAGCGACACACAAATTTGTGGCTTATTGTTGCTCTGCCAAAAGTCTCGCAAGTTCCCCCCATCGGCCCACCGAAACATGAGATAGCGTTTCCCTCTCGTAACTGCTGCAATAAACTCGATGATATGTGGGTGCTGAAGCTTGTCGATATCAATGTGAGCTTTGACCTCTCGTTTCCATGCCTCATCAAGCTCTCGTTGCTCTTCCTTATCATCGGTATGGACTTGCTTGATCTCCTTGATAGCAACGTTGGATCGTTGACCGTCAAACTAACAAAGCTTTAGAGAGATAGACATGTAAAGCTGGGCAGGGGTTGGACAGGAATTTCTCACCGCCAAAACCGGATCTTTGTGATGCGACGGATGGACTGTAACCTGATGTACCTCGCCAAACGCCCCTGATTTTACGTCGTCCTCTTGGTAGGTGAAAGGTAGAATCACGTCGGCGTGAAGTTCTAAATTTAGTCTTTCCTTGGAAAAGACTGGTGATAGGAATGCCCGCTGCACCCTACAGAAGCCGTGAACCGACACCGGACCCCAAGAACGGGTGGGGTCATTCCCAAAGAAGGGTATATTGCTTTTCGTCTCCTCTGTAATGGGTAATATCGAATCTCCCAACTTGTTCTTCCTGAATTGGGTCATCGCCTTATTCAGCTGTGTTCCTTTGAACCCAGCAACTAGCATAGTGGCGAATATCTTTTTGCCCTTTTTGAGAATAAAGTTGACCAGTTTTTGATTTGATTCCTTCTTTAGATCTTCTTGAGTCAAAGCCAGCTCTTTGATTACAGCTGTTTTTGTGATGAGTGTATCAATGCATCCGTCTGGTAAAAAGTCTTCCTTATCGAAGGCGCTTTTCTCGAACTGTTTTATAATCTTGTCACCCAAACACTCCTCGGCATTCAAACTGGAACCCGATTCGCTGGAAGAATCTTCCGAATCGGAAGGATCTGACGACATGATGAGCCTGTCTTGCTGTCAGGATTGATGCCGCAAGTTGATTCTCCGGACTATTGAGGGCTATAATATAGAGGAGTCTGATTGAGGTTACACGCGAGGTGTTTGGCGACGAGGGCAAAAGAAAAAGAAAGTTGTACATAGGAAAGAGCCTCAAGGACCTGAAGAGTTACTTTTCACACTGATTGGGATTATTAATGCGGCCCAATGCACATTATGCAGGCTACGAAGCAGGCTCCAATCGGGCTGTGCTGGTGTCCCACTCTAGCCCAGCCACCATTTCCTAGGTGAGCGAATCCCTGTAGCGAAGGGCCTGGGCGTTTTTGGCCCCCATCGCAAATGCAGTGACAGCCCGCTATGACTCGTGAGGCTGCGGAAGTGTGAGATCGGTGTAAGCTTAGGGTTAGACAAATCGACCAGAAAATATACCGCAGAGGAAGGAGACAGCCTTATTAACAAAACGGCAGACGGGGCTCCAGCATGGGCACTATCATTCAATTCAGCAATGTATAATCTAATTGACAGAAGTATAGGCAAAGCCAGGTCAGCCTTTCAACCTTGCGGAGCAAAAATTGATGAGGCTACCGCTGCCAGACAGCAAGGCTCCCAAACTGGAGAAACACGCGAGGCTGAGATTGTGCTGCTCATGTTTTTAGTACACTATGTTGAGTATACATATATATATTCACATACGTGCACGATAATGCTTGTGCTTATCAACTATATCCTAAGCAAATGGGCATAGCTTAATTAAAACTGTTTAGTGTCACAAACCCCTGAGACAGGGCTGCCTGTTGCTTCAGGCAAGTCGATGGAGTCGATAAACCGGTATCCCTTGCTCTTGTTGCCTTCTGCAGCCTTTTCATCCAAGGCATTCAAGCGAGGAGCCGACTTGCACGCATAGCTCTCGCTGGCCTCGCAATTTCGCAACATATCGCCAAGCTTCTTGAGTACTTCTTGACTAGTAGGCCGCCCTCGTGTCTCGCGATCGTGCGTTTGGATAACTAGTAGATCATCTTTGACCATGTCTAGGAAGTCGCGGAGAAACTTGGTGCATGCTTCGTGAGCGTAAAGCTCGTTTATAAACTAAACCCAGGTGAGCAAAACTAGTGGCTATAGAGAGATAGGAGAATGTTGACTTACTTCTGTAACAACTGGTTTAATTTCCGCCCCTTTTGTCCATTTTCCATCTGAAGTTTTTATCTTCACTAGCCTGAAAAATGTTCTTGTTTCGTGCCCAAGCATTGGGTCATGTGTCATCCGTCTGAATGCAAAACTATCGACTAGATCCCAGCCTCCAATCAACCATGTTATGAATTCCAGGTACAGACACCCAAGAGTCCATATATCGTAAGAGCGACCAATAGCACCAGTACCTTCTAAATCGACTTCCGGTGCCCTATACGGAGGAGAGGTCGCAAAGTTGGATTTCGGGTTCATTGACCTAGTTTGATGCATGCTAAACTCGGCAAGTCCGAAATCCGAAAGCTTCAGGGTCCCTCGTTTGGTTTGCTCATGGTCTGCATCGGGAAACCAGAGAACATTCTCAGGCTTGATATCGCCATGGTGGCCGAAAACTTCATTCTGAGGTTGAACTTGAAGTTTTGAGCTGCTAGTTCGATACTGGTGGATTTTTACAATGCCATCAGCGACGCCCTTACATTGTTTGGCCACCCAGATGACTGTCTCCCGGTTCATTGACGGCGTGGGATTCACGTCTCTCCAATATCTCTGCAAATCGGCGTCGGCCCAGTGAAAAATAAGAAAGTAGCTCTTAAATTGCTCGTAGGTGGCTAAGAGAGAAATGAGGTGTTCATGGGCGGGATTGCTGAACTTCTTTAACATCTCTACTTCTTTCTTGAACCGTTCTGTATCTCGTGAGTGGAGGCATTTGATTGCAAAACTTGGATTCTGTGTCTAGCGTTATGTTCGTTAGCTTCGACTCAAGCTCGAAATAAGAATGAGTCAACTGACTTTCACGTTATGACCGTCGAAATTATGGTGATCGGGGTGTATATCCACTTTGAACACTCTTCCAAAACCACCCTCAAATTCCAGTGTGTTATGTGTGCTTGATCGGTCCCTTCGGATAGCTGATATAAAAGGCAAGATAACCTGGTCCTGCAATGGATAATGCTTGACAATTTTATGCCCGCCTTTTCCGAAAAAAGGGGATAACGTTGTCCATTGGTATCCCTCAAAGTTTCTAATATGGAGCTGGTTCCATTTCTTGCTGAAACACTTCAAGCGTTTTGTTCGGTTGCGACTAAGTCTGAGATCGTACGAGCCCTTCTCATGTGGCCGCTCGACTTTTTCAAGCGGTAAATCCGAATCGTTCACATCCTTCTCCAGGAATTTAATGATTGCAGGAGTCTTTTCAATCAAAACCAATATCACGAATATCTTTCGGAAACATCTGATCTTCTTGGTGCTGTTGTCACCGAATTCTTTTTCCTCACAAATCCTTCTTGCGTATTCCGCAATGGCTTTCTTGTTATATGCGTCAGCGTCGAGTTCCTTGGATAGTTCCTCCCGCACACACTGCTCAGTTATAATTGTAGATATAACATTCTTGGGAAAGAACTCTTTCTTTCCCTGATGAGTTGGCAGGAGGGCTTGAAATAAGCGCTCCTGGAGGGTCTTCTTGGCGCTTCGCCGTTCACCAGTGCGAGAGGGAAGAGAACCGGTGGACTTTCGAGACCTGGTCTTCCGGTTCTTTGCATACATGAGCTCTCCAAAATCGGTAATTTCACTCGGCTCCCCAACGGTAAGGTATCTCCTGGGTATATTTGGAAGACCGCCATCTCGGAATGGCGCAATAACAGCAGCGCTGACTTCAATTTCTGGATTTTTCTATTAATAGAAAAAGTTAGCTGTTATCAACATTGTTGAGCATGATGGTAGGTTTACTTACAACTGCATCAAGGTCCGAATCATCATTGAAGTCTGGTATAGGTTCGTTGCCATCTTGGAATTGCTGGCCTGTCAGGCCAACTTGATGGTCCCCTAATCCCAAGTCGTCACTGGCACTGGAGGGTGTTGATTCCGACTCAGAACCCGACTGCTCGAAAGAGTCCAGACCTTCATCGCTCTGGTCACGCGCTCCGTTGCTTGAACTTGCGGCATTGCTCGCGAGGTCACTGCCCAGAAGATGTCGAGTGCGCCTGACAGCTCGATTGTTCACTCGTATCTCCTTTTGTCTCAATGCGACAATAAGCTTTCTCTGGGGAGGAGCTCCAATTTCTTCCCCGCTGGGTCGAGGATCAAGGACTTGTTCATCAGAAGTTGATGACAGTGCCAATTCATCGTGAGGTTCGCTCCAGGCTTGGCTTTCCTCAGCCTCATCGTGGACGATCACCTTGGCGCTCCCATCGTCGCTTCCGTACAGATAGATAGGATGTTCTCCTCCGGAAAGAACTTTCTTTATAGGCTCCATTTTATACAACAGTCAATCAAACAAGAGTCTGCGGTCAACGAACCCGCGCATAGATGTTTTATGGAAGTTGGATATCATCATCAGCCGCACCCCGTACTCGACCCTTATCAACCTCCACCCAATATTCCGGGCCATCGAGTCTGGGGTGCGATCGCCGAAACCTTGCAAGCTGAGAGGCTACTGAAACGGGTGGTGTCCCAAAGTAGAGGGGCTGTGGCGGAGCCTCGACTCAGCACGCGCCGCCTTTCCCTCTCCTTCATCACGTCTTCATAGTTCTATCTTCAGATCGACTCAGCTAGGACTCGACTTCATCCAGAAATTCGACCCTGGCAGGCAGAATGTCACGTTCTTCTCTCGTAGTCATTTCATCTCTATCTTCCGTGAATCATGTCTTGAAAGTCGGCTGTCGGGTATCGCCTCCTAAAAATACGGGCGCAGAACTTTCAGTCAGGTCTGGACAAGGCGGAATGCGGGCTTAGCGCTGGCAGATTTTGTTGCATTTTTGGCGCTGCATTAGCGGGGGACCAAAAGGAATTCGAGCTTTCGGTGAGAGGTGTGCTGGGGTGCCATGCGGATGCCTGTCACAGGGGCCTGCTGAGGCTGAGCTGTCGGCAGACGAATGCGCCATATCAGCCAATTAAGGCTGTGACACCTGGCTACCAAAAGTAGCCAATCGATGGGGGTGACGTGGTGTTGCCTCACGTACTTTTCGTATACAAAAAGAGGGCGCGAGCCCAAGGTTTGTAGAAGTCAAAGTCATACTGTATACGTTGTTTTCTGTACAATACTAATTACCGCTGTGGAAATGTTGACTGAATCGCCGAAGACAAACCAGAACTCGCATATATCGAGAAATATCAAGGAGAAGGACGTTCGCATGAAGGAGAACCATGAAGTGGTAGAATATATGGTCGTTGAAGACGACGATGACTGCGAGGAGGGCCTACAAACGGACCTGGCTTCAGCCCAGGAACTCACTGCGAGAAATGTAAATCCTATGAAGCTGGTTACACTGCTGAGGGTCAGATTTGGGATCGGGAGATATGAGATATCGGTAAGCTTGCCTGCAAAATCTGAGCAAGAACATCTAATAATTGTTGGTAGAGAGAGCGCAACGTGTATAATATCCGGACACCAAGACTTCTTTCGACAGAGGAGATAGCGAGATGTAGCTGGGATTGATAGCCCCTAGATGCCTTGCTGAGGACAGCATTGACCCAACATTCAGGGGTGATTGAGCTCGAAGAGAGCCGCCAAAGTTCTGGACAATCATTTTTCGAAGGAAACAGAGCAATCTCCTAGGTGGAAATCTGAAGGCGAAGAGTCGAGGAAGTGGAGAAATGGCGAGAGCGTGATGAAGAGTGCGAAGAAGCAGATTATCACGTAGAGTTCAAAGTATGAGAGGTCCCTATCTTCGATGTCAACAGTGAGTCACTGTTGACTTGAATTTCCATTGTAAACTACTATCTTAGCCATCTGGCGCACTCTTTGTAATGTTCGGCCCTGCAAGCTCAGACCAAAAGTTTATGGTTGAACTAACGATGATAATCTCGTAAATTTCTATTATTCAAATTGAAACGACTTTCATATTTCTAGCAGATGCCTCTAGCAACATCAATTTTGACAAATTTATCAACAAATTATCGAAAAGCCCAAAGCCCCAGGCTTTCACTCTAAGTATCATGACATCCAAGAATCGAAAGTTGGTCGAAATGATACTGTGGGGTATGTTCAGATTAACATCGGTAATTTCAATAAAAATCTGGTATCTGGTGCCTCATTGGTTTCTTCGTATAAAGACAGGACGATCTTACATCTGAAAGTTGACATGTTCTCTCTGGAATGGCTCGGATATTCTCGGTAGAGTCAACTAAAATCTTCCCCTTTCGCAGGACCTCAAGTGTTTCAAGCGATGCATGCAGCCCTACAACTCCGTAGAACCTCTGCGCTGATTGACTTGAAATACGGATACGAGATAAGGATGATAGAATTCTGTTTTGGGGTGGTATGCTGACAGCTACAGCACACTCGTTCTTGAGACGATTGATGTCGCACAAAGACGGGATAACCCCCTGGAGCAGCTCAACGCGGATATAATCCCGCAAAATGGCTCGAGCCTCTCCTTGATTGCGAATATGTTTGGATGAATCTTGTAAGCACCCATATTCTTGGACCCCACTTGTCGTTTTCATCTCAATGCAAAAATTTAGCATATTTAGGGTACTGCCTGCGCCGCCTGTGCCCCATCTGAGATTCGATGATCGGCAGGATCATTAAACTTTTTGCATCTTCTAGTTTATTTCCGAGAGCTTCGTGCTCTGACTAGGGCAGACACGCAAGCGACAGTGACGGAGTATGATGATTTAGCTGGACTTGATAATCGTCTTGGTTGGTTGGCTGTGACGGTCTGACATTGGAGGATGTCTACAAACTCTACCGTTTTCATTGGCGCATGTAAGTTCTCCGAATCTCTAGCATAAAATACGCTCGTAGACATTTCTTGCTGCTATCGACGTATAGGGCTTTTCTTCCAAGAACTTTTTATTAAAAGAGACTAGTACTGACACAGTCTTGTTAATAGGGACAAACTGGTCGCAGGGTCGAGTGTACGGAGCAACCCTCACTTTACATACCACGAATGCGGCAATTCTGATCGCTGCTTTGGCAATGTTTGTGGGGTTTACAAGTGCCAAATCATGGAGTATTCTCTGTTTTGCGCTCCACCAAATTGGGGTGACTCGCCGTCCTAGGGATGGAGTTTACCATCAATTGCAAGCTACATTAAGAAACAGTGGAACAGAGTTTGAGACTACGTGGGAGGTCATGAAAATTGCATGGGCATGGTCCATCCGGCTTTCTCCACGCTTAAAAAGCTCAAGAAAAGCTATCGGCCTCCTCTTACTGGGGCTTCTCCACGCGTTCCTGTTCGCCGCTGCAGGACTATTTGCATCCCGCCTGACAACTTTCGGAAACGAGGTCCTTGTTCGAAGTGACAACTGTGGCCAGTGGTCTTTTGACATAATTGATAATAGCTCAGATCCTACACGCGCTTTATACGACTATGCAACCCACTTGACAAATAATGCGGAACTTTCTGCTCAATATTTTGAGGACTGTTTGAGCGATACCCAATCGACCACTGAAGTCCGTTCGTCTACACAATGCAATGTTTTCAAGACTCTCCAATTACCGTACACCACGACACGCAACGATTCCTGCCCCTTCGCAGAAGATATGTGCCTCGGTCCTATCAACAGTTCTGTCACTTTTGATACTGGGCTACTCGACTCGTCAACCCACCTCGGAATCAACGCAGCGAAGAAATACAGGGTGCAGCTTCGAAAGACGATGACCTGCTCTCCTATCACGACCAAAGGATTTGTTCAAAACGGAAACGTAACTCTCAATGATGGCCATTTCATCAATATAACTGCCGCGCTGTACGGGCCGCAGGGCTCCCCCAATGCCCTTCCAGATGTTGTTTCGGAACTAGTGGCAAATTCCACAGTTATCATTGAGAAACAAGACGCCGATTTCCTCTCAAACAATGCCCAATACTACACATTCGAGTAAGTCACAAACAACATAAAACAAACGTGCAGCAATCTGATTTGCGTGTTGCGTTTAGTTCAGCTACGGCGTTCCCGGTCGATACCATGGCTGGATTTATACCTATTCCAAGCCTGGCGGTACAAGACCGAACTTTGACGCTAATGTTTGTTACATACGTTGGCTACTATCTATCACCCAGCGATGATTTGTGGTTACCTGCCCACCAAGCTACTACATCAGTCACTGGCAGCCCTGACGGAAACATAACGAATGTAACCACCTTCTCATTGGACAACGATGTGAATGTCTTAGCATGCACAGAGCAACTCCAAATTTGCAATCCCAATCGTAGAATCAATGAGGTTGAGTGCACCCCAATGCTAGCTCTAAATGTCCTGGCGGACTGGTACATCAACGCCAATAACTCGGGCTACCTCCAAAATGTCGTCGACAACGAAGAGCAATTAACAACCACGAGTCTCCTATTATATGCACTCAACTGGGCACATCTCTACCAGCTGCTCGGTGATTTCAACAAGTCTCCTTTATTACTCAACAACTACCAACAGCAACTCGCATCTCTAGGCTTGGCAGACGATCAATGGCTCCTAGAAGCAAACCACCTCTTCGCACTCACTCTCAATACAATCCAACGCTACATTACCGAATTCGCCACCGGGCCTCCGAGTCCGTACAGCCAATACACCTCCGGCTGGCTAGCTGCGAACCCCATCTTCAAACCCCTCTGCAACAGCCAGATCATCCGTAGCCCGAACTTCACCTCCTTCAGCATTCTCGGCATTTCACTTATCTTCGGTCTCGGTGGATTGACGATTTGCGTTAGTCTGTGTATGGAGAGTGTTGTTGGGTATTTCCAGCGGAGGTGGAGAAGAGGCCTTTTCCAGCAACTGAGATGGCGGCTGGACGGGAAGCTGCAGTTGCAGCGCATGGCATTTGAGGAGGCGGGATTGGGAATCTGGCAGGGTGGTGCGGATCAAGTCCCGACTACGGTGGTGAAGGGGCAGAAAATTGTGATGCCACAGAGTTGGGATGAGGAGCATCCAAGTCTTTTTCTGAAGGGAGGGAAGTCTGGCTCGGCGTGGAGTGGGAGCAGTGCGACTCTACTGAATGAGCTTGGTGAGGCTGGGGAGGAAATGAAGATGCTGACGAAGGAGAAAATAGGGTGGAGAAGATAATCTAGTGTTTAATGTTATTGGGGTAAGGTTGCTTTTTTTATTTTACCTGTGAGATGCGATTTTGACGAAAACAATCAGAAGTGCTCGTCTAAAGGAGGTCTAATGTGGGGAACAACAGTAACTGGGCAACTGTGCTGAAATACTCGCACTGCTATCTACTACAGTACTTCTGAGCACTGACACGTAAATTCAGTCTGCCCGTGTTAGCCCCAAGCCCTGAAAAAATGGCGAAGAAAACGCCGAAGAAAAAGCAACGCCCTGCACAGCCTCAGCCTCATGTTAACTTGTCAACACCCCACATTCTCCTTCATAATCTCCAAGGACTCCAGGCTGCCTTGGACGGAGCACCCTTGACCATAAATGCTTCTCAATATTTATGAGAATCACATGTACACTGCCAAAATGGAGCCCCTTTCGATAACCATGGCAGTAATCGGTCTACTGAAGACAGCAAACGAGGTTTCTTCTGGCATCGCAAGGTTCGTGTCGAGTAAGAATAACGGATCGAAGGAGATCAGAGATGTCAAGACCACGGTCGATACCCTTCGCTCTGTGCTCTTGCAACTTCAGCTACTGCTTCTGAATCATGGCAAGATCGACGAGAGAAGATCTTCCATGATATTGGTGGATGAGTTAGTCGCGACATTGACAGCGTGTGTTATGACATTCTCGGACCTTGATAGCTGTGTTGAAGGCTTGGAATCGGACGAAAGGTTGGGGATACTTGGTAGTGTGAGATGGGCATCAAAATCAGCGGAGCTTAGGAGATACGAGCGGAACCTGGAAGCACATAAAACTTCGTTGGGTTTAATAGTTAATATTTTGTCGTGGTATGTCATCCACTCTCCACTCACAAAGCATATCAGCTAATCGGGAGAATCTTAGTCAGTCAGCTCATAACCTTGCGAATGATGCCGCTGAACTGAAAGTAATGATGGTTCGTGTTTTGAATAGCAACAAGGCTTTGGCAGAGAGAATGTCGATGTTAGAGAGTGTGCAGTGGCAGCATTCTCCCCAGAAACGACGAGACTACAAAACGGCTTCCGCCTTTGGTCAAGACACTATCGCTGAGCCTGATGCCGACATCCCGGAATCCTTTGTTCCTGAGGCGCCTAAAGGCCATCCTGCCTTTACATTTGAAGAAGATTTAAGCAAGTCTTGGGTCTACCAACGGTCATTGATTCGGGGCCCTCGTACCTTTTCTATCGCTAGCTCAAAGCGACTTACCCAAGTTACCCAATCCTGGTCAGTACTTTCTGGAATCAGTTTATCTCAGATCTCGAATATCGCTGTTCAATCTCTACCAATTTTCCAGGACGATTTGAAGGATAATCATCTCTACGATTTTGGGACTGTCGATCACGAGTTGAGGATGAATCCGGATTATCTAAGTTTTCTTCTTTCGAAGAAAGAGCCCCAAAATCTCAGAAAGAGGCCTGCCACCCAAAACTTCTATTCGGAGCCTTCTTCGTCCCAACCAACAGCCTCCCGCACTTATTCAAACCAAAATCCTCAGGAAACAGAAAAAAATCCAAAGATTGATGAAGAGTCGCCCGACAAGTCTAAATTCCTGCTCCCAGAGTTGGATTTCTCCTTTCCAGCCCAGGAAATTTCGTTGTCTCAACACATATCTCAAGTGGAAGCTAAGATACCAGTATCTGTCCTCCCTCATTCGAATCCCGAATCCAAGGTTACGGCCTCCAAGGTACCAGATACGACTTTCGCTCCCACTAGACCATCTTGGAGAAGCAACGTTGCATTGTTCCCAGGCGATGTTTTGTACATTGCTGCAAGCCTGTTCCGATTCGACATTCCGGTCCTAAAATACGAAGCAGGATATCAGTACTTAATGTACATGGCTGGAGAGGGAAGTAGTAGTTGCAGGAGAGAGAATTATACTGACACAACTCCAGGTTTTTGATGTTATTTCAGAAAAAGGTGAACTCTGGCTTGCAATAAACCAAGACGATCCTTCACAAAAGGCCGGCTGGATTTGGTCCAAACATTTCGCCAGGGTTGTTGATGATCAGGGAGTCCAATCCAGTTCGGAGCAACTCAAGGCTAGAGCAAGAGTACTGGCAAAGCATGAGGATCAATCCACCTCATTAAATGAGATTGACGACGAACAGGATGGGCTACTCGACAGCAAGAGGAGTAATGCGGTAGGAGAAAAATGACTTGGAATATATTTATTGTTCTGAGAAGTTCACAGCCGGTATTTCTGAGCACTGATAGCTTAAAAAGGGGTAGGGACTACCCAACACCACTCTCACACATGAAATCCTCCATACTCTGGGAGGCTGCTCGAAACTTCTCTTCCTGACTCTACATGCTGTCCTTATCTGTGACTCAATTTCGTCGTCGTGCCTGCCGTCGTCGTCAGCAGATACAGCTTCAAGACAGTCTTCTGCCTGACGCGATCACATGCCAAAAGCACAGAAGTAAACAAAATCGCGTGTTGCACCAGAAGCAAAGGTGTCTTCAACTTTGAAGATAACACACTTCACTAAATCTGTGGTTCTGGGCCTGGATTAGACGCGTCACATCGGAGAAATGTAACACAATTTGTAAATAGGTGGCAGAGTTGCAAGAAAAAAAGTGGACAATCTCGAGATTCACCCAATGATCGGCGCTGTGCCACACGTCATTGTCGTCAAGCCACAGCAAGCAGCGCAATTCCTTGCTGGACGGTCGCGTGCCACGCGCTAAGCCGCTTTGGGGTGGCTCCTTCCAGGCCTGAATATTTCATGTGGCAGACCACAAGAAACTCGCATCATCGTCAACTTCCAATCCGCTCCCACTCCACAACCCATCTCTCTGCATACTCAAACCTGCACATCTGGCTTGCTGAACATCGTCTACAGCATCACGACCTGCTTCTACGATTCCCTCGCTCACGCAGAACCACAATCTGCCGCAGAGAATTCACTCCCAGCAGCAATCGAAATCCGTTGATTGGAAGCCTCAAAAATGTCTGACCTCACCGCCAACGATACTCCCATTCCATCCGTCGAGACCACGAATGGGTCGGGAATAGAGAACGTGAAGAACGCAGTCGTCAACAGTAAGGTTGGTGATAGCTCTTCATCCCAATATTCTCCTGTTCACCGTCGCTGACCTCTGAAACAGAAGATCCAAGCTCCCAGGCCCATCAACAGCACAACTGACAAGCTCTCTAGATGCCTCCGCAGCCGCCAACGCCGTCAAGAACCACCCAATAACCCAGAGCGTTGCCAACGGTATGCTCTGCAGCTTCCGGAAAACTCTGTTGGGCTAGTGCTGATAAGACGTGATAGGCCCTGTTGCAGAGAATATTAAGGATCAACACGCAAAGACCACATCCGAATTCTCCAACCTCGCTGCTTCGCGCACAACACCGACCACGCCTGCCGCTACCGGCCAGCAACTCACACACTACCACTCCTTCTTCTCGAGCCTCCTGTCATGGAACAACCCCCGAGCTTCCGGCATCGCCTATCTCTCGGTCGTGCTGTTCATCTTCGCTGCCCGATATCTCGATATCCTCCGATATGCCATGAAGCTTACATGGGTCACTCTGGCGATTACTGTTGCAGCTGAAGTTACTGGCAAGGCTCTGTTCTCGACTGGGTTCACTTCTCAGATCCGCCCAAAGAAATACTACACAGTGTCCAAGACTACTTTGGACTCAGTCATGGGCGATGTCACCGAGCTCATCAACTTCTTCGTCATTGAGTCTCAACGCATTGTCTTTGCCGAGAATGTCTTTGCCTCCGGTGCCGTAAGACACATCTTTCTTGTCTGCAGACGCAGCTAACAAAATTATAGGCTTTTGTTGGAGCTTTCCTCTCTTACTATCTGATCAAGATCGTCCCATTCTGGGGTCTTACCTTGATCTCCGCCTCTGTCCTCTTCCTTAGCCCCCTCATCTACAAGACGAACCAAGAGCTCATCGACCACCACCTCAAGAACGCCTCCGACGTGATCAACTCCCAAACCGAGCAAGTCAAGCAGCTCGCCAGCCACCACGCTGCACGAGCCACTGAGACCACAAAGCAATACGCTGGAGAATATGCTGCCAAGGCTCAGGATTTGATCGGTAGCCGCAGCCGTTCTGTCTCTCCCACCATCACCAAGGCTGAGCCTGCTGCCGTGAAGAAAGAGAACATCCCTGCTTACAAGAGCGAGGATTTCCCCGCTGCGCCGAAGGAGGAGTTCAAGTCTGTACCAGCGACAAGCAGCGAGCAGGAGCCTCTGATTGCCACATAAATCCTTAAATCTCCGAATGCTCTTTAGAGCTTTTTGGGAGACGACAGGTGATGGGTGACGTGGACGCACAATGACCGGTAATCAACAATAAGAACAATGATTGGTACGACAGACACACGATGCGATGCTATGTTATGCTTCTGGAGTCTCTGCCAATTTTCCTTGACTTCACGAATATCGGATATGGAATATGGATGCTGGCGGCATGAACGACCTCATGATCGGACTGGACTATTGTATTATGATGTTGAAGTCTCTTTTCCTTTACCTCTATCTCCTTTCTATCGTTGAGTTGCTGGCTCGGGTGATAAATCAATACCTTTGTGGCGAGGGAGAACTGGGGGATGTGGAGTGTCTTTTTTGCTGCATGGCTTGCGATGCGTATCTGTTGTGCTTTCTTGCTGGGTGGAGGTGAGGTTGTAGAGAATGAGGATGAGAATGAGAATATAATTCTGAGTGAGAAGTAGAGCGAACCTGGTTGCTATGAGGTGTACTTGACGTGTAAAGATTGAACCTCAACTTGCCCTGTTAGCCCTGCCCCAGCAATGAGGAGCCCTTCGAGTGAGGTTTATTTGTCTTTGATTTAGGAGACCCGAGGCTTGGGAACATCATGATACTGCAGTGGCTATGCTTTCCTGCCCTGTTAGGGATACACACTCGGTCATGGTCATGGCACGTCTAGAATTTTGTCTTTCAGGAGAGGGAAGGTTGAGCTGGGGAGAACTCCCAGAGTCTAGACCAGACTCATCTCATTCGAGAATAAATCGTTGTATTCCTGCTTAGCCCTTCTTCACTGGTTGGTTATTGGCTTCCACCAACCCAATCACTTCGTTCCTTATCTTAATAAATTCATGTAGTCGCGTAGTCATACGAAATTTACAGAAGTAGCGCGCCGTCCTCTTGTCTCGACGAATCCGGGTGGATGCGGCCATGTAGACAGCTGCACTTGGTTAGTAATTGGCATTCAGCTTTGCCAAGCACAGGTACTTCGTCTCTGCAAGGCACTTGTTTCCTACAGGTTCTAATTACATATGTCACTCTCTCTCGAGTCTATAAAAGTCAATTCCAGAAGCTGAAATCCGTATAGTGAAAAAAGACTTACATAAGAGCTACACAAGATGACCACCTTTCTGGGCAACACACTTGTTCATACGTCGCTGTCAAACATCGTGAAGCATCTCCATGGCAGACTTTGAAAAATCGAGAAAATTCTGGTGGGGTTGCCTTGGAGGGTTGAGAGGTTTGGGCGGTTGAAATATTAACGTGTGTCCTCTATACAGCCTATAATCCTTGTCAGCATGAATCTACCAACTTTCGTCGCACAGTCTCCTACCTCCTCGCGTTACTTACACGTTTGCGGAAGCGGCTCGACGCCAATTGCGCGACAAAGCGCATGCCCCGCAGTGAAATCGTTCTCTGCACCGTACAGTTACTAACGAAATCGGCTTCCCTACAAACTCATTTTGAAATTTAAAAAGAAAAGAGACGGCACCTTGGCAGAAGAGGCTAGACAGCTCAAAAGATCTTGGCTAGCGAAAAGCAGATTTCACGGTATCCCTTAAGCTTCCCCATACTTGCATACGCTCTTGCTATTTCTTGGCTATGTATGTGTGTGACGGCACGCATGCCAGAGTCACTGAAAAGTTTGGTGAGATGTCCTATCCTAGTCTCGTATGAGAATTCCTTCATTGGAGGATCTAACACTAAAGAGAGAACAACAATAAAGGATGACAGGGGTGATATCTATATATAAGAGGGCAGCTGCTACGGTTTTCATACTCCGGGCTCGCTAGACCAGATCACCCAGTCTTAGCACGTGACACTAGAATTGTCACAATGTGACCACAATTAACAGCAGTTTCAGTCCTTGCATGATTCAAACGACATTTGTGTGAACGGCCTATTGCCTTCGCTAATGTCCGAGTACGCTCCCCCCCTCTTTTGAGTCAGTCAGAGCTTTGTTACACAATATCAAAAGCCCGCAACCTAGGATGCCCCATTTCCCCACTGAACAACTCGCCGCCCGTTATCCCATACACGTATGCTTCTCCAACCAAGATATAAAGTTCTTTGCCAGCTGTCTTCCGCAAAATAAAGGGTGTACAACCCCCGAACAATACACTTACTACGTCTCCCTCCCGTGCATTCCATGGCCCCAACCCTATAAAACCTTTCGAGGTTACGAACATAGCTCTGCCGATAGAAGCGCTATGAATTCGCTTTCTGAGCTCTTTGTACTTCGTTCGCGATTCGGACATAAGCTTTAGATTGGTCGTTGGATTCAACGACGGTATGTCGTAGCCTTTCTCTATCATATAATCCCACATATTGTTCATGATCTGCTGCTCCATAGGTGTCTCGATGTTCTTTTGCCAACTGCTTTTATCTGTGGCGCTGAAACTGTCCTGGACTCTCGAAACCCATGCCCCGCGGTTGGCCCAGGTCTCGAAGTAGTTCTTGTCTTTGTCTGTCGCACTTCGAGCACTAGCATAGTCTGCGATATGTGTTCGCCAATAAGCATTGTATCGACCTCCTGACTTTTCATATGGACAGTTAGGGACAGGAATTGTTGCAAGATCCTCCCACTCTTGGAGTGTTTTATTTTCTAGGCGGTCAATAGGCAGGAGGTGCAGCTCTGGACACCAAGGACGAGCAAGGCTCACGATCTTGTCAAATAGGACGCCTGTTAATTTTAACGTCTGGGAATCAGAGTCGTAACCTGAGGCAAAATGGACTTGTCTCGCTTTCCCAGAAGCCCAATATCGTGGCTCCTCATCAATGAGAGATGGAAAGGGTTCGGAATCTTTTGAGCTCCATTTTGTCCAGTCAGGGACTCAGGATGGGAGGTTCTCTAGCTCGGTATCCTTAGGTTGGTCAGACTTCAAAGCGTCTGGGTTGAAGACAAACTGCGTGTTGCCCAGGTTATCCCAAGTTTTTATCCACCCCAATGGTAGACTGCGCCAGTGATCCATATGTTGAGGCGATGCTGGAGGCTGATCTGACAGTGGACTAGTTTCTTGATATTCTTTAGTGAGGTGATTATAAAAGCGAAATCGAGAACCATCTTGACGTCGCTCCCAGCCATGTGGAAGCCTCGCCCAGCCTTTCCGAGGAGGTCTGCCTTCTCCTTCTGCTACGAGACCGTCTGGATCTAAGAATCGGATTTGGTCGAGAAGGCTCTAAATTTGCGATTGCTGCTGAGCGTTTTGGCGCTGCATAACAGGCTCTCTCTTTAAATTGAAGAGAAGTAGGTGCTTATGTGCAATGATCATTGCTCTTGCAACATCAGTAAATATCTTGGATGTTGGAGAGCTGTAATCTGGTATAAGACTGAGGGTTTTAATATCGCTCGCTAGTCCAAGAAATGCATAGATTCGATCCCTTGGCACCGTAGCCTCAAATCGTCTAAATGTGTACAGCAGATTGTACAAGGTTTGATCCCAAGTTTTAGACCGCCATTTTTCCTGCAAGGCCATAAGGGTGATGTATTCAGCGTCAGGAAAGGCATATTTGGCAATCACGCTTCCTTCGTCCGTGTGCTTCGCCCTTTGATTTCTGTCCTGGCCGAGAATGCCATACACATCATCACGCATTCTTTTCGTGATGGCCTCCCAAGGCACCTCATCTGGACCACACATAATAACAGCCTTCCTAGCCAACACCACTTCTTGAACGATCCAAACTCGCCGCCACCACTTGCGATCAAGTAACTGAGCAAGTTCACCCACTTCCAGAGCTTTAGGATCCCATTCTCCAGTTAATCCTTGCGATATTCTGTTTTTGAGGCCCTTTCCTAGTCCAAATTTGCGCTCGGTCTTCCAAATGTTTGTGGCGAGGGAAAAGCTACCGCTTGGATTGGCCAGTGATTGCATTGCAATCCTCTCGCCAATTCCGGTGTCACCAAGCCAGATTACTACTTGCCGGGCTTGCTCATATATCCGCTTCATTAGCAAGATTTGCTGTTCTCGTTCCCGGACCGCCTCTTGAGCCATGCTTTGGTTGATACAAATCGCATCGATCCAAATCATTCTGGGTTTGGAAGTTTGCCGTAGTCTGAGAAGGGCTGCGAATAAATTTTCAAAAATTGGGAAGCGTTGGGAATTGAGGAGAATGAATTTGCCAGGATCGGGAGCGGGACCACCCCCATGTGTAGGAGAGGGCTTCGTATTCCGGGGGGTTATTGAGTAGATAGGGTTCGAACTTGCATTGGATTTCATCGGACTCTTTCTTCGCCGGCTGAATCCTCAAGATCCTGATCTCGCCATTGGCGGAATCGACGGGCGTGTACACCTGAGAAGTCATCTTGGACAGCTCTCAAGCTGCCGTTGCGTTCTTCAGAGATTATGTGGGGTGATGAAAGCTGGGCTTATCTTTTTGGAAAGTATATCAAAACCTTTCCATGTCATAACAGAAGATTGGTTTTGGTGCGGCTGAAAATGCCGCTAATATAGATTAGTACAAGCAGTCAGAAGATGCAAATGCCACGTGACCCTACCGCAATATACTGGGTTATACAACTTAGAACTAATAAAGTGTAGTATTATAAAGCAGTTTTATTAAGCTCATAACGTTTTAGTGAGGGCGCGACCAAAAAACCATGCGCATTGGCAAATTAGCGCGTTTTGCACAGGTTGTTGCAACTGACTGTGAGCATATCCCCATAAAAAATCTGCTCGAGAAGGATCTCGCACCCACTTCAACACTGTATCAATCAACGGTATACCCAACAAACCCCTCCACCAGCAGCTCAACAACCAAACCCTCTGTCAACAGGCTCTACAATTCAGGGCCATGGAGAGGAAAGTTTCGTTGCCAATGGCACCCACATTCATGGTGTCTGCACCAGGAAAAGTCATTGTCTTTAGTGAATATGCTACCGTGTATGGCAAGCCAGCCATTGCCGCAGCCATCTCTCTCAGATCCTATCTCCTTGTCACCACCCTCTCTAAGTCCCAACGCACCGTTAAACTGAATTTCAGAGACATTGGCTTGAGTCATATATGGAAAATCGACACTCTGCCATGGGATATTTTCAACCAATCTTCTAAGAAAAGCTTCTATTACTCTATTGTGAATACCCTCGACCCTGAATTACTCGACGCCATTATGCCGCATACAGATCTGTGTCGCAGGATCTTCCAGAGAAACAGCGAAAGATCCATGTACGATCTGCGGCTGCCTTCCTCTATCTTTTCCTCTACTTAGGCTCCCCGGAAAGCCCTGGATTCATCTACACTCTTCGATCTACCATTCCAATTGGCGCTGGTCTGGGTAACAGTGCCAGTGTCTACGTCTGCTTAAGTGCAGCGCTACTCCTTCAGATACGCACCCTTACAGGACCTCACCCTGATCAGCCTCCCGAGGAAGCAGAAGTACAGATCGAGCGCATTAATCAATAGGCCTTCGTGGGCGAGTTGTGCGTACACGGAGATCCTAGTGGGGTCGACAATACGATCTCCACAAGTGGGAAGGCTATGATCTTCCAGAGAAACCACTCTGGACCATCATCCATCACTCCTCTCACCAAGTTCCCGAAACTACCACTCCTTCTCGTTAACACACAGCAACCACGTTCAACAGCTACGCAGGTAGAGAAAGTCAAAACATTAAAAACCAATCATACTAAAATAACAGAGTTAATCTTAGATGGGATTAGTCAACTTACAACTTCTGCACTAGAGCTTATCTCATCCGCCGATTTTAACGGCGATGGCATTTCTGATACCCTCAAGCGCTTGGGCACTCTGATTTGTATGAAACATGGATCCCTGGTTTCATTGGGGGTCTCTTACCCCCGCCTAGAGCGTATCCGTAAGCTTATAGATTATGCGGATATCGGCTGGACAAAACTCACCGGTGCTGGAGGTGGTGGATGTGCGATCACACTCTTCCGGCCAGATGTTAAAGAGGAAACTATCAAAGAGCTGGAGCGGAAGTTTACTACAGAAGGATTTCAGAAATATGAGACCGTCCTTGGTACTGATGGGGTTGGGGTTCTTTGGCCTGCCGTATTCCGAAACAGCATCAGTGGAGAGGGTGGCAAAGAGATCGATTAGGAACTATTTGAAAATGCTGTTGGTGTTCAGGGTATTGAATAACTAGTTGGAGTGGGAGTGCAAGAAAACCGAAAAGGGTGGAAGTTCTGGACACGAGCTGTTGTCTGAGATGAAAATATTGAATGACTGATTTACTTCTACCTCATGCGAGATGACGAGCGGTGTTCACGAATTTTATCTAGGACACGGCATAAGATCCATGCTCGGAAAAGTGATAGAGGATGGTGTCATTCGTGCTATGTTGAGGCGGATAATTGAAGTAATGATTGAAGTGAAGGACGGGGTAATGGATGAAGATGGGTGGTAGGACCTGGGTTTAGATGGTGGTATGATGATGGATAGAGACTTGATGGAAAAGAACTCTAGAATAGTAAGCCTTAGTCTAATTATCATTCCATCAATATTCGTGCACATCAAATTATCATATCGACCTAAACGAATATTAAGACTCAATCATAGAAGAAATGGATGAGTCGTTCGCGGACTTTTGGGAGGTGATTGACCATCCGAACTAGGTAGCTAACACGACTCTTGGGGTGAGAATGATGATGAGGATCTGAGGAGAAGTTGAAGGAGAGCCAGGAGACTAAAAGTAATTGTGGTGAATATTATCATTCCTGGGTCTAAGGGGCCGCCTTGGCGGAAGCAAAAAGGGGCTTCGGGTAGAGGAATTCGCCAAGATATTGCCAAGATATTGCCAAGATATGTGGCCCTGCTCAGCCCCCACCTACAAACACAAAGTAGGAAACGACATCATTCGTTATCAACATTGTTGATTCTTACTGCTCTGCGTCCGTGATGAATGGCGGATATTATTAATCGCATCCTCATAGCTACAGAGTCTGCTATTCGGCATGAGCTGCCTCTTTTATCTAGTCCACCAAGCCCCATTCAAAGTCAAACTTACCATACGCGCCGTCCCTCCTTTCCACCTTCCAGGGAGCGAGCTTAGAGACATTCATTACTACTTGAGTCGAAGTATTTAAGAGTTAGCCTCGAGGCTTCCCCAGTTTCGATGGTAACTTTTAGCTTTATATCTTGTCGCCCAACGTCTTGGCAAGTAAAACCAATCTTGTGGCTGGCTGAACAAGATACATGTCTCAATCAGCCACAGGAAAATCTCCTGACTAGCAAACCTTGTTCCCCAAACTTAAGTACAGCTGCATTCCCCGCATTATCTTGTCTACTTTCATACAAATAGATCGAAGTCAGTTGCCTCAGGATTTAACATGAAACATCCTATTATTTTCATACTATTTGCAATTATCAAACTATCCATAGCAACAACTTGCAACCACGACAATGTCCTACGAGCACTCCTACAGAAATCAACCGACGCATCCTCGTTCTGCGCTACCTACCTCGGAACCTCAAGCCTGTCCGCCTCCGTCATACTATACGACGTAACTATTGTAGGAGGAACATTTACACAGACTTACGGACCAACAGAGACCGCGACTCTCTTCCAAGCCTTCAGCAAGACCATCAGCACCAAAGCCGTCACAACCTCCTACAAACCCCAACTCCCAGCTCGAACAGCCAGCAGCACGCTCTTCTCAATCCCCACCCCAGCATCTTACGTGGCGACTTATCCAGTGTCAAGAATCAGCAGTGCCTGCTCCTGTCTTTCCGTCGCGATACAGGATATCCCAGTCAACGTGAACTGCGACGCACCCACACAGTACGTATCTACGGAGACCATCACCGACGCCACCGTCTTCACAGCAACAGGAGGCAAGAAAACCACTACGCTGAAAATCACAAATACCCACACAATCATCACCTCTACGCAAACCATTGTCCTGCCGTTCCCGACAACTTGTCCAGGTATGGCGAATGCGGAGTATGTCGGTGCAGATGGCTCGCCCTGGTTCCGCTCCTGCGCCGACTCCTGGGGCGGGAGCAGCACCATCAGTACTGGAACTGCTACAAATCTCGACAGCTGCATCGACCAGTGCGTTGCTAATAACCAGAAAGTGAAATACGCACAGTGTATTGGAGTAGAGTTTGACCCGACCAATGGTAACACATGCGCGCTTTTGAGCTTCGCGACGTACCCAAATGGGAATGGAATATATGAAATCGCAGGACTGAAATTTTGGGAGGAGCCGTTTCCCACCCTTCCTCCTGGCTTTTGTGAAAGTGCTGTTTCGAGTTTTCTGGCTACTGCTTCGCGGGTCTGAGAGAGCTTGGTTAGCAATATTTTGTTGAGGATTGTGGAAGATTAAAACTCGAAAATGAAGGCTAGAGATCAAGGCCGCAGGAAATCATCTTAGGATTTATCGCATTGTGTATATCTGTGTAGTATGTAGATAGAAACAAGAAACAAGTTAAAGTCAACAATCAGCACTCCACCAACCTCCACCATTCTCCGTTTAAAACTAGGAAAGCCTGTTCTCAATGCAAGATCCAAATATTTATGGACAGTTTGCTGCGCCACTAGCGGGGTCGATGTAACCGAGGCTGATGAAGTCCTCATAGCTCCAGTAGTCGCTCTGCATCCCCTGTCCAGCCACAGCAGTATCGCCCGAGAACTTTGCAGTCCAGTACGCAGACCCATGATCGTACTTTGCAAAAGCGTAGAGCCCCGTGTTGAGATTCTTAGCCCGCGTGGAAAACAGGTTGTCGGCTACGGTCTGGATGGACCACTCGCCAACGAAGACGGGGAATTTGCCATCGCCTGCGGACGCTTTGGCATCAGAGCAGATAACGGACGATACATTGGTGGAGTCTGTGGGGCGGCCGGCAAAGTAGTAGTTGTGCACATCGAAAACAAGATTCGTTCGGGCTGGAAAGTTGGGAGACCAGTATGCCTCGCCCTTGAAGCTGCCCTGGAACATGACGGGGATTTTGGCGTTGACTGCTTGCACTTTGGCGATGACTCCTTGGATATACTTGAGGACCCAAGCAGCGCCGTTGTCGGAGAGTGCTGCGGGAGTACCAAATGATGTGATTTCGATGTTGTCTACAGGCTCATTGATGGGCTCAATGGTGTATGACTGAGGGAAACCAGAGCCTTGAACATAAGCAATGACAGCGTCGATGGCTTCATAGGAGTATGTTAATGCTGTCGCATTGTTGAACCACCCATAGTGACCGTTGGCCTCGCCAAATCCCATACCGTTAACACCGCCAGGCAGACTGTGCACATCGATGATGATATGCATATTGTACTTTGCAATGGCGTAGGTGGCGATGGTCTTGAGGAAGGAAACCTGGTTGCCTGAGTAAAGCTGGGAGCCGGGAACCTTGACCCAGGCAGCGTATGTGGTTGGGATTCGAAGAATGGTAACGCCAGCTGCTGCAAGTGTGTCGATGTCTGATGGCGTAATGAAAGTTGCATAGCGCCTCTCGAGAACAGGACCACATTGGCTGCCCAGGCGTGCGCAGAGACCCCATTCATCGGTGGTGTTGCCACCGTATTGCGCCCAGAAAGCAGAGTCAATAGTGTCTTCCTGTTCTAGCCAGCCCCCAAGATTGACACCGGAAGCTTTAAATGTAGTCCAGTTCACATAGCTCGGTGTGGGTACAGCTATTGCAACTCGTACTATCGAAGCGAGGAAGATATAGATCCTGAATAAAAACATCATTGCTACTGCTTAGTTACGGTTTTGGCTGGGGAGAAGCCTGTGAAGGTGAATTTGCTGTTTGTTGAAGAGAGTCTACACTCTACCTCAAGACGAGTCTCGAGAGAGGAATTATATGTATTTTAGTAAACCGGAAGAGCTATTGTCCATCCACCGGGTGTACAAGTAGTCTAAGTCCAATATCCGGAGTCGAGGTGGAGTCAATTTTAAAAATCAATGCAGTATGACGATCCCCTCGCTCTCCGCTTTCACGGACAGAACCGCGAGTAGTGGTGGAGGCAATCCTTTAGAGAGGTTTAACTCCTCCACTTCTGCAGGCAACACCTCCCCTTTGCGGGGCCCCACAATTGGATCCAACCCTCACAGTCTCGCATTTCCGCTTTTCTCCCCTGTACCCGTACCCCGCTTCCCGTTTGGAATTGGGATTAGCTCCAACCTTAGACCTATCATATCTCATGTTACTTTTCGAAGGATCACAGGCAGGAACCTCCTAGCAACATGTTTCTTTAGTCCACCAATTATGTGAATTTGCGAACACTGCACGCCACTCCTTATCCAATAATTCCGGCCAAAGTGGTATATCGAGTCTGGTGATGTGGGGCAGCATCTGAATTTCTGCAAGACGAACCCTTGCTTGCACTTCTCTTCTCCATTTCCATGTTTATTTGAGAAGAGCCGGTTATATAGCCTTCGATTATGAGCATGGCTGGCAGTTCGAACTACACTTCTTCCTCGCTTTCTTCTATTTTTCATCGTTAACTCTCAGTGACGACGCATCAGGTAAGTTAATATCTCATGGATTCGCATGAGTGACTTCTTTTACAGGAAGCCGGCTCGCTGTATTCTTGACCTTGTACCTGAATGTCTCGATCATATTGGAAACGGATAGACTAAGACAGCTAAGATTGGGAAAGGGTCGATCTTCGGGTTAATCGACCCCGAAGGCGTTTTCAAGGCTATGCAACGCTCGTATTCCCTTTCCTGCCATTTTCTCCTGTAGGTTGCTAAAATTGATGTGTCTTCCGTATGCACGAGCAATCCGTCGGCTAAAAGTGGAGGCGGCCGCTTATAAGCGAGGAAAAGGGGGTGGGGTTCCGAAACTTTATTTCAATCACAAGATGGGAATACTACCATAAGCCGCATAGGAGATTAAGCGGTATACGATGATGTATACTAGACCGAAGCATTCCTCGAGGTCGTAAAGCACTGCACCAAAATCGAATGTAACTCTGGTGAGTGAAGGGGAATATTCATGCGGGAAGAGGATCTGCCTGGTGGATGCGGATGTCCATATGCCTCGAGGTCGCTTGAGATGGTCGATACCCTCAAGGACCAGATTTTATTGCACTTTCAAGCTCATGAATTCTTTCATTAAAGTTTCTTCGTATATTTTGGGCACCCCCTTAGCTTTTCTAATTATGATTGCTATGCTCGTTTTTAAACCCTCATGTTTTGAATGAACTTCGAGCTCTGAGCAGAATGGTTCCAATCCGGCTATGTAAAAAAGCCAGTACTCAGAACTAATCAAGATTATGAATCAGACAGTTTTTTCAACACTAAGACTAATACAAATCCAAAGAAGCAATTTTTGGAAAAGAAAAGGCGCCATTTACGCATCCTGTTCCCTCAAACTCCATGTGACCATATTAGTGACCCGCTTTTCTTCGACCCATAAGCCATAGGTTGTCAACTTTAAACATGTTCTTCCACCCTCAATGTGAATTTTGTCAGTGGCCAGCTATGCAATGCTGGCATTGGACGCACCAAATCTGTGGTCGACTCTGTGTCCGGTCCTGAGCCACCCGTTGTGCTCACCGCAAAACTGCGCTTGCCATTCAGCTCGTCCTCAGGATGCTGTTCAGTTGCATAAACGGCGTGAGTGCGCCGGGTGTATACATAGTTAGATGAGGAAGAGCCGGTGCCTGTGGACGGAGCCCGACCGCACAAGATGCGGTATAAGGGCTTTAATGGTGCAGCGCAGGCGCAGAACAAGCCTGTGGAACTTTCCACAGCAGACCAGGTTGTGATATCACTTCCATCCCCTATTTTTCGCACACAACCTCAATAAGATTTTGTTCAACGGTAGAATTTAGAGTATAGCAAGACCAAAATAGCACGGAAAGGTAGAGGATGAGAGGGCCAAGTCAATGAAAGGGCTTTAACTAACAGGTTTCATCACTACTGGAGTTAAATTGGGTAACTCGGGCTACGCGCACTATCGCAGCCATGATGGCAAGCACGCTGAGAGACACAACTACCAGAAGACCAATTTTCTGGCGACGCTCGATTTTTAATGTTACTATGAAGAAGTCAGCTAGATTGCCGTGTTCGACGTAGATCCACAACTTACAAATCCGCGGAACAATGAACACCAAGAGCAAGACGTCAACGAGAATATTGCAAATTCCAGTTGCCCAAAGAGTTGCACGGTAGTTGTTACACGTCGACGAATCCTCATTTTTCCAAGCATCACTGATAGGATGGCACTGGAACGTGCTTGTAAGTAAAAACAGAGTGGTGTAGCAACCGATGAAGGCTAAAAGGCTGTACATCGCATATCTATTCTTCTTGTCACTGTTGAAAATACGAAGAAACAAAGTGCAGATCGCAATTTTTGTTGTACCTAAAACCAGCTGGTAGACAAGGCGAACGAAGTAGCCCAGGAATAGTGTGGTCTGGTAGTCACGAATTGTTATGGCGGACTGGTGGTATCCAACGCCGTATCGCGTGAGAACGCAAGTCAGAGTCGTGAGAATGATCTCGAAGCTCTATTGAGAAATAATTAGCGTCATGACTCACAGAATAAGAGGAGGTTGGATTGTCTGCGTGCCCAAGATATCAGAATCCATGAATCATCGTTTCCCCAGCTACGGGTTACGAAGCCTCGAGTAATGAGTCGAGCGAGGACTGTCACTGATGCGATAGTGAATGGAACTAAGCTCCCAACTAAGATTTGTGAGACCCGGGACTCGGTCGAATAGTTTGGGTCCTAGACTGCCGTTAGCTTAACCTTTCTTTGACATCTCGAGAACCTTAGTTATCTTGTAGCACGCATTAACAAAAAAAGAATAAACACGACTCACGCACCTTTGAGGCCGCCATAGCAAATTTTAGAAGAACATATGTTCTCAATCTCCCGTTGAAAAAAGGCAGGGAATGATTAAAGAAGAGATTCAAGTCTGGACAAGGGTAAGATTCAGAAGGACATCCCCTGCTTGATAGCCACAGTGCGTTTATGTCACACCACCCCAGCCTGCTTTCCAAACACGGGGTACATCAAAGATGCAGGAGCAGCACTCCGGAATGTGGGGTTTCCGTCTCTCGGTATCCCGGGTGACAATGTTGCTGAATTCCAGCATTTACAATCCCCTCTTGACCAATTGCTGTGGTCAAAACCCTTGTTCTCTTCTATTAAGAACAGGGCCCACTTGATTGTCGGTTCCAGTGTCGAGATCCATGCTAATACGATCCTAGCAAAAATACTCAAGCGTAACATGGAGTCGGGTGGGCTCCTTCTGAGGGGATTAACACTTACATCGTACTAATCCGAGTTACAGGAAAATTGTTCCTTCTTTTTAGAAATGCTACTCATTGCTCGCTAGTTGAGCTATTTGCTATAATGCAAAAATTTGGTCTGGAATGTCATTCTAGTGCTTGCAATAACAAAATATAGGAGTTACGATTTGTAATCAATAACAAGCCTAGGGAGCTATCCTCTGAACTGTTTAACTAAGTTTGTAGACTTTATACATGAATTTCTGTCAATGGATAGGAATAGAAGTGATCGACTCGTCACAGCCTGTATTTACTCTTGATTTGAATTGTTAGATGATAATCTTATATATTGCGCGTAAATTATATTCCTATCCACTAATTTCACCCAACTTCTAGATGCAAAATAATTGTCCTTCTCAACTGCTACATCAATATCAGATCTTGACCTCAATTTCAAGTCTTGGATCCTCCATTTCTTCCTCCTACACCAACCATAATGTCTTCTGTCTTGCCCATGGACCAAAGAAGTAAAGTGGCACAGCCAGAAGTAAAATAGCCCATTGTATTGCTGCCATATCCCAGAACATCTTGACGAGTCCCGCTTTAGCAAGCCAGGCAGGCGTGCTCAGCGTAATGCCGAACGCTACGGCATTCTTCCCCGCATTGATGAGCACAAGGGCTTCGGAGCCAGTTGCTGGCCAGCCATCGACAACAACGGAGAGAACGACGGACGGCACAAAAGCCAATGCAGAGACTTGCATGGCGTAGCCAGCTGCTGCTGCATATGCGCTACCGCCATGAGCGAGTATGTATGCGAAGACGAGAAGACCGGGGGGTGCAATGGCAAAGGGCATTATGAGAGCCGGCATACGATATTCTGGGACGTGGACTTCTGCGTGGGATCTTCGGCCGAAGAAGCGCGACAGGTAGTCAGTGAAGGGTCCTGCAATAGGGTATGCAATGACAATGCCGAGGAATGATGAGAGGGCGAACAGGCCAATTCCTGATGAGGTAAAGAGGTAGGGGGGCGGAGAAAGAAGCTGTGGAGCAATTGTTGCAATCATTACAGCGCTATCGTATGTTAGCAGTTTGATTGAATAGCAGCAAATTTTTAAAAGAATATTGTACTGTACTCACCCTCCGAGGAAGACACCGTAGGAAATAGTAGCGAAAAGAACTTGTGGAACTAGAACGAAGCGGAAAGGGAGTGAGAACTGGCGAGGCCAGCCCAAAAGCCCTCTTGGTTCTGTACCACGGTTCCGCAAATTGACAAGATCTCTCCAGTATGTGCCAGCGTAAGGAGGATTCAAAGGAAGCTCCGTAGATTCAACTTGGCCGCTCGCAGTTTTTTCGTTATTCTCGATCGTTTGGACCGCTTCCTTGTCGGCTTCCTGTGCAGTTTCCCCTTTGTAAAGAACACGGCGATAGTTCGTCTCGGGAAAGAACAGCAAAACAAGGATAAGGTTTACACCGATGAGGATGGCGCACAAGATGAATAGCCTAAAAAAATAATTTTAGCATGGATAGTTCTTGGGTTTCGAGATTCTCAAGACGCTTGCAGGCTTGAGTGAAAGGTCCTGTGCTCTGAGCTGTCATACCAAAAG
Source organism: Stipitochalara longipes BDJ (assembly GCA_009732865.1). Classification (NCBI taxonomy): domain Eukaryota; kingdom Fungi; phylum Ascomycota; class Leotiomycetes; order Helotiales; family Hamatocanthoscyphaceae; genus Stipitochalara; species Stipitochalara longipes. Next base: position 999,724 of record ML769347.1, on the reverse strand, counting down.
ACAAATTTAGTATTGAAATAAGCTTACCATCTCCAGCCCTTTGCGCCTATCAGAAATCCCGCAATCATAGGTCCAATTTGTGACCCTCCAGAAAGACAAAGCGAAAATACCGCCATTGCTGTGGCGAAATAACGTTCCATGTAGAGATCTATAGTGAGGTTAAACAATCCAATCTTTCCAAACAATTCCCAAATCCAGTAGACTTACCTGCAACTATTGCCGGGCCAAGGGAGTCGATACTACCAGCAGCAAAGCAGGCCACGACCCGTGAAGCCACAAGGCTGTTAAAGGTAGTGGCTTTGATGCTCCAGATGGTGCATGCCAAGAAAACCATGAGGGCGGCGATAATTGTTGGTCGCTTTCCCAAGCATACCGCAGTCGGGGTCCAGAATACGTTCCCCACGCCCAGGGCCAAGACAGGATATGAAATCGTGTTCACCAACTGGGAATTTCCCACATAGAACTCTATGGCCAGCTCACCGAAGCCAGTTGTAATGCCCGCTGCGTACATGTTTGCGAGGAACACCATGAGGCAGATGTTGGCAAGAGCCAAGTGTCTAATATACGCTGGCCAGAACTAATGTAACACAAGTTGCGTCAGTCAAGGGGCGCATGAGGGTTGTAGAGCTGCTCACCTTTGGATCACCAGCTGTGCACTGGGAGAAAGAGGTTTGCGGAGCCATAATAAGAGCAAGTACAAAATGTCGACGATATTGTGACGATGTTTAGGTGGGGCATGTGCTGTGTAAAGGCAAGTGTAGCAAGTAAAATAGTCACAGCCTCAGAGTATAGACGAGAATGTACTTGTAGACCTAGTTGCGGAATGATGAAATCCTCTCGAGTAAATAAAGAGAGAAGAATCCAGAGAGGAGCAAGCGTGGGATAGTCGAAGAGATGTCCGTGAAGGAATCTGTGACTGGAAACAGGGGCATAATACCTGACAGGCCTTGGCTCACGACATGAGAGGATCCCACTGTTGCCCCAGACCTTCGATGGTAATGGGCCCGGGGCGAAGGCGGGGGCGGGGTCCGCGGAGTTGTGGAGCACGAGCTAGACATCCTAGTTGCTCAGTAATGTCTCTAATATTCACAGAAGAACATTCTCATGCTCCGCAAATATGCTGCGGAATCGAGGGCCATGCAGAAGTGCTTGTGGTGGAGCCGGTGCTGCTTACATCATCCCGGTGGCTGCTATGGTCCATGCCCGCCGGAATGTGGCAGTTGAACTTAATTGTCTGCTCAAAACCCCGCTCCCCTGCTTATCACAAAGTTTCTCGAGATAGAACGAGGCGATTGGTGATAAAAATTAGTCGAATACAGCATCAGCCCTGTGTCGAAAACTTGTGGACGACCCTGATAATGTGTTCATAGCAAACCCCTGGCTAGCCTATCTGGGCAATTTTACCCTTTTTCTAATGACTAATCTACTCGCCTCCAGCACCAGTGCTCTCTTACAAGGAAACCCAGACCGCATGAATGAATAATATGGACTTCTTCCCCGCCTCCACCTCCGCATCCACGATTTCCACTTCCCCTTATTATTTTTCGTCCATCCCGTACGCTCCCAGCTCACCCCAGTGCTTGGAAGGCCCGTCCTAAGTCCCAACTCCCAAGTCTCGGCTGGGTGATATGCCATGGAGATGCTTCTGGATGCAGTTATGACAAGAACATCTGACCTTTCAGCACGAGCCGACCCAACCATGACCGGACCGGTGCTTCTCGGCTCGGGTGGCGAAGGTATGGAGTATGGAGAGGGGGTTGATAATGAGGCTGAACTCAGTCGCAAACGGCCACGACCACTTTCCGGGTCGCCACTAGCAGCAGATACACACCAATGTCACATCTGCCAGCGCTCATACGAGCGGGCGGACCGACTAAGCCGCCACCTCAAGACGCATGAGAATGCTCGCCGGTATCACTGTCAGCAGTGTCCGAAAGCCTTCAACAGAGCAGACCTCCTCAAGCGGCATGTGATGATACATCCTTCTAGTTGTGACGATGCTGGCTTGGGTGATGTTGGCATCGGCTTTCCACGCGCTGACCGAGCAAGTCAAGCATGCATCGCATGTGCAGCAGCGAAGGCTCGTTGTGAGGATCACAAGCCCTGCTGCCGGTGCCAGAGGAAGAAAATCACGTGCGAAGTCCCAAGGCACACGGCGAACCGCGCTCGAGGGCCACCATCAAGCTCCAAAAAGTCCCAAAGCTGCTCTTCTAGTCCTAAGATTCCCGCTAGCAATTATATTCATACGACACTGCAACAGTCTACGAATGGTATATCGAGACTCCGGCCACAGAGAGAGCATGCGGTCAACCCCGTGCCTCGTGCTTCAGTCGAACACCCATCAAGTGTGATAAGCCCCGACGCAAATTACTACAACTCAGACATTTGCGATAGCCAGGCTGCCAGTCAAAGTGGTGCGGATAGTGAAATGCGTGGGCCTACATTAATGGAAGGTATGCTAGCTCAGATGGATATCTATGATATGCATTCTCAGCCGATGGCTGGCGATCAGCTCCTCCTGGACAACATCATGAACGAAATCCTCTTCATGCCCAGTACAGCCGATTTTAACAATCAAGAGCTCGACGTCAACTTCTTGGACTTCGTCTTTCGGGAAGAACAATTTGAAATGTTTCCCGCCCTTTCCACAGAAACTAGCAATGAGGCTACCACCGTCAAAGTCAAAGCGGCAGGTCGACCTTCCGGAAACACTCGTGATATTCATGCCGGATATGCTGCCTTTACACGCTCACCGTGGCTTTATACACCAGCACAACGAGATTGCGTCCTCCGTGACGGCGGAGACTTGACATTGGACGAGGACAGTATCACTTCGGCATTGACGCCAAAATCCACAGGTTTGACACCTATTGCTCCAAGCTGCGGTTTTCCTACAATCACATCGGCGATGCGGGACAAGATGTATTACTTGGTATCAACGATGAATCGGTACACAAGCCGCATACCAGACTTCCCTTCTCTCGACGTTATCAACCAGGTAGTGGAAGCCTTTTTTGTCAGGCAGACTTATCAAGTGGATAACTGGATTCACGTGCCAACAATTGGACAGTCAGATATTATTCTAGAGTTGGTTTTAGCTTTGGTAGTTGCAGGGTCGACCGTTACATCAGTGCCTGCAATCTGGAGGATGGGTCTTGTGCTCCAGGATGTGGTTCGGATAAAGCTTGGGGAGCTGGTAAGATTCTTCATAGCTATCATTGAACATCCATCAGCTTAACATTGTAGTGGGATCAAGAAAATATTGCGACGCGCAAACTTCAGCCTTTGCAAGCATGGATGCTCTGTTTAGATGCAGGGCTATGGAGTGGATTCCAGAGGCCAATGGAGGTCACAGAGAGCTTTGCACAGACGTTGATCACAGTATGTTTTGTCATATTTCCAGGCAATTGAATATACATAGTGAGTTCAATGAAGCCCAACGCTGACGCATGGCAGATGATGCGTCGCGGCGGAATGCTTGGGGCGGCTCCTGACACACAAGCTCTCATCCCTCACGAATCCGACACGGGACAGATTCTTGAAGCAAAATGGAAGAAGTGGATACAACGAGAATCATTCAAAAGGTTGGTCAATAAATCATTACCTTATGAGATTATTTTAATGATAGTTGTGAAGGCTTTCAATTCATTTGTTCCTGCATGATACCAGAACATCAATCGCTCTTCAGAAACATCCACTTGTATCAATCATGGAGCTTACGATCTCGCTACCAGCATCCCAGAACATTTTTCTTGCCGGCTCGGCTACAGAATGGAAATCGTACTTTCCTCAACACAGCGTCCCTCTTGCACGGCCCTCACTTCAACTAATTGATGTCATGCATGACATAACGATTCTAGAAAACCTCCAGTCCGAGGTTGACGTCAGTCTCTGTTATATGGCTGCAGCCCATGGATTCTGGTGCCAGATCTGGGGCTTCCGCGAATCCTGGAAATTTCATGCCATGGGCAGCAGCAAGGACTCGGTGCACCGTCTGTGGCTCGTCACGCAGCAACGTGAGCTTTATCATCAAGTCAAGGCTTTCGAGGAGAATCTGCTCAGCATACAAGTCTGCCGATCTGAGCTACTCGTTGTAGTCGAACTCCTTCTCATGATCTTACACGTCTCGCCCGAAGAACTTCAGCGCTTTGCGGGCAAGAACGGCGAGGCAGCAGCATCGCAGGCCTCCGACAGTCTAGAAGAATGGTCTAGTAGCGAGCAAGCGAGAAGAACGGTATGGCATGCGGGACAAGTACTGCGCTGGGCAGCGTTGATGCCTCAAGCCGAGCTGCGAGATTTCTACGCCATCGCTGTGCATTTCGCTAGCCTTGCGCTCTGGGCCTTTGGGCACCAGACGAATTCCAAAGATACCATCAACAACCCAAAGAGCCAGAAGAACTTCTCTTCTCTACAACCAGATGCTAGTTCCAATGATAACTTCATCGTCATTAACAGCGAGGAGAGCTCTGCCGCCCGCTCTTTTATCGCTGGCCGCCACATAACTCCCTGCCTGGCACCAGTGGCAGGAAACCACAGCGACACAATTGTTAGATTGGACGATCCCAATTCGGTCCTGAACATGGCTCAGAACCTGTACCGCAAAAACTTTCCAATTAAAGATGAGCCCATGCCACCCTTGGTGGAGAACATGGGAAATCTAATGAGAGACCTGTGCAGTGCACCTGGGAGTCGGTTTTCGAGGCGTGGAAGCCCAAGTGGACAGGATACCTCCCGGGAGGCATCTCCTTTGCAGGACGTTGTAGACATTGACTTGTTGCCGTCAAGCTGATTTGTTCGGCGCCGTTGCTAGGCTTTGTATCAATAAATACAAGAAGTTCTTGGAAGCTACAAGCTTGTTGCAAAAGTACGCAAACGTGAATGTAAACAAAAGATGAGATAAAATTGCAGTCAATGCAATACGGAGGTATCTCAGCATTCTCTACTATACTCATGCCGGATTAACTTAGAATACTACAATGGAGAGTCATACGCGAGGTTATCTTGGATTTTTGAAGACTGGAATGGCAAGTCGGTCACTGGCAGCGAATGCCCATGTCCCTGTACCTGGTTCTTCGCGAGCACGCACCATTCCAATTTCCAACGTATTTTTTCAATAATAATAAAGCCAGCCATGACAACAGGTACGCAGAAACTTGACGCACACACTAGACAAGTGTCCATGCCGGACCGTGGAAAGGCTAGGGGCTTGGGAGCATAATCTCGATATTGTATCTACTCGGAAGAGAGTTGCCTTGTGGCAAATTGTTTAGCTACTATAATTAGGAATTATTTAGCTTCATAGGACTTTCAGAGATGCATCCTCATCTACACTCGATTCGATCTTTTGTAAGGGCATGAAGAAGGTCATGCGGGGCCGGAGCGGGGTATTGAGAGCTCTGGGGTTCCCGGAACCGCTGAGATCAACTGCACTAAGCCCGCTCTCCACCGGCACCCACCGTGCACCCTCAGAGGAATGAAATTTTCCAAAGGCTTTCAGGTTCATATTGAGGAGAAATGAGACATTTGTTGCATCGCGTATTCTCGGGGTAGCAATCACCGAGGGACGCAGGGCGTCTACTGTTCTCAAGAGAGGCTCGAGATCGATCACCCAAAGACCTTATTAATAGTGTACCCTGTTCTTCAACTATATATAGGCCGAGAATATCCACCCTGCAGAAGAGAACTATCAGCTTCATGAGAGAAGCATTGCTGCCTTTTGACCTCAAATAATCTTCCCTTCACATTTTAAAATGGGGAAATTAGTTACTATAGGCTCGGGAATCTTCTTAGCCATCGGAGGTGAGTCTTCGATATCATGATGGGAGCCGTGGATCTGCACTGGACTTGGCTGACCACGTAACTCCATTTCCCAGGCTTCCTCTTCGGCTACGATTCTGGAATCGTGACATCCACCATCGGACAGCCAGATTTCATCCGTTACTTTGGAACTCCTGGCCCATCGACAACTGGAGGCATTGTGTCTTCATTCAATGGTGGCGCAGTTATTGGTGCATTGTCAATATCATGGCTCGCTGATATCCTCGGTCGTAAGAAGACAGTCTTCCTTGGCGGCTGTATTTCTGCGTTCGGATGCGCACTACAAGCTGGGGCTGCAACCATCCCCATGCTCATCGCCGGCCGTCTCATTGCTGGAATTGCTGTTGGACTCTTGTCAGCCGTCGTGCCTATGTACTGTGTGAGTTTTGCTGAACTTTCGCCGAACATTGGGTAGTACTAATGAAACCCAGTCAGAGATCGCCGAATCTAGTTACCGTGGTGCCCTTAGTGGCCTCTTACAATTCATGTTGTCCTGGGGCTGTGAGTGACTATGTCAACCGAAGTCGAGTTCTGCACCTGCGGCTGACTCTTCTAGATTTCGCTGCACAATGGATTGGTTATGGATCAAACTATGTGAACTCCAGCTTTCAGTGTAAATACCAATGGAATAAATGCCTTGAAGAAGCTTGACTAATTCCAACCTCTCGACAGGGCGATTTCCACTCGCTTTCCAGGTCATTCCAGGACTAATGCTTATGGCGGGGGTGTGGTTCTTACAAGAGTCTCCCCGATGGCTCATGGAGAAAGATCGATACGAGGATGCACGCATTGCTCTGCAGAAGCTTCACGGCAATGGCTCAAACGAAGAGTACCTGGAACTGGAATATCTGGAGATTCGCGACGCCATTGTGGCCGAAAAGACTGTGGCAGTTGCGTCTTGGAGTGGACTGCTCCAGAAGCCAGCATGGCGCCGTCGTCTTCTGCTTGGCTGCGGGATCCAGGCGTTCACCCAGCTCTCTGGAATCAACGTTATTAACTACTACGGGCTCAAGATATACAGCTTGCTTGGAATCGATACTCGTACTTCCCTAATGATTATTGGCATCTCTGGATCCTTATCAATCGTCTACTGCGCATTTGGCCTCTACTTCCTTGAAAGAATTGGCAGAGTCAAGCCAATGATTTTTTCAGCCAGCGGCTGTGGCCTTACTCTACTAATCAACGCCGTGCTGAGCCAATACTACGTCGCTGACAGTGGAATAGAGAACCCCAATGCCAATGCCCTTCGTGCAATGGTTGCCATGAACCTGCTATTCTCATTCTTCTTTACCTTTACTGGCATCATCAGTTGGGTCTACCCGGCTGAGATTTTCCCGGTGGAAATCCGCGCGCGTGGTAACTCGATATCCACTTTGACCAACTGGGGTTTAGGGCTTCTCATCGGTCAGACAGCACCACTGGCGTTAGCGCATATCGGATTCAAATTTTTCTATGTATTCTTCGTCTTCAACCTCATTGCTGCCACCACTTATCTGTTCCTGTACCCAGAGTAAGTCATGCCTGCGCATCAAGAATTATTGGGCTGCGCTAAATGGCTTGCAACTAGGACCAAGGGTAAGACGCTGGAGCAGATGGATGTGTTGTTCGGTGATCAAGTTGTCCCGCATGCGCTAGAAGACGCAGCAGGAGCAAAAGCTGCGATGGCAAGCTTTAATGAAAAGGCAGGTCTCGCGGTTGTTTCTGACCAGGTCGAAGGAATGCCACGGCCTGAAGGGATCTGATTAGAAGGCAGCTTGAGTACCAGATTGCCGAATGGCCAGGGGGGTTTGGCAGTTTTGCTCATTTCTCAGATTTAAAGCTGTTCAAATATTGGTACCAAGGCTGCTCAAGACATGAGGTAGTTGCCATTTTGAGAGTATAGCAGATAAGTCAAACAAGTAGTGAACAATAGTATTGGTTTTCTCTGCTTTTTCCCACTTCGGACGAACATTTAATCTCTCTTATTATAATGCTTCGATTTTAGCTCAATTTATTTAGGGCAATGTTTCATATTCATATATTCGTGGCGTTCTGCGACATAAGTTAGGCTCTTAGAAATTGTAAGCTGGAGGTCACTCGATGTGCACTATTCCAGTCATTCGATTGTAGTTTTCAAGGACTTGGTTGAGCACAATTTACTGCCACCTCAGTCAATACAGCAGCATCCCTCCAAAAAAGACGTTTTCACGATGACTTCGATGCGTTCAACAATCCTGCCCTTCAGGTTTCCTGCTTGCCTTCTTGTCTTTCCGTTGCTGTCGTTTTATGGCGATCTTTTCAGCCTCCTTCTCTGCTCCTTGATAGGTCCTTCCGTGGAGGTGTTTTGAGCACACCTCTTTTCCTTCATCCGGGTAGTAGAGCCAGGTCGCCCACTTTACGAACTGCAATAAGAGATTAGTGATCGGTAAGACAATAACTTCCGCATATATAGTGCTAGAAGCAACCCCTCACAAGCACGCCTTGCATGTGAAATTTGCTCGGGAAAAAAAGTTGGACTTTGGGACATTGCTTACAAGTCCTTCTTTCATCTGCGTCCTAGCACGTTGACCTATCTTGTCCTCGATGAAGTCTCCACGCAGCATGGCCAAGCGGGATGGAAAAACTCTTGCCAGATAGTGAGCCGTGGAAGCAATATGCGGCTTGTCATGCCAGAAGAAGAGTGGCGTGAGTGGGATTTTCATCTCCGGTTGCTCTTGCGGACTATAGTCGCGCTTTAGTGCTGATGTCAACTTCCTCAAAGCTGGGAATCTGATAACCTCTGCAGATACAGCGTACTTGAGCATGCGCACTGCAGGTAGACAGACGTACTTGATGGGAGCATCGGGGTCAGACTCCGAAACTCGCATGATTTGTAAGAGTGGATCAAGGGGCACCGAAGAGGTCAGAATCCAGTCGTGTTGCTGAACCCAAACGTATGGAGTTGAAGTAATTCGAAGTGCAGAGCGAACAGCTAGACCGAAGCCGAGACGTCGAGAAGGCTCAATGAATGTTACGTGCTTATCATGCGTTTGTGATACTGTATAGCTGACAAAATTCTGATCGTCACATGGACTGCCATATTCTGCTTCTGCTTGTGTATGAATGAATTTGATGGCCTGATTGCCCGGATAGTGCTGCCCGAGGATGAATTTCTTGACATTTTCCTTGTAAAGACTGAAGTTTCTTTCTTGCTCAGATGTAACACAGCCTTTCTTGAGACGAGCTTCTGAGACGACTCTATCGTAATTATCAAATACTACGATCACTCTGCAACCCACCAGGCTTAGGCAGTGACGGCGATAGGACTCCAAGACAGCCGATATGAGCTCCGTTGAGGGCGCAGATGGAGTGACTGACGTCGTTATGATGACTGTCAGCAGGCTGCTCGTCGTGGGAAAGCTGGCCATGCTGATAGAGGTGTGATAATACAGATTCCCGGGCGATAATAGTTGAAGATACAAGCGGAGATTCCCACATCAAGGGGACAATCGTAAGCAGCTCGCAAATCCGAGGTCGTCAAATCCACTCATCACTTCGGTTGGCAGGTACGGTAAGCTAGATCATGCTTGTCAGTCCCAGAATCAAATTGCCTAAAGAAAAGTATTGGGCTGACCTTTTTCACAGGAGATGGAGGTGGAATTTTGACAATATACCGTTTGTTGTAGTGATGATGAAGGCCAGGCGTTTGAGTGTCAGAAATTTTAAGGTCATCTAGCCGATTATAAGCGAGACGCTAGTCTTGGCTTGGATGCCCCTGATATCACATTTGAGTATAGAAGCCCAAGCTACAAACAAGAAACGCGTATACGGCTTATTGATACCGGATTGGTCAAAGAATCTAAATATGGTCAAGGTTGATTGATACTGGAAAGTGGCTACGTAAATCACAAAATCGGTAGAGCCCAAGGCGGGGTGTTAGGCGACTGCAACAGGCAGAAGACTTTATAAAAGCCTAAAATTACTGACGCAATTCAAATACCCAACTATGCTTAAAAGTGATTGTAGGTTGAAAGATAGGTCGTTAATTCTTCGGCAGTCACCATCTTTAAAAGGTGCTAAGAGTGAATACTTGTGCTTTAAAAAGTGAAAAGTTACAGCCCAGGCTAAACCCCAAACTCACGCTCGAAACTAACGCTTTTAGTATCTTAATCTGATATTACCTTGTATCCTGGTTAGGGTTTGAGTTTGTGTTGGATATGTTTGTTGAAGCTAAAACTTTATTACAGGTTTGTTTTAGAAATGTGTAATGGTTAGCTGGGCACACGACTGTTTAGGATTAAGAAGCAGAGGGCAGGATCCATGTTTAGCTCTAAGCTTTCGGAATATATATACACATAACTGAAGGGAATTGATCCTATCAAAGACTCGCATTAGCAAAAACTGATTCTGAATTAATCAAGACAAGAAATTTAAAGGCCTTTGGATACCTACCTCGGCCCGTTCTGTTGCTAAAACCCACCAAGAAAGCTTTATATTGACCTTTCAGGTGAATGAAACCACTAATCAATCACGAATGCTTACTACTAGATGGAGTTTTGAACGATTTTGGGGAGGAATAATTCGAGAATCATCAGAGGGGTGTCCGCAAGCTAGGATACTGTAATGCAAAAGCTCGCTTGAAATTCACTCGATACCTTACAGTTGCCAAAACCGTTGGGTTACCTTGCACCTCATTGTTATCCATCCTCGATAATAAATTTGACGAATTTAAACTGACGTACTATATATTCCTCGCAAAATTTCCCCACTCTTGTTGCTAAATTTCTAGCTTGCAAGATGGATACTTGAGGCAAGGCTGGCACTGGGCCCAACCTTTCAACTTCCTTCCTCCATCAAGATTGAAAGACATCGCACACCACGCCACCTCTATCTTCTGTACAATCAACCAAGAGATCACGACATCTACAATTTTGACCACAAGTCTTCTGAACTCAGGAGTTCTTCGTTACCTCACCTTTCGGTAGACAAGCCACTTGCCCGCGTTCACTCTCTCCTCCAGAATGCTCTCATCTATTAGATCGACTGTTGGCCTTAAAGACAACACCGCGAAGCTCTTCTACTTACTACCAAAGCTTACAACCGCCCACTTTCTAGGCAAATTCTACGCGACTCTAAACTCCGTTCCGACTGCACGAGCGGCACCCTTTCTCATGGTAACCCAGCCCAGTCAATCTAGAGCATTGGGTACAATTGGACATACGATAATAAATAAGCCATCTTCGTCTACCATCAAAGAATTCTCCACACTTCCCAGGAGTAAGCGTTCCTTGCTCTCGTTGTTTTGCACCGCTCAGGGCTGATTTCTCATTAGTGAATTTAACACTCAAATGATCGATATTTTTGTTGGTCCTCATTTGCAACATTTTCGACTCCACAAGAAGCTGCTTTGTCGTCGCATTCCATATTTCGAGAATGCCGTGGAGAACTCGATGGAATTTCCTGAGGAGCATCCAGAATGCTTTTACGCTTTATTTCTATGGGTTTACACAGAGAAGTTACCCGTTTTAAGCACACCCCCTTCCAACAAGGAGAGGATCAAATCACCTTGGAGTCTGCTCAAGCTTTATTCTTTAGCCCACAAGCTAGCTGTTCCCTAGCTGATGGGTGATGTCACGAATAATTGGATTGACCAAGAAAGAATTCGCCAGTATGACGCTTACGTCCCAAATTTTGATATCCTGGATGAAATCTACTCGACATTATCGGCCAGATCGCGTCCCCAGAACTATATCTCTTGGGTGTTGTACTCAATTAGGAGACAAAAGTCCGCAAACCTTCTTCCGGCTGTGGAGAAAATGCAAGAACTAATGAATAAGCATCCCGACCTAAAGGCCGACTTCGCCCAGTATCTTGATAAGGAGAAAGCTTGGTACGAGAAAGAGAAACTGCGCGCTTGTAACCTCCAGGAGACGAAGAAAGCAGATGAACAAGTAGGAAAGCATGAGGAAGAGGAGCATGATAGCGGAATTGACCTCAAGGCATGTACTGAAGGTTTTGCCGGTTGACTGCAAGAGTCGCTCTTATTTGAGGAAAGGATGTAGCAAGACAGAATGGACTACTAAATTTTGAGGTAAGCATTGGGACCGAGGAGGGCGGTGCAATGCAAAGAGCTTTTAGTTGATTCTACTGGTAGAGCACGTTGGCAGCCCTATAATTCCACATTTTATCAAGCAGCAACCTTATTCTGACTATGTCCCTGTGATTGTTATGATAACAGCATTATACGCTGCTAATTCAAGAAGTCATCCCAGATAATAAGCTTTGTCTCTATCAATTCGCCATTTTCCTTGAGGATTGAGCTAGTTCGGTCTCTCAAGTAATCGAGGCTCGCGTTCTCTCTTCTGGCTGAGGTCTATGTGTAAGCAGAAAATGATATCGAAGAATAATCTTAAGACTAACATGGCTAGATCTACGTCTTAAACTGCGTTGTAAGTTCTCTGATGGTTGCTATGAAGTAGCGAACCCTTAAAATATGCAAGCTACTTCTCACGCTTCATCTTCAAGATTAAAGATTTCCCTGAAGCCTGCTTTCATAAGACCAGCCTCGTCTGGTACAGTGACCTGTACTGTCAGATAAATTTCAGTGCCCTCTATTAATGGTACCGTTCTCGCCCCGAAATTTGTTACCTCTGGCCAAGGAAAAAGCTACACTGGAATCATGCTATGATGCCGACGGTGATCCCACTTCGGGAGAAGACCGGGTTGAGTTCAGCTCTGGTTTCTGGCCCCAAACGAAGTATCTACTATCATCAGTAAAAGCTCCATCTCAGTGACTGATCTACTCACACAGGCATGTAACTGTGCATATCACGATTCATAAGGTCCTTTCTGACAGCCACCAGCTCCGCCTCGACCTCCTGCCGCGTCCTTCCCCCTCCTCTTGTCAATACAGCCATAGCAGCGGCCTGCAGCGCGTCAATGGCATTAGCTCTTGACCAAAGCCCAATGTCTTTCATCCGCCTCTCTTGCATCCACGGCCCAAAAGGCCACCTTCTAACCTCAACATGAATATCCACGAACCCCACTTCTTCCATGTATCGTGCATAATTCGGAGGCTCAGTGGCAAATGGCCTGCCAAGCTTCTTTCCAGCGGCTATTAGATTATCCCACCACGCAACCCAGGCAGTGCCTTCTGCAGACCCATCGTCACTTCTCGCAGGCGCGTTGGCATCTTGCATTTCTAGCCAGCCGCCTGGTCGTAACGCATTAAACGCGTTTCTGAAAACCTCTTTGACATCTTTAAAACACACCGTCAACATTCGTCCGTGGATATAATCAAACTTCGTATTGAACATCCACTCCTCCTCCGCATCACAAATCTCGAATTGTAGATTGCTTGGGACATATTTCGGTTGGACGGGACTTAGATCTGTGCCTGTAATCCTCGCCTGCGGATGCAGGTCTGCAAATTCGATTGCCCATATGCCTGTCCCTGTTCCAATGTCTAGCACGTTGTGGAGTTTCTTTGGTTTGAGAGGGGCGAGATAGAGCTTTCCTTCGAGGGTCAAGGAGAAGAGATGGTTTTGTAGATCGAGGCGCTCTTGCTCTTGTTCATCGTTTGGGAGCACTATCCAACGGATTAGCACTGTAATATCCTAGTATGATGTGAGGGAGCTGGGGCCTTAGGAGCCATCGGGGGAACTCATGCAAGTTCTTGAAACAGCGGATAGGCCCCTTGCTCCTATAGAAAGAAGTAGCAAATTGGTATGAGACTAGCCTTACCGTATTGGCCGTTGCGAAAGCTATGGTATTGGCGCCCATTTTCTTCGATAGAGCTATAGATGCTGTCAGTTACGCTTGTTGTGCTTCTGGGCCTGGAATTAGCGCCGAGGTTCTTGGTGCTGGGATGGGGCAAGGGAGGTCTCACTCGATATAGGAGGATCCGAGAGCTGAGTCGGTGTCTGATAGGAGATCCTCGACTTCGTTCTGATTTGTTTCGTCGAATGATGGATTATATTGAGAGGACTGAGGAGTATCTGATGATTGCTCCGAGTTGTTGGTCTCTCCAGAATGAGAATCAGGGGCCATTGTGACGCTCAAGCCCGAGCGCGATTTGGAATGAGCCGTCAAGGAGGGGTAGTTGGTGGCGGGGTAACGCAGCAGAATGATGGCTGGACTTACGTGCTGAAGATTTTAGTATTAGGCGCAATAAAACCATGAGCGATGAGCGCAATATTCGTTAATCTTTACGAAGAGAATACTTTGATGTTTCGAAATGACGTTGTGCAACGACGCAATGTTCCTTCATGCCCGATTTAGTGATTCACTGCAGGTGAGTGTTTAGCCGTCCCACCTTATCAATGCCCCATGTCTGTCCCCCACGTTATACCCACTCCTGTTCATTGCTCGCCCCTACCCAAATTCCAGTTAGTGGACAAAGCAAAGGATGCCTTTAATTATTTATTTCTTGAAATATTGGATAGCCTGACAGTGTGAAAATAGAAGGTGTGAAAGCAAGATGACATGGAAATAGGCTGTTTGAAGATCTGGCAGGTTTGCCTGCAATGGAAGTGGAGCGCTGTCGCTTTTGGCTCTTTTGGCTCTTTGATTCATATTTCAATATATTTCGCTGAAAAGACGATAAGGTACTGAGAACTCAAATGCACAATTTTGTAATCAGATAGCCATCCTCATTCCGCCATTAGCACAAACAACTTGCCCAGTACACCATGCCGCATCATGAGAGCAAAGCATAGCTACAATCCCAGCGACTTCGCCGGGGTAGGCTGGTCTCCCACCCACGAACTCCTTCTGATTGACTATTTCCTCTTTGTCAACGTCCTCTCTCACGGCGGCTAGCGGAGAATGAGAAGTCCAAGGTCTCAAACCCCCTCTATGTTCTATGGGCATCTTATCCCACATATCGGTCTTCACTGGTCCCGGATTGACTGCATTGACCGTACACCTCTCAGCCAATTCTCTCGCCCAAGTCCTAGTCATTGCTTCTAGGGCAGCTTTGGTACCGCCATAGACTGACTGCTCTACAAATCCTTCGCTCGAGGAGATGGAAGAAAGGTTGATAATCCGCCCGCTTCGGTCGCTCGGTAGGTGAGGGAGAGCGGCTTGGATCAGAAGTAGAGGACCGAGGACGTTGACACGGTACATCCATTCAAAGTCTTTTATTTGGAAATCTTGGATTGGCGCGTTGCCGGCGACGCCGGCGTTATTGACTATGATGTCAATCTGGAATCTGGCATGAGACTTAGAGACGAAGCTTTCGTGGGCTGTGTTAATAAGGAAAGCTGGACCAGTGGGAGATCCAATATCTGCCTTGACAGGAAAGCAAATAACTCCATAGTTGGTTGTAATTTCGTGAGCCAGGGACAAGGTTTGAAGCGCAGAGCCTTCGGAGGTATAGTTTAAGATGACGTTGACACCCTTTGAGCCAAGATTTCGAGCTACGGCTGCTCCAATTCCTGTTGGAAATTTAGTGAACGACAACTAGTTACATATAATAAGGTAGCCTACCTCTTGAAGCACCAGTAATCAGAGCAATTTTCCCCTCCAATGGCCTTGAAGCAGCGGTTGAAAGCACATCCTGTGGTGCGAATTTTGTCATTGCGTAGATCAAGCCAAATGCAAATGACTCGAAAAAATGCAAAAGATGAAGGGAGAGCGAGGTCGCTTCATGGAAGCTTCATTCAAAACATAATATTTAATGCAATAGCCTTTCGAGAGGCCGAGGAGATGTCGGCCGAGCTGATTACACTTGGTTTTGGGCTCTAGCTTGAATTGAACAGACAATCTAACGATTAAATATAATAAGCCGTCTTGCTTGAGCACGAGATCAACTGGCCTCGACTCTGTATCCTCGTTCCGAGTTACGGAGACCCCGTGAAAAAAGTTGTTGTATGCTTGCAACTTTGCAGGCCAGACTCAAGACGAAAGCCAATGGTTACAGTGAACAGGAAAAGGGGCCGTAACAGTTCATCTTGAACTCGGGCCGAAGACGTATTCCGATGGACTAAGAACAAAAAGGTTACTGGTTAGATGCACAATTCGAAATATCTTTTTGGAGAAGAAGCCGAGCATGTGAGATGTGAGATTTCGAGAGTAAAGCCCGTCAGTCCCCATTCGTACTAGCGTGGCCTCGAGACGAGTCCCTTTCTCAACGACCTCAACCTTCGATCATCGTGCATTCGGCATCAGCCCCATCTCCCCGCAACAACACCGAGCCCAGCAGCACTTGGCAGATCAACGCGGAATTATATTCGCAGATCTGAAAGATGACTTCCTTGCTCATTCGGCAAGGTGCGGGGAGGTGCAGCGCGGGGCAGGGCTGACTGGAATTTATGTCTCCATGCGCGACCCTCCCTTCCCAACACAAGATTCGGTTGCAAGACTGCACGCGTTCGAAGAACTTGTGGCTTTGATCCATTAAGCACAATGGCACCCTCCCGTTGGCGCATCCTTGAAGGAAAGACTGCAGCAATCACTGGCGGGACCACAGGAATTGGACGAGCAATAGCCCTCGAATACCTTCGTCAAGGCTGCAATGTTGCGATCAACCATTTGGGCCTTGAGAAGGATGAAGTACACAAAGACAGTTTGCTGAAAGAGGCAGCTGCCCTGAAGGCCGAAAAAGTTGTGGGTGAGGGTACATCTAAAGCCGGAGATCTACTGGAGGTTGTTGGAGACGTGACGAAGGCAGAGACTGGGGAACTACTAGTTCAGGCGGCGGTGCAGAAATGGGGCAAATTGGACATCTTTGTGGCCAATGCTGGCATTTTCCAGGCTGCGGACTTTTTAACGTGAGATTTTTAACAAGTTGTGCCCATTTGAGGATCCTGACTGACCATACCTATTGCAGACTCGACCACGAACTCTTTGATCGTACCGTGCGAATCAATCTTAACGGCGCATTTTATACTTGCCAAGCAGCTGCGAGGCAGATGGTCAAGCAAGGTCACGGTGGGTCTATCATTGGTATATCTTCGATCAGTGCCCTTGTTGGAGGAGGTCTACAAACACATTATACACCCACCAAAGCCGGAGTTTTGTCTTTGATACAATCAATGGCAATAGCGCTTGCTAAAGACAATATCCGGTGCAACGCCATATTGCCAGGAACTATCAAGACGCAGTTGGCGGATGAAGATATGAAGAACGACGTGAAGAGGAAGTATTTGGAGGAGAGAATTCCAATGGGAAGAGTCGGAAATCCAGAAGATATTGCTGGACCTGCTATTTTCCTTGCAAGTGAGGAGCTGAGTCCATATTGCAATGGCACGCAACTACTCGCGGACGGAGGGATGTTTGTTCACTTACAATAAACAAGAATATTCTTGTCAATCACATGTTTCTAGAATATGCTAAAGTTTAGATGGTAGATTCTTGAAACCCTGATATACGGCTATGATACTTGCTCCCCACTACAATGCACAAATAAAGAATTATCAGCAAGAATCCTGTTCCCAAATATCCATTCTCCTTCACATTGTCAGGATTTGACAGCTCATGTGCTTCGCGAATTCGTCATGGGACCGAGTCCTGGAGGATGCAATGAGCACTTCGACAGCCGGCAAGTAAAGATTAAGCAAATTCATAAGTCAATATCCAATACCACGATTCTAACATGCGAAGGCGGTCAAATTCAGCGCGATCTCGCTATATTTTTTCTCAATACAACGGTTATACGAAAGGGGCGTTAGCGAGCTCGCTTCGTCCACACACTCCACTATTCTGACCCTCCAAGCTTTCCCGTCTCAAGTCATCGGAATTAAAGAATTTACTATATCTGCGAATTCAATCGTCAGTAGTTACTCCGTACATACCAGTGGCGATATGTAATCGTCCGATTTCTTGCGGGAAATTTATTCCAAGTTCTTAGGTAATACACTTGCATACAATGTCGTCCGAGGATGCCGGACGAGGCTGAGTTTTCACCATACTCATTAAACTATTGAAGTACACATCCAGAGAATTAATAACAAGAATTCAATCTTCACAATGATTGCAAGACTTAGGTTTCGGCATGGTGCAGCAGTTGGCTTACGATGTAGGGCCTTCCATTCTTCTTCGGCCGCATTCACACTGAGCCAGCGACAAATGGAGATCGTGAAGTCCACAGCGCCTGTACTTGAGATCAACGGCATCGCGATTGCCACTCGCTTCTACGCACGCATGTTCGAAGACCGTCCTGATTTCAAAAATATCTTTAATATCTCCCACATGGACACCGGAGCACAACAGGGAGCTTTAGCTCGTGCAGTGTGGGCATACGCTTCCAACATCGATAACCTAGGAGCTCTGACCCCAGCTATTTCTCGAATCTGCAACCGGCACGCGAGCATGGGCATCGTCCCGGAGCAGTATCCCATCCTTGGAGTGCATCTTCTCGCCGCGATCAAGGAGGTCCTTGGAGACGCGGCAGATGAAGCAACGATGGATGCTTGGGAAGTTGCATATCAACAGCTGTCAGACATTTTCATTGGCTTTGAGAAAGGGCTCTACGACAAAGCAGTCACCACGCCTGGAGGTTGGAACGGCTGGCGAGAATTCAGAGTAGCTCGAAAATTGCGTGAAAGTGGCGATATCATCTCATTCCATCTCGCGCCTAGTGATAGGAAAGCTTTACCAGCATTCAAAGCCGGCCGATTCGTCAGTGTGCGGTGCTATATTCCAGAGATAGGACTGTACCAGCCTCGACAATACAGTCTGTCTGACATTCCTAGCAGAGATCACTTCCAAATTTCTGTGAAGAGAGAGTTTGCAGCTGCGAACAGACCGGCTGGTTGGATCTCAAACGTTCTTCATGAAACGATGCCAGAAGGGTCGCTACTGGAAGTAAGCATGCCGTACGGAGACTTTACACTGGATCTCAGCGCAGATACACCCGTGGTGCTGATCAGTGGGGGAGTTGGCCTTACACCTATGATGGCCATGCTGAAGACGATTGTCGAGAAAGGGAAATCGAGACCTGTGCTCTTCATGCACGCTGTGCGGAATCGCTCTGTGCACGCGATGAGCAAGGACCTCTCTGAGATCGTGTCTCAAAATCCACAGGTATCTCGCATGGTATTTTATGAGGAACTCACTCCCGGCGATGTGAAGGGTTTCGACTACGACCACGTTGGTAGGATCAATTTAAAAGATTTGAAGGATAAAGTGATATTCCCTGGTGCTGACTATTACTTGTGCGGGCCGGTGCCGTTCATGAATGCTCACCGGGCGGCCCTGCAGAGCTTAGGGGTGTCTGCAGACCGGGTTCACTCGGAGGTATTTGGGGCATCGTGAGGAGTCCCTGTGATTCAAATTATCATTACTACTTAATTGTTTACTATCCTTTTCTCTCTTGTTGCTCAAATTAGTGAGACTTTGGTGGTGTCATGACTACGTATGCCCCTTTAGAGCCCGAATATGGACTGCAGCTCGAGATTCTAATCCATCATTACTTCTGCTATAGGGTGAGAGTTGTGGTTAGGTTAAACGTATTGTTTGAAGGGGTGCTTGCAGGTTCTGCATTAGCAGTTTCCGCTGATTATTTCTGAACCACGATCTACTAGGACGCAGCTCGTGGGGTGGGCTGCATCGCAAGCCCATACACCAGTGATCTTTCTTTGACAAAAAGTTAGTACCAAAGCCCCTCACTCCCTTTTCGTCATTAAGTATCTTCCGTGAATCTTCTATTCTCTGGTGGTTGATTCAATCGTTTCCAGAAACTGCCAGTGGTGATATAGCATATACCCGTCCTACTTGTCTCTGTACTGATGGCCTTGTGGATTTTCGTAACTACGACTAAGGACTTGGCAGCAAGAGATAGTCGATATAATCGGCGCCGAATCTGGACCTGAGTAGTGTAGTCGCTGCTATAACTTGAGCTGAGCAGGCTAGCCGAATTGGGTTACCCCAGATATGTGGGGTAGCTTCTAGCTCACACACTGACCTCCACCCTTGACAGAGACTACCATCCTCCAGCAATTTAATGATTTCTCTTTGAAACCGACTTATGGTGCTTCCCCTCCCCAACCACGACGATGGCTGATGAAGCGCGACCACTGTCGCGCAAACCTCGACATCGTCAATCTCGGGGGCGAGGTCTTCGAAAAACCACTGGATGGTGTGTATTTCCTAGAGTCATTGCCTGGAGCCTCATCGCTTTCCGACATCCAAGAACAGGATAGGCTGATTATAGAGCTAGTATCACGTGTCGTAGGAGGCATGTGAAGTGTGACGAAGAGAGGCCCCACTGCCATCGATGTATGAAGGGTGGGCAAACATGCATTTATGCAGACAAAAGACCAGAACCAACTGGTCGATCAGAGAACAGAACTTCGAAATTCATCTCAGACCCATCACCAGCGACAACTCGACAGCCCGTTCCCGCATGGCAGACCTCACCTGAGCAGGCTCTTCACTATACTCAACCCCTCGCCCCTTTATTGGAAAATGGATCTCCAGGATCGACTGAGATCCCAAGCTTTCAGAGGCATTCAAGTACCACTTCCACGAATGGCTTTATTCTTGGCAATCAGACTAGCGTGCTTCCCGATTCAGCTGCTCAACAAGTCATATCTCCAGAAATATCCCATGCTGGTACAACATTCTCCTTGGGTAGCAATGACACTGGTAGCTTAGTGGCCAGATCCGTATCCTCTCAGCCAACCTTCAATGTCGCAATCAGTAGATGGTTTGATATGCTTGTTGGAGACTCGGCTTTCGAAAATGGTTTCTCGGATTTTGAAATTGGTATGGATGAGCCAAACAATTTTGACGCCCCTAGAGAGCCAGATCGCATGGCCGTTCCTCATATGGGGCCTTATAATAGCACCCCTACTGCTGTGGGGATAGACGCTGCATCACCTACTTCATCGAACCCGCAACTATTGGAACGAAGTGCTCCTGGACCAGACCGTAGTGCAATCGCAGAGAAATCGAAGTGGCAAACCCCAGCAGCAATCGAACTGTTACCATACGAGCAATTGATCTTTCGGAACTTTGTCCAACGGATAAGCCATTGGGTATTAGACCTGGTTCAATTACCATACTTAGGTTATTCTGACAGCCACCAGATTGACCTTTTTGATCCCACCCAAAGCTTCTCCACATTTGTGCCTCACCTAGCTGTAAGTTTGCAGGTTACACATGTTTCACACAACTTCTCGCTGATGCGTCTTAGATGCGTAACACGGGTCTAATGAAGGCGATTCTTGCCCTTTCTGCACGCCATATATCTCTCAACTCAGGTATCATCCCCGAACAGACTCATGATCGCAACGATGCATTGCAATATTACAACGAGACTTTACACTATCTCTCGAAAGCAATGCAGTACGACACATACAAAACGAGTCTGGAACTCCTCGCTACTGCCTTGATCGTCTCAACCTACGAGATGTTGGACGGGTCTGGCAAGGATTGGGAACGACACCTACAAGGCGTATTCTGGATCCAAAGATCTCAAGTCATTCATGGAGATTCGAAAGGCTTGAAACAAGCGGTTTGGTGGGCTTGGCTCCAACAAGATGTCTGGGCAGCATTTCGAGAGAAGCGGAAGACATTCACGTTTTGGAAACCAACTCGACGATTTGATGACATGAATCCCTATGAGCTAGCCGCCAGATCTGTCTATGTCATTGCGAAGGTGGTAAACTATTGTTCCCGAGAGGAGACTGAGGCAGGAGATATTTCATTGCGAATTGAGAGAGCAGACCAGCTGCAAGCGATGCTCGATGAATGGGAGCGATATTTGACTACGGAGTTCACGACACTGCCTTTTAAAACAGAAGGTACTGAAGATGCTTTCGAGCCGCTGTGGATACACCCTCCTGCTTTTGGTGAGTACATCGGCAGTTTGCAGATATCTTTGTAACCCCTTTCTAGGTGTGGCACTTCAGCTCCATTACTCGGCTCGTTTATTACTGCTCCTCAACAAGCCCTCCAGAGGGGGCTTTGGCGGCTATCTTGAACAAAGCAGGATGATATCGAAGCTTGTAAACAACATTTGCGGGATTGCTATTACCTTGACGGATCATGCTTCTAGCGTAATGTGTTCCCAGTGTCTTTATATTGGTATAGAACCATTACTCGACTCTGCGGGGAGAACGCTGACATATATAGCGGGTATGTGCATTCAGGATTCTCGACAACGAGAAAGTGTCCTTAAGATGCTTAATGCCTGCCGAGAGCGCACTGGGTGGCCTATTTCGTCTTTAGGGGAAGAACTTCAGATGTTCTGGAAAACCTCGGAAACGATGCCAAATGGTTGAGCCGACGATCCATTTGATTCGCACCAAAACTAGACCTTACCAAATCTGCTTTCGCCTTTAAACCTAGGCAGGTATTGCTCCAATATAGGTCAAGATTGAGCATTCATGCGGCTGGACATGGCTCTCCAGCAAAATGACGCACGGAGCGCATTGACCAGAAAGAATTGGAACAACAATGGTATAGCCTCAAAGCAATAACTCCTTCATTTTATATTTATATATATGTAATAATACATCGTCTTATTTATACTCAAACAAAGAGGCCGATTCTAGAGTCAAGGTGATGGCATGTTCTCTTCCATAGTTGTCCGATCAAACATCTTCCGCGTCTTCATCCTTCCAAAGCACGCAAACACTGACTTCACCCAGCCAGTAGCGACCTCAAACAGGTTGGCGAAAAACGTCCTGAACGGATGGAGCTTGGCATATGATATTTCCTGGATCAATTCCTCCATGCGAGCAAGGGATGCTGCTTGTTGCATACTCAATCTCCGTCGCTCCTCTTCAGAATCTTGTCGAGCCTGAGTAAATTCAACTTGAAGCTTTTCAAGTTCATCTTTATTGTGGGAAAGCTCTTCATTGACCGTTTTTAGTTGTGTTTGAGTACGCGAGAGATTGTCCGTGGCCGTCTGCAAAGATTGGCGTAGCTCTGCAGCGTTGTGCCGTTCAGACGATAATTGAGTGCTGAGCGCTTCCATTTCTTGGACAAGCGCTGTCTTCGTCTCCTCAAGCTGAGATTTCGATTCGCTTATAGTCTTGAGGTTCGTGTTTTCAATACTCAGCCGTGCTTGTAGGTCTTGTTTCTCTTCGGATAACGCAACTCTGGCTGCTTCAGCTTTCTGCAACCCAAGTCCAATTTGGTCGATTTTCTCTGTCGCAAGTTCGAGCTGAGACTTGAATTCGTCCATCTGTGACAAAGCCGTGTTTCGTTCATTTTTCATTTGACCCAACTCAGACTGCAGCGTGTTGTTTGCATGGAGTTTGTCGTTGAGTTGTTCGGTCAACTCGGAGACCTGAGTAACAAGGGTTTTCTCCCTCATCTCCACCTTTTTCGATTCTGAGCGTATTGCACGGATTGCTTTCTCCCCTTCTTCCTTCAGCGTTGTTACCATCTTCTGATTTCCATCATTCCACGCTGCTTGAAGTGTGGAAATGCACTTTTCCCTGTCGGCTACGCATTCATGATAGGCCTTTGACCATTTCTGTGCGACTTCCTTGCTATCCCTTGCTTCTGTCTCTGCTTGGTTGAGTTTTTCTCTCAATGAGGACACCTCCAAACTCATTGAGCCTATCGATTTCAGCTCTTGCTTTGTTCGTGCCGTCTCCGCTTCGAATTCTCGCTCCAAGTCCTCCCTCTCCTCCCTCTCCTCTTTCAACATCCTTTTCAGTTCTCGATTCTTCTCCTTCAAATCTTTACCATTCTCGTAGAATTTTGTTGCTTCCTGAATAGCAATTTTCCATTCTTCACGCTTCTGCAAGACTTGGTTCTGATGGAATTGTTCGCAAAGGCTCAATTCAGCAAGATGTCTTAGTGCGGGTACTGCTTTGGCAGGTGCTTCCGTCTCGAATCCGTCCAGTATAGAGCATATTTGAGAGAATTTCTTGCCTGGAATGTCCCATCGACATCTCTGGCCGAATCTATTGTCTCCCACGCATGACATCCCATGGCTGTCTCGACTGGTGATATTGAGGGTTCGATATGCATCCCACGTGATCGGCGCCATGGTACAATGACAGGTGCCGAGGAGGCAGCGAGGGGTAGCTCGAAATGGATTCTGTTACCTTCCGCAAGAGAAGATAGATAAATGAGCCAGCTATGATGGAAATTACCAGAGAGAGGCCTGGGGGCCTCTCGCTTTATCGCTAATCTGCAGACTTCTAAGCGCTGCCCAGGACGATGCAGGAGGCCGAGACAGGATCGCTCAGCCACCAAATGTTGGGTTTCAGCAATTACTAAAGCACGCCACTCGGCGCGTATTGCGAGACTGAAAGAAAACGGAAAAGCTCGAACAATGTGCAAGAAATTCCACGAATGAAACAGTTGGATCATTATTTGACTAGATTTTTGGTAAAGCCTAACAACCCGCTTTTTGGTGGGGCGAACCCGGCTGACACCTTTTCCCCCGCTATTGTCGCAGAACAGTTTGGACCGAATTGTTGGTACCGAATCAAAATTAAGCCCGGGACGGGACGGACGAAAACCATCGAATCGACCCAGTCTCAGTCACTAATCGCCTGCCTTTTCCAGTATACATCCACTTTGCCGAGAAACAGGTGTTGCGACAATGGATCGAAGATCAAATCTGCTATCTGAGCCACAGACTTAACTGACCAGCAAGTTATGGTACGTTGATCACGGCCTCGAATCAGGAATGCTACAACCAAGAGGCGAAGAAAAGAAAAGCTCTCAGCTTATAAATACATATTAAAGAAGAATGAATTATTACAAATTGAGTATAAGAGACTTTGCTAGCGTAGCTCGCTTGTATATTGTTAAGCTCAAGGTAAAGCAAGTACCCCTAATTCCTATACCCGCCAGCACCGTATCCTCTGAATGTGAACTTTCGACGACGATCAAATCTTGTCTTCAATATCTTCCATGTGCGCGACACGGTGTCTTGGGAAGCCATCCACATCCACATCATGAATCTCCTTCTCGACTGCAAGGACTGCTTGGTTTGCGAGTTCAGGATCCTCGAACACTATCGCGAGGACATTAGTTTAAAATAAAGATTAGAGACGGGCGTGTATGGGTACTCACAAAATGCTAATTCTTCTAGAGTTCTACCTTGCGTCTCGGGATACAAGAAGTAGACGAAGAGTACTTCGAAGAAAATCCAAGCGCAATAGATGGCAAGGAACTTCCAATCCAGGGCACTGAGAGCAATGGGGTTGACAAAGTTAGAAAAGAAGCCGCCGATTTTGCCAAAAACTTGCTCGATTCCAATGCCACGAGTTCGGACGGAATATGGGAAAAGCTCAATAAGATAAGCTAGTCATTCGTTAGCTAATAATTTCTTGTAAGCTTGTGAAATAGGCTTACTATAGGTAAGGGCATTGTTTCCAAGGTTATAAGCAGGACTATACGCAAAGAAGAAGAACAACGCAGCAACACCAGCTGGTTTATTCCGCACGTCGTGAGTCTTTGCAACTCTAAGTTGTTCAAACGAGATCGTCATAGCGATGAAAGTTGCCAACATTGCACCAGTAGAGAGCAAGAACATCGTGCGGCGCTTAAATCTCGCTACAAGTAACGCCAAGGTGGCGGCATTGAGCAGACTCCAGCATTGATTGGCCAAGTTGATCCTCGTTTTGGCATACGCTGAGGTATAGCCCATCATTATGAATAGAAGATTTTGGTAGTAGGTGAGGAGTGTATTTCCAGACATTTGGGTGAATAGTCCTAGGAAGCAGGAAATGAGTGTACGGCGGCGCATCCCTGATGTGCTAATCATGTTGAACCTAGACAATCCCCGAATCAGTATCGAAGGAGAAAAAAATTACAGCTTGGACAATTGCACTTACCAAGATTGTTTCGAGTTATCCATCTCAATCTTGATTGTTGATCGAATCTGGGCCATCTCTGCTTTCACAAGGACCGAGTCGACATCACCTTCAGCATGATATTTGACTAGAATCGCATTGGCTTCTTCCATTCTATCTCTGCTAACAAGCCATCTAGGGCTTTCTGGAAGCAGACTATTATAGCATATTAGCAAGAATAAGAGTGGAACCATGCTTTTTCTAGAACGTACTATATGGTCGCGATCTGAAGAAGAGAAGGACACATCTGCAAAAGCGAAGGAATTCTCCAGCTCCAGTCACTATGAAACTCCGTGGTTCTGAGAGCAACTGCTGCTGCCACAATCGACCCGATGAAGTAGGAAGAGTTGAAGAGAGACGTTAATGTATCGCGATCCTTTGGATGTCCCAATTCTCCAATCAAAGAGGAGCCGGAGATAATACAGAAGACAATGCCAAATCCAAGAAGCATTCGGGCGAAGATATACATCCCAACTTTGTCAGTTAGCTATGATCTTGTTTTGCTCTGGGAAGACGTACGATCTTGTGCAAAACCTTGTATTAATGACCCAATCAACATCAAGATTGAACCTCCCATAACAGGCCAGCGTCTGCCAAAGCGTTGATTGATATAAGGAGCAATGGGAACCCCGATGATGGAACCAAGTTGGTAACAGGAAGCTACGAATCCTAACATCGAAGGGGATAATGCTGGAGCTCCTGTAGAATCTTTATAACCAGTTGAGAAATCTAGAAACTTTTAGTACTAAGATAAAGAAAGAGACGGGGTGCTGCAAATTACACTTATTCCACTTTGCAGAAAATTGCAAGACGTTAATCAGTTGAGAGTCGAATCCGGAGGTCATTTCGACGCCCATGCAACAACAAAACAACCATAAGTACATAAGTCTCAAGTTCGGTTTCTTGAACCATTTTATTTTGTCCTCGGCCGCAATTTGCGTGACGATGGGGTCTGCAAGATGTGGTGCCATTATGCTGAGGGAGCCCTGATGGCCGTTGAAACTTTCAAAGAGGGAATGGTCCGTAGAATTTTCGTCTGCTGGTTTCTCGACTACTGCACGGTTGGAAACAAAGAGAAAAAACAGAATTTTGAGACCAGCATTGCTATTATAAAGGGGTGCTGCGGTGGTGTGTGGCATGTAACCGGACAATGATCCCGATAGATTCACTGCGTTTAGCCTCTGAAATTCACCTATATTACTCCAAGATTTCTGCCGATCAAGAAGGCACGATCTTTGGCTAATATGAAAGATAATCTTGTTTCATATCCCAACAATTCGGTTCTAATTGGCGAATCCACGCGGTCCAACATGCACGAGGACCCGGAGGAGCCGCTCCTAGGTATTACCAACGGAACTTCCCCTCCCTATCTTCTGCACGAGGGTGCGGCTGGAAGTCAACTGAGCTGTTATGCTCTGTTTTAGGCTTCGCTTCGCGTACCCTTACTGTATCGGATAAAGGAGGCAACACAAAACACGTATAGGAGATTGATTAGGCGAACCTATAGTAAGGGTGGCTATAAAGAGATACCCACTCTGTATATTAGTGGAAAATCGCAGCCGGTATCACGCCATTTGCCGGATCAGAAATTATAGAGCGGCTTGAATACAGCTTTTGATTGCCCAGGTCTAGCGAAGCGACTATGGGACGGTCCTAGCCCTAGTGCCCTGGATGCAGAACTTGGGACGGCTACCAGCATTACTAGCATTCTTAGCCTTAACGGGTAGAGCATTAAAGCCGCCATCGCCCTTTACGGCATCTACAAGGATGTTCCAACCGCATCGGAATCAATCCAATGTTTTTTATAGTCACTCCCTTGATCACCTTTCCATACACGACGCTCTAGCATATCCTTGGGGACACCCAAGCATCACTAAAGCTATAAAGCTAGATGGAGTTGCAGATTTTCATGTATTTCCTTCATTAGAGAAGGCTCTTCACGATTTTCGGAGCAATGGCAAGACAATTGTAATATGGATTGATGCATCTTACAAAAGATCATAAATATGGTGTAATCAGGATCGACTTGACCTGTCTGTTGCGTAGATTTATTGCTCTGTGCCAAGATGTTTCGTGGATAAATACGAGCGGTACGCGCCTTCAAGTTGTCTTGTGTTCTTATATATTCTTTCATTCAGCAATCCGGCTTCTGCATTCTTTCATTCATAAACGGGATAGCTATACGTCTTTCGATAATTTACCAATTCTTTTCTTATACCTGAACATCGTCCCTTCCCTAAGATAGTGCAACTTAGCTAGAAATCTTTGTCATCTATACAGCCAACGCTATAATCTGCAAAAATCTTGACCTTACCAAACTCCATTGTTCGTTCCTTCGCGGCAAACTCAGCAAGGTTAATCTTTCATTGGCGAAAGAAAGCATAGTCTTAATTCTACAACGAGATATCTGTGTTTGAAGCGTGAAGTGGAGGAAATTTTCCTCGGATCATCCTGCCCTCGCTCACGTCAATCCATTTCTTACACGTCCAATAGGTGCTTTCCTTTGCCAGCTGAGCCACAAATTTCCATCCACCGTATTGTCTGCCGAGTCACCATCTCCACTCCTTGCTCCATTAATTTCGTCTGTGGTACTTTCCCTGCATTTGCCTTTAGATGAGCTGAATAGTCATCGAGAACAAGTTTATTCACGTTTACTTTCGCCACTCCTTCTGAGATACACTTCTTCATCAACTCTGGTTTGAAACCATTTGTGCCATGAAGGGCAATTCGAACACGGCCTTGGATCTGTTCTCGTATCTCTTTGAGCCTATCATGTTCTTTAGTATGTTTCTAGACAACCGTGGTAATATCGGACACTTACCTATCAAAATCTAAGTTCGGCTCTGAAGATCCATATGGATTCTCTCCATGCATATTTCCTATAGCAGGCGCCAGAAAATCTACCCCAGTCCCGATAAAATTGCTCACTTCTTCCATCGTCGTCATACTCCCTTCCAGCCCCTCCGTATCCATTACTCCGTCCTCTCCACCCTCTATTCTCCCAGGCTCAGCCTCTGTCGCAATGCCTCGGTCGTGGCAATATCTAACCAACTCTTTCGTCTTCGCGAGATTGATTTCCTTTTCATAGTGCGACATATCAATCATGATACTGTCAAACGGCAACGTATCAGCTGCTTTCCGTATCATTTCTTCGTCTTGGGCATGATCGAGGTGTATGGCAACTGGGGCTCTAGCTCGTGAGGCGGCATCCGCTGCAGTGCGTATCAGCAGCCCCGAGGAGAATGTGATAGCCCAGGGAAAGAATTGTATTATAAGGGGTGAATGAGCAAGTTCGGCGGCTCGAACCATGCCCAGTATATGTTCGATATTGTAGGCTACTGTTGCTAGAACACCATATCGCCCTTCTTCTGCTGCTTTGAGGATCTGGATTGTGCAATTGGTTGATTTCCAGTCTAGAGAGGGAACCATGATCGAAGCCTTTGTTGTTTCGCTAATGAAAAGACGAAAACAAGGAGAAGAATATAGACGTTTGAAAGTAGACGACAACCTTATGGTGTGTAATTACGGGAAATCGGCTCTAACTACTACCACGTATCGAGGACTTATTGATAAGAGCGATACTTTACGGAATTATCGCAATTAATTTGCATACGAACCCCATAAACCTTCTGTCTGATAGGACTGAAGTCAGCACCCGAAAGATGTCCCCGGCACGAACTTGGTTTTTCCTCGAGACGAAATGAGGCGGGGAGCTCGTGCCCAGGCCCGCCCAAGCTCGTCTCGAGGCCATCGGGCTTTGCGGGGGTCGAACACGGAGAACTTTTCGTGGCGCCACTTGCCCCCCAACCCTAGTCACGGAATGTTCCCTGCTTCAATAGACAATGCTTCCACGTTAGGTCCTCTCACCGTCGATCTTGTTAAGGTTTGGCTAAGAAATTTTGCGAGTCATTGGCCGCAGCTGACCCCAAGTGCGGACCGCGGGGT
This sequence comes from Stipitochalara longipes BDJ, assembly GCA_009732865.1. Lineage (NCBI taxonomy): Eukaryota > Fungi > Ascomycota > Leotiomycetes > Helotiales > Hamatocanthoscyphaceae > Stipitochalara > Stipitochalara longipes. The sequence continues at coordinate 970,232 of ML769347.1, read as the reverse complement.
CGAGATGCGCTAGTTTCCCCAGTCTGGAATCCCCGGAACGCACACCGGCACACTGGATGATGGGTGCCATGACAAGGGGAGCAATTTGTTGTTAATATCAAGATTTCGTGATATATAAGGATCGGGTTTCTCTTCTTCTCGTCTCCTGGTGCTTTTGGTTGATCACTGCCTTTTCGATCACCGTGATTTATCGAGCAAGGGACAATTTTAATCTCATAATTGTTCCAGACGTTCTAGGAATTTGACTTCATCATGGCTCAAGGAGAGAGCTTACAGGGCGTTACGGCTCTCATGAGAGCTGAGATGGCCCCAACAGGAGTAAAAGGACTCTTGAAGAACAAGAAAGTCTTCTTCATTGCGATGTTCGCCTCGTGAGTCCCCCTTCACTTTGTCAAGTCTCAGGTCTAACTGCAAATAGTTTCGGTGGTCTCCTTTATGGTTACCAGCAAGGCGTCTTGGGCCAAGCTGTCGTGATGCACTCTTTCCAGAGAGATTTCCCTGAGATCAGGCAGAGCGCTTCTAAGCTCGGGTGGCTCACGTCAGTCCTGCAACTTGGTGGCTGGGTTGGATCATTGTCTGCTGGTATCTTTGGAGAAGTGTTTTCGAGGAAGCATACTATGTTTGCAGGCTCTCTATGGGTAGTTTTGGGTAGCTTCTTAGCTGCTGGTGCGCAATCTACATCGTACCTGTATGCTGGACGGCTCTTTACTGGCCTTGGTGTTGGGACACTTTCGGCTATTGGGTGAGTTTCTTTGGCAGATATCAACCCTGTTGCCAACTGACCATGTACAGCCCTCTTTATAATGCGGAGCTCTCTCCACCAGAGATGAGAGGTTTTCTTATTGCTCTCCAGCAACTCACGACAACGATCGGCATTATGCTAGCATACTGGGTTGCTGTAAGTACATGTTCTTGCCCAATTTTAGGTTGTTTTTCTAACGTAAAGCCTCAGTTTGGCAGTAACTATATTGGCGGAACCGGCAAAGGACAATCCGACCTCGCCTGGCGCCTTCCTATGATTATCCAAGGAATTCCTGCAGTCGTTCTTTGCATCGGTCTCTTCTTCATGCCCTTCTCACCCCGCCTCCTCATCAACAAAGGCAAAGAGCAAGAAGCACTCAAGACTCTCTCATACCTCCGAAACCTCCCCGAAGAACACTACCTTGTGCAAGTCGAGTTCCTCGAAATCAAAGCTGATGCTGAGTTCGAAAGAGCAATCTTTGACAAAAGATTCCCCGAGTTGAGCAAGGCTGCTGGAAACAGTGTTTGGCGACGAGAATTTGCCCAGTACAGCAATATTTTCAGATCTAGAGACAATTTCAAGCGTGTTGCGCTGGCGAGTTTGGTGATGTAAGCAACATATTTCCTTCATGAGCGGCTGTCAGAATTCGTGACGCGAGGCTGGTCTTCAATGTACCACAACTCAAGGAATATTCAAAAAGAGAAGAAACTTTGCGGGCTAGAATGTTCTTTGAATCAAGGAACATTCGATAGATCAAAATATTGGTCAGATTTTGAATCTCCCTCCAGTTATGGTACATTGAAGACGAGCAGTGCGCCACGAATTCCGTCAACTGCTGGTGCTTGTCCTCTCTCCTGAGCTTCAAGTTTCAGCTCCCAGCTCTCTTTTCTGCACAGGGCTGACTCAAGCAAAAGGTTTTTTCAACAATGGACTGGAATTGATTCGAGTAAGTTCATGCCAATCTCCAAACTGAGGTTCTCCAATCTTGTATATACGAGGGTGCGGCCCTCTGGGACGATTTCAATCATGTGACACACCGCACACACCATCGATTTCGAAGGCTCTGACCGACCTTTTAATGGGATTATATTGCAGATTCTCGTAAGCTAATACTCTGATAGTTATCTATTACGCATCTATTATCTTCCAATCTCTCGGTCTTACCAGCAGCACGATTTCCCTCCTCGCTTCTGGAGTCATCGGTATCATCAATGTCGCCACAACCATTCCAGCAATCTACATCATTGACAAAGTCGGCCGAAAGCCACTTATGATGGCCGGATCTGCGGGAATGTGCATTTGTGAAATCATCATTGGCGTTATCGTTGCGACTTGTGGGCATGATTGGAGCACCCACGCCGCTGCCGGCTGGGCTGCAGTCGGTAAGTAAACTCACTTGCGAGCAATCTGGCATGACTAAATGGTTGCAGTTTTCGTCTGGCTTTATATCGTCAACTTTGCGTATTCTTGGGGTCCAGGTTCCTGGATTCTCATCGCAGAGATCTTCCCTATTTCTATCCGCGCTAAGGGAACATCAATTGGGGCCTCAGCAAACTGGATGAACAACTTTATCATCGCTTTCGTTGTACCTCCTATGCTTAGCAACATTGGATGGGGAACATATATCTTCTTTGCGTTCTGGTCTGCTGCTGGTGGTGTCTTCATCTGGCTATGCATGCCTGAGACCAAGGGCAAGACTCTCGAAGAGATGGACCAGGTGTTTGGTAGCCACACTGCGGCAGAGGAGTTGGCGGAATTTGCTAAGGTACAGGAGAGAGTCGGTCTGACCGCTTTGATCCAAGGTCGCTCCGGAGCAACTAGTGATCAGGGAAGTGTGGAGAAGGAGAGTGGTTTGGAGGTGCAGCATATCAACGCTGTGTAAATGTATAATTCCTGAGATACGAACTGGCTTGTGGGTTTTCGTTTTGGCACAATCCAAAGAGTCGGACATTTGGGGGGGATTGTACTGTATCGCATTGGCACATTCAATATTTGACAACATTAAAATCATATGTCTTATCAAATCGCCTGAAAATTATTGCTTTGAGTTCGGACAACAGAATTTCGGAGTTTTGCGATATGTAATGCCTCGTTTCGAGGACTTTCTTGTCTAACTGGGAATAGTTGTGGAGAAGTGGGGTCAAGACCAGCATGGCGGGGGTTGATTCCGCCCAAATCCGGTTCGCAACTACGCTTCAACCGATTTCATTAACCTCGGCCTTCTATCCCAACAAAAAATAGCATCAAGATGGCAAACATTCCTTCCGCTTTTGCTGTCTTCGAAGAAAGGTTTCATCAACTTCTAGGTACATCGCCCTCTCTAGAGCAACTTCTCGAACACAACGAGTACCCCTTCGCCCACGAAGCAGGAGTCTACCTTCCCTCAACAGATGAGATATTTATCACCAGCAACCAGTTCTTTAACTTGAATGGCCAAAGATATATCCAAATCTCCAAGATCTCAGTTGGAGATGGATCCCAGAAAGCAACGAGAGAAGAAGTTCCCTCAGATGAGGTCCCCATGGCGAATGGTGGAATAAACTACAAAGACGGCATTCTGTTCTGCGCTCAAGGTTCGATGACACAACCTAGTGGCCTCTATCACATGTCCGCTTCGCCACCGTACGCCAGCACTCTCCTGATCTCCTCATTCTACGGGCGGCCGTTCAACTCAGTAAACGATGTAGTCATCCACAGTGACGGGAGCATCTGGTTTACAGATCCAATTTACGGGTATGAACAAGGATATCGCCCCAAACCTGAACTTCCGAATCAGGTGTATAGGTATGATCCCGAGACGAAAGGGATCAGAGCCATGGCAGATGGATTTGGGCGGCCGAATGGAATTGCGTTCTCACCAGATGAGAAGATTGTTTATGTTACGGATACTGATTGGATTCATGGAGATGGGAGTACGGATGGGACAAGAGTTTCGACAATGTAAGTCCGTAATTCCCCTGGAACAAGGAAGCAAGACTAATATGAGGGAAGATATGCTTTTGACATTACTTATTATTCGGGGCAGCCGTTCATGACTAATAGACGGCTGTTTGCAATGGCGGCGAATGGAATTCCGGATGGGATCAAATGCGATATGGAGGGGAATGTGTATAGTGGATGTGGAGACGGGATCAATGTTTGGTGTCCTGGTGGTGTATTGCTGGGAGTGATCAAAGTTGAAGGTGGCGCTGCAAACTTTTGCTTTGGGAGAGAGGGGTCACTATATATTCTAAACGAGAACAAGATGTGGAAAGCGCAGTTAGGGAAGTCTGTTAAGGGGGCTCTGTTGGGAATCTGAATGTGGTATGCGTCAGTGAGAAAAGGGAAGTGAATAACTGAACGAGAGCATATCTGCCATCTACTTGAAGATCTACCACTTAGTAGCAGACAGAATTTGTCCTATTTTATTGTTAGAGAAAAATATGCCCGCACCAATTACATATCTGGAAGCTTCGGACTGGAGAAATGCCAGTGTGCCAGTGAGGCCGTGTAATGTTCGGCTTTCCAGGTCAACCTGGTGGCACCAAAACTGACCACTATTTCCAAAATCAAATCCTTGTCCAACATACGTTGCATTTTGTCACAAAGTGAAATTAGTAGGCTTCAAGTCAAACGTACTGATGATGAAAGCCTCACAATTTCGTGACCACATACTGGTAGGTCTCCAAGGCTTTTCCGGTTTGATTGGCTTCTAAGCGAGGTGCCAGTGTTGACCTTCCGGTTGCCCTCTATACGAACACACTGCATTGGAGCATTGCAAAGCTATATCAAGAAATTAAAGAGTCGTCCATCTCTGGAATCGAATATACTTCTCTTTCTTTAATTTAATTAAAGAACGACATCGGTAGGATCTGAAGTGGACAGCCGAGGTACTTGGCAGGTTACATTCATGGTCTCGTGATCAGCCTAGCGTGGTACCTGTACTAGCGTTGACTGAAACGCGCGCGTCATCAAGCTCATCGCATGACCTGCACATCAAGCCTCTTCGATAAGACCAACGACACTCCTCAACTCTCACAGAATCCCTCGAATACCAAAACAAAACAAGATCTTCTCAAAATGATGTTCTTCAAATCAGCCTTGACGTTGTCGGCGTTGTTGGTACTGGCATCAGCGTTCACCGTCGAGCGCAGTGGTAAGCTCTGGTTGAGACCCGGCTGGAACAAGCACTCACACGATAACAGCCCCAATTGTTCACAAGCAAGAGGTCTTCAAGATTGCTACTGATACAGAGGCAAGCAATATCAAAAGTAGTGCGCAAGCTCCGACCTCCTTTCGGTCAACCTTCATCCTGCTCATGTTTCTAATCATTGCACAGTTCCACCATTTTTCTCGGTCAAATCCGATTGCGAAAAGGAGGACGAGGATGATTGCACAGAGTTCTGCAGCCTCTTAGAGCAGACATCAACATGCAAAGCCAACGGAAACAAAGTGACTTGCTTCTGCAAGGGTGGAAAGAGCGAATCTAACTGCGAGGAGAGATGTTTGTTGTGTATGTCACGTGCACCCCTCTTTTAAATCATACCTTCGATCTAACGCGCATGGGATCATAGGCATGCCCGATAAATCAGCTTTTGAAGAAGCTAGTCGTCTCTTTAAGGTCGGAGGATCGAAGAACAAGGAATGCGCGGCGGGTAGAGTGGGTTACACCTAGTGTATTACGGAAGCTAGGATAGCATGCATTTCCTTGTTCTGATCTTAAATTCTCAGTGTAGTCCATAGTCTTTGAAAAAGCTTACCAGTCCGACCTCGCATGATATCGAATTCAGCAGTTCGTTCGGGACGTTTAAAGGCAAACTGAAAGTATATGAAGAATCACGTGAAAGTCATGTGAATTCTTATTTATACATCGCGCTTTTCAGAATTTCTACGATAGTAAAAAATTATTCCTTATTTATCTTGGTTCGCTATATCAGATGTATTGCGATCGCAGGTTTAAGCCCCTCAATCTTGGGCGGGGTGGCCCCGAGACGAGGCCCCTTTGCCGAGCCTCGCATAGAGGCTCGGATAGGGGCAAGGACCTCGAAGCGAGGTTCCCCAATTTTACCCCTCTTTCCTGAAATGTTGTGGTTGTTGGACCGGAATCTGATCTTGAAGCCCTATCAAGCTGATCCCCGACACGAGAACCAATACTGCTTAAACAGTTGATCGTTACCCCACGTCACGAAACCGAGTGGGGAACTCTCAACGCGCTTTCTACACGCGAACAGGACTAGATCCCCTCCGGCAGATGCAGAACCTTTATTGCTCTGACTATTAGACGGCAGCAAACGTTCGCCGATGGAAGCTTGACCTAGGATCTGCATGCATATGGCTGGACCCCAAGTTGACCCGAGGCGATGGATGTTCGAGCATTACGGGCCGAGTTCGCTTCGAGCCAAAGTTGGGCTCTATATAGGACTTAAGATGCCAGTATGAAGATAGGTTCGAACTACTACTCTTCTTCGCTTCATCTAAGCCATTTCTTCCAATACAACTCCGTTCGAAAATCTTAGGAATTCCACTCGAAATGGCTCCCACAGCGATCGATACCACAACCCCTGCCGCTGTGCAAACCGCAGTCTCGACAACTCCTCAAGTCCAAACGCAGGTAACCTTAGGAGGAAAGATCATAGCCAGTTCGTACTTCACCACAAATTCGAAAGACCCTCACTGATTATCTTTTCCCGCTTTAGTAACAGGAGCAAACAGAGGAATTGGTCTGGGGATAGCAGAATGCTGTCTTGTCAACGGCGCTGAGAAGATCTACTCAATAGACATCACTCAACCCGGCGATGAATTCCAAATACTATCAAAGCGTTTTCCGGGCCGTTTGTTCTCGGCCACCGCAGATGTGACGAAGGAAGATAGTATTACAGCTGCGGTTGACAAGATCATCAGTGAAGCTGGTGCTCTTCATGGCATGGTTGTGAATGCGGGACGAACAAACCACAAATCGGCGCTGGAATTCACACAAGCGGAGATCGAGGCACTTTTCAATGTCAATGTAAGTTCAATCATAAATTGGGGGAGGATGAAGTTTATGCTGACATGATTTTGAAGTTGTTCGGAGCGTTCTACTGTGCGAGAGTAGCTGCAAGAGCTTTCATAAAGTTGAACATCAAAGGCGCAATTGTTTTCACAGCATCAATGGCTTCTTACCGACCAAACAAAGTATGACAACCTGCTCGATGGGACTTCCTCCATCTTCTGTTGCTGACTTTAATCTCCTAGAGAGTCCCCTCGACACCTTACGGCGCATCCAAAGCTGGTGTTCGAAACATGACACACACCTTGGCAATGGAATGGGCACAATACGGAATTCGTGTCAACAGCGTATCACCAGGTCTCGTAAACACAGCAATGACATACTGGGTGCCCCAACAACCTGACTGGGAACAACAATTGAAGTATTATGGAGGATTTCCGCGATTGGCGGAGGTTCAGGAGCTGGGTGGGGCATATGTTTACTTGTTGAGCGATGCGGCAAGCTATACCACGTCTATTGATATTCCCGTCAATGGCGTTATTGGAAGTAAGTACCTTTCCCTGATGATGATGATGATGATGATGAAGTAGATGCTAACACTATTTCTAGTTTGCTAATTGAAACAGCGGTTTGATAAGAATAGAAACTCATTTCATAGAACCGATACTTTGAGACAGCGAGAGCCTAAGGGCCTTGATGAAATCCTTTCAGTCACTATAAAGACTAAATAGCACATACAAGAGTTTTCAACCAATGGCACCGGTACATAGTTAGTTTAGGCTATACATGCGGTGGCCGGGGTATTCATGTGAGCTGTTTGTTCTGCTTGCTTGACGCACTTCTTTCCGATTTCAAGGCGGAAACCATTCTCGAATCTACTTAGTTTTACAAGATCGAAAAATTTCAAAATTCTCCCCTTCGCTTGAGAAGGCAATCAGAAGAAAAGTTTCGTCATTTCATTCAAAGCTGCCAAGAGAGGCTTCTGCCATGAGTGTGGCAACTTGGCGTGATGACATCTACTGATACAGAGTACGGCAACCTGACTGAACCTTCCAAATTAAGCACCAAATATATACGCAATATGCAATGGCTCTGCACTGCTCAGGCTATAAGAACCTAGCTGCTTGTGTAACACGTCGTCCCTACTAATACCGTGGTGGGGCCCCAGCCACAGCATGTTCCCACTTCTGACACACATCCATATGGGTCCAGGCAGTCCTGATACATACTACATGAAGCGCCAGGACAACCAAGGACTGTAGTGCCGCAGCAGAATGCTTTTGACGCTGCCGTACTTGTGTAGCATATATTAGGAGCGATGCATTGGTCGTTGTTTGTGCAAGGTGCGCCTGGCGGGACCTCAGCTGTGCTTGTCGGTACTGCAGAAGTGCTCGTTTCTAATTGGGTTACCAAATGCGTTGTTGAAGCTGCTAGCATCTGGCTCCTGGATGGCATAGCTTGAGTGGTAAAAGGATCAGGTGAGGAAGAGGAGGATAGAAGCGATGAAGAGCTGAGTGTTGACGAGGTTGGTGAGCAAGAGCTTGATGAAGAAGAGCTTGTTGAGGAAGAGTCGGGCAGAGAAGTGCTGTGCCACCAAGGACTGGTATTCTAGAGGTCAAATTCATTAGTCAGGGGCATTTGATGACACTAGAGGGAGGGTTTCTACCGTGGAAGAAGACGAGGCTCCACGGTGTGATACTGCTATCGGCGCCACAATAGCCACAGCAATCAATATCAATACAAGGATCGTTTCAAGGATCATTGTCTTTCGTGAATTGCGGGGATTTAGGTAGTGGAAAGATAAATTCCAGTACGAGGTCCGGTTTCCAATTTCCTGCTTTGCTCCTTCCCCACTCACACGGTTCTCGTTTGCCTCTAGGGCGATATTTTCGTGTCCAGACATCACTGAAGCAATTGCGCTAACACAAGAATAGTGAATTGAGGCTTCGATGTTACAGATCGTGCAGAGATTAGTTTACAGGAGCCAGGTATTTGTGCTATACCACTCATGCCCTGCCGATTTAAAGAATGGCAATGAAACAGCCTTGTTTACTAGCGGTGATCTACTCGGGCCGTCCTTAGTCATTCACAGCATAAACGAGGCGAGTAAATCAGCATTTTGCGAGACATATTTCTTGACCTCTTTTTTAGGTGAGTCATCTTCTGCTGCGCCTTGTTCGGCTTTATTGCATGAATGAGGCCGAACGCTAGGCAGAACTCTTCCCTTTATTATGAATAAGGCGTCTAGCCCTATAAATCAGGAAAACATTAGGGTGATAGTATAGGTCAACGGTAGCGCTCTAAGGTTAATGGTCTGCAGAACCGTTATTTGAACCCTATTTCCTATATATACAAAAATTAGATACAAGATATATATTGCAATTCGTAACTCAAGCCTTCCCATACTGTGACTATGATTAGGACACATATTTAAGGATGTGATATAGGCATGATCTTATTTATTAGTGCCATAGATATAAGAGAGTCTCCTAATTACCGGCGGATAACGAATTGCTTCGCCTTATTCCCTTTGACCATTATATAGCGGTGCTGCTACTCGGCGTCCTACCGCGAGGCTGAAGGCATACGGACTGAAGGTGCTTTTAATTCAAGCTATTAGCGAATTAGTCTGGGCCTTTTTGCAAGGCTTTATTCGCTAGATCGTGCATACCAAGTGGCCAATTGCCTGAGAGCGATTTCCGTCTTTACGGGGCAGGTGGGCTGGTGGGCTGGACAAGGCTGCATTGACGTGACGTGGCAAGTATCTGGCATAGCGGCTTATCTCTAATGTCATTAGGCATCACTTCTTCGACTATCATAATGGATGCGGTCAGCGGTGTGGCCAGCATCAGCCAGCTCTTTGTTTATGGTCACTCTGTCACGAAAAGCCTCATACGCTTGTACAAAGCAGTTCAGAACGGTCCTGCTGCATTTCGAGATCAGAAATTCAACGTCTCTCTCCTGCTGGAAATTACGAAAAGAGTTAGCCAGCGAACCTCTTCCGAGAACGAAACTATTCTGTTACTCTTTGTTCAAATTACCGAGTCGGTTCACAGTATCATAAACCTACTTGAGCAGAGAGGAATATTGGGAATCAACTGGGTCTCATTCACCAAGAACGAGGCACTCACAGTCGCGTTTGAGTCATTGGGTAGGAAAAGAGACCTTCTCCAGCTTCATATTTCGCAAGAAGGTCTTGAGATTTTGAATCGCATTCAGAGTGATATTGCGTCCATGAGTAGAAGAATTGAATCACCTTCTACGGGAGAGGAAGGTGCGGGAACTAGGACGAGTAGTAATGCTGAAGTGGTATGTGAATTCGAGGTACAGTAGAGCTACCCGAGTAAGGCTAACAGAGGCCCAATTCTTTGAGCAGGAATCCAAGGGGGACATAACTTCGATGGGTTCATCGGCAAATGATAAGCGGAAGAGGTCAGATCCAAAAGTGCGGGAAACGAAGCAAGCTTCCACACCTTCTGGCTCTATAAGACTTCAAGCGCAAGGCAACGAATGTGGAGATAAATCAATACAAAACATAGCGAACGGTTGGGGTGTGGTTGCTGGGCCAGGTGCAAATGTGGATCTGAACACGTCGGAAAACAAATCTGGAGTTGAATCCAAGCAAAATATTGGAAACCACAGTCAAGACGACTCTGCGCCAAAGCATTGATCACGAACTTTGATGCTAGGATCGGAACTAGGGCTGCTCTGTGCTATTGAGAAATTTCAAGGATATTCTTAATCGCGACAGGACTTGGCAACATGGAGTTTGAAGAAGATGAACACGAGATCATTGAAGGTTTCGGAGGAAGGATAGAAGTGAAATGTGTTCTTGTCCGATCCAATTCAGTTTTGGATTTGAAGGTTAACTGTCTTTGGCATGATATAAAGTTTATTACCACATTGTGTGCAAATTGCAGAGTCGCTTTGCGATTCGATCGCGGATACTTATGCTGCTGTCAAAGCTTCTTCTTTTTACGAATGCCATATTCCATAGTTCGACCATGAGCAACTTATTCAGTACCAAGGTAGATAAAACAATCTCTTCCATATGAACAATTTGGTGCGCGGTTTCTGAGTATTTTCATTAGGATGGTGTTCCACCTGGGGTGGGGGAGGCGAATCTTGATATAACAGCTTTGAGGAGGTTTTGAACTCCATTTGCCGAGGTTTGTATATATCCCTGCTTCACATACATTGCTCCACGAACCACAAGAATTGTTTACGTAGCAGGCTAAAATTAAACCCCACAGTCTTATGACCAGTCCACGTTTATTGCTCAGCGATGTATTAAATGAACAGGTGGTGCCTGTTTGTTCTCCAAAAGGAAATCTTCCCCGGATTCTGATCAGCTTCGCCTGTACACTTTCGGACTGCCAAATTTCAGAGATGAAGATATTCGCATTATTGCTGCAGCTAGCAGCGACAGCACAGGCTCATTGTGAGTGTTGTATCAGATATCCTCACTTTAGACACCGATTCTAACATGTATGATAAGACAGATTTTCCAAGCTGATCGTTAATGGGGTGGCCGAGGACAAGGAATGGGGTTTCATCCGCGAGACGAAAAACTACCAAGATGATCATGGAGTCACAGATGTTACCAGTGTTGATCTTCGATGCTTCCAGTTAAAGCCCGGTGGCTCGGCTGCGACTGCCACTCTAGCAGCAGGTGGAACTCTTGGCTTCATTGCTGATCAGGGTATCGATCATCCGGGTCCTGTTCAATTCTACATGGCCAAGACCCCAGACGGCAAGTCTATTGACTCTTGGGATGGATCGGGCCAGGTTTGGTTCAAGGTTGCCTTCCTGGGTGATACTATTACATCAAAAGGGGTTCAATGGCCGACATATAGTAAGCTATGCTGCTGCTGTCAGACCCACTCGCTAATATCACAACCAACCAGCCCCAACCATTGCCAAGAACGCATCGTTCAAAGTTCGGGAGGAGACTCCAAGCGGTGATTATCTAGTCCGAATTGAGAGCATTGCTTTGCATCAAGCAACAGCGCCTGGTGGAGCTCAGTTCTACCTCTCATGCGCGCAGGTACATATCACAGGGGGTGGAACTGGTACTCCTGGCCCACTTGTATCTATTCCTGGCGTCTACACGAGCGGAGGCCCTGGTTTGATCTTAACACAAAGCACAGTACCGACGAGCTATACTCCTCCGGGACCAGCCGCGTGGGCGGGCTGATCGCGCCCCGTGGCAAGAATCATATTTGAGCAGCAAAGTCTAAATGAAATAGAATATTCTTCGAAGATACTGTTATTGAGTGTATATTTCTAACCAGCTAAACTGACAGCAATTTGCAGCTCAAAGTTTTCAAGCTATATCTTTCTTAGCCGTTCTACGAGTTGGCCTGATACCTGGATAGAGTTCCGTGCATGTACAAGATTCTTTCATATTCATCCTGTGGTGGAAGGATAATTTCTAGGTTTACTCAAGTTCGCATAAACGAGGAATTTTACTCACAACCAACTATGGTGCTTTCGGAATCTATTCGCTCTTCGCACAGGGTGTTGAGTAGTTCTTCGCACGGGCCACGCCTCCCCCTATTTAAGTGAGCACCAGTGCACTGCTCGTCTTCAATGTACCATAATTGGAAGGACATTCGAAGTCCAATAACCATTTTAATCCAGTGAATGCCCCTCGATTCAAGGAATATTCTAACCCACAACTTTCTTCTTTTTCTGAATGTTCCTTGAATTATGGTACATTGAAGACTAGTATTGCGCCACGAATTTTGACAGCCCCTAGTGGAGGTATTTTTTCTTACATCAACATTCCCTGCCTACGATCGATCTCATCATTTTGTATAATGCGGACTTTGATTAATTCTGTTTGAAGGGCTTGGACTTAAAAAGCATCAATTTATTAGAATATGGGAAGGCTCAAGTAAGCCATATACTAGCTGATCCCCATCAAGCATACCGTACCATTGGACCATATCGATCCCTGACACCAAAATTTCCATTCATAGGGCCGTGATATGGAGGATTTATACCGTATCCTGGTGGAACATTTTGGTAGAGCTGAGCCAATGGTGGTTGCGAAGGCGGCAACACATTTGCACGCTTGCGTTTTCGACAAGAGCTGTAAATACAACATAAGAGAAGGAGAGCAACCAAGCCTCCAAGTCCAGCTGCAAGTCCAATGACAAGAGACCTATTGCGATCTAACCAAGAACCACCACTCCCAGAAGAACCTCCACCGCCAGAGGAGTTACCACCATCATCCGAGGTTGCTCGACGGCATCGCCCAGTGTCACAAAGCGAGTTGCTGCCGCACGGAGTTCCATCCAAGAAGTTTTGATTCATAGAAGCGCAAAAGCTCCGTCCTGAATTTTGAGAGACAGCTGAAGAGCAGAGGACTGAGCACGAATTGCTGTTGCATGCACCTGTGTAATTACCGTTGGTAAAAGTATCAGCAATCATCTGGCACTGAAGGTCGCGGCTGGTACATTGGCCGCTGGCACATGTGAGGCCACTGCTATTTCCACAAGTCTGTCCATTTGGTAGATACGCATCTGCGGGACAAGAACCCGAAGAGCCAGTGCAAGTTTCCTGTACGTCGCAAATGCTAGTACTTGCTCTGCAGATTGTGCTCGCTGAAGAAAACTAGCAGTTAGAGCAGCAAGACTCGTAGGAGTCGTCACACACAGCATTGTTTCTGTACCTGCAAGTAGTTGGGTCGCAGCAAGGGTTGTTTCCACAAGACTGTTCTCCACCGCAATCACAGTCTTCTCCGGCTTCGACAATTCCATTCCCACATTGGCTCCCGGTGATAGTCGTCACGTTGCGGTTAGCACTCAGGCAGCCGGACCGTACTGTGTTTCGACCCAAAGCAGAACATATATTGCCAATTGAGCAAGGCGAGAAATCAGTGAGGCTCCTGCTAGAGGATGGGCTCATGATGTATTGGCCACCCGCATCACAACTTGATGTAGAAATGGGACAACAAGCTCCTGATTGGCAACCGGTTGAATCGCAATCATGCACAGCTCCAAAAGTATGACCCGATTCATGGCTGAAATGAGGTTAGTTGATGGTAAAACAATATCAGAGAGCACTTACGCAAAGACTTGCCACTCCGAAGGAGTACGGACAACGACATTAGCTCCACTGACGGACTGGGAATCACTTCCAACTTCTCCAGAAACGCAAAGTTGTCCTAACCATGCCAATCCAACCGAAGTTCCTGTGTTACACGTACTCATCAAGGTCCAGTAAGCGTTACTGTCACCGGTTAATGCACGCCACGTCGAGAAGAGTTCTAGCCTTCTCTCGATATCTCCCCCAGAACAATCGATGTTCCATGGTGCTATAGTAGGAGCACTAGCAGGGCATTGCGCATCACTGATCGTAAGATTGCGAAGGCCAATGGTGATATTAAAGGTACGTTCATATACTTGAGATGCTGTGTTGACCATGCTGATAATATTTTCGCGAACAGCATCAGTTGAAGCAAATGATGCTGTGTATGTGCAGTCTGTTGCGACTCCGATCAAGGCAACTCTGCCTTCTGTAGGACAGCCAGCCGTTGACCCGATGGTTGCTTGAAGGTTGCCGTTTCCAATTCGCCCACTTTGACGTCTGACCGGAGAAGTTGCAGGCTTCAGAGGTGTTGAGAACTCTTCTGATCTAGAACCTAGGTTTGGATGACTGAATTCGTAGTTGAAATCGAGTTGATCGGACCCGCAACTCAGACCACTATTTGACCGTGCTTCTAAGCCAAAGAGCTTCTCTTGAGCAATATCAGAGTCCCGATACATAACCATTTGCTCGTCTTCGCTGTGCTGAGAACTCGAAAGAATGGCATCTGATTTCCGTCGTATCTGCAAATAGCTCGACCGTAATTGGATATGGTGATGATCCTCGAATATGCTGAATGAGCCCTCTACCATGGGCTTTGGTCCGTCTCTCTTCACGTATAGTCTAGCCCACCCCACTTCATCCCAATCCCCATATTCATTCTGGAGCCAGGCTGAGCCTTTAAACACCTTGTGCTCATGCCGTTTCATCACCTCTGATGATATGACCTTTCCTTGTACATTGAGGAAGGAAATATGAGCCTCATCCGGTAGGATGTCATGATTGGGTTCCAAGTTGAGTCTCAAGCGCTATTGTTGGGAAGCTCGGAGAACTAAATTAAGGGTGAAATGTGAACGATGGTCAATCTTGTGAGACGGAGTATCAATAATAAGATCTTCTAAGACTGTGACATAGCTTATTGGATCTCGTGCCGAGGAGTGTGCTGTGCGGGTGCGTGAGCTTCTTGGTACAGGAGTACGACTATGTAAACACGTACCAATTCCAAATGATACCACAAGAGTAAGGCCACTGTATATAGTAGCTGCGAAATGGGAGAGTTTCATAACTTCAATGGGAATATTTGACGCCCAAGCTCTTGATATTCAAACACAGAAGAGCGTTTTGGCCTGCAGCAGAAGAAAAATAAAGAAACCAAGAATCGGCACGATCACTAGGTAGAAGGAGAGAATTTAGGTAGGCTTGTAGATACTAGCTGGCAGCATCTTAAGTTACAATCAGAAAATGGCCACTTTGAAAGATATGATAAGTGCCCAGCGAACTAGCGTCAGCTTGTGCTTCTTGCCCAGGCTGTTAGGCTGGGTACGAGAAGTTCTTGACAACTTGTGCAAGCTGTGCATTTAAACGAGACTTCGCTCTGCACGATGCCTCATTCTAGCCAATAGAAATTTTACATGTCAGTGGCTCCGACGGATGCTGAAGAAGAGTGTGCTGAATATGAGTGTCACAAGAGGAATGCTTGACAAAAGAATGCGTAATATGTTGAGGCGGAGCCACGCTTGACTGCTTGGCATTTGAGCCCATCAGATTCGGCGTTAAAGACTTATCTCCATAGCTAATTTTATGCTGATATATCTTAAGAAATAGTTGAATACACTGAGGAAAAAAAGAACAAAGAATTAGTTATTATGGTGAGGGTAAGGGAAGGAGCTGGTAATCATGGGCAGAAGTGAACAATCACGTGATTCATTCCCAATTTTTGGATAAACAAACGTCTCGATCTCTAGATAAAACGGTAGGAAAGTCTCGACCGAAAGACCCCAGACATTAGACATTGTAATGCCAAATACCGGGTGATGCCCTAGAACTTTGAGATACCGCGTTCCGGACTTGCCAAGTGAAATCCTACATTGGGATCATGCTCGCCAACCCTCTCTTGGCACCATCTTGGCGCCATCATAGGTCCCGAATGTTGCTTAGAAACTAGAGCATCAGCCCCAACTACAAAAAACTCCTGACATTTAGTGGCATAAGCAGTGTGCATATAGGCTAGAATAAAAATATGCTCATCCCATGTCATCCGACTCGACTCTCTTCAACTTCATAGTAGACACATGAAACTCCCTCCCAATCCATGGGAACTTCCACCCTCCAATATTCATACACTAGTAATAAATCTTCATTGACCACTATGAACACCAAGGTCCTGCTATCTTAACTCATATGCTCATCTTCATTGTCGCGGACTCTGGACTCCTCAGTGTCTTCCGAATATTCAGAACCTCCCGAATTGTATGTGGTGGTTGAATCATCGTCCTCGCCCCAGAAGATATCTGGATTAGTATCGGGAATGAAAAGGCAAAAAACACATCCCATTCTTGCTGAAACATGGAGATCACGACGTCCAAGGTGTCTATATCCGTTTCTTGACATCAAATCTTGAAGACCCTCTGATGTCCCAGTCATGGAGGCACATTTGAGACAAAGCTTTGCTGGCCACAAGGGGAGGAGGGATTCTAAAGGAGTTGATAGATGTGGGCGCGATGCATCTTCTTGCAATATGGGAACCTCCTCGCCATGGTCAGATCCAAATGCCATGTTTTCAATAAACTCCTGAGGCCAGACAAGCCGGCTGGGAACGGCAGTCTTTGCCTCCTCATCAATGCAGAACGTGAGGCCCTGAGTAGTGTGGGAGGAGAGCAGTCATTCGGTCGTTGCCTAGGTGTTTTGGATATAAATACAACACGAGAAACTATACAGATGCAAGAAACATCAATTCATAAAATGCATTCTGCTGTCCAGGGGCACCAAGTGCGGAGGTTTCAGGCTGCAAGCCTGAGTTCAATGCTTGGGCGGTTTCGTACCCAAGTTGAAGAAGAACAAGATCACGAGGTACGAGCTTGAAGAACAATAGGCTTCTGTCTGTGGTATGAATGCTTCTGTCTTCAGTATATCCTTTCCAAGATGGCGCGTTGGAGGTGTGAGGTGTGAGGTGTGATGTTGTCGGAGGAAGAAGAACATTTCTCCGGTCCAAGGATTTTAGCGCCGGGGAAGACGCGACTTTGACGAAGACGGAAACCGCGACTTTCCCTCCACCAAAGCTAAACACCACCACTCCGCAGACCTCACATTTAAGAAGAAACCCTGGATCTATTTTGTCTCTGGATTTGGAGTTCGGGCCTCAGGAATAACAACGTCAGATTTCTAAAACTTACAGCCAAAAGATATCCTGCAGCAACCCGCTTGCTGGGCCCGCAAAACGCGTCCACCCGCACTCTCAACACGAACTGTTTCTCTCCAAAAGAACAGCAATTGCTTCCTCAACCCGTTGCCTAGTCCCCAGAATCCTATTATGAATTCCGACGCGTCGAAAGTTCAATAAAGATGTATCTGCCACGGTCCCTCATCTCAACACTCTACCTGCATCTTCAACGAACCCACCATCCTCTTTCTCCGCCAGTCCTCATTCTCGTCGCTCTAGAACCCGATGCGCTCTGCGGATGCCGAATCCTCACCCAACTGCTCAAACGCGACTACATACCGCACAAGATTCAGCCAATTGCTGGCTATGGCGACTTGGAGAAGGCGGGTCGAAATGTCATTCGGCCCATGATGGAGAGCCAGGGAGGCAGTGGGGGGGTTGTAATTTGCCTTGGGGTCGGAGGACTAGTTGATCTAGGAGGTTTGCTAGGAATTGAAGCTGAGGGCGACGAGAGTAATTATGGTGGTGTGGAAGTGTGGGTGATCGACGCGCGACGGCCGTGGAATCTGGGGAACGTGTTTGCGGGGTTTCCAATACCACCGCCCATTGAAGATGATGGAGAGATGGTGATTCAGAGGCCGCAAGGCCTTGATGGTGGAAAGATACAACAAAACTACAAACCGGGGAAGGGTGGCATCATTGTCTTTGACGACGGGGATATTGAGGAGGAGCTAGATGCGGAACGAGACGCGTTTCTTGCTCTTGTGGATATGCCAGAGGTTGAAGACGACGGGGAGGATAGCGAAGGAAGTGATACTGAGAGTGAGGATGAGGATCTGCCAACCAATTCTCGAGCTGGGCAGAAACGAAAATCATGGTCAGATCGAGATGAGGAGGACGAGAGTAGCGAGGATGAAGACAGACCACGGCAAAGGCGAAAAAGCAATTCGGTACGTGACTTGTGAAGAGTTAAATTACAGCTACTAATTCATGTACCAGTCGAGTCCCATTCCTGATTCTCCAACGCGCCCAAAACAACGAGGGCTGTTATCACTTAGTGGACCCTCTGCACTTGCCTCGAGTGCTTCACGCTCCGTCTCCCCTACTCCTGCTCAACCTCCCAAAGCGCCATCAGCTCGAAAGTTACGGCGTCGTTTATTGAAGCTGCGACGAAAACACGAATCCGTATTACAAGCCTACTATTCTCTGGGTGCATCGTATTCGGAGCCAATATCATCCATGATGTACTCTCTTGCGTCGGAACTTGGTCGAGAAGATAACGATCTGCTGTGGATGACTATTGTAGGCGTCACTTCTATGGAGCTGTACGGTCGATCTTCGGTAGGCGTTGCAATCTCGACTTCAAAATCATCCCCTAAAGGTTGGCTTGGAACTCGTGGATCTCGGATACGACAGCTGCTTCGAGATGAAGTTCGACGTTTGAATCCTCCCGAACTCTCAGATTCAAGTTTAAGTGGCAACCGAAACATGTTACCGGAAAATAGCGGAATAATACCCACGACAGCTCGAAGTCCAACAGACACCAGCATTCGATTATCGCCTGAACCAAAGTTTCTACTCATCCGGCATTGGAGTCTTTATGACAGTATGCTTCACTCACCATATCTGTCAGCGCGATTGCATATCTGGTCAGACAGTGGAAGGAAAAGACTGCATAAGCTGCTGGCAAAGATGGGTGTCAGTCTTGTCCAATGTAAGCAAAGCTACACACATATGGATATGGAGCTGAAGAGGGGACTGCGAACAAAGCTGTTAAAGTATTCAGAGATGTACGGACTGGACGACTTGGTTCCAGCTGCAGACACCGATGGTAAAGATCGTGGTGGAACGAAAGAGGGCTGGGGATTCGTGAGAAGCTGGGGCTGGAGAGCTACTCTGAGTGCTCAAGATGTTGGAGTGGTGGTGGGAGCTATTCTTGAAGTGGGAAAGAAAGCTGTCACGACACTTGAAAATGGGGGTTACGACCGTGGACGAGAAATGAAAGAAACGTCTGACGAGGATGGGACTTTAGAAGGCGAAGAATGGGTGGGCCGATTCTGGGATGCTTACGACGCGCTTGAAAAGTGAGTTGTGTGGAAATAATATTGAGCAATGGGATACTGACAAACTGACTCAGGATCGAAGAACTGAAATCCGCCTTACCAACTGCTCAACATCTTCACCGCGCTATACTTCGAACAGGTACATCATTAATCGAGAAGAAACAAATCCGCCATCTTCGAGCTTTCCGAATGGCTGTTGTGAAAGATGGGCCAGACGTGACATTATTTACACACCCTTCTGCGTTAACCAAGCTTGCGCTCTGGATTGGAGAGGCCATTGCAGAACAGGAACGCGAAAGCAAGGGAAAGATTGGTCATGGTGGACGAGGCACACCACTTGTGGTAGCTGGATTGAACGAAAACCGAGGAGTGTATGTTGTTGTTGGAACTGGTGGTGGGGGTGGTGGGGGAATGGGCTTCGGCGATCGACATGCAGCTAAAGAAAAGAAAGAGAAGCGAGAGGCAAAAGCAAAGGCTCGCGAGTTGAAAAAGCAGAATAAGGAGAAAATCCGAGAGCAGAAGCGAGAGGCACGAAGACTTGCTCTGGGTGACGAGGCTGACGAGGAAGATGAGACAGAATCAGAGGACTCCGACTCGTCATCTGATGACGACTCCGACGAAGAGGAAGATGAGAAGTCAGAAGTGAGGGGATTTGGGCGAAACAAATTCGGCAACGCGTTTCAGGAAGTGGTGGAAGAAACGAATGCCAGAGTGAGGATCGACAGTTTTGAGCATTGCGTGGTTGAAGTTAAAAAGGAAGACTTATCTGGGTTTCTAGAGAGCTTGAGCATGAAAGCTGTCGTGGGTTGAATGGATTGACGATGTAGATATGTGTTCACGACATTGGTTTTTGGTTGCTTGTGGCATTGGGTCGCTCGGAGTATCGGCATGGCTGGTCTGCCTTTCGTATCTACATTGAATGAAATGAGCTTGGTAATAGCCCGGTGCCTATGATTGTGACTCAAGTGAGAAAGAAGGTAACCGAGATTTGGGAAAGGGGAATAAAGGGGCGAAGCACGTGATATGAATTTCGGCAACAAACCAACCCCACTAACGACCCCGCATTTCTCCACCTTCTCCTCCTCCTAGCTTCCTCCATGGAGCCGAGAGGACCCAATTGACCAATCTGCTGCTGGCATGAAGCTCCTACTTCTCTCCATGCCTAGGTAAGTTCAAATCTAGGCTTCCTTTCTTTATTTCCTCTCACTTTCATATCATCTCACATCATTATTTCCATCTTCACCAAGCATTCATCTCTAAGAAATGCCATTCAAGAGCACCCTCCCAGAGATCAACCGTACATCTCCCCCTCCTCCCCCTCCATCCACTAACGAACGCAGTCCCCACAAACCAAACAACATGGACTTACCTCTTCACTTCTCCCGCCTCCCCTCTTACCCAACACCCCCCTTCCAAAATCGCAGGATACACCAACGCACACACCAACACGCGGATATCTTACCATGACGTCAAAACACACACCACGCACCTCTCAACCGCGCTTGTAAAGCACCACGGGCTCCGAAAAGGAGATGTCGTGGCTCTCTTTAGTCCGAATACGCCATGGTATCCTGTTGCTATGCTGGCTGTGAATCGTGTCGCCGGCATTGTGAGCGGGGCCAGCCCGGCGTATAATGTGGAGGAGATGGTGTATGCTCTGAAAACAGCGAATGCCAAGTTTTTGTTTACGGTGCCTGGGAGTATGGATGTTGCTGCGAAGGCGGCGGAGAAGGCGGGGATTGCGAGAGAGAGGGTGTTTTTATTGGAGGGGGAGATGAAGGGGTTTAAAACAATGGGCGAGCTTTTGGAGCAAGGCAAAAGAGAAAAGGAGCAAGTGGAAGAGTATAGGTTGAAAGAAGGGGAGAGCAATAAGGATCTTTGTGGGTTCTTGAGTTTTAGTAGTGGGACGACTGGGTTACCAAAAGCCGTAAGTCTTTATTTCCATGTCCATTTGTAGGAACGGAAGAAAGGAGGAAGTTGACAAGAAACAGGTAATGATTTCCCACGCCAACGTCTTGGCCCAATGTCTCCAAATCGCTCTCATCACACCCGCAACTCACAAAAAGATCCTCGCCGTTCTCCCCGCCTTTCACATCACCGGCCTCGTGCACGCCCTGCATCTTCCAATCCTGCTCAACGCAGAAGTCTACATGCTCTCCTCCTTCACCATGCCCTCCATGCTGTCTACCATCTCTAAATACCGTATTGGGGAGCTACTCCTCGTGCCCCCAATTCTCATTCGCTTAGTGAGAGACCCAATTGTAGAAGAGTACGATCTGAGTTTCGTGGAAAGGTTCTCAAGTGGTGCTGCCCCGTTGAGTGAGGAGATTCTGAGACTGCTGGAGAAGAAGTTCCCTGGTACCGGATTCAAGCAGGGGTATGGGATGACAGAGTCGTGCTCATGTATCACGGCGCACCCGCCGGAGAAATATGCGTATGAGCATGCGCATAAGGTTGGCACTATTTGTGCGAGTACGGAAGTCAAAATTGTGGATGAGGAGGGGAGGGAGTTGGGTGTTAATCAGCCTGGGGAGTTGTTGGCGAGAGGCCCGCAGATTACGATGGGGTACTTGAATAATGAGACGGCGACGAGGAATACGTTTGATAGTGAAGGGTTCCTGCATACGGGGGATCAGGCGATGGTTGGTGAAGACGGCATGGTTACTATCACAGATCGCATTAAGGAGATGATTAAAGTGAAGGGTATCGGCGTTGCTCCTGCGGAACTCGAAGACTTGTTGCTCGGACACGAAAAAGTAGAGGATGTCGCAGTACTGGGAATTCAAGATGAATATAGCGGGGAGAGGCCGAAGGCTTTTGTTGTTTTGAAGGGAAATGCGACGGGCGATGGGGCGGCGGGGAGAGAAATTTTGAAGTATGTGAGGGAGAGAAAGGTGAGGCATAAGTGGATTAAAGAGGTAGAGTTTGTGGATGTTATTCCGAAGAGTGCGAGTGGGAAGATTTTGAGGAGGATGTTGAGGGATAGGAAGGATGGGAAGGGAGTTGTGGTTAGAGATGAGGGGGTGAAGGCTAAGCTGTAAACGTATTCCTAGATCCTGCAAACAGATGTGACTAGATATTATTTGAATTTCGGGGTGAAAGTATTCTCAGATAGCTGATATCTCGAGTGAATTGCCTGTCATCTTTAAAGCTTTTGTTGCACGTCGCGTTAATGGCCCAAGTCAGTCTGGAACAATGAGAATGTCATAAAATTCAGTTCACCTTCAGTCCTGTACTTCCAAGAGTGAATCCTTCCTGAACTGGAAGTTTCGTTGCGAGTCACTCCGCCTGCATTGTCCTAGAACTTTCTGGTACAATGAGAATGTTGGAACCAGTCGACATTCCTCAGAGGTGAAAGCTATTCACTTTCGGGCTCGTAAGGATATTGTCAGCTGAAGGGGTTTGTTGCATGTCGACTCAATGTTTGAGATTGCTTTAGTACACTGAGATTGTTGTTGCTTCAGCTTGGAAACACTTCTGGCGGTGACATTAAAGGGGGGGTTTGCCGTTTGTCATGTGTAGGATGACAATCATCATATTGGTAGAGATAAAAGCTCCCTTCTGGCTCAAATCTCAGCCTGCTGCTGTCAACTTCTTACATGACATCACATATCACGTAGATATATTCCGAGCAAGACTTTGTTAATACACTTTATTTGGGTATCCGCCAACTGGCCGTAGCGGTGCAGCAATCTATACGCCCCTCACCATGCATGCTTTTTCCAAATCAACCCAACGCCATAACTCCGTTTCTCATTGCCACTCAAACCCCTTCGTATCTCCTAAACGCAAAGTCTATAACTCGCATATCGTCCTGCTGTCTCCGACTTCCGGATAATCTTCACGACCTGTCCTCGTCTCAAGCCAAGATACCGCGCAACCGGATCACCCAACTGAATTCGCGGCAGCTGCGTATCCTTCAACCGATATCGCTGCAGCAGCGCAGTTCGCTCCTCCTTGCTGAGCAACACATGTCTAGGCACCAACTCATGATGCGTGATATTGACCAGCAAGTCCTGCTCAACGAAGCACTCAATGCGCGTCTCTGCCGCAACAGCGGGGATGATCTTGAGCGCCGCGGGCGTGATGTTGACGTTGGTGATCAGAATGCCGGTGTGGAAGTTGTTGGCGGACAGGTACTGGGCGAAGGCGCGCATCTGCTTGATTCCCACGCTGGAGTCAGGCAGGAACTCAATCCAGATCGTACCGATGTCTGGGCTGGCAGGGTTGGGGTCGGCAGCGGTGGGAGGATTCGAGTATCTGACGATCATGGCATCAGAGGGACGGGCGGAGAATTTCATCTTTCGGCGACTGGAAGACGGATGTGTTAGTTTGAGGGGTGGAAGAAAGCTGTGAAGAGCGAGGAGCTCACTCGATGATGCCCGCCTCCCCTTCGTTTGAGAACTTATCCTTGAAGTCGTCGAAGCTGATCTTGACTTCTTCGTCAGTCAGCTCGTAGCCGCGGTCATGGACCATCTCGTGGACGGTTCGCCATGCGCGCCAGAGTCTTGCTGCCTCCCTCTCACCAGCCTCTCGTTGCTTCTTGGCTTTCTCCTCGTCTGCGGACATATTGACGGTGTGTGGATACGACAATCGCAACTCGAGTGGGTTGGGAAGAAAGGTGGTCGGGGTCTGAGAAGTTGTGGTTGAGTTGGAGGTTCTTTGAGAGATCGAGTTGAAGTTACTCTTCAAAGATCTCGGCTCAAAAAGTTCACTTTCGCGAATTGCGCGCGCTGAAGTTACCCGCTGCCGTAGTAAATCCACGGGTTCGGCAGGGGTGCACGGACACATTGTGGAAAGTCTAAATCTGTTCTCGAACCGACACCGAAGCATTTATTATTTCTCACGCGCACAACCACCCGTCACAAATATTCATTTATTTGTGAACAACGCTTCGCACCAGGCAATTGATCTCCCCCAACTGCCTCTTCCCCAGTCTTCTTGGTTGAAGGTTGTTTGCAATCATGGCCGATGTCGCAACCCCTTCTGGCGCAGCCATGTTCGATGGCAGTGCGCAAGACAAGAAGGACAAGAAGGTGATCGAAAAGCCTGAGAAGCCAGACGAGGAGGCATACAAGGCGGCTCTCAAGAAGGCAGAGAAGGAGCATGCCACTTCCATGGAGAAGTTTGTAAGTGCAGTCGTTCACTTTTGAAAGCGGGCGCAAGACATTCGGCAACCTACAGCGATACATGCTAACGTATTTTTCAGAATGCAATCAAGGGACAGGTTGAGTCAGCAAAACTTTCGAAAGACTCTCCGGCTGGGAAGCGCAGAGGTGAACTGATTGCGCAATTAAAGGAGATCCGGGAGAAGCAGGGTGCTGGAAAGGCCGGTCGCAACAAGGTCTTTGACGAGATCAAGAATGAGGACAGCAAATTGAAGGAATTGATTGCTGCACAGAAGGTAGCCCGAAGCCGAGTCTCGTACAAGAATGTCGAGGAAATTGACAAGGAAATTGACCGACTGGACAAGCAAGTGAACAGCGGGATGATGAAGCTGGTGGACGAGAAGAAAGCCTTGACCGAAATCTCGAACTTGCGCAAGCAAAAGAAGGGGTTTGCGGGCTTTGATGAACAGCAAAAACAGATCGACGAGAAGAAGGCCAAGTTGAAGTCCCTGCGTGATACATTGGACGACCCGGAATCAAAGGCACTTTCGGAAAAGTACAATAAGATTCAAGCCGAGCTGGACACCATCAAGGCCGAACAAGACAAGGCACATGCGAGCCTTGACTCTCTCCATGACCAAAAGAAGAAGTTGCAAGCCGAGCAACAAGAGAAATACCATGCGATCAAGAAAATTAAGGACGACTATTATAAACAAAACCGGGCAGTCCAAGCATACGAGTATGAAGCACGCCAACGAGCTCGGGAACGGAAGAAGACCGAACAAGAAAACTACCAAAAGGAGAAGCGGATGGCTAGAGCCAAGGAGATGCTGGAAGCAGCCAGCGACAAGGCTTACCTTGATGAGATCCGCCGTGCCGAATCTCTTCTTCGTTTCCTCGACCCGTCCTACACTGCTGAGAAGGCCCCTCTGCAAGCACCCTCCCAGTTTACAGCCACAGCGCAACGAAAGGTTGATGATTCTGGTCTCAAGGGCATGAAAGTGGTCAAGAAGGAAGAAGAGGACTACTTCGCAGGCACTGGTGGCAAGAAGGGGAAGAAGAACAAGAAAGCCGCAGCCACCCCTGACGCCCCTGCCCCAGCTGGCAAATACAGCTGCCCACCGTCTGTCATGGAAGACTGCTCGGCAATGGGCATTGATCCACCCATGAGTGCCTCCGATATTCCGGGTGTTCGTGAGAAGGTCTTGGCGAAGTTGAAGCACTGGAAAGAGGACCAAGATGCACAGACCGAGAAGGTATATACTACCCCCTATTTCCTCTGTGACACATAAAGCACAACAAACACTAATACTCCTTTCCAGAACATCGCCAAGGCAAAGCTCGAAGTTGAGCGCTTGGAAGCCGAGGAGACCTCATCCGTTCCCGGTACGCCTACCGCCCCTGCCCACGCAAATGGCGAAACAAAAGCCACCGCTTCTGTCGATGAAGGTGGATCCGTCGCCAACGAAGTCGAGCTGCTCAAAGCTGCAGCTTCAGACGTGGTCGCCGACCTCAAGGGCGCCTCACTCGAGGACAAGGAATAAATGCCCCTCACCACCATCTCAATCCTCACTTTCTCCTCCTGGTTTTCGCTCCTCGGTCGGTTGATAGGAAAAAGTTCACACATCAAAATCAAAATTACGTTTTAGCATCTTGGCTTAGCCATCTTTTCTCTCGAGGGGAGGAAGGGAGAAAGGAACTTTCTTGTGTGTATTTTAGTGGTTGGCGGTGCTGGTTTGGATGATGGGCACACGAGAGGAGAGCGAGAAAGTCAACCAGAGCTGGGTTTTCATCATGCATTTTTGCGGCGTCGTTTTTTTTTCCAGAAGCAAAAAGAGGAAGTGGTAGATAATGCATGCGTTGCATTTCTCACATCTTCACATCTTCACTCGTGCATCCTTGAACTGAATTGTGCATTTGTGACATTGCGTGATATTGAATCGACTACTTTGAGTGAGCTTAAGATTCAGAGATTCAGTATTGGCATGGAGAGACAAGCAAAGCCTGCTTCCGCACATCTCTCTCATTTCATGCATCCTCACTGTTTTTTCTTCTTCTTTTCCAGGGCATATTCAACGTGGATTGTTTGTAAAAACTATTTTGGGATTCATTGATCGCGGGACTGATAACTCCGGTCGCTATGCTATGTCTGCTTGCTATGCCGATATGTAAGGGGAGAAACCTGCACTGAACTGTACTCCAACTCTCTGCGTTTTGATCCTGTGGTCCTCCTGCGCCTGTACAAAAGCTCCCAGCCGCCTTCATCTTTTTAGTTTTCTTTGACCTATTTTTTCTTCTCGTTCTCATGCCAATCTTCACTACCGCCTCCTCTTCCTCCTCTTCCCCTACATATCTCTCCCGATATAACCCCCAGGCGGCGCCACATATCCATACCCGCTCGCAAGCGGCGCAGGCGCATACATACTCCCAGGGCGTCCCCTATCCCTAGCCCCCAGACTCGGCGGCGGCGGCGCCGTAATAACCCTCTCCCTGCTCCGCCGTCGCCTCCGTCGCTCCTCAACCTCACTCGCATCCCGCAACCTAACCTTCCTCTCCCTCTCCCTTCCCACTGCCACACCACCCAGCGCACTGAGTGGGGGGTCCCTCACACCCGGCTCATCATCACCCGGCAAATTCAAATCCACCAACCCATAGAAATACTCCAGCACCTCGGGGTACCGCTGAACCGAAGTCTTCCAATCGTCGTCGATGCCCCGCTTCAGCTCGGCGTCTGCGGCGGCGATTTCTGCTGGGTGCGGACGAGCGTGGAAGTAGTAGGCGGCTCGTTCAGTCATCCGGTGGATGTTTTGTGCGTGTTGGTCTTTGCGTCGGGTTGTGAGCATGCTGAAGTAGGAGAGGATGTAGTCTTGGGCGTGGCCGCGGACCCAGGCTCTGTGTCCAAGTTCCGTTAGCCTTCAATGTGTTGGAGCGGGAGCGGTCAATTGACTAGGGAGGAAGAGAGTTCGCATACCGTATGTCATTGAACACTGTGGTCATCATCCTCTGCTCTGCCTGCCGCACAGCAATGTCCAGGCCTTTGGCCTCACACTCGCATTGTGCGAGTGCGGGCTGGTTGCAGATGGCGCAGTCGGGGTCCATGATCTTGATGGGCTTTTTAGACCTGCTGTGCTTGATTAACATGACTTCGGGGCGCAGATATGGCATCTGAGTATTAAACAAAAGTATTAAACAGTAATTAAATAATTAAATAAAAATAGTGCAAAAGCAGGGAGGCGGGGGGTTGGGTAGGTGCAGTGCGGTGGGGGGAAGTGGGTATCAAACGGAACAAAGAGTGGTTCCTAAGGAGCAGCAGCGCCTTTTGTAAAAGGTGGGAGAGACAGGAAAGGGGAGCGAGGCACGGGATTGGAGAACCCATGATCGTGGGGAATGAACGGTGTAGAAGTCATTCCGTCTCGAGGGGGGGCCGAGGAGGCAGAGGTGTGGGAGTGTGGGAGGGAGGCAGATCACCCACCTCTCTAGTTTGCGGCGGATGGCTCGATCACGCTATGCATCCGCAAGCAAGCAGACTCGCGGTCCTCGCTCTTGTCCTCGCTCTTGTCCACACGCACTATGACAGGTAGAAGGACAGCCAGAAGTTGCAGTCTAGAACGAGGGGGTACGGCGATATACAAAGGCAGTGAGATCAGGGTACAAGCATGAAGGCATTCAGACCGCAACTACGCAGACAGACGCAGACAGACGCCGGCTGAGAAATAGAGGTGTCGTTGCAGCAAGCTCTGCCATGGTCAGAGGTGCAAAGTGGAAAAAGTGGAGCGGCCAGCGCGCGCAGGCAAATGGGAGCGGCGAGGCTCATTGCGATGTGTCGTGGCTCGAATGCTTTGCGTCGCGTGCGTGGAACCAATGCAAGATGCGGCCTTGTGTAGCATATCATGAGATCCGGTTGGAGGTTGATGAGCCTCGACCAATGGCACTCGTGATGAGAGTTGGAGACCGGGGGTCTGCAGCTCTAGGTCATGCTAGGTGCATGGCGAGGAGAGGTACTTGGAGGTCACGTCTACACCGCTGGATGCTGTGGCGATGGATGAGATGAGATGGAGATCTGATGCTACCGGCGTGGTGCTTTGCTGGGACCAGAAACCCATGGTGGATGGATAGGAAACTTGGGATAGGGTGGATAGGGTGGTTATCCGAGGTATATGGGAGTTGTGAGTGAAGAGGGGAGTGAAGTGTTGTCTCATCTCGATGAGACATCGGCTCGGTTGGGCAGGAACAGCTCGGGCCGAGAGATAATCCGATACCGTCAATATTTGATTCCCATTGAAAAGAAGTACAAGAACCACAACCTTCAGTTCCCCGCCCAAAAGTATGCCACCAAGATGTTCCACCTTACAAGGGACATTGACGCCATTCCTCTACCCATTCCTCATCTCCAATGCCGCCAAATCGAGCTTCCGGCCCTTTTTCAATTCCATCCGCCGCTATGAAAGCACTACCGTCGAATCCGTTCAACAGCTCCCAGAAGAAGGCTCCCATCTAAATCCCCCTCCTACCGACTACTCGCGGACGATCTTCACCGACCGGGCAACAGTTCAAGTATATGCTGGCGCAGGTGGTCATGGCTGCATATCCTTTCTCCGAGAAAAATACATTGCAGCAGGACCCGCAAATGGTGGTGATGGTGGCAGCGGAGGAAATATCTACATCCAAGCCGTACGCGGTGAAACCTCACTGCACAAGCTTGCACGACGGAATATATTGAAAGCCGGGCGTGGCAAAAATGGACAAGGAAAGACTCGGGGCGGAGAACGAGGAGACGATATAGTCCTTCAAGTGCCAGTCGGAACTGTGATTCGAGAGATCGAGCGCATAGATCCAGTAGCAATCGAGGAGCAGAGGTTGAAGCTTGAAGCGGGAAAAGAAGATGGCGTTGATGGGACCGGACCCTGGAAATGGAGTCGGGACAAATGGCTGCTGTATCCTGCGACTACACCAGAAGATATTGCGACGGCGGAATTTCCTTCTTTGCCTAGGGGGAGAAAATCTGCGTTGGCAATGTCGCAGGTCAAAGCTCCTATATCTCTGGATTTGACCGTGCCGATGGAAAGGCCTTTGTTATTAGCTGCGGGGGCTATTGGTGGCTTGGGAAATCCACACTTTGTTACGAAGACTGTGCCGAGGCCGAAGTTTGCTACGAAGGGAGAGCAGGGAGTGAAGATCACGCTGGAACTGGAACTGAAGCTTTTGGCTGACGTTGGGTTGGTGGGGCTGCCGAATGCAGGGAAGAGCACGTTGTTGAGGGCTATGAGTAAGAGTCGAGCTAGAGTTGGGAATTGGGCATTCACGACACTGCAGCCAAATATCGGAACCGTTGTGTTGGATAATCATAAAGGTCGACCATTGGCACAAGCGAAATATGGGGATGGGGAACCGAGGACAAACTTCACGATTGCAGATATTCCTGGTTTGGTTCAAGATGCTCATTTGGATCGTGGGCTGGGGATCAGCTTTCTCCGGCACGTGGAAAGAGCTCGAGTGCTGGCTTTTGTCGTGGATTTGAACGCTGGTGATGCTGTGGAAGCTCTGAAGGGACTTTGGAAAGAAGTCGGAGAATACGAACGGATGAAAATCCAAGAAGAAAAAGAGGTCGCCGATCCAATCGTCCACTGGTCACCTTTCACCTCCGTGGAAGACGCATTGGCAAACCGCCAGGAGACTATCGTCGTTTCATCTGGCCCAAATTTCGAAAATCCCCTCGCTCCAGTTGCACCGAGTATTGCTGGCAAGCCTTGGTTTGTGGTAGCCACCAAGGCAGATTTACCAGGGACCAAGTCGAACTTCGAGGCTTTGAAGACGTACCTGGAGCTTGTGAATGCTAGCAAGGCGGAGCATCCCAGTGGGCAACAGAACCCTTGGGGAGGGAAAGTGGAAGGGATACCAATAAGTGCTATTAATGGGCATGGTGTGGAAAGAATCACGGAGTGGACGGTTGGTCTGCTTGACGATTAATAAGATGGTACATAGTTGTGTATATAGTGTACAGATATAGTGTATTATGTTCAATACATGTTCAAGAGAAGTAATTACGAATTTCTGGAAGGAGAGACGTGCCTCTCCCTTTTCCCGAAGAGGAAGTGCGGCACGTGCCTTCCTTCCCCCGAATGCCAAGACGCGGGACCCCCACGCCGTGCCGATGTTCCGGTAGGATCCTAACCTCCCTTCCTTCCTGACTTCACTTTCATTCTTCAACATCAACTTTATGCTTCTGTGTTAAACCTTCAAGTAAGGGTAGAATTTATCAACTGGCGTCTCCTTCACAACAAACTTAACCATGGCGGCCCTAACAACCACTCCTCTTGTTGATGCTTCACAGGGCTACGGTCACTTCTATTTTGCACCTCCTTACTTCTCATCGGGCAATTGGCCTGCGCCATGTGTTGAGCGTCGCATTACGTCTCACTAGGCACATATAAGAACACAATTACCTGGTGAACCGAAGTATGAAGCTATAAAAACTTTTCAAGACCTGTCTAAACAATCCCAGGAACCCACCGTTTCCATTCATGAAGCTGCCCTTGGGAGATTCGTCATATGATCTACAAGATTCTTCTGGAAGACTTGGCTGATAGCCCTGGATGGCGTTTTGAGGATTATGGAATAGTGATGGGTTCTGGCTTCCGGTTCGAGGTGTCTGCGATCTGTTCTGATGATTCAGAGCCCGTGACAGAGTCTGAAATCTTCCCACAGCTGGCAATAGAGGACGTCAACTACTTCGAGCACAAAGCCAGCAATTTCGATGGAGCTTTGACCCTCCTGGAATCCACTGAGGGTCTGTATTTGAGGTACCAATTACCAGAGGCGTTGACAAACTCCACCGGGGCTTCTCTGGATGCTGCGGGGGGTTCCTTTGCTGCCTCTGAATACGGACGACGCGGACGACATGGCACTGAAAATGAAATCCAATCATGGCAGCACCCATGCTATGAAGTTGAAAGGATTTTACACTCCCCAAATTGGATAAGGTTACATCGCTTGCAACTCTGATCCAACCGACCTTAAATCAGATTGCAATTTGCAACTACTCTAAGGGGCATCATAGAATGCTATGACATCATCGTCTATCTCATGTTAGCCAGCAACCCAATGCAGAAATCGGTCAAGCTGTATAGGACAACGCAATCATTGATTTTCGAAATCCAGAGCTCTTTTTCCCTTTCTTCGACGACAGACCTCGGGTTCTAAATCACATCAAGGGCATTACCATACCGTCTATTCCGATGATGTAAATAAGTCCACAACTTCTGGGACTCTTCTTTGTTCGATCTCCAAGTAATTTCGGATCACCTCGCTCTACAACTAGTCTCCATCCGCGTTTGGTCACTTTGGCGTGGCTTAACGGCTTTGCCCAAATATGAGGCCTGAAGGAACGGACTGCAGCATTCAAAGGCCTCAAAGTCTGAGAGAACTTCACGGTAGATTCGACTTGATTGATGAAGAGGTGTGTGACGACTTACCTGAGCTTAGGCGAAAGCTTTCGAACTTGTGGCTTCCAGACACGCCCCGAGTAACTGAGGAGAAAGCCTAAGAGTTACTCGGACAACTCCCATTCGCATTCTTAATCACAATAATTGTACTTGCCACACGGATACAGCATACCCTTAGATGGATGGGTTGCAGTAAGTCCATAGTTACTGGCTCCTTTCTAGGCCGCATGTTGAGAAGTGAATATATTTGCTCAAGGAATCCACATTATCGGAGTTGCTCATCTCTCCCGGTATCTGCATGTGCGGGAAGGTATCAGTAAGCAATATGCAGGCTTTCATATTCCTTGCTCCTTCTCCACTTAATTCCAATTTCCTTCAATCGATTATCTCAACGAGTACTGCATAGTTCTCACCAACCTAGCAAGTAGCGGTACGGAGTGTGCAAGCATTGAGACTATGCTCGAACAGTACATTCTCACGTTGAAATGGAGTCTTCTGATTTGGCTTTTTTTAATCCATTCGTGCTTGGTCGTCACGACCTAATTGCTTCCCTAGAATGGCATCTATTCATCTTTAACTACGTATTTGCTTTTCTTCTGGTCAGTTGTTTCGAATTAGCGTTCGGCGAGTGCTATGCTCAAAAATCTTGCTTTGCCAATAAGAAGAGACCAGTGTACTCGTCGTTTGGTCGGTGGTTTTTGTCCCATATCTTCCGTTAAATCCCTCAATTGTCATTATTAACCGCTGCACGAGCCTCCTTTCCGGAGAGATCTCCTCTCGACCCGCCAAGTGTAAGAGTGCGTGGAGCTAGCAGTTAGTCTCACCGCTGAAATATGTGTGTGCCAAACACTTCGCTCAAGCACAAGTCGGTCGGGCGTAACGGGAAGATCTGAATCTCACCCGGGCCGCCCCTCACTAGAGATCCTTGGCATGCAGAGCGGGAAAGCTTGTCTAGATGTCAGCTATTTTCAGGGGCAGATGCACCACTCAAAAGCCGGCAGGTAAGCCTTACCCGTCTTTGCCAAGATCTGATATCAAGGTGGTATAGAATAATTCGTGATAGGACAATGCAAGCTGCGATGTCGGGAAACGAGAGCAACACGTGCTGTCTTGAGGCATTTCGAGAGGAGGAAGATAACATCAGGCCATGACAATCTGCTCCCCCGGCCGAGCGTAGCCGACCGCTGCGTCTAGATCCAGCCTCTGCCACACTGCTCCAATCACCGCCTCCCAAAAATGCTGGAATGCAATATGCGGGGTAGCGGTACATGTTGAGATAATTTGGCGCTATTCACTATGCGCGATTTTCGGCTGCGACATGTCACCTTTGTACCGAGCTGCGAGCGCGACGGCGAGGAATGAAGGAAGCGGTACCAGCGGTACAACGTAAATGCGCGATTTAAATTTTCCTCACTCCAGCTTGTGAAAGAAAACATCACGCGTCATATTTTCACAGCTGTGCGAAGTCGTACGATCTCCGACCTCGCGCTAGCAGAGAGGTATACCCCGCCTCGCCTCCTCAGCCTTCCGTGGTCGTCGTCGTCGTCGCGCTTTCTTCAAATCAAGCAATCCGAGATCTCCACGCCTAAGGCACTTCGCCCAGCTGCTTACCCCAGCCCGCCATGGATCTCGATCCTGAAAAGAAGGCGATAGCCGCCGAAGAATCGGTGGAGATGGTGCAGACAACTACCCACCCCGGCGGAGACCAGAGGATCCAGTTTATACCAACTGTAAAACCAGAGAGACAACCGAGGCCTGGGCAAAAAGATGATGGCTCAACCTTTGTCCCACCATCACGGCGATCTCAGTCCGTGGGCTCAATCACCCAACGACGCCAATCCAATGTTTCTCTTCCCCCCGTGATCTCAGAGAAGCAGAAAGCTCGTCGCAAGCAGGAAAAGGAAGAGGAGAAGAAGCATGTCGATATCAACGAGCATCTGATGCCCCACCTAGAAGTGGCTGAAAAGTACCACACAAGAATCGATCTGGACAGGCCGGGCGATTCGCAGGGGTTGACATCGGAACAAGCTGCCCAACTGCTCATTGAGCATGGTCCCAACATCCTGACCCCTCCTTCGAAGAGACACTGGATCCTTAAGTTCTGGGACTGTTTGAAGTCTCTCTTCAACTTGCTTTTGATCCTTGCTGGTGTTCTGGAGTATATTTTGCTGGGTATCAATTTCCACGAGAACTTCCAGAATGTGAGTCTGAACCAACTCTTCCTCATGGAAGATTCCCACGCACGTGCTACTGCTTACAATATCTAGACTTATTTGGGAGCGATTCTCATTGCGGTTGCTTTCATCAATGCCTTCATTGAGTTTTATCAGCAACAAAAGTCACAGGCACTTTTGGAGTCATTCCTGAACATGATCCCTGCCAAGTGCATGTGTATCCGCGATGGCAAGATGACCCAGATCGAAGCTGCCACTTTGGTACCCGGGGACGTGGTCTATGTTCGCATGGGTGACAAGACTGCCGCCGACCTCCTGGTGTTTTCTGCTTCCGACTGCAAAGTCGACAATTCATCTCTGACTGGTGAATCTGAACCCCAGGAACGAACCAAGGACAATGATATGACAAATCCCCTGGAAGCGTCTAACCTCATGTTCAACAGTACCCTGGCAATTTCTGGCGAAGCTTATGGTATTGTCGTTCGCACTGGAGACTCCACGGTTCTTGGTCAAATTGCGTACCTCACAGCTGGCGAAGATAAGATGGTCTCTCCTCTAACACGTGAAATCGACAATTTCGTCAAGCTTATTGCAACTATCGCCATCATCACTGCTCTCGTCTTCTTCGGTATTGCATTCCCGGTCAATAACAACAATGTTACTCTAGCCATCAACTTCGCAATCGGCATCTTTGTTGCGTGGGTTCCTGAAGGTCTACCTGCAACGGTCACCATGCTTTTGACTATTGCTGCAAAGCGAATGGCCAGTCAGAATGTCTTGGTCAAGGATCTGAAGGGCGTGGAAACTCTGGGTGCCATCACGCTACTCGCTACCGACAAAACTGGGACGTTGACGAGAAATCAAATGACGACGACCAATATCTGGACCTGCGGCGAGCTGTATGAGGCCTCGGATCGTGCTGGTGCCGAAAAGGATGTCGCGACCATAGACCATCCAGGTGTACTTGATATCTTACTCATCTCAGCTCTCTGTGCCAAAGCAAAGTTTGATCGGACTGATATCCCTATCAAAGAGCGACAGATTCTAGGTGATGCCACCGAGACTGGACTCATTCGCTACGCAATCGGACAGCTCAGAGACTACGACAATCTCGCCAACCTCTATCCCAAAGTCTTCGAACTTCCCTTCAACTCGGAAACAAAATGGCACATGAGCATCCATAAGAAGCCTCACGCGAACGGTTACCTAACACTATTCATCAAAGGCGCTCCTGAACGAGTCTGGACTCTCTGTAACCGAGTTCTTACTGGCACAGACGGTGAGTGCGCCCCCGTGTCGCCTGCCTACAAGACCGCCTACGATGAGACGTACGAGCATATGGCTTCTCGGGGTCATCGTGTACTGGGTTTTGCGGAAATGCTTTTGCCAGGAGACAAGTATCCGGAAGATTTCGTCTTCGATAAGAAGGAGAAGAATTACCCATTGGGTGATTTTATCTTTGTCGGGCTTGCCAGCTTGCAAGATCCTCCGAAGCATGGTGTCAGAGAGGCGATTGGAAAGTGTAGAGGTGCGGGGATCAAGGTTATTATGGTTACTGG
This sequence comes from Stipitochalara longipes BDJ, assembly GCA_009732865.1. NCBI lineage: Eukaryota > Fungi > Ascomycota > Leotiomycetes > Helotiales > Hamatocanthoscyphaceae > Stipitochalara > Stipitochalara longipes. The sequence goes on along the minus strand of ML769347.1, from coordinate 934,702 downwards.
TGATCATCCTTTGTGAGTACAGTTTTTATTTTCTGAGTGTCCAAGAATTGTGCTTCTAGGTCTCTTGATGATGTGGTGCTGACCATGTCTCATAGAACTGCTGAAGCCATTGGCCGCAAGATCAACTTAATGCTCAGCGAGACCAGAGCCATGGTAGCCAGGCGAAGAGGCAAATCTATCGACGAGATTCAGGAGAATGAATTCAAGGCCATTGTGGTCCACGGTGAACAAGTAGACACCTTGACTGACACCGAATGGGACAATATTTTCTGGAAGGACGAAATCATCTTCGCTCGTACCTCGCCCAAGCACAAGCTGGAAATTGTCCGCCGAGCTCAGTCAATGGGCCATATTGTCGGCGTAACTGGTGACGGTGTTAATGACTCTCCTGCTTTGAAGAAAGCTGATCTGGGAATCGCCATGAATATATCCGGCTCCGACGTCTCGAAGGAAGCAGCTTCCATGATCTTACTGGACGACAACTTCGCAAGTACTGTTCGTGGCATCGAAGAAGGACGCCTCATCTTCATCAACCTCAAGAAGTCGATTCAGTACACCATCTCTCACATCTTCCCCGAAGTCGTCCCCAATCTTCTCTACGTCATTGTTCCCATCCCTCTTCCTCTATCCGCCATCTTGATCCTGGTCATCGATCTCGGTTTCGAACTTATCGCTGCTCTGTCCTTTGCCTGGGATCCACCGGAGACGGAGGAAGGCTTGATGAAATTGCCACCGCGAAAGCCAGTCACTCTCGAAACCTGCAACATCTTTCGTGCTCGCGCCCTTCGCCATAACAGATCCCGTTTCGACGAAGAGGCAGGCCTCGTCGTTCCTATTGAAGACCAATCCAAGATCCAGCAATGGCTCTGGGAGGTTCGCCAATGGTTCACGAAAGCCTACTGGGCAGACAAGTTCGAGAACACGGGCGCAGAAGTCTTAGTCGACGGTCTTGTCCTCTCCTGGGCTTATCTCGAGATCGGCGTTATTGAATCGATTGGCGCTCTTGTTGCTTTCTTTGTCGTTATGAATAAGCGCGGCATCAATCCTCGCGATGCACATATTATGCAAAAGGGTAATGGACCGCCGACGAACTATTTCAACAGCAATGCCGAGACCTACAAGGGAATCGATGCTGCAACGCAAGTCGATATCTTGGCCGAAGCGCAGTCGATGTGTAAGTCCCCCATCCCCTCTCTCTATTAACATTCCGAACATAGAAAAGCTAATACCGACTAGACTACTGGTCTATAATGACAATGCAAATGTTTAATCTCTTCGCCTGCAAGACACGCCTGACTCTCCCCTTCGGCAAATACATGTTCGCAAACCGGGCGACCTTCTACTGCATTCTCGCGGGCGCTTCCCTTGCAGCATTCATCATCTACACGCCAGGTGTCGAAGTCGTCTTCAAGACCTCTAGAAGCCTGTCTCCGCTGTATTGGCTGATCCCGATGGCGTTCGGCTTCGTGATTATCGCGTACGCGAGTTTGCGCTTGATTGTGAGGAGGAAGGTCAAGCCTGTGAAGTGGAATCCTGATATTCAGGGCTTGCAGATGTATCCGACGATTCGCACGTTTAGGAGTATGAGTCGGCGGAGTAGTCGGAGTCTTTGATGGCTCTGTTTTGCATTGGTGGGGCGGGGTTTTGTGGGTGGACTTTTGCTTGGCGAGATCATTGCGCTGGAGATGCTAAGAGCGGGCGGTTTTATGAGATATGATTATGAATAAGAGGCGGCATACTAGTGCTCTGACCTCGAAGTATACGTTTATGAGCTGGTCCGCAAGTCGCATTTTAGTTAAGTACTAGGTGGGATGGCAGTGGATGCACTCGTTTCCGATAGGTTGCGCTCTGTTCGCTTGGGTGGTTGAGAGTTGAGGTTCCTGGCGCCGATACACCTCTAGATGGGAGAAGGGATCATGACGACACGGCATTGCTTTGTATTTAGCCAGTCTCATATTTTGTTACCTGCAACAAAGATTCTATATGCAAACTTTCTGTCGTGATATCGATGAGCAATGAGAACGAAATGTGACATGTTTAGCAGCGCCGGGACTGCCTGCCTTGAATGAAATTGACGCTGCATATTTCAAAGTATGTTATGCTCTTTTAAGCTTAAGCCGAACACTGAATGACGGCTTAGGAGGAAGGCATGAAGTGTTGCCAGTGCTTCTAGACGAGATCAACAACGAATTGCTTTTTTTTTAAGACCAATCAATGTGCTCCTATGAACTCTTGATTCTCGTTGTTCCCCCGCCGAATTTTCTTCGCTTTTCGCTCGAATAGAATTTCGTGCAGTTGCGGAAGATAGTTCCTTGGAATAGAGAGGCTGGGAGGGGGAGCATCTTGGTTAAGAACCTGCAGCTTAGCGGGATAGGGTGATATTTGGCTGAAAATCTCAGGTCGGGAAAACACAATCTGCTTTAGGATTAGTGTGGAGCCTGGTTGTTGTATGAAGGAACGTCAATAAATTAGATGGCTGTTGCTCGGGTTTACATTACTGCCCGGCAATAGGACGAAGATATGGTTGTGGACACACATAAATAGTACCAAGATTCTTTGAGGGGCATGAGCGTTTTTGGGTAAAGGGAGTAACTGGAGTGATCAGACATCTATTCCACATCAGTTATTAAGACCTCGCTTATCTGACTATGGGTAAAGTTTTCTAGGTTGGAAGTGTTGAAGTTAGTGACTGACTACTGCATACTTTGTTTATTGACGATACTTTTTGCTTGGTCCTGTTTTTCATGGTCAAATTGGACTTGTTGAAGAGGTACTCCAGCCGCCGCTAAGATTATTCCTCTGGGCATTTGTTTCCGATATATGCTCTCCACTCTCCTTGAATATTGAGTTGACTGCTGGTGATTAATTCAGCCATCACATATTGCTGTGTACCAGTGAGAAAAGATTTGTATTAACGATTAACTGAGGTTTCAAATGTTCTTTGATTGGCGAAGATCAATTTGCATTCAAACAAGTGTCATGCTCTTCCAGAAAAAGGGAGCATCGGCCCAATGATTAGCATCGTAAAGATAGCAAGGAGAAATCAATCGATGATCCGTCTCATTCACACGACGCATTACAAATGCCGTGAGTCCGCGGCAAAGAAGCCAAAGTTCGTCATCAATCTGCGTCCGACAGTTGCCTGCTACAATTCCAATCATCCCATCCTCACTTGAAATCATTTGGCAGCCATGAACTCTAGGGAACAGAGAGCGTTCAAAACTCCTCAACCTTGATTCATACTTATTATAATACATCAGTAAGTGGCGTGTGTCTAAGTTATTCATCCAGATGTTGTATGACGCAATCAAATCCGAGTCGCTGTGTTGCCATTGCCAAGGATAACAAGCTCTGAGCAGAGTTTCCGTGAAACCTTTAGGAGCAGTAGAACTGCCTCCCTGTTCCCGTAGTGGGCTGCTCAGTGTCATTTCCCAGTCTGCTATAATCTGCCGTAGTCTAGCTTCTAGATCTGTAGGATCTGGCAAGTCTGTCGCCACATCTCCGACACTCGTCAAGTTGCTAATTTTCCCCAAGTACTTTCCCCAAACATTTAATCTTAATCCGTCTTCAGAAAGTTGAGGCTTATGCTTATACCATTCAAGGCCTATAAGAGCTGAATTTCTGTGGGTCTGACCCTGAGAAATATTGGCCTTTTCTTGACTGGCGATCCACATCAACTTGTCTTGTCCAAAAGGCCGCCGGAGATCAGGAACCCAAGATGGCAAGTCACCGTCTCGACTCGAATTAGCACACGCGGTGAGAAAATCCAAGCTTTCTGTTCGTTTGAGACGTTTCGTCACCCAGTTGAGGTAAACCTGTTGCACAGGTATAGAATAATCAATTTCGATGTCCTCGTTATCCTCGACAATCCCCCAAATCGCGTAGAGTCGATCTCTCGGGTCTGAGCATTTGGTGTTTTGGGTGTTGTGGAGTATGGTCAAGACGTTTTTAGTATCGAAATTGTACATTAACTTCAAAGCAACCTGAGTGATACGATGGGCTCCCAACGATGGAAATAATCTGCGAATATCTGGCAATAGCACCGTTTCTCCCGGGCGAAGTATGAACTTCGCTGCTTTTTCTAGGATTGACCAATTGATTTGGAGATTTCCCCATTGCACTATTGCATTGCGAGAGACAGCAAGTTCTTGAATGATCCAGAGACGTTCAAACCATGGGCGATTAAACAACCGAGCTAATTGAGCCCAGGCTTGCAGATTGTTTGCGTGAATATAGTCTGCCAATCGAATAGAGTTCTCCGAGATCTCTGAGCTTTGCGTATGGTCTGCTTCCTTTTGCAGTAACACAATTAGCATCATGGCAGAGCGAGCCATCGCTGCTGAATTCTCCTCTACTTTATCTATGTTCCAGCCAAAAATATCACGCCGGAAATGCTCATCGGTTGGCTCGTTGAAGTTGCCGAGCCAGATAAGAACCATTTCTGCTTGTTCATAGATCGACTTCATCCGTCGAACTTGTGCATCTCGCTCGTCGCTATCTTCTTGGTTGATACATATCGCATCAATCCACAGCGGCAGTCGCGCCTCTGACCTCTCCCCAGAGGCTCTGAATCGAATATTTATTAGCGCGGCTTCAAGATTTTTCGTCACCAGAATCTCTCGGTCGTTGACGGTAATGGGCACCTTTCTCGTCCCGTCTCCCCACGTATAGGACAACGCCTGATACGACTCATGTACAGGCTTAGTGAATATATTCATAACACATGTCACTCTCGTCCCAGGTTCATCGTATATTAGATAGATAAGCCGCAAGTCCGACCTGCCATCACGTAGCGGTGTGTAGGTAAAGGGCAGCATCATGGAGATTGAAGCCGGGATCTCATTCGATGAAGCGATGATTCAAGTAAGAAATGAAAGTGGTCAGCTTTGGCGCTCCAACAAATGCCAAAATTTGTTGTTAAGCGGCTTCTGGCAACGTCTTTTGTTGCCTTTTTGATAGTAAGGCTCTTTGATAGTAAGGCTGAGAAGATGCTATCTTTAGTCGTGTTGAGCGGCTAAGCGAGAACGTCAGCCACGTGACTCTCTCCCCCCCCTTTCCCCCAATCACTTCAATGTACACGTCATAGGCTTCTCAATAAAGAAATAGATCAATTGAGTATCCGAAAACGGTTTCAGTTCCATATCTGGCTATGGTGCAAACTGTTTACCATCTAACAGTCCTATTGCATGCTCAAAGTTGAACGTCTCACTCTCGTGTTGAAAATATGCATAAAAGGCCGTAGCACAAACTCGTAAGGCGTGCTCGTAGTCTAAAAAAAACTTCCTAGCAACTTGATCCCCAAGATGAAATCGACAACACCTAAAGATAATAACTTTGCCCTCCGTTTAGCGAGCCCCTGTTTCCAAGAGTCACTCGGCAAACATTCGGGGATCTCGGCCCGAAGTGGGTCTTGCTAAACATCGTTCGATTCGCTCGATTCGAGACTCGCTTTCGTTCCCACGACACTTTGCTATACCTTCCTTCTTGGTTCGTCAGTTGAGGTGAGAAGGAAGTTGAATATGAGGTACTGCCAACGTCATTGTTCACTACCTTCATATGAGCAACGGAGTTCAAGATGAAGGGTCCTCAGAAGCAGTCTTCGCTATCAACCCTACTGTACTATGACCTTGGATCATACCATCGGGCTATCACCACCAGTAGCGCAGATGCGCAGACATGGTTCGATCGAGGTCTCATCTGGATCTATGGCTTCAACCACGAGGAGGCCGCCAAGTGCTTCGAGAAAGCAGTCGCCGCCGATGAAGGGTGCGCAATGGCGTACTGGGGCTTGGCCTACGCCCTCGGTCCCAACTACAACAAGCCACGGGATGCGTTCGACGAAGAGGAGAAGACCACAAATTTGAAGCGAACTCATGACGCTGCTAGGAAAGCAAAGACACTTGCTGTTGCAGCATCACCAGTTGAGCGTGCTCTTGTCACTGCCCTCCAATCTAGATACCCTCAGAAGATGCCAACCACAGACTTCTCACTGTGGAATAAACAATATGCCAAGGCAATGGAACCCGTATATAAGGATTTCTCGGAAGATGTTGATGTAGCGACGTTATATGCTGATGCACTGATGAATCTCACTCCCTGGGCACTGTGGGATAGGCGGACTGGGGAGCCCACTCCAGGTTCCCGAGTTCTGGAAGCAAAAGAGGTTCTTGAGCACGCCTTGTCCGGGGAGGCTGGCCTTCGACATCCTGGGCTTTTACATTGCTATATCCATCTCATGGAGATGTCCAGCACGCCCGAGAAAGCATTAACGATTGCTGATCGACTGCCTGCTCTCGTTCCAGACGCTGGACACTTGCTGCACATGCCTTCACGTAAGTCAACGTAATCGTCAAATCCTATCCCTCGAATAATCCTAATGCGGAATTCCGAGCAACAGATCTCGACATAATGTGCGGCGACTACCGACAAGCCATAGCCTCAAACACAGCAGCTATCCTTGCAGACGAGAAATTCGTCACTCGGGAAGGCCCTTTGAATTTCTACAGTCTCTACCGAACGCACAACTATCATTTCCGTATTTACGCCGCCATGTTCTCCGGACAGTCAAAGATTGCGCTTGAATCTGTGGCGCAGATTGAGACTTCGTTTCCGGAGGAGTTGCTGCGTATCAAGTCACCACCAATGGCGGATTGGCTGGAAGGTATTCTAAGTATGCGGGTTCATGTCTTCATTCGCTTTGGACGCTGGCAGGATCTGATTGATCTCGAGCTTCCAAAGGATCAAGAACTGTACTGCGTGACGACAGCAATGGCCCATTATGGGAAAGGAGTAGCTTTTGCAGCCACTGGCAGGGTTGAAGCAGCAGAGGAATAACGCACGTTATTTTGTGAAGCCGTGAAACGAGTCCCATCATCCCGCACTATCTTTGCTAATAAATGTATCGATATCCTCGCCGTGGCTGGAGCAATGCTTGATGGCGAGCTTGCCTACCGCCAAGGGAACATCGAGCTTGCGTTCGAAGAACTTCGACGATCTATCTCCTTGGATGACGAGCTTCCATACGATGAGCCATGGGGCTGGATGCAGCCCACGCGCCACACCTATGGTGCTTTACTGCTAGAACAGGGCCGCGTTGAAGAGTCTTCTGCAGTGTATAGTGCTGATCTGGGTATGGACAATACAATTCCAAGGGCGTTGCAACATCCGAATAATGTTTGGGCTTTGCATGGGTATCATGAGTGTTTGATGAAGCTGGGCAGGTCCGCTGAGGCGAGGATCTTGGGGCCCCAGTTGAGGTTGGCGCTTGCTGTGGCGGATGTGCCTATCAAGTCTTCTTGTTTCTGTCGGCTTGATACGTCGAGTTAGCTAATCCAAAGTCATGGGATACTTGCTTGCCTTTGCTTTAGTGGTTCTTCTACTGTCGTTGTTTGTTCGCCTTCCCAAGATTCTGCTTACCTGTTTGCCAATTGATTGATAACCGACTTTCTTGTTATTACGATTCATTCACCCAACCTTTCTAATTCTGTTATTCTATTTTCCAATTTTCGTGATGTTTGAGTTATTACTAGGAAAACAATATAGTGTTTGCCTGGAATAAAACTCTTTATACATTACTTTTATAAAGCTAAGCTTATATTTATCAAAGCAATTCACTGAGACCATGGCTTATTTTAGGGTTGTCTGTCTCTTTTGCAGCACAGACTAAATTCATAAATAATAGACGAGTCTTGCTAAGATAATTAACAAGCACCCACTTAGCCCAGCTTATTGATGCACTGCAAAAGAGTTTATTAACATCTGACTACTATAGTTAGTAACTTTTCCAGGGGTCTTACCAAAGATTCTATATAATGGAAGTATAAAATCATCAGTAGAAAGTATAATCCTTTAATGAGCCAGTTAATGCTTGAAGAACGACATTATTGTTTCTTTGCCAAGCTGTATCTATTCTACAAAGCCTCCATATCCAAACTTGTGACCATGACTTAATTCTATGAACTCAGCGGCATAGTGACGATCCAATCGCCTATTGCTGATACAGTCAAGTCACCCAGCAAGCCAAAGCATCAATACCCATATCCTCTACTACGGCGGCACCACCTCAGCGAGCGTTCTTCCTCTCTCAGGGTAGGACGCATATATGGCCTCTCCTCATATTCCCAGCCCATCTTATCTGCCTTCTTCAACCAGCGCTCTGTCATCCTATTATAATCCTCGTCGGAAAGACCCTCGTAAAAGCTGGAGGCATTACAAAACATCTGTTGGTAGCCCTCTTCCCGCAATTTCTCGATCCAAATCTCGTGGTCTTCCTGCCTAATGAGCTTGCAAGTCATGTGGTTGTACTTGAGGTTAGAAGGGAACCATTTCCTAAGCAAGTTTGCCAATTTTTCTCCCTTTACGGTATACCCTCTCGCTGTTCCAGGAGGATGATCATTCAAGTTGACTATGCCATGAGTCTTGAAATGAATTGGGTAGACTGCCTTGCAGGTGGGACCAAAGCTGGCAGAGCTGACCGAGTCCAAATTTTCAACGATGCTGAGGATGATTTCTGGTGCAAGCTTTGCGATGAAGCAAGGACGAGCAGCGCCTTTAGAGAATCGTGTTAGCATATACTTAAATCCTTATACATGAACGATCAAATTCTTATGTTTGATAGAACACTTGCTACGCTTTGCAACGACCTTGCTCCTGGATGTAGATGCTGTGGTTTTTGCAGTAGTGGAAGATCTCGGGCTGCGACGGCGAGAAAGCGAGGCTATGCCATTATTGGCTTCAACATCTAACTTTACTTTATCTCCCTCGAGAGCGATTCCGTTTGAAGTAGAACTGAAAATTGAAGGTGCCATGATGTTTTGGTTGCTCTTTGTTTAGAAGATGAGTCGTCGGTGGATAATGGGGGCAGTATAAGAGGCCGACTTTCCGACCTCTAATAACTAAACGAGGCCCTTGTGAGTCATTCTACTAGATATTTATTTAGCAAACCAGTCCTAATTCGTCTTCTGTAGAAGCTTTTAAGATCAGAAATAGTCTAGCTTTTCACCTATCCCTCCAAACACCTATCCGATGATCTTCCATCACTCGATCTCCCTCACTACCCTCACTCATCTGCACCAACTTAGCCACCTTAAATCCGAAGGCCGAGAATAATCAAGTATCGAACAAGATGGACAACGGAGAGCCGACCAATTCCGACTTGAGAACCTCAACCGTAGCAACACCAAAGACCACGTCAAAGGCAACGTTAAAAACGAAATCTACTGCATCCAAGACGAAGCATAGAGAATTGAAGGCAAAGTCTAGGACATCAATAGCAAAAGGTGATTGAACAACACTGCGGCTAATGTCGTAGAGCATATGCTGACTTGGTTTCAAAATAGCTACTCCCCCGCCTTGCTTCATAACAAAGATTTCCAATGAAATTTTGTTCCAAATCGTCGACGAACTGCACCCTGTCGAATCGACCTGTCTGGGTCTTACTTACAAGGCTTTTTATGCACTCCACAAGGTCAAAAATCCAAAAGTCGAGTTGTGGTATCACGTCCCTGTCAATGATCCGGAGCACACTACAGAAAACAAGTACTTCTCGAACGGAACTAAACTAGCCAACTTTCTGGATTCCATCAACGCTGGTGTACAACTATAGAGACGGCAAGTTCAGCGACAAGGAGGAGTTTAAGGTACTGGCAGAGGAATTGCGAAATGAGTGCATGGTGCAATGCGATGCAGACGCCCCAATCATATACGGGATATTGACAGCGACGATAGTGAGATGGAACTTTGCGACAACAATATGGTTGACGAGTACATGGAGGAGAAATATGAGTTCGGTTGGGAGTTTGAACCACACGACTTCTAGATCCCACTGCGGATCAAGAACCGCGTTTTCTCGAGCACTGGTGGAGCAAGGGATCTCAGAAGTGAGGTGATTGAGGCTGGGGATAGCATGAGAATTTGGTGACTTTGCGTTGGGGCGGCTTCAGGATTTACTAAGACCGAATTCATGCTATCGTGTAGCAAATGAAACTTGCGTATCGATTTCCTAATCTAAATGTGCTTCTGAAATGATCCAAATCAGGACTGCAGAATTAATCTCCATTTTTATTGGAAAATAACCTCCCACCTGTTCCAACTCCTGGATATATGGTACGCCAACCGACCACTTTGTACAGAACCTTACACTATCTCGAACATTTCTTCCTGTCTTGTTGACCTGATACAGCAAAGCTTTTTCCAAATCTACACATGCCATAGCTCATCGAACATTCTGCGTCGACACAGTCGTCTTCCTAATCCCCTCGCCCCAACTCTGCGCATCCTCACTACTAACGTCCGTCAACTTACTCTCGCTATTATTCCACGCACTCGGCGCACCCGTCAAATGTCCCACGGCTTCCCTCCTCCCTGAGATACTCCTCATTACACCCTTCCCCTCTCCCCTCTCCACATCCGCGCCTGCTTGAACAAGCGTCGTAACACCTCTGTCCTTCCCAATGTCACTTCTCAGCCCGAATTCTTCAATGCCGCCTTTGCTTCGACTGCGGATATACCCTGGCTTACCGGAGGCTGGCCAGGGGTTGGAAGCACCTTGGGAAGAACTCCCACCGAGGAGTCTGGAGCGAGAAAGAAAGGTTCGGAAGAGAGGGCGCAGGGTCGCGAATGAGGAGGCTGCGATGCCGATTCCCGTTTCGCTGGTTGACCAGATTGCTACATCAGTGGTGGCGTACAAGAAGTCTTCTTGGTTGGAAAGATCCTTGACATAAGGGATTCTGACAATGGTGGCAGTGGAGGCTCTGGTACATCGCGGGTCAGTTTTAGAGGCCGGCTTGGGAAAGGGATATGCTTACATGGCTCCTAGAGCGAGAATCGCTGCAACGGAAAGCTTCGTCCTGGGGTTCATCTGCAGGTTCCATACAAGAGAGATGGGCAGAAGTCCAAGTGTCCAGTCGGCAGCACAGGAGATAGCAGAATATGCATAAGTAGCATTGACGGTGATGGTAGGGTCGATACAGCTTCCAGTTCCACCAGTATAGCGAGTCCAGAAATAGCTGGATGGCAAGCACTGCATGACGAAGAGGAGGAAGTACGCCAAGCCGTATATTTCGAGGACCGAAACGGTTACCCAGATGATAATCTTGTGGGTCTTAGATACGGCAATCCTGAGCAGCATGACGCCGATACTGAATTTGAGTGCCATGTTGGAGAGAACGTAGACAGGCTCGCATGCCCACCACCACTAGTTCCATGATGAGCTTTGCTTTCTTTCTTACAGGATAGTCCTACCTTTAATCCAACAGGTATTTCTGTTGGAGGAAGGTCAACCGAATGCTGACCCGTGCCATGATGCACACCCGTAATTGCAAAAGTACAGAAGAAGACGAATAATATCTACGGACATGAGCATCCAAACGTTATGTGCCGGACAGGGAGAGCATACCCACGCAACCAACGCAGACCAATCATCAAGTCCGAAGCTTTTGACCACCAAAGCTCGACAATAGCATCGTAAAAGAATTGTGATAGTACTGAGTGCAAGGAAGAATCCTGCCACACCAGCAACTTGAGGACCTCGACCTGCTACCGGTACTGTCATTTTGACTTTAAGATAGAATAGCGGTTCAAACAATAGGAAAGGACGACAACCCAACGAAACAGAGCTAAAATTTCGGTCTTCATATGGGCAACGTCGAGGTTAAAACCACCGAGGCCAACATGGTGAAAATATCATCACGGCATTTTTATCCATGCAAGACTGGCTCCATCCACCCGCAGCAGCGCTGACCATAGTCGGCCGGCGATATCCACACATGCGCAACGCCGAGCCCACCTGTCAGGAACAAAAGCATAAATCCACAAGTGGCCAACCATTCCAAACCTAGCCATCTTCCACCCAGGCGTTCCCAGATTCGCGATGATGCCCGAAGACAAGCAATCCGGCAACCTGGTCGTGGACCCATCGGCAGCATATGATGTGCGTTATACCTACCGATTGTGGCGACATCCGAGTCATTAGCATGCAAGTGCTTGCGCATGTGAAACGGCCCCAGCGGGCACCCCCGTCGTTCCCCTAGGGAGGTGTGGGGAACGATCTGCAATCTGATATTTTGGCGCTTTTTGCTGCCAGTGTGCTTTTGGAAGTGTCGTGCGCTCCAGACTCTTTGACTTCATTGCTTTCACGTGGGATCGTCATCATGAATTGCTTGTCAGAAGTCAGTCTTACTTCGTATGGAATTGATCTTGTGTTCACGCTGGAGATGAAAGTGTATCGAAACCCCTTTCCGTCCACTTCGAAAATTTGCACTATTGTGACAGCGGGTCGGACCTTAGTCTGCTCCACTTGGGTTCTCTCAGAGTCTCAAGAGAGTCAGAGAAACGATGCTATTCGCTTTTTTCCGTTTGCTGACTATTTTTGTGACTACAAGTATCTCCCGAACGCGGCCTGGAGCGAGCCTGAAGCGAGCCTGTCAGATTCTTTCCCAACGAAACCGGCAGATGGGCTCGGGAACGAATTTGCCAGGGGACAACGTGCCGATCGGTACTTGTTATGCACCTACGCCCCGGACTCGACTATCCAGAGTAATGATGGATGGCAGTGTCCGCTTGCGTGGGGAGCATAGAGTGAGAAAGCGATATTGGAGCAAAAATGAGGTGAGCATTCAGGGGCTCGCTTAGTGACAGCCGACGATTTCAGGGGCTGTAGTACTTGCAACACACAGCAAGCTTACTGTACTTGAAGAGCGCACGAGTCATGACCCGATCATTCAAGAAAAAAGAAGTCCATTATCTCTTTTCTCGTCGCCTCTTCTGTTTTTTCCCTGTCAATCATACCCTCCCAGCCGCGATAATTTCCCCTATTCCCTCTTCAGCCACGCAAAGGTCCGGGCTCCTTGGCTGCAGGAGCTAAAAAGCTAAACTATCCCAATATGAACCCCTGTCTCATATTACTTCAAGTGAAGATCCCGCGGGGTATAGTGATCGGCAAATCGGCAAGATACTAGACAAATAAGTTCTCCTAAACAATAGAGACATTCTTGGGTCTGCGAAAAGCATGGCGTAGATAAGCTGGCAAGGCCCGAAATCCCAAGTGAGTTGCACAAAGGTCTTTTTGCCTACCAAGGGTTGCATATTCTGGGTTTAAAACACAGAGTGTTCCTCTTCCATGTGCATCTTGTTTTTCTCTTCATTCCTCTTCACCTTGATGTCGACAAATTTAGCATACCCAGTGGGCAATATAAACAAAATCCTTCCAAAGCCATTAGCATTCACTCTCTCTACCTATGCTAAACCACGCCACCACTTACATTGAAACAACTGTAAACGCAGTAGAATAACCCTTGTAGCTCAGATAATGACCCGAGGAATCGTAAAGATAATCGTCGATGACAGTAACGAAACTGCTGATTGTCCAAAAGCCGACTTTGACAAGGTTGCAGCGGAGGTAGAGTCTAGGCGTGAAGGAGAAATGCAGAAGCGAGGTGTAGTTAGCGTAAACGAGAATCTCGAAGAGCACCCCGAGCATTGTGGCTAGACAGAGGGTGTAGAGGAGGATGCGTTCGCTGTTAGTAAGATTAGTGTACGAACCTCAAATCCTGGTGGCGGAACGACGGAATGAATGAACGTGACTTGGCAGCTCTGTCTATGTGTGCAATTGCCGAAAATATGACCAGGAGCTGTCAAAATGAAAGACTTACACTCGAAAGATCCTCACTTCATCGCCATAGCCTTTCAATCCAGTTGCTAAAACGAGCACATGCAAAGCCATCCACTCCCATTGAAAGACCCAGAACGCGGTCAAGATTATTCTATTGAAAGGGTTGAGTTCTGCTTCATGGCGTCCTAGGAGTGGTGTTGTGGCTGATGAAGGACGCATCTTGATAATTCAATTGTTTTGTTTGCTTTTTCTAACAATCGCAGAGAAGTCGTGATATCAATTCGAGGTGAGTTGAGGTTAGGTACGAATGTTGCTGCCTGTTCGGTAAGCTACCACGTACTGTACCTCAATTGGCGTGGTCTAGGCACCACCCCACTTATAAGTTTAAGCGGGCTTGGAACAAATCGCCTCGCAGCTTCTTGTTTTGGAAGTATTCCCCGTGGTAGATGATGGATAAGAGCTTCTCAAGGTATTCCTTGCACGAATAAGAGCTGACATCTGAGAGGTTTGTCGAGGGAGGCTTAAGTCACCGCGTTTCCCACGGGAGGGCAATCGAAACCTGTCAACGGATTTTTTTTGAATGCAGGCCAAAGTTATTATCTTGGCACGGGGTGAGCAAATATGTTATAGATGAAAGATGAAAGAACGGTCGCTGGTGGCTAATCCAAAAACAACTTCGTCACTAATGAAGTATGAGGTGCCATGAGATAGTTTACCAAAGCAATGATATTTGACAATGCTTCTTCATGTTCCCTCGTAATAGCAAACAACCCCAGCCGTCGGTACTGATCCCTAACTTCCGTATTTGTATGTTGCAGCACTAAACTACCCTAAGATCTATCTGCTAAGTCGCTCCTCTCCCAAATTGGTATATAAAAAATTCACGGCCGCCAATTGCGCTTGGATCGTTATTTGGAACATCCTTGATATTCCAAACATCGCGAAAAGCTGAAAGGTCTGCAAATGTTTGGCTCGAGGAAGATGCAGTTGCCCTCAAGCTCACCTCGACGGTATCATCCTTGATCCAACTTTAGATATTGGGGGTTAGCGAGTGCCTCAAATTCGCCCGTTTCCGGTACAAGAAGTATGTTCTTCAGATTCTACGCCTTGTCTTCAGCAGGTTTTTTTTTTTTTTTTGCAAAAGCTTCAACATGAAATAGACCCTCTAGATTCTAGAATGTCCCTTGTCTTTTTATATTGCACCTCGAATGTTCTACAAGAAAATCTTTCCGGAGAGCTGCTCATATCTTTCAAACGTTTTGTCACAGGTGGGTCTGACTTGTGTTAAATGTCGGGTGTCCAATCTCCACTGTAGAGAATGGAGCAGAAATAGCATCCAAGCTCCGCAGGTGCTTTGAGGCGGGCAAGACTACTACCACTTATATAAGTTTCATCTTTTTATATCTTGCGCCTTGTTAAGGGTGTGGAGGCAATTTTGACACCTTGACGAGTTGCGTCCGACTTTTATATCATCAGCATCGATGGAGAGAAGATGACGGTGGTAGTACTCATGATCCAACTCAGACTCGACTCAGCTGGTGTTGGTAGCACCTGAGATGTTTTTCACCTAATCCTTAAAAGCCTTAAATTGCTTCATTTTGCTTAGACTACTGAATCGATAGAAATTTTATTATATCGGTATTTTCAAGGAAGTTTTTGAGGGTTGGTGAAGTAGCAGCAGTACCTAGAGTACGTAGCACCGGTAAGGGGTAGTTTAGGGGCAAGTACGCCAGCTCTCGCTAAAATAGCGCTAAATGCGGGGTATTTTGAACCCCTGAAAATGCACCTTTGCTCACGAAACCTCACGCATCCTTCATCTCTCTCATCAAGCTCTACTTCCTGAAACAAAAACACCAGCATGCGAGATCATACAACTCTGCTGCGATCCTAGCGGAGCGTCAGAGGATACCACCCACCATGTCTTCTCCATCAGCACGGGTACTAAAGCCACTCGCGTCCACAGATCCGTCTCTCTCCAAGCCTGTTCCGCCCATCTTCCACTTCTTAGGTCTCCCGCCAGGTATGAGTCGTCATTCGGAGACTAATTCGCATCCGCTGACCCCAGTGTGCAGAAGTCCGAGTCATGGTCTATCGTTGTCTTCTCCTCCAACCGTATGCGTGGTGGCTCGATCGCGGACATACCGTTGGAATCCAGAGAAAGCAAGCTCCCATATACATCGACATCCTCAGAGTCAATCGTCAGGTAAATGGAGAAGCTTCACATCTCATGTACTCGGAGCTTGACATCATCATATGCCCGGGCGACATCGCTGGTCTGCGAAGTTCAGAAGACCTTGCCAAGCCTACCCCAAATACTTGGCGACACAATCCACTTCATGGCATCGGGTCACCTGATCCACATGGTAGTCGAGTCTATGCAACTCCGGAATTGGATGGCATGATGGAGCCACATATTTCCAGATTCAAAAATGTTTCCTTGCAGTTGATATTCGATTTCTCCCCCGGTGAACCTCGTGGATTCCACCCGTTGTTCATTGATTCGAAATTAAACATCAACCCTCGGCACATCATGAGATTCTCGAAGTTCCTGAGATGAACAAACATTTTGCAGGACTTTGTGACTATCATTTCCAACTCACCAAAAGTTTCACGTCTCTGTATCGCACTTTGACATTGGCGCGATGCCCGCTCCCAACCCGGACCCTCATAATGCTGATCGCAGTTTACCTAGGTTATACTTCATGGCAGTTGACACGAGGGCGGTTGAAATATTTGTTGAGTGTGGAGTTCTTGATCCCTTGCGAGGATTGATAAATGTCGATGTGGCAAAGATAGATGTCATCCGCCCTTGGGACGGCGAGCCCCTGACATTACAGCAAAAATACCACGATATGGTATTGGAATTAGAGTTTGACATTGAATATAACGGCCCGCTTTCATCAATTCGAGAAAGTTCAGCGTCGCCCAGTTCATCTAATTCGGAGAATGAAGATTCAGAAGAAGACGAATCCGAATCCGAAGGAGGTGAATCAGGGGATGACGAATCAGGGGATGACGAATCAGAGGAATATGGGGTATCTGAAGGAGAAGGGGATACCGAGGAAGGTTAGCGAGTGACTGTTGGAACTGCAAATTGCATTCAGAGCAGAGAGCAGTAAACTAGTTTGTAGGGATGGACAAACCAAAACGGGTGGCTTCACTAGTCGACAAAATAGCATCAAATCAAGTGCTTAAGAAAATATGATAGATTACAGAAATTCCCAACGAGTTGTTCCCTTTGGTGAAAGGGCTACGGAGCTTGCAGAACTGCGGATCACATCGTCGCCTGCTTATCCAATCTCTTCCAATTCCACAGTATCCCATCACCTTCATATCCCAACCTTCAATTCACGTCTTCCATCAATGTACGAACAGATTTTCCATCAATAATCAGTCTCCCAAACCTCACCTTCGGCCTCCTATCCAACGCCTTCAAGCGCATTTCTTTAGAGTAATATCCCCACTCGAACCAAACTAAAACCTTCTCTAATTTTTCACTATTCCCAATCCTCTAGAAACCCTACGAAGCAATTAGCTCAACAGCTCCTCTTTATGTTCATTCCAAGTGACATACTCATCGCGAAGTTGTCCTAGTATCTTGGGGTTCCCCCCTGGTCTTTCCTTTGCGAAATCCGGTACCTCCGAAGACGCTTTCGTGCTCGAGGAACCCTACACCCCCATAACGTACATTAGCAAATCCAAGAACTATATACGTTTGCACTTTTATTAAGATATATTTTGCTCTGTGCGTACGTACCACAGAGTCGGAAACGTTTCCAGGGGTATCAGAGCTTGCAGGAGTTTTCTCTACTCCTGCTCCACCTCGCGGTGCGGAGGTATTGTCATCTTTGCTTTGGTTTTCGGACATGTTGATTTTCTCCTCAATGATAAATGATTTGGATGATGGATGAAAGATCTGTCTGGTATCGACAATGAGCTACAATATATATTATGATGAACCCTCTGATGACATCACTTTGATTCTATTGGTCATATTGGTCTAGTGACATCAGACTGAGGCTAACTTCCCCTCTTTGATTGATGTTGGCCAATCGGTTAGTAGCCAAAGAACTAGTATTGCGGTAATATGAAGAATATCAATGGGCCATTGCGAAACCGCATAGCCTAACGTACCATTTGAAAATATTTACTGGAATAATTATCTCCTTGTAAAGTAAGACAGAATTGAGAATGAGCTATTTCTTAGCTATCGATTTGACCCCATCTGATTTTCCCTTTCTACGAAGACTTGGGCGATTCTGGGCCTCTTGAAGAATATTGTTCGCGGTATATCGTTTTTAGTAAATTGTTGTGTCTTGACAAAGTAATCAGCAGGCAGACACCAAGCGTATAAATAGCAGAGCAATAATTACTCTTTGAAAGTATTATGTTCGGGACGTGCTGGCGAATTTGCTCGCCATTTTATTCAAGCTAAGAGCTCTGAACCTTGAAAAACGATGAGCCGTAGCTCATGAACTCCGCGTAAATGACGAGACTCAATCCGAAAGATGCCGGAGGAGAGTAGATGCAAAACAATTATTCTCTTTGAAGGCTATAAATCTCGTTAAATTGTACATTCGACTTGCTAGTACTACTGCTACACACTAGAAACCCCTCAACCATACGAACTTCGCTCGACTTCCTCTCATCCTTCCCATATGGGAAAGAATGACTCTCCGAATACAATTTTCATCTCCACAAACACAAAATTCGTATCGCGTTCCCAGTGAACCAGGGTTCTATTCAGCCCAAGCTCGTTGGCATTGAAAAGAGCAGTGAAGCCCGGATCTATGGAAGGATGTTCGTCTTAGCTGAAGTAAGACTATAGTCTATCGTAGCGTTGCGGCGAGTATGCGTATTGCAGTAGTCTTTTGGTGAGGCCGCAGCCCCCTTTTCAGGGTATTTAATCGAGAAGTCTTGCCCTTCTAAGAAGCGAATTCTACCCCCTACACTACGTCAAATCCCTATTTAGACTATGCGTTCTAATGCAATAGGATTTCTAATACTGTAATTAATTATTCCAAGCATGTAGCTTGCGATTATCACCCTTTCAAAAGTTTAAAGCTATGTAGTTTCGTTACTTTACTAATTGCGACTTGGGCACGCACGCGAAATTTATCAAGTCACTTTGCGTACGCCTTAACAGAGGCGAAAAGTGACTTTTAGTAAGTTGTGGCATGGGTGCTTTACAAATTTAGTGAGAAAGTTAATGCCTCACCAAAAGCTTGCCATAATAAGCATACCCTCTAAGGCGGCCTTGTTGTTGAGAGACTCAACATGCTACGATTGTATAAGGAAGCTGTTTCGTGGCGTATTCCGCCATGCCGGCGGGGCGGCCCAACCATCGTTCCGAGCATAAAATCTCATAAGATTCCGAAATTCCGACCAACTGTTCAGCTTCATTTCTCTTTCACAAAATCTCGATTCTTCGAAATAATTCAGTGGCGTCTAGTTTACTTTCGATTGACGAATCGTGTCGTGTTTCAAACGCCAAGATGTCGTCAACTATCCCAGACACTATGCGTTCCCTTTGCATCTACTCTTACAGACCGCCCTCGGAATTTGAAATATCTACCATTCCTACGCCCAAAATCACTCTTCCGAATCATGTTCTCATCAAGGTGGCTGCAGGGGGCATCAACCCTACCGATATGGAACAAGCAAGTGGAACATTCAAGATGATTGTGACAATACCGTAAGGAGAAGAATTTCTCTGGGCTACAAATCCTAATCGACCTCAGATTCCCACATAAACTCGGATTGGATGTTTCGGGAACCGTGGTTGCAGTTGGTGATGCGGTGAAAGAATTGAAGATCGGGGATGAGGTGTTCGGATTCCTGCCTTTCCCAATGGATACAGGTACAAGGCATTCCTGAGTTTGGCCTGAAAGGCAATTGACTGTGCGTAGGGGGAATGTCGGAATATGCGCGGACCACGGAGCCGACGCTGGCTTTGAAACCGAAGGGGATAAGTCATGTTGAAGCTGCCTCATTAGGCTGTGCAGCTTTGACTGCGCTGCAATGTTTTGAGAAGATGGAGCTCGACGGAGGAGTGGAAGGAAAAACCGTTTTGATCACTTCTGGCTGTGAGTTCTCCGAGGCTTGAACCTTTGAAGGGGTTTAGCTAATATTGTGTCATCAAGTGGGAGGTGTGGGTTCTCTCGCTTGTCAATTGGCTAAAAATGTATTCGGTGCTGCTAAGGTTATTACCACCGTGTCAACAGAGAAAGTTGGAAAGGTGGACAAGTTGTTAGGAAATGGTGTTGTGGATCAGAGTTTGTCAACTCCTGGTCTGAATATGTGGCAATCACACTAACAATTATGCCTAGTTGTTGACTACAAGAAAACGGATGTCGTGAAGGAGATCCCCTTACATTCTGTAGACTTCATGATCGACTCAAGTCATCAAGCTATCCCTTACGTAAGTATATTCTTACATTTACTCATGAAAACAATGTAATTGATCACACTAGGCTCCCCTCATCTCCAAACCGCAAGGGAAGATACTATCCATTCAAGGTCACCTGTCTGCTGAGAATATTAGAGGCGTGTTGCCTGATCTTAACAGCTTCTTCGTGTTTATCTTCAGCATTGAGTACTGGATTTTTAAGTTCCGTCTGTATATGAAAGGAGCAAGATTTGACAGTGTACTGCAAAAGCCGAGTCCTGAGGGGACACGAAGTATTGCGAAGTGGATTGAGGAAGGGAAGTTGAAACCGGTTGTTGGGAAAACTGTCAAGCTGGAAGATATTGAGGCGGTGAGAGAGGTGTGTATCCAGATTGCGAGTGGAAAGGGAGGGCTTGGTAAAACAGTGGTTGTTGTTTCTTAAGATACCCCTGAAGTCTAAGTTTCGATTTATCTCCCTAATTCCAGGTATGACCATGGGAAAAAATGCTATATTCCAATTTCTAGTTCTAGCTTTGCGAAATACAAAGTATCCTTTGTGTTTTCAGTCTTGTTTATATGCCTGCTTCAAAGCCTCAATAGTATCTTGCACGTATTCCTTTGCTTTGTCTAATTGCCCATCCCAATGTCCAAAGGGATGGCCACACCCTTCATAGATTTTCAAAGTACTCGGCGTCCCCGATTTGGTGAGAACTGCATGATAGGCAATTCCCTCTGAAGTCAGAGTATCAACTCCAGCAACATGGATTGAAGCAGGTGCGAGATTTGCATGAGATTTTGCAAGTATGGGAGACGCTCGAAAGTCCTCAGTGATCTTCTTTCTTGCTTCTGTTGGACTATCAGCAAAATGTCTGTCGAAAGTGAGAAGACGGATTTACCCATATCAGTTCCCAGCCATAACTTGTAGAACCATCTCAACCGATTGAGCGGCAAGCACGGCGCAAACTCGTTCTTGATATAGCTTTCATACGGCACATTTGGATCACAAGGTCCCTCCAATGGGATGAACCTCGTATCAACAACAGGCACGACCAACATCTGAAGCACCAACTTCGGCAATTTCGGTTCATCTCTTGCCAGCAGTGCCAGCACAGCAGCTATATGCCCACCAGCAGACAGCCCTCCAATTGACACCCTCGATGTATCAACCCTCAATTCCCTCGCATGCTCAAATACCCATTTGACGGCGGTCCAAGAATCAGTCAGAGGAACAGGATGTGGAAATTCCGGCGCCAATCTATAGTCGACATTCAGAATGAGACACCCTACAGCCTGGCACACTTGTCGACACCACGACTCATCGCTCTTGAGATTTCCAATGACGAATCCGCCACCGTGATAGTTCACATGAGCCGGCAGCTCCCCATTTTTGGTTCTCAGTCCTCCTTTGGAGATCGCTTCTTCGGTGGGAGCGAAGAGTTGGATGGTGATTTCTCCGGCTGGTTCGGAGACAGTGACTTGGAAAAGCTTGATGCAGCCGACTTCCGGATAAGGGCCGGGGGCTATGGGGAAAGTGTATTTGGATCTATCGGCGTTGTACTCTTCATAGGTGACCTGGTCTGCTCTAAGTCTCGGAGCTGTGGAGTTGTGTTAGGACTCAACTAGAGAAGATATGTCCGGGTAGCTTCTGCATACCTTGATACTTGGTATAGATTTCAGCAAATTGGGGATCTAATCTGTTTGCCACTGAAAGGTGGAGGGTATTTATAAGAGGCCTGCCTTCTTCTTGTTCTCCCATGACGTAGTCTGGATGACGACAAGAAGTGAAATATTCTCAAAATTTGCTCACAGAATTAATGGAAGTATTCTTCGGTCTAGGTATTGAAGAGATGGTACCTTGTATTTAACTATATAAATGAGATAGATGCACTCGTTATGACTGACGAGGTTGTAGGTAAGTCGTCTCCCCAACACCGTCGAGAGTGGGGTACCTCTGCCCCGCACAACGCCAATCACCGGCACTTCCCTCTTGGCAGGTCTCCATGGAGTTTCTAGGAATCAAGGGGCTGAATACCACTTCAGTTTAAAACTCATGCATATTTCGCTGATCCTCTCTTGGTACAAGAGAAGAGTTCCACTAATTAGGTTTTCACCCTTGAAACGATCTGATAAAATCCCGCTAGCACAACTTCACTAGTTCTATTCGTGTGTGTCGACCTTTCCGCCATTGTTCCGGCACACCAGGATTATTAATTTTATCAACCTATAAGTCTAGATGTTGGTTCAGCTGTTTAGGCGTAAGTCAAAACGCCTTTCTACTTCACTGATTAAACAGGGTGCATGCAAGAACCACAATTACTGCAGGAGGCCCCCTTCTGAATATATAGCTTGAATGTACTTCGTATCTCACTACGGGTCACTTCAAACTTAACAATACTAACTATATGAAGAATGATGTGAGAATGAAGTTTCGTTGATGGCCCATGGTTAAGTTGCAGATGATATATTGGACCTGAGAAGGAGTATCTTCTAACTTCTCAGTATTTCATTAACAGGTGCAACTGGCCTCCCGGTGCTGAACAGCGACTTGATATTTTCAAGGCATTCCCTTTCAGCATCACGTCTAGCCTTTTGTGTCAGACCACCCAGATGCGGTTGGATGATACAGCGATCGCTTTTGGCAAAATATGGATTGATGTTCGGCTCGTCCTCGAAGACGTCCAAGCCAGCTCTTGCAACCTTGCCACTTTCCAATGCTGCAATCAAGGCGTCTTTTTCGATGATTGCTCCTCGAGCAGTATTTACTATGAAAACACCGTCTTTCATCTGAGCGAACTCCTTGTGTGAGAGCAAACCTTTGGTGGTTATATTCAGAGGGCAGCTGACTGAGATGACATCTGAAGTTCTTAGTAGGCCTTCCATAGTCTCGCAATACGTCGCATTGTATATGAGTTCGTCCTCGGGAGGTAGCCGGTTACGATTGTAATATTGCACATGCATATTGAACACTGAGGCCTTCCTTGCATGGTGCTGCTTTCGGTTAACTAATTTCATAAAATTCAGTGCCGTTGTCATACCTTGCCAATTGCTCCCATTCCAATAATGCCTAACTTCAGACCACTTGGATCATTACATGGTACATGGTCGTTTCTCCACAGGCCAGCTCTTGCTGACTTCTCGGCTCGTGAAGTGTCTCGGATGACAGCGAGAGTGAGGAACATGGCCATGTCTGCTGTGGGCTCGGAGACGGAGTTACGGGTATTGCAAAACCATATTCCGTTTTCAGTTAACCAGTCGATGGGGAACTCATCATACCCGGCAGATGCAGACACTACGATCTTGCAATGAGGCAAAAGGGCAACGAGGAATTCGGGATTGAAGGGCTCATATGGTTTGGTTCCCATGAGAACGACGAAGGCGTCATATGGCCCGGACTCTACAACGTACGACTTGATGGCCGTCATAGCTTCTTCATGGTTTGAAACTTTCAGCTCCTGTAATGGGAGTGAGCAAATGATATTATACTCCACTAAATTTCGTTACCCACATCAAGTACAAAATGAGACTTGAAGTCAGTGAGATAGTTTTCTTCAATCGCCTTGAAAGGCATCAGAGACAAAACCTTGCGCTTTTTCTGTGTTTTTGTTGACATTTTAACTAAGATCAAGCTTGAGGAACTTTGCACGATGCCAAGATATAACAAGATTCGTGTCAGACAGATTCCAAATTGCGTTGTCTTCTGTTGGATCACTCAGAATGAAATCGATTCTTTGTAATAAATGTTGGGAACAAATATTCCATCGGGGAAAGACGGCAATCGGAAAGATGGGGGTTGCACGTGATAGCACCATAAGCTTGCACAAACTTTCTTCCAATAATCATTTCTCAACCAACAAAGATATAATTACCAATAACGAAGATGGTCCTTAAGTTCTTTATGGACTTTGATCAAAATGAAACAATGATGACTTTAGCAAGTTCCATCGAGTGCAAGCTTGCCACCCACGCCTCCTCTTAGAAATGTATATTATTCTCGAGCTATTTCGTCAAAACAACTTTTCTGCTTAGATCAGCTTTATATTAAATTGATATTCTTTCCAGGCAGCACGAGGACTCGAAATGGCAAGCTTCAGACTGTTTTGACCATCAAATATTTCTCCTCGACGGCGAGGTAGACTTCCTTGCAGATTGCGAGTAACCCTGTGTTAGACTTTGCTCAATCTTGCCGTACTAACCAGCGTATAGCCTTTGTCTCGGTACGCATAATGTATGAGGATCACAGTGGAGTAGCTTCAGATTTCGATATGGGTGGGAAAAGCTTTTCAGCATCAGTTGTCGCTACCCTATCACAAGCCTGATATTTCAACAACAAGCACCTTCAGTATAAAGATTGCGATCTTCTTTATATAAATTCCATTAAGACTTGTACAAGTGAAGTAAGTCCCGCAAAAGGTCATTCAATCGAGAAAGATCATTGCTCTCGTCGGACCAATACGTAAGTGTCTCAACCGTCTGCTCAACAGCTTTTCTCCATCGTGTCGGTAGCATCATTTCTTCCAACTCTGTAGCTCGAATCCCAGTAGATCGTGCTTCAGCCTGGCATCTCAGGGCCATGGCCAGTAATATCAGGGAACTCTTCGTACAAGTTCGAGCCATCAGCCACGTGCCCTGGTGGCGATGAAAGAATGACTCTCGGTTTGCTTCTATGCTTTCTGCAGCTATCTCTAAGTACTCTCGTGTAAGTCGGAGCTGGATAGAGCTGAAGCTTGTTAGGAGAGTATGTGGGTTTAATGCAAGGACTTCTTCGAGTGCTGGAAATCGAACGAAATCCCTGACGTCAATCATATGCCCACGTAATATGAGACGAAGTATATCATTTGTCGGCACATCTGAATGCCGTGGGAACTTCATCTGCGCTGGCAACATATGATACCTAGCTAAAGCTTCAATATTTGTAAATCAACGTGGCGATTATATCAAGGTGTACTGACCAATCTTCATTCTGTCTTTCAAATTCGACTACATTCCGTTGCAACCTGAGGTCTTTGCTATCTCGGTCCAGTAATCCTCCCCGAGGTCTGTTATCGTATTGCCAAATCAAAAGGTTGTTCAGTATCCGCTTCATTGCAATTTCCGCAAGGTAGAAGTACCAGGCTAACTGTAAGTTTTGGCGATCCACGTGTGTTTGTGCTGGACTTGAGAACGGCCACGAACTTGGCGGAGATGTGAAAGTTTGCTCATAGATATCTGGGATATCCTGTGGGGGCGATGGGTAAAGATGGGGATAGTCGACCTCTCCGAGACCTGAGCCAGGTAGTCTGAGGTGAAACCTTACTTCCCTAACGAAATCAGCCATAAATCGCCTATTGAAGCTGGAGGTATGTAAGGGATTTACTCACATTTCGCTTTTTAGACAGCTCCAATATAAGCTTTCTTCTATATTATGCGCTTTTTTGTTTTCATTCTGTCCCCATAGCATATTTCCCTCCAAAGAAATAGTCGCTTTCAATTTGTGATCCCGAGTCATACGGCCTTGACTAGTCAGCCATGCTAAGCATTGTGACCCAGCTTGGACAAAGCATTTCCATGCTGCGAGAATTCGCAATGTTGACATCAGATATACTGCACTTAGAAATGAGCATTGTGCCCCGATGAAAGAATTCTCGTGGCATAGCATCCCAATACGCCGTTGGGACGCTAGAAAGTATGCCTCTGCTGTTGAGAGTCTGTCTTGCTGCTTGGAAATCCCAGGTACAAGTTCTTCGGTGAGTGATGCTGACAGTGTACTGATTGCGCAGATAAGTAACTACAAATATACTGTCAGAGATCGGTCATTCCGAGACACAAGAGACCTACTAGTAAACAGCTTCTTGCATCCCACTGTGGACCTGACTCCGCAAATTCTCTGGCATCGGCCCAAAGCGCATTAACATCCAGAACAGGATTTTTAATGTGATTGTTATTCAAAAAATTCTGAACGAGGCGGTTGATGGTATCAGGGCTGAGATCTGGAAGCGTTGAACTTGGCGGGCCTATATTGTTTGGCCTTGGTCGCCCGACGATTTCGATGAGTGGAGTTGCAAGCGCTGCGACAAGGTGTGGAGCAGCTTCCGAGAAGATTGGCCATTTCAAGATAGACTCAATCGACATTTCGGATGCCCGTAGTAGTACTTCAGCTGACGGTGGTGCGTCATCCGACAAGGGGAGGACTGGAGTGTCTGAATCATTCTGGGCCATTCCACTTACGGTGGGGGAGTCCCAATTGACGGATCCAGTACTTGAGCCTTCATAGGGCCTTGAAGTTGCTATAGGCTCCTGGGCTTGATAGGCATAATCATGCAAGTCTCTTGGTTCGCCTGGGCGTTGGTCGTTGGTAGGTAAGTAAGCCTTAGCTGCTTTATCTTGCGACGTGGAAGAAATGTGGTTGATGAGTGATGTTTCCAACTGGCTAATCCGTTCAAGAATCGTAAGGGTAGAGCGATCGAGTTGGCTGTGGTCCGAGTCTACATAGCGACAATTTCCCCCATTTGAGACGCAAAAGCCGCATCTTGGACGTTGATTATCACATTTGGTTTTGCGGGACCGGCACACGAGGCAAGCGTTGCTTGCTCGTCGTCTATTGTACGAGTTTGCTGATCGTCCTTGTGATGATTGAGTTCCGGGTAGGCTTTGTGACATTGTGAATATCACGACTGATGAGAGCAGAAGTAGTAATGGTCTAGTTTGGTATTCACATGCGGGGTAAAACTAGAGGCTTCACGTGATACTCGATAGAATGGTTGACCTACCAAAACGCGGACCCTTAACACCTTACTTTACTTAGATACCATAAGTATGGTAACCTTTGGGTATCCTAGTAGGATCTGACACTGATGTATTTAAAGAAGGATGGCATAAGAAGCGAAATGTGGCCAGGAGGGTATGAAGCGTTGGCAACCCTTCTACATCCTCCCTGTCTCCGGTAGATAAAGAGAAGAGTGTTTACTTGAACCAAACGTTGACACAATTCACCAAAACATGAGAACACGGTATTCGAATCAACTACAACATTGGAGGGCGGAATTGAGGAAACCATGAAGGATAATATAGCTATCTATCTATCAATTTAGATTTTCGAAATTGGGTCATGTGGTGAAATTGCAATGCTGTGGAGATTTTCAGTGTTCCGTTAATTGTGACACCCCTCTGTTATAGACACCGAGCTCTTCATGTTTGAGTCCTCTGGCTAGCCTCCTGCCCCTGTGTCTCCGCATCCGTAACAAACGTCTTGAACTCGCGTGCAGGGACTTTCTTCATATATAGCTCATCCAATTCCTCATATGAACGACCCGTCGTCTCCGGCTGATAGAAATAGATATAAACGAGACAAAGCACAGCCATGCCCCCGAAAATGAATGCAATCTATGAGAAAGCTTGTATTAGTACAGAATGTGTGGTGAGCTGATTTGGGAAACATACCTTTGCCCCAAGGTTGGCCTTATCAGGGTTAAACAAATACGGCAGAACCAAACTCAACATCGTGTACCAGGTATTCTGTAGTGCAACACCAATTGCTATGGTCTTGACCCTTAGCCGAGAGGTCGCGTTCTCAGTCAGGATTGTATACGCTGTACTGCCAATTGTCATGTTGTAAAAGAAGCCATAAATGATCATGAAACCCAGACAAGCCTTGATGCTTGGTACACTCCCGGCAGCGGCGGTCCCACCAGCCAGCATCAGGATAATAGTAAGGAAAGCCAAGCCCCAGAGTGTGAGATTGCGACGCCCGACTCTGTCAATCAACGACCACGAGACAACATTGCCAGTCACGGATACAACCTGCAGGCCTACAAAAAGTTGGAATGAGGTTTTGGTGGTAAAACCTGCTAGCTGGGCGTAATAGGTGGAGTAGCCGGAAATGAAGATCACACCGCTCAAAGCCTGGATAGAGAGCGGGGCGATACTAATGATAGTGCGTCGCAGATTAGATCTGCGAAAGCATTCAAGATACGTAACGCCTTCGGTCTCTTTGCGGACTTGTTCGAGGGTGAGTTTGATCACTGCCAGCCGTTTGATTCCTTCGCCATTTTTGTTATAGCCGAGACGAGAGAGACTGCGAATCGCCTTCTCCTCCCTCTCCTTGCTGCAGAGCCACCAAGGGGATTCGGGCATGAAGAAAACGAATAGCGCGGCAGTTCCGGAAAATCCGAACTGGGAGCAGAAAACGGCGCGATAGGCCCAGCGTGTGTCAACTGTGCCGGTTGAGTTTAGAATTAGAGAAGCGGTAAAGGGACCAACGGTATAGGCTAGGGCGATGAGACAGGTGAACAAGCCGCGGAGGGCAAGGGGAGTAACCTCGCCGATATACGTTGGGCAGACAGCCGCTAAGACTCCGACGGCAAAGCCATTCACAGCTTTGCCCGCAAAGAATAGCGCGTTGGTGGTTGAGACTACTTCCATAGATACGGAGCCGAATGAAATGGCAAGAACGGTGATGATGGTCTTCTTGCGGCCGATTAAGTCGGCAAAAAATCCAGCTGTCAAAGCTCCAATTGCAGTTCTAAATTCGTTCAGCCTTCATCTTTCATAGCTGATCATTAGGGTCATAGCTTACGATGCAACAGGCCCTCCACTAAATGCAGCCTGCCATTTCGCTGGGAGAACATAGCTGCCGTCTGCGAAATACCCAAAGTCTTTCCGAAACTGTGGAATGCCGATCACTATTCCAGATGCCTGGTTCTCAAAGCTGACGAGAAGAGTAAGCCAGACGGCAAACATGCACCATGCAAATGCCCATGGGTTTTGCTTGATAGCTTGCATCCGGGTTTGCTCATGGTCTTCTTGGTTTGCAAGATGAGCAACTGCTTCTCCACTCGAGCTGATAGGCTCGTCCAGGTGGACAACGTCCAGATTTTTCTCGGAATCCATGGTGACTTCGTCCGAGTGTTCGAAGCAGAGGAGAACACGATGTCAAGTCAAGAATCAGGTTACGAATCGAAAGTGCGCAATGTTGGTTGGAGGAATAGGTAGTTATGCTTTGTCCTTAGACGCAAGAATAATGGCTGAAGACTGACTGGAAAATGAGGGATGGTAGGAATCTGGATTCTGGAGGCCCAAAGCTGGAATACAGGTGGGCTTTATAGATTACCGCAATTCTCGACACAATGCCTATCTGCGCAGATATTCCGCACAGAGGGGAAATTTTGGGCAGCATCCAGGAGGCGTCCGATCAAAACTGACTTAACCCTCTGCGGAGGCACCTTTGGCCAGACTTTGTTCTCCATGAAGCGCCCCGGATGTGGGTCAAAGACGGGAAAAGGAGGGGTGGCCTTCGGGGGGACACTCGGCATTCACAGATATAGTGCCAAAAATTGAGCTAGAAAGCAACAAACAGATCAACAGTTGAGAAAGCGGCCCGCTTCCTGAAGGTTTGCGGGGCCCCAGAAGTCATTCGGGAGAACCTCGGGAGAAGGCTACCCAAGCAGTCAAACCTGGTCAGTATCCGATGCTCCACGAGTCAGTTCCCGCACCGATACACCCCGAATGATACTCCACGAGTTAGCTTCCATACCGATACTCCCCGATTGAGCCCGATGTTCATCCCTGCACCGATACTCCCCGGCCAAGCCGATCCTCCACAGGCAGTCCCCGACTCCCCGCACCAATACCCCCAAAAACCGATTGTGCTTCTACCCACCTAGGAGATGCAATGCCTTTTCGCCGACCCTTGAAGGGACTTTGCCATTGAGATTTTGTTCTTATAGTTCAGCTCTGCCAAGTATGATTTAAGAGAAATTATCGTTGGGATTGTGTCTTTTGGTTCCTCTGCCCCATCCACATTTTTAGAACGAATCCCCCAAAACTTTCATCTGTAGCAGCTTCCTCCTCACAACTAATCTGCTCTTTCAGAATGACGAGTTTCACTAAGTTGCTGTCTCAAAATGAGGCTTCCATCTATACGTCTCCAGATCACGCGATTGCGGATATCAACCCACTGATGTATGGCGGATTTACTGAGTGAGTCTCCCTATTTGAAAGCAAAAGGGCGGACTGTCCATATGTTCAACTCCCGATACACCAGTATCTCAGAAACTAAAAGAAATTTGGATATCCTTAGACACATGGGACGTTGCATATATGGTGGCATATATGATCCCACGAACAAAAACAACTTGATCGACGAAAATGGGTTTCGAACAGATGTTATCGATTGTATGAAAGAGCTGCAGGTTCCCGTTGTTCGATATCCTGGCGGAAATTTCGTTGCGACCTATCGTTGGCAAGATGGAGTAGGCCCTCGAGAGAAACGTCCCAAGAGACCAGAATTGGCATGGTTAGGCACGGAATCAAATCAGTTCGGAACAGACGAGTTCATGTTATGGTGTGAGAAAGTTGGCGCTGAGCCATATTTGGCGCTGAACATGGGTACAGGAACTCTAGCAGATGGTGAGAATGCTATGAAAGACTTCACGTAAACCATACCGCTAATTTTATTTCGATTTCAAAAGCTTTAGCATGGTTGGAATACTGCAACTCCGAGCAAGATACACATTATGCGAACATACGACGAGCGAATGGCCATGAAAAGCCATACAAAGTGAAATACTGGGCACTTGGGAATGAGATTTGGGGTCCTTGGTCAGTTACATGACCATTAATCCTAATATTGGTTTGAGAATATGAAACTAAAGTCGTATAGGCAAGTTGAACAAGATACTAAAGAGCATTACGCAAAAAAGGCACATCAATGGGCGAAGGGTAAATACAGACATCTGTGAGATGATACACTTCCAAGGACAAAGTTTGCTAATAATGCTACAGCACTCAAGCTTCTCGATCCGTCCATTACTCTTATACTTTGTGGCAAAAATGGCCATAGTGACTGGGATCGATATGTTCTCCAAGAATCAATTCGATGGATTGATATGCATTCAATTCATATGTACACATTTGGAAAAGAGTAAGTGCTCACGTTCTGTCAAAAAGTTTGCCCATATTAAAAATATGAAGGCATTGTGAGAACGTCACATCCCCCAAAGCAGCGGAGCGAGCAATCGAGATGACATCTGCAATGATTGATCTCGCACGTTGCGATTTTGATTATGAGGGTTATATGAGTGGAAGTATCGACACGTCAGCGAAGAAACTGTCCCGTCCGACAATCTGCTTCGATGAATGGAACGTGTGGGACCCGACACGCGCACCCGGCGACAAAGGAGCAGAACAACTATACGACCTATCTGACGCACTTGCTGTCGCAGTCTGGCTAAATGTGTTTGTACGGCAGGCCAGACATATTGGAATGGCTACGATCGCACAGAGCGTGAACGTCATCGCACCCCTAATGACAACGGAGAGAGGCGTTATCAAGCAGACTACCTACTGGCCACTGCTGTTATTTTCCAAGTACATGCGTGGGAAGTCCCTTGCCACACATGTACGTTCTGCTGCTTACGAAGGGAAAACATTTCCGAGCTGGTTGGCGAGCACGATGGACTTGCCTCTTCTAGATGTGTCGGCAGCCTTGAGCGAGGATGGCTGGATGAATTTGGCAGTGGTGAACATTTCTGAAACAGATGCCATGTCGACAACCTTGCCTGAAGTAGCTGGCCCAGTCAAGACTTTTGTGGTTGGAGGCAAAGGCAATGATATCAGAGACAATAATCAAGAGGGTGCTGAGACTGTCACTATTAGGGAATCATGTTGGGATGGTCATGGGAAGTTTACTTTTGAGGAGCATAGCTTTACGCTATTGAGATGGAAATGGAGGACTTGTCATTAGTAGTTACTTTAGTAATGGTTCTTAATCGTTAGAGCTGTTCTGTCTCAGTCATCGACTCTCTCCTTGGTCAGTAAGACCTCTCAGTGATCAATGTGTGCATTTTACGATTGCGATGTCTCATTGATAATTGAGACAATTTGACCTTGAGAATCTTACAAAAATGTCTGTTTAAATAAATAGCAACTAGTGTTTTTTTTCTGACTAGTAGCTACTTTTAACATTAACTAGCACAATTACCCCCCTTATTCTTCCCTTGTTACTTTCACGTCAACCACTTCTTCCTCCTGACCTTCCGCCCTACCATCTTCTGCCCCCAACTCCACCATCTAAACATAACAACGAACATATCATTATTGCACAGAAAACAAAGGCTTGCCTCGGGAATTATCTTTTCCACATAAATTTGAAGAAGGATTACACTAGCCACTATTTTTACATCTAGTCTTCTTATCCCCCTCATATCTACCCTGACCCCACACCTTTCACAACAACAGGTGGCCCAGTCGGCGGCTCAAGGTATCCATTGTTCGTCAAATTCCATTCCGTTTTCATCTTACACGGTACACACCCAGGCCAATACCACTCCGGCGTCCTACCCGTCACCAAATTCCTATAAGGCCACCACATTCGCTGGATCTCCGGCCATTCGACATACCGTCCACTACCACCCATAAATCCATCCTCTCTCGGATTCCCAAGATCCTTCAGACTCAAATCCGGCGGGTACTTTGTGCTCAACTCGCTAGGTTCAATGACTTTCGACTCATTCCTGGGATTCATCCCACTCCATCCGGAAGCCCAGTCTTTGGATTCCCAGTAGAATTCGTCGATACCGGTGGACCAGAGTTTCCAGACTCCGTTTTCGAGAGTGTATTGATTGGCGTACATGCCCCCTTCAAAAGTACCCGCTTTCTCCTGGTACGTGGAAGGCTGTAACAGCCTTGCTTTCATGTTCGCGCTTCGTCCATCGTCGGAGACGAGAATGACAGGTTGCATGAGCCAGTGGAAAGAAATGCCTGCCCGGAGGGCCGTCAAGTTCGGGTACCCGTATTCGGTGTGACAAGCGCCAGCGATCCGGCTGCTGCTATAGTAGAAGCCGGTGAAGGGGACTTCTTTGTGGCCCTTGGCTGCGTGGATGGCGCCTAGTTGGTCAGATTGGAGGTCGTCAGCGTAGTAGCCATATGCGGAGGCGATATTTTCGGCACCGTCGTAGGCTGCGCTTTTGTTTAAATGCCGCTGAAGATCGATTATGCTTGTGTTTGTGGTCGGGTTTGTTCCGTTTGAGGTAAACTTTGGGCCTCGGGTTCTAGAAATGGGGAGAAAATTGGGGACAGAGGCAGGAAGAGGAGAAAGAGAGCCGTTGCCCCAACCAGTCGAGTAGTTTGCATGGATCAGGGGCGTGATGTGCAATTCTTTGAACTTCCAGAGTCCATCAGTATCCTTGATGAACTCGTTGCGGAAGACGTTGAATTCCCAGTTTGCAGTCCGCGTATTCGCATCTCCAATCATCCCAATTTCAATACCTCTCGATACAGCTTTGACACCCGAAGTGTCGATGGATACGATGGTATCAGCAATTATGTGCTCGTTGAGGATCCCTTGCGTCAGGTTCTCGGGGCCCATTTGCTGCAATGCTGTCAAGATGCCGTTGGCTCCAGCGAAATTGCCTACACCACTGATTTGGACGCTGGAGTTCGCGACAAAGAGGTCGACAACATCCGGCCACATACGACGGTCGACGTAGTAGCCATAAGCATCTTGGAGGTTACGGACCGCATCTTCGTCGTTCAATTTCGTGATTCGATGGCTTAGTTGATCGCTTGTGGCTGTGGTATCGGGTGCGTCGCCGACGGGTGGTGGTATAGGTATTCCGGCTCCATCAGGTGTGAAGTGGTACGGGACAATGGAAAGATTGCCTCCTACATTACGCCAGCCGCCAATGTACGGGCCTGCGTAGAGTGGGTAGTAGTGCAACAGGGAAATCTTCCAGCCATCTCCAGTGAAGATGAACTCGTTTTCGTAAATTCCACCTTGGATCCATGTCCCACCTACACCGTCGCCCTGGAAGCGTAAGCCGTTCCAGCGGCCTTTGGCCACGAGTCCGTCAACTGAGAGGGTTACCAGTGGGCACTCAGCGACCACGGTGTTGAGTGAGCCGGCTCGGATACCGTCCATATGGCCAGCATCAGCCTGTAACCATGTCTTGATCGCATCTGGGCCAGTTGCGATGGCATTCCCCCACTGCAAGATACCATTATCAGAGAAAAGCGCTGCTATTTCGCTCCATCGCCCGAATTGGGCCAGTTGAGCAAAGAGTTTCTGGACATCTTTGACTTCACGTACTGACTCAACTCGTTCGACGTCCCGTGCGAGGGAGTTGAGCGTTGGCGTGTTCTGGGCGAGGCTGATGGTTATGCCAGCGAAAGAGACCAGCGCTGCCGCTATTCCACTCGAGAACTTCATGGTTTCCTTTTACAGTTGCGGCGGGGTGCGAAGTTTCGTATCATGTCAAGATCAGACTCAAAGAACAAACCCATAACTGCAGAGGTTCCTTATATAATGCTAATTCCATCGTGACGACGACACCAAGCCGGCAAGTTGTTTTTTCTTCATGGATATCAATGCGGTTAAGGTTAATTACCCCACACTTTTCCAAGAGGTTAAGATACCCCACATAAATTATAGCCTCAAATACGGACTAATATACGACGCTTGGGAAGATCGCCGGATATCCGTTATGGCAAATAATGGAGAAGTCGTCTGGTTGGTTGTGCCAACGACGTCAGAGAATGAAGCAATAATGCGAGTCTAGAATTGCACGGAAGCGAGGTTGCTTCTTTCTAAACCTGTGACAGTAAACGACAACTGGAGGCTAAGGAAACTGTTACAGGCAATTCGGGAACTAGGAACTGTAACGACGTTCTTACAATTTTACAACATTTCATCAGCAAAACTGCTGATGGCTAAGAAATATCGGGATTGTATAACAAGCAATTCAGAGGCAATTAGAATGTTTGCTTGGCTGCCTGCTGAGACGACAAACATTAATGGGGCAAGGAAGAGAAGCCCATAATGAAGATCAAGTTGTACAATATATGGCCAGACAGATGCAGCTCGCAACAATCCCAATTAAAAGCAAGAAGTACACTGATTCGACGCAAGCTAATGTTTTCAACGTGCCTTGCAACTGCATAGCTTGCTTTCTAGTGCAAGCAAACATTGGAATGGAATGTTCTGCGTGCTCTATAAGTGAGCTTCACTACATTCAACTAAATTATTAAGGTCTCGGAAGAGGACGATATACTTGGTAGTTCAAGAAATCAATTCGAATTGCGTATGAAAAGGTGGAAAAGGTTGGTAGTAAATGCGACACGTTGTTAAATGGAATTTCTGGGGACATGGAGTTCGGACTCCCGTTCTCTTTCCAACTTTCTGATTAACACTGGTTGACAAGTTTTTGATCGTGGCTTGAATGGGATTGGCAATTGATAGTCAAGGCACGCGCGAACAAGTCAATTATGTACCATTCTGGCCAGCTGACTTTACTCTTGATCCTCGACGCTAAAGTCATCCAGACTAGCCTGTTGCATCTCGCACTTGCGATTCACCGTTCGTTTTCGATTCAAGGGTAGTTTATTGAGAGTCGAAACATGTCGAAGACCTCGAAGACTGAGGGAGATGCAGAGAGCGCGTGTGGAGGGCAAACGAAGCAAACATGAGCGCGTCCTGGCACCCGAGCCGAGGCGCCGCCAAAACCTCCAGGGGAGCATCACAACTCCACGATTCCAACAAACGCATCATGATCCTACAGCGCGCGAAGTAACAACATGGCTCACGCAATGGCTTGAATACGCACGTCTGCTATCTCTGGAATTGTCCCGAGCTTGCAATCGTGGAGACAAAAGCTAGGCTTCCGAAGGGAGC
The DNA here is from genome assembly GCA_009732865.1 of Stipitochalara longipes BDJ. Lineage (NCBI taxonomy): Eukaryota > Fungi > Ascomycota > Leotiomycetes > Helotiales > Hamatocanthoscyphaceae > Stipitochalara > Stipitochalara longipes. The sequence goes on along the minus strand of ML769347.1, from coordinate 899,062 downwards.
TGTGCAGCCTCCCGCGGTTTGGCACAACGAAGAGACTACTTCGCTCCACGGGAAGAGGTGTCAATTAGTTCAGGTGAGCCATTACCCAATGGAGCTTGCTCTGCCTAGTCTCGTGCTGATATCACAGTCTTAGCTCGGCGTCCGCAATCAAATGTCTGCGAAATGACAGCCCTCTGCTCGTGCTCGAACAATGACCTCCCTGAAAAGCCGAATCGTGTAGTCTTGATATGCTATATATATTAACAGATTGGAACAGCTATATCACATCCTCTACACGTCCGGATGTGCCACGGCATATCTAGAGTCCATTGTTACAAAGCTCGGAATTGTACAAACGTCTCAAGGCGATACCTGGGAACAACAATGGTCCAATTTGGCTAGCAAGTATCCAAATAGGCTGCCATGATTGCAGCAACCATGGCAGTTGCTGCTAGTTCCCTGATAAACCACCTTCTTTGTCCAAAAACCTCTGGAAAACCTGGCTCAAGGAAGGGAGACAGGCCAAATGCACAAAGTTAGCTGGCTGGATCGGAGTTCACGGCATGTCCTTGGGGGCTCCAAGTGGGAGCTCGTCTAGACGAAAATTCCGATTGTTTTTATCAATCGCCATCATGGGTTTGACCCATTGGACGGCGAGCTATGCATACTGCAACCTCAAAAGACGTAAGACAAAGCTAGTATTGATATTGCGCTAGCAATACTTCCAGCATGACCTCAGTGCAAGGTTCAGAGGCCCACAGAACAGCTCAGAGGAGATTGATCAGCTCGATCGCGGAGCAGCTTCAGAGATTGATGAGATTCACGGCAGAAAACTTTCCCGCGGATTTCGAATCCGCCAAATTGGCATATATAAAGCCTATGTGCAATCCGGTTATCAAATTCCTGCTTCGGTCCACCTGGGAGTTTAAGTTCAAAGTTAGGTGGAACAGGTTCTCTATTGAGGTCTAAGTCCGGCGGTGCGGGGTTACCCCTCAATGATTTTTGCCCGCTTATGCATGATTTCCCCAGCAAAGTTGGAATTCCGTTCCTAGCTCCCCCACATTTATTATGTCGTCACAGCCCAAGAAGCTATCGTGAAGGGCCGGATGATCTTCATGGGTGTGTTCTTACCCGGTCCGGACAGAATCTTTTTCCGCAGAAATGATCTGCTTGATCAGTATGTCCGGTCCTACGACTATTGCAAAAGGCTGGGCTTTCTTATAAACAGTCTATTCCTCCTGCTCTTATTACTTCATCCGAAGCCACGAATTTCTACTGTTGAACTTCGAAAAAGATTGCTTTTTGCTACTATGCGGCATCCGTTCTCCTTCGCTTTAATTGGCTTGATATTACCAGCTGCTTTATGTTATGACGGACTAGTAGTTCAAACAAGTAGTGGTGAAGTTCATGGCTTTATCAACGGAAGTGCTCCTCTGGTACGGCAATTCCTGGGTGTCCCCTACGCGGAACCTCCAGTTGGAAATTTGAGATTTGCACCACCGGAAACAAAATCCAATGGAGGTGTGATAAACGCAACTGCATTTGCACCAGTCTGCATGCAGCAGTTCAGCAACGGCTCCACTATTTATACAGCCCAAGTTCCGCAGTTCCTCGTCAATGGAGGACAGTCAGAAGACTGTCTCTATCTCCACATCTGGGCACCCGCCTTGAAAACAGAGGATCCTCAGGAACAAGCGCTTCCGGTGTTCCTATACATTCCTGGAGGCGGCTTCACTAGTGGAGGGGCAAACTCACTGTACAAGATCCCAGATCAATGGATTCAAAGAACGCAGTCACATATTGTGGTAGTTATGAAGTGCGTTGCCCGCTTTCCTCTACCTTCGGCCATGGAATTAATCATACCTTAGCTACCGAGTAAACGTATTCGGCTATCCGAATGCCAAAGGCTTGACTGATGCAAATCCTGGACTTCTTGACCAGCGAAAGGCGTAAGTCACCGGCAGCAACCATTTCTGACCTGGACATTAATTGATTTAATTAGCGTTGAATGGACCCGAGACAATATTGCTGCTTTTGGAGGCGACCCCAAGCGCATCACGTTGTGGGGACAATCGGCAGGAGGAGCCAGCACATCCATATATGGCTATGCTTGGCCAGATGACCCAATTGTCTCCAGCCTCATCTGCGACTCTGGCGCCGCCGGTCTCCTTGGAAGCGGAGACAACCAACACACCAATTTCACATTCCTCGCAGGCCTAGTTGGCTGCGGTGGCCTGGATGCGCAAACCGAGCTTTCATGCGTCCGCAACGTGTCTGCGACCACCTTAGAGAATGCTCTCTCGAACTACAGTATCAACGGCACCAAGCCTGCGATTTCGTTCACCCCGTTCCCAGATAACAAGACTGCATTCTCAAATACCACAGACAGAGCGGTGAGGGGTCTCGTCGCCAAAATTGTAAGTAGTATCTTGCGTAACCTCGTGTCACGAGCTGATGTCTTACTCCCAGCCTGCAATTCTGGGCAGCAACGCAAATGAGGGTGCAGGCTTCGTTGCTTATACACCCGATGGACCAGGAGCAGCAACGCTCTTCTCAGTCACGGAGAGCGTTATTGCATGTCCAGTTAGCAAAGAAATTCGGTATGTCATGTTATTGATTTTCCGCAAAACTCACCTTCTCACATCAATACAGTACCCGAAACCTTGTCGGCCTCCCCACCTACCGCTACCAGTACGCAGGAAACTTCTCGAACATCTCTCCTGTTGATTGGATGGGCGCCTATCACAGCTGTAAGTGATAATATTCCTGACTAACGTCAAGTCGATATGCTGATAGCAGTGATAAGCCGAACTTCCCCTCGTGTTTGGAACCCATTACGAATACCGAAGTCCATCAACAAGTTTTGAATATAACGTTTCCCATGCGATGGAAGGTATGTCGACTTCTTCCTTCCCCAATACCTATGCGTCATGTCCTGTCAATACTGACTACTGCAACAGCCCTCTGGCTCTCATTCGCGTCCAACCCCACCGGCGGCCCTGCTCGATGGACAGCAGAAGAAGGGTACTTTGCATGGCCTGAATATCAGCAGAACACCAGTTCCATGCTTCTACTTGCTTCTGGTGATACTTTACAGCAGCTTGTTACTGGGGCTAGGATCGATGGTAACTGTACTGGATGAGACTTTGTCCGTTTGTGCCTGTAACTGATCAAGCTGTGAATCGTTGGCGAAAGACTGCGGAACAAGATTATCTTCATGCAAATCTACTTTAAATATAGAACAACGCGTGATGTGGGGTTGATAATATATATGTTACTTCTGAATTCAGCAAAATTAATGCAAGTCGCGAGCGGAGATAATCGCGTAGATTTTCAGCCCCCATGGGGAATGGAACACGCTGCGATGACAGAATAGTACAGTCAAGTACATGCCTAACCCTTCTCTAGCAGCTTAGAGCGAGGAGTACAGTGTCAGCTAAGCCCTACAAGTTAGAGCCATGTAAGCTGACTTGAGTGACTTCACCTCCACTGTTCCGAGCGAACCTTAATTGGCCGCCTGTTACGAGCTCGTGGAGTTGCACCCTTTTTGACTTCTTTCTCGTCCGAATCGGCCGGGTCGGGCGAAAGAAATATCCATGTTCTACGATCTTCCTGCCTAGTATATAACTAGGAATTTCCACTGAGATGAAAAGCCGTTCTAGACCCACCAAAGTTGTTTTGATATCCCTCGGAGATATTCAAGCACCACGATGCCTAACACATTCGATTTCGTTATAGTTGGAGGCGGCACAGCTGGTAAGTGTTCTTTGGTCCATGATCTAAATCACAAGTCTAACGGTTTCCCCAGGTATGGTGCTCGCAAGTCGGCTCTCGGAAGCTCTCCCAAAGGCATCAATCCTCTTGATCGAGGCAGGAGCAGATGGCGACCCGAGGCTCGAACCATCTCAAGGCTATCGTGCAGGTCTAGATACCAGCCTGGAGTGGGATCACTCGACAGTACCACAGAAAGGCCTTGGTGGGAAGACGATTAAGCAGATCCAGGGTAAGGTCATGGGAGGATCTTCTGCGATCAATGTCCAGGGGTGGACGAGAGGACCTGCAGCAGATTTGTAAGTATAGAGAATGTTGGGCATTGGTGTATGCTGATGTGGGTGGAAGCAATCAATGGGCCGACTTAGTGGGTGATAAACGATGGTCTTGGGATGGATTGCTGCCGTACTTCAAGAAAACGGAGACTTTCTACCCTGCGAAGAGTAATACGGTAGACTTGGAAAAGTATCATGGGTTTGATGGGCCGATAAAAGTCTGTATTCTCTCCCTCGCGGCTTATATTTTCCTCGCACGTAGATATTGATGTTCCAAGAGTAGGTGGCACAACCCAGCAATTCCGGAAAATCACGCAACTATCCTCTCAAAGATATGGTATTTCAAGCGTATGAAGCAGCTGGAGTGAATTGGCTTCCTGATTGTGGCACTGGCGAAATTCTCGGATACTGTGAGTGTACTCAAAATACGTATGATGGGAAGAGGCACTATGCAGCAAATTGCTATAAGCTGGGGCGAAACGTGACAACCTGGACGAGAACTTTAGCTGAGAAACTCATACTCGATGGTAGCAAGGTGACGGGAGTTAAGGTAACTAAAATAGACAAAGGTGTCACCGTCGAGAGTGTGGAAGTTGTTGCGAGGAAAGAGGTTCTTGTGTGCAGTGGCGTCCAGGGATCTGCAAAGCTGCTTCTCCTGAGGTATATTACCAGCTCCTTGATATGAAAAATGCTTACAATGGTTGCAGCGGTGTTGGTCCTAGAGAAGAACTACAAAAGCATAACATACCTCAAGTCCTAGAGCTTCCCGTTGGAGAGGATTACTCGGACCACCCATTCTTCCATACGTTTTGGAAAGTCCGCGATCGAGGGCTTTCACTTGGCGATATGCCAATGGTGACGCCTGGTTGTGATTGGACTGCTGGGTTACCGGGAGATGCAACGGCATGGCATAGACATGACGAAGTTATGCGCAAATTCGGCAAACAGAGCCTGGATCCGAAGACGTATGGCTTAATGACCGCTCCGGGAAAAGTTAATACAGAGTCGTTTGTCTTGTAAGCCATCTCCCCTGCTTTCTTGAGGGGTTTTAACATGAAAAGATATGGTCACATCGATCTCACCCATTCAGGCGAGCCAAATCCCGGTGGCTCTGTTTTGCAAATGTGTAACATGCTCGTCTCGCCAACCTCACGCGGGACTCTCAAGCTCCGATCTGCAAAATCTCAAGACTCTCCAATCCTAGATCCAAATCTTCTTTCCAATGAACTAGATACCCAACTTCTCTACGCCTGCGGACGACTAACGATCTCAATGATGCAAGGACCAGTAGGTCAGAAATACGGGGCAAAGGAATATGGCATCGATGAGTCGATAAGGAATGATCTGTCTGATGAAGCGATGCAGAAGAGGTTGTTCTATGCGTCGAGAAGTTTAAATCATGGGAGTGGGACATGCGCTATGGGTTCCGTGGTTGATTCTGAATGTCGGGTGATAGGGATAGAGGGAGTGAGGGTTGTGGATGCGAGTATATTCCCTAATCCATTGGGAGCGCATTATCAGGCTGCTGTTTATGCTGTTGCAGAAATGGTAAGTGGGATTGTGTCGTAACAAAGTGAAGATACTGATTGTGTATAGATGGCCGATGTTATCGTTGATGAAGTGAAGTCCGGGAATACTTCGACCCAAATTCTTCATCCGCTTCAGCTGATCGACTAATCGACTGAGCAGCATACGCTTCGAAAAACTTCAGTCTTCTAACATGCATAAGCCAATTAGATACATAGAGTCATGGATTTTGCCATATCTCAAGGAGACGTTTGCTTGCTCAGATTAACGAAGCTTCAACTAGAGGCAAAACAAGCCTATCAGGCACCTCGCCAACTCAAATTCCAAATGAAAAGCAATTATCTCACCATCGATTGCTTCAGCAAGCCTCGTTGGTAGCTAGCTCCCTCTCTCCAATATGAGGCTACTCTTGCATTCGTAAAGTCCTTGCATATGTCAGCACATCGGCCGCGCTCCCGCAACCCACTCTTTGCCACCTGCTCCACCCTCCTATTCGCCAAACCCCCGCAAGCGAGAAATGGCGAAATAAATAGCCTCCATAACGAATTCTCTTGCTATCAACACCCTTATCTATCCATCTGTTCTCTGCAATGCCTGCTTTCCATTGAGATCGGATGTTCAGATTAGCTTACTTAGAGAACGATTTGTCTTTGATTTGGAAAAGAAAACCTTAGTGAACCACCAAATTACTGGGAAGGTAAGCGACGTTCGGACATTATGTGTGGTCGGCCGTCAGCGTGGTGCCTCGTAGCGGCTGGGGCTAAAGCCTGACTAACTGTTACACAGGAAGTTGCCGATCTACGGATTACATAGCCTTGATATAAGACCAACCTTCTTCAAAATTATTTGGCCTTCAGAAACTCGAAATTCTGGTTGTTTTTGAACCCCTGAGCATGGGTTCTCATCAAAAACGCGTGGCGGTTATAGGAGCAGGCGTTAGCGGCGTTACTAGTGCGAAGCACCTCAAGGGAGCTGGAATAGAAGTTGTTGTTTTTGAGAGATCGAGACAAGCGGGTGGGAATTGGTTTGTTAGGATGAAAATTGAATGTGAAGTAAGGCTGATAGTTGCAGGGTGTATGATGAGAGAAAACCGCTTGAGCCGAGTTACCCTTCGATTACACCCTCAATTGCAGATTTTATCATTGAGAAGGATCAAAAGGGCAATGTGGTTGTGAATGGAGTGAATGCAATCAATGGTTCCGAAGGATATAGTAGTGAAGATGAAGAATTGAGATTTGCTCCTCCTGGGTAAGTCCATGTTCAAAACTGGAGGAATTTCGTGCTGATAACGTTAGGCCAGCATATTCTGGACTTACGAATAATGTCTCGACAAAGTTGCAACAGCTCAAGGGCTTTCCATGGAAAGAAGAGACTCCAGACTTTGTCAATGTCCGGCAAAAACAGGAGTACATCCAGTCTTACTCAAAATATTTTGGAGTTGAACCTCTGGTAAGGTACAACACCCGAGTTGAAAAACTGCAAAAGGTAGACGGCAGATGGAAGCTTAATTCGGCTACGTGGATCAAAGATGGATCAAGTAAAGGAAAGCGTGTAAATGAAGTTGAGGTAAGTGTTCGTTCCAGATGGTTTCTTCAGAAACTGACTTGCCACAGGAATTTGATTCGGTTGTGGTAGCTTCAGGGCATTATCACAGCCCCAATGTGCCTGACATTCCTGGTTTGAAAGAGTGGAAGCGTAAGTGGCCGGAAAGAGTATCTCACTCCAAAACGTACAGAACACCAGATGAATTCAAAGATAAGGTGAGAACTTCAAACCGATGTCCAAATCGAGACTGATAGGAACATTAGACCGTACTTCTGATTGGAGCTGGAGTCTCGTCCATGGATATTGGAAGAGAAGCCTCGCACATTGCCAAAAAGATCTATCAATCTTCCCGTGGTGGACCATTTGATATTCCAGTAGTCATGCTTTCACCAGAAACTGAACGGGTTGCGGGCATCGCTTCCTTGAACCTGCCTTCAGACAACGATACATCTGGGACAGTAACACTTGTCAACGGCACGGTACTAACGGGAATCGATCGAGTCGTAATCGCCACTGGTTACCTCTTCACCTTACCTTTCCTCCTCGATCTCCACGACGACTCCATCACCCCAACTGAAGCCAACGATACAGTCTTGATAACCAACGGCACACAAATGCACAACTTGCACAAAGATATCTTCTACATCCCCGACCCAACGCTAGCATTTGTTGGAATCCCCTTTTACACTGCAACCTTCAGCTTCTTCGAATTCCAAGCCATTGCTGTGGCCTATGTATTCTCCGGCCGCGCTTGGCTTCCCTCCAAAGAAGCTATGCAAGCAGAATATACAGAGCGAGTGGAGAGAAAGGGATCAGGGAGGGCGTTGCATGATTTGAAGGGGACGTCGATACAGTATGTTGACGAGTTAGTGGGGTGGTTGAATGAACAGGCGGAGACGACAGGTGCGCGGAAGGTAGAGGGGTATTCGGAAGAGTGGCAGGCAGAAGCGAAGCTGATTGCTGAGAAGTATGTTAAGCGTGTTCAAACGCAGGATGCGTAGAATAGAAGCTGATTTTGGAAGGGGTCTTGCGAAACGGCAATTGAGGTCCGCAGAACTTAGACAATAGGATGGAGAGGAGGGTTTAAACAATGGGATGAGATTTATGAGTGCTTTTTGGGTACTGGCTGGATCTTGAGAGCTTTGGTGGCAATTCTCACGCAGTCTTATGCAGGAACCGCCGTTGGTCTTGTGAGAAACGTGTTCCCATGGCAGGTTGGCAAATGTCTGAACTCAGCCAGTTAGAATATCTGGTCGTTCCTGATATTGGTAGAAGGGTCGATGGCTCCTTATTATAATTAGCTTTTAGATACGAACTTCTAGGATACCCATTGAATTGTATTGCAATCAAGCGCTCCAAGTGAAGTATAGGATATTCCGTGGGCGCGTCTGGTTTAAGCGATTTACCCCTGAAAAGGGGGTTCGCTAGAGTTTTTCAGGGGTATCCCACGTCCCTGAGCCCTATCTTGATCTCCACTACAGCGCACTGATGAGAAAGTCAACAGCCCGAAATCTCACTGCATATGCATATGGTATTTTTGAAGGCCTCCGGACCCCCAGACCCATTCAATCATCCGCACCAGGGTTGCTTGGTCACACCCGTAATTAATGCGGCCGCCGACCGCAAATGTCCGAAAGTGTACCAAGGTTGCTGAGGTCAGCGCTGCTTGATTAACATCAGCACTATAATCCTCGCCACACGTGCCTTTCTCAAATGTAATACAAAGACGCAATACCTCCAAGAGTCAAGTCTTTCAATCCTCAGTTCTCCTCTCAACTTGCACAGGAACCCCAAAGATCGTCCTATCCTAGGACGAACACCGTTATCATGCACGCAGTATCAGTCGGTACAATAGCCATCAGCCTTCACGATTCTCTCTCCAAAGAAGCTCGTGTCATAACAGCCGTTGAAGATTCAAATTCTCCAGTCTTCCAAGCCTTACTGTCTCGCTGGACAGAGATCAATAAGCAAATACCCGCTGCAATCATACAGCCAGCATGCGAAGCCGACGTTGAGCAAATTGCACCTCTCCCTTCCCCCCTCTTTCTACAGTGAGCTGACGCCGTCAGGTCTCCACTGCTATCAAGCAGAAAGTTCCATTCGTGATCAAGTCTGGTGGAAATTCTCCTTGGTCGACCATCGATTCCTCTGGATGGGTCATTGACCTCTCCCTCCTGAACAACTTCTCGCTTGACAAGCAAAGCCAAACTGCTACACTCCAGCCTGGAGTCCTCTCCAAGACCATCAATAAGGTGAGCCTCATCTTCTCTGAGTATTAGTCCTTTGTTGTTGAATATCGAACCACTCGTGGAACATTGCACTGCCAATCTTCAACAACACCTAGAGCATTCCACTTTTGAAAAAACCAGAGAGAGGTAGACTGACTCTGAATTCTGAAAATAGGCCGTTGGGGAAATTGGTTACTGTATCCAGTCTCCTGGTTCGGGACTCGTCTCTTGCGTCGGTTTCCTGCTTGGTGGTGGCTCTTCGCATCTTAATGGCCTTTATGGAATGGCTGTTGACTCCCTGATATCTGCCCGTGTTGTCACAACGAAAGGCACAGTCGTATGCAGCAAGGATGAGAACCAAGAGCTGTTTTGGGCTATTAAGGGCGCAGGGCAGTTCTTCGGTGTTGTAACGGAGATCACGATGAAGATGTACCCTTTGAAAGAAGAGGAAGGACCACTGAGCTGGGTGATGATCTTCCCAGCAGCGAAGGTGAAAGAAGTTGCTGCGGTGCTAGATGATGTGAGTAAAGGTGAGCATGTGGTTAGAAGTCCGGGCATGGTTATGATTCTAGCGTTCCCAGGGCAGAAGAAGGTAGATTCCCTAAACGTGGGTGGTCGCAAAGGTGCTAATGAGAGACGAATAGCCTGTTATCATGGTCAATCTTATGCATTTCAGACCAGAAGAGGAAGCGACGAAGATCATGGCCCCTCTTTTGGCACTCAGCCCCTTGCAACAGATAAAATCTGTCATACCCTGGGGAAATATGACGGATTCTTCGGATATTCTTGCTGTACACGGCGGCTTTAAGACCCTACATTCATGCGGAATGAAAGGATTTGATGGGAAGAAATTCGAGAAGAGTTTGGAGTTGTGGGAGAAGATTAATAAGGAGGTGCCCGGTGCTAGTGGGTGTACTTTCTTGATGAATTGGTTCTCGCTGGATGTGATGAGAAATAAAGGGTTGAACAGTAGTGCTTGGAGCCATAGAGATATTGGGCTTTGGAAGTAAGCTATGTCACTGTTCTGTGTCTTGGAAGCGAAGGAAGAGCTAATATTCTGCAGTATGCAACTTATCAACGCCAAGGACGAGGCATCGCATAATGCTGCGGTCGCACTCTCGAAAGAGTTCTTTGAGATGTGTCAAGAAGACCTCGCGGACTCTGAGAAGGCACTATTTCCTAATCATTGGCGTGGTGATGATGTAGAGCGGCGATTCAGAGGTGAAGGGACACTCAAGAAGTTGAGAGAGTTGAAGGCGCTGTGGGATCCAGAAGGCGTCTTCACGAAGCAGTTCTTGTAGCGTTAAGATGAACATTTAGAGCGAAAGGTCGGTGCATTACACTATGGAAGCAAGGTAAGTATTAGGCGGCTTAATGTTATATGAGAGTTGTATTGAAACTGAACTGGCATTGGCTTTACTTTACTTGAGTGGTTAGCTTGCCATAATTACCTATGTCTTTTACTTGGCGAGTTCTCCTCTGGATATTTTCTTTTGCAAACCTTCTCTGATGACATCGAATTCTACTCTATCAGTCTTGAGGCAAATTCTAGCAAAACTCACCTTTTAATCGCCCACCTCACTTGCAAAGTCAAAGATATTCTACCACAGTTTTGGAATATTTAAAAAATACTGTTGGAAAGTCTGGGCTTCTTCTAACCCCCTGCGCCTTGGCTAAATTTTAGACTACAGCTGATATTGAGGCTGGTACGTATTCATCTTGATACCGCTAAGCAAAGTTCTTCTCGATAATAAACATATCAGCTTTCGCTTTCGTTCAAGACGGAGTAGGATTTCTTTACTCCTTCAACATCAAACAACTTTGTGGTTGTCTCGAACCCATCGCCCCAGTCCCTCCCTCTCTATCGAAAATGTGCAACACGATCTGGCTTTTGGCTTTTGCGGCCTTTTGGTTCCTGTCCAATTGCATGGCTGTATCTGCACTAAACTCACGAGCATCGCTGCCTCCTCAGACCAAGGTTGCATTTCTTGGTAGAACAACCTCGAACCTTCCCAACATCTTCCGAGACGGAGGCGGCGGCGGCAAGATCAACGGCCTAAACTTCATGATCTTCTCAGATGGTATCTACACTACTGACCGTAAGGTTCCTGCCAACGACACAAGCAATTGGGCCAACTTTACCTCCAACTCCATTGCCTGCTCTAATTTCGACGGACAGGGAATTACCAGCTTGACCGACTTCGGAACTATGGAGAAAGGGCCATGGCAACAGATCCCGTACTTTTATAATAATGGCGAAGATGACAGCAAAAACGGGATCTGGCCAGACCAAGGCTTTGCCACACTCTGTGGTGGGACTTGCGGTGTCTCCTTCCCATTAGTTATTGATCGCACCATCGCGGGAGAGAACGGCGGTAGTGGTGCCCTCTACAGCACAGGTATCGAAGTGCGATTAACAGCCTACGGACCCATCGTCAGCCGGCCAACACAAACCCTCTTCAAGAATGGCGAGCCTCTGTTCGGCACCTTCGGCACGCTTGTCGGCATTGATGGTTATCTCTACACGTTCGCCGCCATAACCAAGACCGCCAAGAACAATGGATTGAAGATGGCGCGCGTCTTGCAAGGCTCGTGGTCAGATATCTCCCAGTACGAGTTCTGGAGCGGTAGGGAGTGGACGAGCAGTATCCCTGCTTATGATGACGCGGGCTCAAATATCTTTAGCTGGAGCGAGGACTTATTCGGCGTGCAGTTCGGGCCTGGGACTGGTGACCTATTCTTTAGCACCTACTACAATCGCTATTTGCTCTTCTTTGTGTCTGATGCGCCGGCCCTGGATCCAAATGGTAAGTCTAAACACTTACCTGAAAACAAAATTCGCTAGCTAGAGATGCTGATTGGGACACAGTTTACCTCTCCTACAGTGGCGAGCTTCAAAGGGGCTGGTCCAAGCCGAAAGCTATCTATACGCTTCCACCTGTTGATGACGGGTATAATTACGGATTCCATGCTTATGCTAACTACGACTCGACTGGAAAGGTCATCCCGCTTTCCTGGACGCAGTGGTCTGAGACTGAATCATTCCATATTGCGATGACGAACGTCATTTTTTCATAATAGCGCAACTTGGGCAATTGGTAGAAAATTGCTGGGCGGATTTTCAATTGGTTTTGGGATAAATTATTTGGGAGCATCCAAAAGTCCTACTATTGAGACTTAAGTGCTTGCTTGATGCCGAAATTTGGATTAGAACACTTCCAAAAGTTATTCCTTTAATAAGAAAAGTACTGCTTTTTCTCGAGTCTGATATCGCACTTGACATCTTTTACTTGCATTGGCTTTTTGGATTTTATTTATAATTAAGTGATTGTTTGGAAAATGTTCAGCATTTGCGTTGATATATAAAAATTTACCGAACTACTTACTGAAGCGTTGAATGAGGATCTCAGGCATGTCTAGAAGAGAGACTTTATTCTATAGACCTAAGTTCAGATATTGGTCCGATTCAAGAAGTATAAATAGATGGATCACTTTAAATGGATGTGGAGCAAATTTATAGAACCGATAAGTCTGCGTTTAATCACTGCCGGTGGTACTCAAAAAGTAGCAAGATGGAGTTGGGGGCACAGTAATATTCTTGGACGCAAATAACTTGGCAGCGGAAGATTTGCTGCACAGATAGAAAAAATGCTGAAGGCATGATCTGACCTGAGCTTGGTGGTTCCCTAGGCAAATTCCTGTCGGGTACTTGGCATCCGGGATGTTTTGTTTGCAATGCGACGAACCTATCGCGAAGCAGCTTGTTGAAACAAAGGGGCCTGCTTACCCACCAGGAACTTGCATAATGATCTCTCTCAATGTTGATTAGTTTGACAATGTTGAAAAGCAAATATAATTAGCAAATATAATTAGCAATAAAATTGTCCTCTGACTTGGAGGGAACGCTCAAGCTTCAAGAAAAGACGTGATTCATATATGTGTAGCATGGTTCTCCAAATTGCTCATATCTCTGCCTCTTCATCCAATAATATGATATATGCCAGCTCAAAAACAGAACAACAAAGAAATGGTCTCATGAAACAACTCGGAGGGAAATATTAAGCAGACCCATTTCGTACCTGGACCCAACACTCTCAAAATCAGTGCTTCTTCAAGTCCAAGTCATCATCAAAATCAAAGTCCGTGATACTCGGTCGGCCTTGCGGCTGGTACATGACCGCATGCGGCAAGTGCTCAAAAATCAAGTCCTTCGTCTCATGCAACCTCTCAATCTCTTCCTCAACCGTTTGGGGCTCATCCTCCTCATCGTAAGGTGAAGCTAACTTCCACCCCGCACGTTTAAACCTGTTTTGCACACCTTTATTCAATCCCACGAATCGCATCTCGACACGCGGACCTCCATATGATCGTAGCTCGTGCTTGATGTCTTCGAAAGTCTGCATGCCTGAAGCGTCGACGAATGATGTGGCGGATAAATCGAGAACCAGAACACGAAGGCGAGGGATGAATGTATCTGTATTGCTGACTCCAGCGAGGCGACGGAGACGCTCAACATGCTTGTCTCGTCGATAGTTCCATGCTCGCTGAAGGTTGTCGGATTGAGTGATTGGAATACCGAATTGGTAGGTAAGGGCCGTGTTGACAACGTGTCTCTTGATCCTCTCAGCGTTGACGAAGATGACGTCTGTCTCTAGGCTGATCACTTGGGTTCCGGGAGGGATGCGATCGTCTTTCGACCACCAGGGTGGAGTGAGTGAGCTATATATGCTCTCGAGGTCGATGCTCAGGATATTGCTTGGGCGGGAGAACATGAGGCGAAAGATGGTGTAGAAAATCATGATAACCAGGCCTAAGCCTATGCCGACTGTGTTGCTTGCCAGCATTGCTACGTTGAATGTCATGAGAAAAGCCCCGAAATCTGTGAATGAGATCCGCCAGAACTTTCCCATGTAGGCCATTGGAGGCATTTGATCTATTGTCGCGACGAGAATGACCGCCGCGATCGTGGGCATGGGAATATATTGGAGAAAAGCGCTGCCTGCGTACATGCCTCCTAGAACGGTGACGGAAGTAAATATGCCCCCGAGTGGACTTCTGACTCCAGATGCCGAATTGACAGCAGCTCGAGGTAAATCTCCACCTCCGACGGGCATCCCGCCGAAGAACGAGTTGACGACATTGATAACTCCCAGATAGAACATCTCTTGGCTCGCATTGATCGAGTATCCGTTCTTGCGTCCGAATCCCTTGGCAAAAGCGACGTGCTCTAACATTATTGTTATGGCAAGTGCAAGACTTGGTACGAACAGTCCTTGAACAAGTGCCATGATGGGAACTTGAGGGGCTGGAAGTTCGGTTTTGATCGGGCCGACAATTTGCCAGAGAGGCTGCGCCAGATCTTTGTTCATGAAGAAGCTGACTGCTGTAAAGATGCTGATGATGAGGAGATTTCGTTGGACGGAGAGGATCCTCAAGATCTCACTCTTATGCCCCCATTTCTTCCCGACGAATTGAAGTATTGCCAACAGAACGATAGACACGGCCGCCAAGCCAATAGAAGTCGGCTTTGATTGACCTATCTTTTTGAGAATCTGTGGCATCATCTCTATGAACACAGGGCTGATACCAGTCAAGCCAAGAATTGTCGGAAGTTGTGAGACAATTACCACATTTCCAATGGCAACGAGGAGCCCCAAGACCATTGGCAGAGAGAGAAGGTCAAATATAAATCCGAAATTGAGGACTCCGAGTATCATTGACCAGATTCCAATACAGAACGACACGACTGCAGCGACGAGCGGAGGCGGAACTTTGAATGGGGCCAATGAGAGAACAATCTGCCCAGTGAGGAGTGCAGTGGTCGATGTTGGTCCTGTGCTGACATCTAAGAAATAATTAGCTATAGTTCTATAAGCTGTGGGGTTCCCATACCTTTAGTTGTTCCCATAATCGTGTAGATGATTCCTGGTAGCCAGCTTGCAAGAAGGGCTTGCTGGACTGGCACTCCAGCGAGGGTCGAGTACATAACTGCTTGTGGAAATAGAAGCATACCCACTGACGACCCCGCAATCGCGTCCCCGATGAACCAGTTCGGCACATACCCCGTTATCCATTGTACGATCGGGACTTTGTTACTAAAATATCTCCCCGTGCCTGCACGAAGTCCTCTGGCTCCTAGAACCACCCCCTGGCCAATTCGACTGAAATTCGCATCCTGCTTAAGTGCGGCGACCTTCGTGCCAACGAATCCCATGATAAGAGACGGCTCGGACTCAACCCAAGCTCTTCATTCCCCTTTTGACAACGGCGTGTGATGAAGGAAGTGATTTGCGATAGGAAATGCGTATCATCTGGTCATGAAAGGAAGGGTTGGGTGCATGTAGTTATACATGTGCCCGGAAAACATTCTCGAAAACGCCTTCAAACATCAAATATCAGACTTCGAAAATCTTATCAGCTGAAAGCACAGCCTCGAGTCACAGCCCGTTTCATGGGGTATGTCTTCAAAGCAAGCTGTCTAGACTTCTAGATACTTTCTTCAACAGGCTAGAACAAGCTTTCAAGCTCCATGGCTGTTGAAGGCCAAAACCAATAGCGAATGAACTCGGCTTCTGAGGACGCCCCTGAAACGCGGGAATAGAGTTTCCTAGAGACACTAAGGCCTGATTCTGGGATGAATCGCGATCTTTCCGAGCTCGTAATCGCACTCGGGATCCTAGTCTTCCAGTCGAATCGATGGAGGGGTCAAAGCAGCGATCGTCAAACGGGCATCGAAACACGACACCTTTGGATAACTTCATCCAAACAATTCGCGGCGATGATAAGCTTCACTTGCTGCTGTCATGCCTGATAACAAGCCGAACAAATTCTTCAAACAGATTCCCAAGAGCTCGCCATCGCATTCGTTGCCGTGATATCGTTCTCACCCACAGATTCTCCTCCATCGTCGCATCAATTGTATCTCCTGGTCTTGCTACCAACATGGAATATGAAGCCGCGAACAGGATCCAAATATGAAGAACCTTCAGTTGTCTTCTCTAAGACAGCTCAATTCAGTGGAGTGGAGAAGAAGATTGAATTTGTGGATTCGTAAACCCCGGAGCCCCTATCCGTCGCTAAACTAGCGCCTGGTCGGCAGCCCAGCGGCATAACCCGAACTTCCACAGGGGAATTCCTTCCTCTCCTCCTTCACAAACATCCATCAACTTCCTCTACAACGAGAATCACTCAATTATTTCGAAATATTTTCTTGTGGGGACGCGATTTCTTCATATTCCATAAAGTTTCTATGCGCTTCAGCTGAGTTGCGACGAATGCGAAGTGTCTTTCCTGCCCTGAACTTTCCGAAGTTAGAGATGCGGAGAGTTCTTGTATCAAGTTTTTGATGGTCATTTGCTGCTCATACCGTCTCAAATCTCTCGCTTCGACACGGGCCCATCGAACATATCCAGAATCTGCTCGCTCCAAGGCCAGAAGCTGCTAATCTAGGCCTCGTCGGAATGCTGCAGTTAGCTAGGGTTTGATTGATACTCGTCTATGTTTTCTATAGTATATACGAGCTCATTCGTCCCAATATGTCATCCCTTCTCTCTACACTCCTGGATTTTCCGAGCCTGACGAGGACAACTTCAAATCCGGCACGTCAACTCGATGTTATCGAGTCACTTGAGGGAGCACATGCTGCAGAGACTGATGAATACCTGAATTAGCTTCATCTAGGTTCAATTGAGCTTTCATCATACCGTTTCTGCTCGGAATGTCTGATACCGACAAGGCAGGAAACAGCTCTCGATTCCTGACGGCCAATTCCTCAACATCCAATCAGAGGGTAGAAGCTCAGATGAATGGATCAAATACTACTTTCGGAACGTTTCCCAACGACATAGTCAACCAATCTGATTGCTGACAGGGCCAGTGCAACTGGATGGTGGAGTGACAGACACGTGACGACATGGTCTGATCAGGTATCACCATACCTTTTGCACAGTTTGCCTCGGCGTGGATGAGCATCCGCATCCGTGAGTTGAATGATTAGACCCAGTGCTGTGGAAATAGCCTGATCAGATATTTCTGGACCTAATGGGAGGAAAATTCGTCCCGATTTGTCCGTGTCTGTCAAGACTTATAATGGAGACGAATCTGCTGAACATACGAAATCCAGAAGAGAACGATCCTCAGAACCATTACTTTCGAGAAACTTATTACTTGCACCATGCCGTTCTTCCACTTGACTCATCTGCATACCAATTCAGACGACTCCGACCACCCAGTCCTGGATGTCGAGAAGGGACCAAAGCCAGAAACTCTACTCCGCCGGGGTTCAACGTACGAGAAGCCAGACGATCCCAACATTGTCTGGTGGGACGGCCCCAATGATCCCGAAAATCCTCGGAATTGGGGTACTCTGAAGAAGAATATCAACGTCGGTTTGATCAGTCTACTGTGTTTCATCACTCCAGTTGCCTCAGCGATGTTTGCTCCGGGAATTCCTAAAGTCATGCAAGACTTCCACAACAGCAATGATGAACTAGCATCTTTCGTGGTCTCCATATTCGTCCTCGGTTTCGCATTAGGCCCCATCATTCTAGCCCCTCTCTCGGAAATATACGGTAGACAGATCATTTATTTTATTACGAATGTCCTCTTCGTGATTTTTACCCTCGCTTGCGCAGTTAGCAGCAATCTGGGAATGCTCATTGGATTTCGATTTTTCGCCGGAGCAGCAGGTAGTGCGCC
This sequence comes from Stipitochalara longipes BDJ, assembly GCA_009732865.1. Lineage (NCBI taxonomy): Eukaryota > Fungi > Ascomycota > Leotiomycetes > Helotiales > Hamatocanthoscyphaceae > Stipitochalara > Stipitochalara longipes. Next base: position 881,040 of record ML769347.1, on the reverse strand, counting down.
ATTGGCGAATGGCGGTGGTACTATTTCTGATCTCATTGAACAAGAGAGAAGAGGTGCGGCCATGGCAGTCTTCGCCATTGGACCTCTCCTTGGTCCAGTTGTTGGACCTGTCGCCGGAGGCTATCTTGCCCAAGCTGAGGGATGGAGATGGGTTTTTTGGGTGATCGTAATAGCTGTAAGTATGGTCCATTACCTTCAATACCACACCTCCACTAATCATCAACCCAGGGCGGACTAACCACGATACTCTTCTTCATTCTGCTGCGAGAAACATATGCCCCAGTCATCTTGCAACGCAAGACCATGAGACTCCAAAAGCAAACTGGAAACCTCCTCCTAAAATCTAAACTCGACTCAAGCCTCTCCGCAACTACGCAACTAAAGCACGCTATAGTCCGCCCCGCCAAACTCCTCTTATTCTCACCTATCGTCCTCTCCCTCTCCATCTTCCAAGGCCTCTGCTTTGGTTGTCTTTACCTCCTCTTCACAACTTTTAGCACCGTCTACACTGAACAATAATACTGGGATACAGGCAAAGATGGCCTTTCCTTTCTTGGTCTAGGAATCGGGACCACGATCTCACTCATCGTGTTTGGCTACCTTTCTGATCGAATCCTGAAACGCAAAGCAGGGACAGGAGAGCTGAAGCCCGAATACAGACTAATCCCCATGATGCCTGCAACCATTTTCATCTCGGCGGGACTGTTTTGGTATGGCTGGGCTGCACAAGCCAGAACGCACTGGATCATCCCTATCCTCGGCACTGTGCTCGTGAGGTTTGGGTATCTCCCGGTGATAATGTGCACCCAGACTTATCTGGTTGATGCCTATAAGACGTACTCGGCAAGTGCTCTGGCCGCGAGTACGATTCTGAGGAGTCTAATGGGTGCGACGATTCCGCTAGCAGGCAGGATCATGTATGCAAAAATGGGGCTGGGATGGGGGAATTTTTTGCTGGCTTTCATTACGCTTGCAATGTTACCATTGCCGTGGGTGTTTTATTGGTATGGGGAGGTGTTGAGGAAGAAGTATAAGGTTGATTTGTGAGGAGTGTTTGTAAGTTGTTTTGTCTTGTGCATTGAAGTCTCGGATACCTGTCTAAATTTATTCGAATCAGCTAGAAAGCATTCAACACGAAATTTATAACCTAGCAGCATCACGCACAAAATTCCTCACGAGGTTCTCGTTTGTTTATTTAAAGCCGACCTTTTCTCTGCAACTCCTTGGAAACTTCTTGCACATTCAGCAACGCAACCAACAAAGCTACTTCTGCTACTTCTGCCTCTGGAAGTAAAGCGTATCCAGAATCAACCCGAATTCCAAGCCATATTGTCGAGTGGTAAGAGCCTCATAACTGTTGAACATCCAAAGTCACTACTAAACGCCAAGAAGCTCTTCTTCCCAATTGACCCTCTTCTTTCTTCCTCACAACAACGATCTTAACACGACCTGCAACCGTCAAGATGAACGACTCGAGCTCTGTATCCAATACCGAGGAGCTCACTTTCACCTGCTTCCCCAAGCTTTCCACGGAACTCCGTCTCAAGATTTGAAGCCCTGCCCTGTCTGATCCTCGAGAAATTACTCTCATATCTCATAAGCGCCATAGCATGAGATTTCCTATTGGCACACCATTGGAGTTCGAGGAAGGAGAATCGGTTTTCACAGTGGTTCGCTCGGCTGCGTAGCAGCCTGTACTTCTTCAAGTCAACTACGAATCAAGAAAGATTGCCCTTGCTAAGTATGAGCGCGCTTTTGGTACGCTACTCACCACGCCGATTTATTTCCATCCTGGTCTGGACACATTAAAGATCTACGCCCTTACTTCGGATACGATGCGTCTATTTGGGAGCGGCTGGGGCAATCAAACAAAGGAACAGGAGCACGAAATGAAAGTTGTGCGAGACGCGGTACGCCACTTCATGTTCCGCGAACCTTTGGGTGCCGGTTTTGGCTTCATTGGCTTCATTGGCTTCACGCGAGCTATTTCGATATCCCCCAATCTCGAGTCGATAACCATGCTGCATTACCCTCACCCTCAATTTCCTAAAACACAACTTGAATCAGTGAGGATGTTTGGTGTGTTCTAGAAGCAGGTTCTTAAGAACAAAGCAAAAATCCCAAAACTTCACTTCAAGCCCAGTCTGTGATGGATGAGGCATTCAAGGTAAAGAGGCCATAATCTACGAGTAAATATGGACAAAGCTCACAATAGGCAGGGGTTCGTTCTGTAATCAAATTTATGCTCGACTTCTCATCACATTGAGCTATCTTTCCGAAGATTGACCTGAGAGTTTATAGATGAATCATGGTACGAACCTGCTAATTGACGGACTTGCGCATAATACCCTCGAGGTGAATTTGGACTACTTTATTTTCATTTCGCGTTTTTGATAATACATCGAGTGTATTGAAACTTGAGGTTTCACTTGGGAATAGGGCGGATTATTTCCGAGGCTTCGGCTGTTTTGCGTGTAGAAAAGGGGAACGAAATAGGTTGTCATAGGTCTTCATTATCAGCTTTGATCCCTTTATGAATGTTCTTCCTCATCTGAAAGCGATTAAAGCCAAATATGGACAAAATTATGCTGCTAAAGCTTACAGTGCTATTCGAAATGGAAAAGCGGCAAAGTCACGTGAGAACAATCTAGCCTTCATATTGTACCATGGAACGCTCTTGCCAGTTCAAATTAATCATTTTAGTCCCAGGGCACAGATTTTTTAATTTATTGTCTCCTCAGTACACGGAACATCATCACTTTACCAGCCCGCAAACCTCCGGAAAGTAAAATTAATTCCATCTCAACCTCAACTAAACTGCAGCACTACCTCAATCATCCGTACCACATATCAATATGGCCGCCAATTCGGACTCCATGGATTTCATAGCTACTTCACAGACACCCAGTTCTACTTTCAAATTATTTCCGGCATTAGCAGCAGAGTTGAGAATCATGATCTGGAAAGCCTACCTTGAAAACGAAATTCGGGTCGTCAGAATCCACGACTATAAATGGAGCCACCCTAGGATAGCAAATCCTCCCTACTACAGGCTCAGGGTACGTAGAGCAGTCACCAAAACTCTAGGCATTCTTCATGCAAATAAAGAGTCGCGAGCCGGAGGTCTCAAAGTCTACAAGGCGGTCTTCGGAACTCGATTGAGGCACCCAGTCTGGTTCAACTTCTCCAACGACTTTTTGGTATTTGATGGACGTTATCCCGATTGGATGTTTGAACTCTTCATGAATATCGGGTGCGAGCGCAATGAAGAGAAGTCAGAAGCCGAGAGACAGATGTTGCATGTCGAGCTCCGAAACCTGGTATAGGGTCAACATCTTTCACGCACTGTGTGTCGGGAGCTAGACGAGTTCTGCAATCTGGATAATTTGATTGTTCCAAACGGGAATGCGCACTCAATGGACCTACTTGTCATCCATCTCGAATGGGCAAGAAATAAAGCTGGAGAAGAGCGCCCAAAGACCAAACTGCCTAGTTTGCGAGGCTACCGAATCGCTACAGAATACGAGATGAGCGAGTACGCGGGTCAACTGGTCAGCTTTCCTGAACTACGAAGTCGATGGCCAACAAATACAAAAATCCGTTCCTGGTACCAAGATACGGGGTTGCCTGTTGTGGAACAGGGTCGACACTCCCCATTCTGCCAAACCACTATGCGATCAATTGCAAGCTAGAGAAAGTGGTCAAAGATAGAGCCATCACTAAATTGCTCAGTGAATGTAAGGCACCAGTATGGTCGCGGATCATACGAGATTATGGAGGTATGTGTTTGATTGATGTGGAATCTTTGCGGATATCCTAGCATATGCCATAGATTCAGGAACCAGCGGAGGTCGGATGGACAACGTTAGGAGTGGTTGCCACACAAGACCAAACTAAGCCAAAGGCCGTTAAAATCCAACAATGTTTCAGTTCAATTGCATATTTTATCTTTAATCGTGCCCGTCACTCAGATTCATCCTATGCCAAATAGAAGATTATTTCCGCTAATACTGATAACGCTTACAACCTTCCTTTAACAAGCCATACAGGTTTTATCCGCAACTGTACTACTCGTCAACTCTTTCCACAACCCTAAAAGATCAATGAAAAGCACTTACAGCCCATGCAAGTCCTCACGACTTGGAAATACGAGTGTTTCTTCATGCACTCCTCGAAGCGTTGGTAATTCGGCTCCGAGTCCTTGTCGTCACCACGAGCTATACATTATCAATTTGCGTGTTCAAGGGAGATGATGTTGATAGAAGAGAGTCAAGATAAAAATGCATACGTTCGATGATGCTAAGAGCTTTGGCATACTTCGCTCGGTCTGGAAAAGGACTCGCGGAAGTGAGGGCAACGGCCACGGCCAGGATTGTAAGGAGATTTGAGAACTTCATAGTGACGAAGTGTCTTAAGTTTACTTGGCTTGTGGTTTTCTTTATGTTTTGCTGATCGTAAATTAGGGGAGTGTGTAGGGCAAATGCACATGTTGCTCTACATCGTCATGGAAAGTGAATATGACGAAGTGTCAGGAAGTGTGGGGAAGATTTCTCTCTTTGGGTCCTAAACTGGCGTCCGGCTTTGAGACACGTCGAAGTCTCGATTCAGTATGACCCATAGATCAATGAACTTCCGTCTAGTTGAATTTTAGTTGTTTATGACTGTGAGACGCCGAAACAAGGTTGAGGTTGGTGATAAATGCCGTGCTGCTCTTTAGATCCAAAGACTCCTTACACTACATTGACTAGGGAGTGTGAAACAAACTATTGAAAAACAAGAACAGACTCCGTTCACAGATTCTCAATAGATAACACACAACATTTTTGCTGTATTCAAATTCTTATTTTTAAATCATATGAGGTTTGGATCGCAGGATCTATGGCGTCTTGGTATCAGCTCCCGCTCTATTTGATGACCATGTTTTGAAGATAGCATCTGAGAAGCGAACGAGTATCTTCTGAAACAAAATGTATGCACATGAGTTCTCAGCAGGTTCAAAGAGTATAAAAGCTTGTCGAACCAAGAGAGTCCAAGTTTGCTCCGAGAACACTGTCAATATCGTCGCTACACCAACAAGGGTCAGTGTGAGGCTTCAGCTGACGTTTCCTAAGCCGCTTGCATTAAATCGGCCGGAAGGCAGAAGATGCCGCCTGAACTCAGGAAAGGTCTCGCGAAACTTTCCATCGCAGATCGTCACTTTGTATTGAGATCTGTCTTGCAACAGCAGCAGGATAACATTGTGCCATCACACTTTGCAGAACGATAAAGCCTCATGGCTCGGAAACAGCATGACCATTGAGACCGCCATCCAAAAGTACCACCAGTATTCGATCCAGTCGACTAATCGCCATCATAACCATCATTGTATGATTGGGTCTCAGGTTGTGGTTGTGCCGTGGGAGGCGTTTCTGGTTGATAAATGAGCCCGTACGGATGAGTAAAGCCGAGAGAACCATCTAATCTGGGATAAGAGGGCGAAGGTTCATGAAGCCCACTTGACGATGATGATGAAGCTGTTGGGATAGGCATGGCGGCTGGATAGGGCTGAACGGGGGGGTTCGCCTCATTGAAACAGATAGCAAGTTCTTGCTCGCAGTTCTTTGCTACCCGACCGAAGAAGTAGACCTTAACGTTATGCTCAATAGTATATATTTTGGCATAATTCAACCTCGATAGCGGATCTAGCTTTTCCGAAGGGTCGTTAATATCAACCTTGATGGGTCTTTTCGTTAAAATTACCCGCTCGCCTTCGAGGAAATAAGGTTTTGCGCTGGAGTGGACAACAGTATGAGACTCAGGATGGACGCCAGGTTTGAGCACGCCTTGGTAGCCATAAGTTAATATGGGGATACAGATGCTGTGGCCTTTATCTTGTCTCATAATAACAAAACGTCGCACTTTGTAGAAAGTTTTTGCGCTGTATGTCGTGGTTATTTCTGTACCACCACTTCCAATGGGTTCGCTCCACAAGACCTTGAAAACCCTGCCAAACTCAAATTCTTTAGATCTATGAATTTGGAATCCTATGGAGCTAGTTAGTGCACGAGAACCCGCATACAATAGAAAGACTTACTAAAATTGAGTTCATCTTTGCTCCTATGTTTTGTATGGGATTTATCGGTATCCGAATCACCATTGTGCCAGGTTTTTTCGTGTAAACGAAGTTTGGCCGCGGTATTCCAGCTCCTGACATTTGCAGTGCATCCATCAATAAGGCATTGGTAGGGTCGCGCACCCAAATGCACGGTCTTCTGATGGCGTTCGAGATCGGAGCTCTGAGGAAATGTCATGGAACATGTCGGACACAGAACTTCCTTTCTCTTGCCGTCCTTCTCATCGCCGGTTTGTGCGTAGCTTGATCCACCATAACCTTTATAATCATCTAGGAGTTCCGGTTCAGCACCTGCCTTGGAATCATGCGTCATTCGACTAAGTCGTTCAGTCTCCACCGATACTGGATCTGGAGCGGTCTGGGATTGTCCCTTTTGCATATCGTCAGGATTTTTTGTCGAAGAACTGCTCTCGGCACCATAGTAAGACTGATATCCCCTCGGCTCTTCATCCTGCTCGCTTTGCTTGGAAATTCTGGGCAGCCCATCAAAATCCGTTTCCCTTGGAGTCCATAGCGTCGGTTCAAACCCGTGTTCGACTTGCGTTTGGGGCTGGGCGAAATCGTACTCCCATTCTCCTAAAAATCACGTCAGAACCGTATGACAGTTGCGAAGAATGTGATCACCTTTGCTAAGCTCCCGAGCACGCCAATTACGTTGATGCTCCTCACTCCATTTCCAATCCGTCCAGCCCGTAGGATAGGGATCCGACCTCGCATTGCGGCGAGAAGATTCAGTTTTCGAAGCCATCCTTCATCTGTATGCTGCTAGCGCGAAGGTTTTTGAATAGTTTGCAAGTCTGCTCAGCCAGCTATGAGCTGCCTGACACACGGCCATAGCGGCGCTACTTAGTGAAAACTGGTGGCTAGCATCTGATTGAGAGGCGCTTCGTGTGCTCGGTGTGCAAAGAGAACTCAACACTGTCGAGTTAGGCAGAGTTTCGTCGCGATACAGATGCAAACACGTATATTTGGATGGGAAAGAGATGTTAAAAGATTGCGGATTTGCAGCCTTACGTTATCAAGTGGCGGGGGGAGAACCCCGCCCCACGTGACATGGACCACCCCATCGATGCCTAATTTAATCCGTCAGAACATAAAAATCCAGTGGCGCATTGCGAAGTTCATATTCGACGGTCTCTTCAGTTCTGCGTGCATAAGTGTAAGATATACTGCTTCTCCAGAGGTTTAAATCTTTCAAGAGGCGATTTTTGCGAATCGTTATCAAGGACAAAAGTACGAAGAGTACTATACTAGTCAATATATTTCAATGTGGCTAGCAGAATGGAAATAAAGTCAATTCTACGTCGTACTAAATACTAAGACTTGGCTTGGGTCCAATGAGACTACTTATAAATCTGATTATGCCGAGAAAAAAAAAAGAAAAAAACCTGGTTCGATAAACTTTCCTCCTTCCCCTCCTCCTTCAACGCGCGAATGTCGATGTTGCAATTTGGTAATAGGTCGCCATAAGCCAAAACAGAGGTCTCTTCTCTAGCGTCATAAGTGCGTGAGACAGCAAGAGTGATACGTGATCTGGAGTCTGGTAACGTAGCGTTGGATTTGTCTGGTGTGATCATCCAATGAACGTATGTGGGTTGTGTAATTCTGAAGATAGGTCGCGAAGATCCATAACAGAGGTCTCTTCTCCAAGGTCATATTTGTGTGACCAAGGGAGTGATACGTGAGAATGGTCTTGCTCTATCTCACTAGGAACGTTTGAAAACATTCCCAGGGTTTGCCAATTAGGAAATGATTCCGGCGAACTAACATCGCTGAAGCCATTGAAGTATAGTGCATAGTTTGTCGGAAGCGGACGGGAAAATGACATTTTGAATGTATCGTCGTACGCGAGTGCATTATTGTATGAGATCATAGAAATCTGGGCACCGGGTACTTGCTTCAAGGTGGTGGTCGTTGACGGTGCAGCTTCGCCGGATAAGGATGAATCCTCCCATGGGGCGACCACCGTCGTGTGAGGAGTGGATGATGCTCTCGGGCCAGTAACAGCCAGTTCCGTCCAACTTAGGGCGTAAGAATCAATGATACGATGATCTCTAGGCGGCGATGCCTCGTTGGACGAAGGAGGAGTATTAGTAGTACCGATTGATGTTGAGCCAAAGCTACTTGACGAGAAAGACCTTGTGCTCATAGAAATTGTTTTCTTCACTTTTCTGAAAGTCAAACAAGATATCTCGATGTTTGATTTGATCTCTTCCAATGAGCCGTCGAGAATAGAGGCCCATCTAAGATCGCATCCAATACGTTTATGACGGAGAAGGAGGTTGAGATATGCCACGGTTGACTTGATTCGAGCGAGGGGAACATCTGCCAGTGTTTCGTCGCCCTGAGTAGATCAGCTTTGTAAAATGATAACCCGCATAAGAGGAAAATAGCTTACGCAGAGAGGCTTAATGGAGTGACTCTCGAGCCCTTTCTGAGTAAATAGAAGCCCATGGTGTAGTATGGCGAGGGCAGAGGATGCTTCAGACCAATATCTTCTATCTCCTTGCACATCTTGATTGAAGCCTCTCACAACTTCCGCCACACTCTCATCAAGGCGTGTGAGAAAAAGATCGAAAAGGTGTATGCGGGCAGAGAAACAGCCTGCCTCCTCCGTGACATTGCTAGGGAAGAGGAGCGTTAGATACGCTCTGCCAAATAATGCACTGGTTATGAGACTCGTGGTCGCTGTTTTGCAGCGTATATTCGGCGTGTAGGACTGCCAGGCCACCTGATCAATTTGGGGTTTCAAGCTGGCAATGGAATAAAGAAGTTCGCTCTCAGTAAAGCGGAGACAAGGGTCCGGCAAGGCATTTGGACTGGTTATGTTGATTTCGATAATAGTATCATCTGATTTGAGGAGCGCATAGTCCGGTCTTTGCGCCAACAAGAGCACGTGGGCATCTAGGTCTATCTGAAGATCAGTGAATAAGCCCCACGAACAGACGGATGGGCAGAAAGTACCTTTGTTGAAGAACGCTTCAAATAGTATATGCTCATCCATCAGACTCATTTTCCCACAAGCAATGCAGCTCCCCTGCAATGTCCCAGAATGGCACTATTCGTCAGTTAGTACGTCTCTGTGTGAGCTGGGCAGGCGATGGACCTGTTTTCCTTGCAGCCAGCACCTCGAACACTGCGGCTCACATTCCTTCAACTTCCTAGCACGCTTCATTGGGTACCTTTGATCGTCGGCAGTCTTTTTTCTTTGGGTACAAAATTCTGCGAACTACAACGAGTGCAAGACTGCGAGACTCAAGGGATCATCGAAGGACTCCACAGTGGGTCGGGTAACCCAGTGCTTAAGATAGACTCCCGCAGTCTGAGGAGCTGTCCAATTCGGAAGTGCGCCCTGCTACAGTGTGCAACCTAATTGACGAGGCCAGCCACATCCTGCAGGGCTTCAGCATGGCGATTGGTCCTGGGCCTGCCAGCAGTTTCATGAACATATGGCGTCTGCGCATCGAATGCTCCCCCACAATACCGCAGCAGGCTCATTCCTCTACGAAACCCAGGCAAAGTAGAGGTATTTGATGTGAAGGAAGAAAATAGCTCGCGATGCGGGTGGCATTTTCTACAGGGCCTTGCAAGTAGCCCCCCCCCAGCTCTCGCTACTTCATCCACCACTGTAAAGATCAAAAAAGAAATGAACTTGCGAAAAGGATGACTTAAACATACTTGAATTTCTTAATCAAATACAACCATATATGTACGAAAAGAGAGGAGGTGAACTCAAGGATCTTCATTGAGTAACACTTTTCTAAACTCCAAACCCTGTAATTGTGATCTTCTCACTAAAAGTACTAGCGGGTCGCCCGGAACCGCCGACATCAGACTCGAGTCTCTCAGTCCACATTGTGAACCGTAAACTATCAGAATCAGAGATAAAGACTGGGAAAAAATTGAGCCAAAGTATTCACGGTGCAACAAGGTCCTGGCAGTTATCAGATGCACATCTCTCATCTATAGATTCTTGAAATATTGTGTTAGAATCCACTGTTGATTCCTAATATCTAAAAATGGATCACGTGACAATAAGCTACTCCTTAACTTAGGAAGCAAATCTACCTGTTCTTTACGCAGAGTCGGTTTACTTACTAGCACTGAGTGGAAGAATTATGGCTAATACAGCTTCTTAAATATCATCAAAAAAAATTTCCGCATGTAAGGAATTCAAGATATTGATACAATGCTATCGTGATACGCCTTCTCAAATCTATTCAAAATGCTTCGAATCGTTCTACTTCAAATGGCTATGTAATCAAGTGTACCATGAATCGAACTCTTCAGCGCAGAAAACCCAGGTTGTGTTTTCCGTGTATACCATATTTAACAACTACAACCCCCCCGCCTTCATCTTCCATAAAATCCAGTTGGCAACTCAGATGTGATATAGGCTTGAGACGACAATTCATGTCTGTTGTCCGACATATCCGTCTGACTCCAATCATTCACCGCGGCTTCATGTTGTATCTCCATAACTTTTGGTTCGCTGGATTGTGACGATTCTGGTTTCACTTCTGGTCGTGTCTGGTCTGGTCTCTCAGCCTCTAATCGAAGCCTCTTTTTCCGTTCCACAGCGAACAATCCAAAGCCCGCTATCGCCGCTAGGCCAAGGATGACGGATAGAATAGCCCCTACAATAGTCCCAGCAGCAGTCTTTGGTTTTGAAATCAACGTGCCCGATGTCTGCGATGAGGAAGCAGCAGCGCCTGTTGCTGTGCTCGAAGGGCTTGTTGTTGTAGTTGAGAGCTCGAGAGTAGGTGTGGAGGCCGTTCCACTAGGTGTAACTGCAGTTATAGTGGAGCTCGCGCCTGGTTCTGCGAAGATAGTGCCAAAGGATGGCACGAAGGTTGAAGCTGAGCAGCAGTTACCATTGTAAGCACAGCACCATGATCCGCTGGTCGATGCTGCATTGCATGCAATCACATTTACGAAAGTGCTATTCCCAGCTGAATATTCAAATCAGCGAAAATATTCAACAAAGAATCAAGTGCACAAGAACGGTGAGCTGCAGACTCACAGTTTGTATCTGCCAGGCAGTATTTGGGACATGAAGGATTAATCCAAGCGGTATCTGTGCAAGCCCCCCGATAGTGATATCCCTTAGAATCACTAATGCAATACCCCCATTGAGTACAAAAGTCACCGTCTACGCAGCAACCGCCATCCCCGTTCGGCGAGCATGGAACAAATTCAGGGGCTATATTTCCATCTGGAAAGTAGCATGCGTTCGTGGCTGCAAATGTACCAGAAATCCAAACTAGATGGAATGCTAACAGGATGGAAAAGTTCAGTGGACAAGTCATTTTGAGTGAGAAAGAATATGAGAAGGAAACAGACCCCACAGCGACTGCTCTCTTCATAAGTCCTCTGGATGCTACTCAAATGAAGGGGCGCAGCTGCAAAGCCTTGTCCAATAGAGAGCGCCATCTCGTAAAGGAACCCAACGTAACCGAAAACTGGAAGCTTCAGCTAATTTACCCGCCTTATCGTTTCAGAGTGAACCAGTGGTAGTGGTGTCTTCACCTCCAAAAGTGAAATGGGGGCCAGAAAGACCAAACCCAATTACAATTACTCAGCATACTAGTACGCTGTAACCAATAGGAGAATATTGCAGTCAGGCTTAAGCGGTGCTGACAGCATGAGGTGTTGTGTGCGGTGCGGTAACGCGGACCAATGACAGGAGAATAATTCCAAAATTGAGGTGATCTGCAAGAGACCTCCTTTCGATAGTAAAACATTGATTCATATCCAAGTCCCAGCCCAGACTTCGATCGTCAAGAGCAAGATGATCTTCCATAGCATTGAAAAGATAAGGGCCGGGAAAGTCTTAAAATAGGACGGAAGTCTGGAGCTCGAAGCGGGGATTCCGCAGGAGTTTTGAAAATACCTTCTGGGGGTGGAGAAAGTGCACAATTGATCAAAAATCATTATAAGAATGGCAGTGACAAAGTATAACGGTAAATATATTTCTGTATTGATAATTCGAACAAAAACTTGCAATGCTTGCAGAGGGACTGGAACCACAACGTATTTTCGACTAACGTATTTCGACCACCGTCTCATTATAGTGAATAGGAAAATCAATTTCCCGTCGGGATCGAAGTGCGAAAAGAATGATGGCTCAGGACTGACGCCACGTAACGTATTGTTGCTCAGACCAGAATGGCGCTGAGAACTGAGGTGTCATGGGAATAGAGGTTTCAGGCGGTGGGGACAACATGTCCGCACTGGAAACATAAAATGACATCGGAGGAGAGTAATACTCATCCTCTTGGGGATTCCTTTCCATAAAGGAATCGTTGCCAAAATAATCAGGGGTATGCCCAGGATTGACGATAGGTAGCTCTGTTGCATCCGGCCAACCGTCACCGAAAACCGGAACAGCTTTGTATGTTGGCAATGGCCAGATAGGACCATTAGAGTGATGAACTGGCTTGTAGGATGTGGGTTGGTACTGGGGCTTCTGCATGGACTCTCGACTGGCGGTAGTCTCTCGAGGTAGAGATTGGAAGCTGGCAGGGCCATGAGGACAACTATGACGTGGCCCAGCGATTGTTTGGTGATAAAGTTGACTGTTCGCAGAATTGGGAGTCGAGAGTTCTGGAACTTGGTATTGCATCACCATTGGAGCAGGATAGCTCATGGTTATCGGCTCCAAGTACTGCGTAGAAGGTATTGAATGGACGTTTGGAGCATCGAACGCAATAAAGTCGTTGTACCCATCCGTGATACTAGCTGACAAGACTTGGTCCAGCTCAGGACTCTGATAAGAACTGGATGTTGTAGCTGACGAGGCTTGAGACTCACCCATTGTTTGCAAAATGACAGGGTGGATTTCTTGGGTCAACGTGACACTTTCGACAAGAATGCTGCATTGCAAATTGTCAAGAAAAGCGTTGATATGCGAGGCCAACGGAGCACTACAGCCGAGTCCTCGGTCAAGGAGCGCCGTCATGAGATTGTCTGCAGTCGACTTCACTTGATTTCGGAGATGAGCTGTCAATTCGCCACCGCCCTTAACAAGTCAGAATTATTCTCGAAAGCCAGGAAATGTACTTACACAAAATGATCCAGCATTTTGCATCACGAGATTACTGTGTACACCATCCAGTCCCTTGTAGAGTATTGCAGCCGCAGTACAAACATCGGTCCAGTATTCCTGGTCATCGTTGGTCTGCCCCCTACCAAAGGCGTCCATGACGAGGCCAATGAGGTCATCGAGACGAGAGAGTAGGAAGGGGACAAAGTGAAGGGCAAGGCCAGTTCCATGCCTAACCTCGTCCTCGTCCTCGTCCTCTCTGTTGCTCATCGTTGCTCTCCGCTCCTTCACAACGGGAGACAGCAAAAAGGCTAAATATCCTCCTACATCGAACGCAGCTTGACAAAGCTGTGTGCGGGGCTCTGTGCAATGCTTGTTGGGACAACTGAATTTTCTGACTAGCAAGTCCATTTCATCTCTCATTTGCTTCTCGAAGTTATAGCCTCCACCAGGTACAACCAATGTATGGGTGCGGTTTGTTCCATCGGCAACGAATCTGGTTTGAACTCGAAGCAAGCTATTTGGGAAGCCATCAGGCTGGAAGGGGGCGATTGCTTGGGCTTGCCGAATCACCTCGGAGAGACTGTTGGGGACTAGATACAGTGTTAATGATGCCATTCGTCATGTCTCTTAGAAAGCTTACCTTGACTGAAGTGTGGATTCAAATCACTAACAGAGAGTGTCGCTTTATGTTGCCCGCATTTTGTACAATTGCCAGCAAGTGTTCCATAATGACACTGGGTCAGGGGTCAGCCTTGGTTCTTGCATGATGGCTGATTCAAACGAACCTGGTCCTGAAGTCCTCTAAGAGAGCAGCCCAAGCAGGTTGGGCGTCGACGCCTGACTCTAATTGACTTGACGCGAGGAGTCTTCGGCATGGTGGATAAAGCAGAGGACTTGCTGGGTCATGGAGAGAAGATGAACGGGGATGTGCAGTCTGATTGCTTGTGGGAAAGGGAGCGTAGGGACGATTATGTATTGGGCTGATGGCATTGCCTTGTCAGCTAGGCGTGCCGTTCACGCGGACAACTCGGAGCTTTCGGTGCGGTGGTCTCAAACATAGACTCCAGTGCGCAAGGCTCTCTTAGAAGTCTGCAAGCAGTTCTTGTGGTGAGCAGATTAGGGGCTTCTCGCTGGGATATCATGCAGGACTTGCAGGGGTACAGAGATCCGCCGAATGAACGCCTCTCAATATTTGGCCTGAACTTGTAGGCACAGATCTTGTCACTGGCAGAACGATATCACTATGGAACCTGTTTGATCGAAGATCGAGGGTATCCTTGCTTCAAGATATGACTCGCGATGAGCAGTACTGACCACCCATTACGAATATGCAACGAGTCAGTCTGAAGAATTGACTTCTGGAAGTGAAGTGTGGTTTAATCACGTGCTTGGTGGCTCGCTTAGTTTGTCGTGTTTGCTTGGACGACTCCATCTCACGAACTTGCTACCTTAACGAACAAACTCCCTGAACCCGACAACAGAATACCATCATTCAGCGCTCTTATCGAGGTACACCAGAGATCGAACTAGTCACTCCTTCTTAGGAGACTATGGACGGGACAGACCAGTACCGATATCCCCGGAGACGACTCCAGCTGCTTCTATCCTAAGGACCCACGGCCTCTGGTCTACGTTATCATGTCGTCTGGCACTTCCAAAACGAAAAAGGTTCACTATGAAAGTGGGACGAGAGCCAACAGACAGAGGCATCGCAGTCGGGACTCTGGTGTTGGCAGCAGTTCTGCCTCTGATCGCGCCTCACTTGGTACAGCACCCAACTCATCTTTTCCCTTTGATGATCAGATAAACGTATCGGCATTGCGGGAAGCGCTTGATGCTGCAAATGAACATGCCAGAAGTCTTGAAGCAGAAAAATCAAAACTCATGCAGCTTCTTACAGAAAGCAACAAGGAAAATCGCTTGCTCAAACGGGAGAAAAGGGAACTGCTCGAGAAGCTCGACGACGCAGCGGATGACCTGGAAAACGAAAGGAAGATTAGTAGACGGGGGCGGGGGAAATCTCCAAATAGCAATCGCGATCGATCGCCATCTGCGTCATTACCACGATCAACCCGTACCCGCCCAGATGAGAAAATTCCATCGTCAAAATCCATCGACCTTGCCGTCATCTCTCAACCAGCACGATTCTTCCAGGTCGGCAGGGTCTTTAAAACTCTTTGGACAGAGCCTGCTGGGGAGACTGCTACCGATACAGACAAGGAGTACTACCGTCCAGTTGGCTACGGACAACTCAGCTTCACCAAAATGAGACGTTTTGTTGTAGTCCGCAAAAGACTTCATAGCTGTCTCTGTCTTGCAATTTCTACCTATGGAGGTCAAGGGTCAGCTAAGAAGGACTTCCGGTCTGAGGACCATGCTGTTGTGTATGGTTCGAAAGATCCTATACCAGCTTATGCCGAATCCGCCAGGGAGCCCATTCCAGTTATTATCGAGGAATCCAGCGAGAGTATTGATCCTAAATCTCTGATAGATTTTGGCCGCGTGTACACTGTGGAACATAACGTCAAGGTCCTGAACGTTGGAAGAGTTCCTAAAAGCCACAAGAAGTGTCTGGATCAATACTTTACCGATTCAATCGGTATATCAGCAGATCTTGAGGATGAAGGCTATGGGGATGATGCTCCAATATCCAGGCCCGATAGTCGCACTGAAAGACAGCAGGCTAACTCTAACCCGTGGATACCAATCAACAATCCAATCACTGAGGGGAGAACATTTAACACGCCCAATCCTATGGCCAACCCCTTTACACCGTCTATGCGTTCACAATCGAGACCAATGTCATTTTACGCGCAACCAGTTTCATATGCACAAGCTCCAGGTCCAGGTCCGATAACCTACACCCCAGCACCAACAACATACGGCCACTTTCCCGCACCTCGGCCCCCAGAAGGACCTTCAAAGTACCCGCCAAACGACGGCCTCTATCATCCTTACCCCATATGAAACTTTCCAGATACGTTGACGACTACACTTTCTTACAAGTCGCCACTATAGCCACTTGGAATTGCGTCCAGTGGTCGATCTTGCCTTCCAGGCAACTCTCACAAATAACGAATTTCCTTCTCCCAGCCTTGGTCATCTATCCTCTAAAAATCAACGATACTCTTCAACGATACCCAGATTTCAAATCCTCTCAAATCCAAACACTTTTTCAACTTCTGCCGGGATCGAATAGCAGCAACTCGTGTGGAATTCTTTTCTATTTATTGTTTACAGCGAAGGTGTTAAGGCGGGACGGAAAAGAGGAGGCAAGGCGTTTCGGTTTGAGATACCAACTCTCATAGTCTCTATTTTGGAGCCACTTGACGGATCCTATATATCTCGCGATGTCATCAACTGTAGCATTGGCTGTTTTGAATTTACTATCTCACCTGGTTCTGCATCTCAATACTTTCCAGGACGGGAGGAGGAGGGGTGCTGTTGAACACAAGCGAAGTACAATTATTTAAGGTTGGACATTTCGTTGCGTGGTATTCATGCGCGATTCATTACTCCTGCCGAGTCACCAGACCTAGCCCGCATTATCATACACCATAAACGCCATGCTTCATACACAACATTGAGTGGTATCACAGCTAAAAGAAGCCATCCATATGTTTGTTTCCTTTTTTCCCATCAAATATTTTCCCAGCCTTCCCCCATTATCACGCAGCCACTAAAACCCACCACTGCCCCCAAAGAAAAACCCATCAAAAAGATCCACGCCGCCACCATCCCCATGATCGCCGGCTCCTCCATCCCAGCCTAGACCCGTACCCATGCCCAGATCACCATTCCAGCCGCTATCAAAGGTGCTCCCGTCCCAGCCTCCTTGTAGGAAGTCCATACCCGGGGCATTTTGGAATGGAAATTGTAGATCCGTTCCACTACCATATATGTTATTTTGGTTGAAGTTGTTTGAAAAGGTTGTTTGTGGGGAGGGTAGGAGGGAGGGGTCGATGGCTGACGTGTCGAGTGCGGAGAGGGGAGGCGAGATGGCGTAGTCAGAGGGAGAGTTGCCCAGTGTTTGGGAGTTTGCGTTTGAGTTGGATGTGTTCTGCCGAATGGGGCCAGCTGTGGCAGATGTCCTGAAGGGTTCGAATTCCATCTTCACTGCTCCGCTGTTGGAAGAGGGCGCACCCATGCTGTTCTGCGAGTTAGGGCGGAAGCCAGGGGGCTCAGGAGTCTGCATAGTTGATGGTTGAGGGGAGCCTAGGAGGTCGTTGAGCCCCATATCGAACTGTGGTTTTGGTCGCGAGGAGTTTTGAGTTTGTGGGCCGCGGCTTTGCCGCCGGTATTGTTTGTTAAAGTAGTCGGTTTCGGTACTTTGGTTGTGGTGCTGGTGGCTTTGAGAGTGGGAGCGTCGGCGTGTGCTGAGGCTTGAGGAGGAGCCGAAGCCGGTGGTTGACATGCACATTTGCACGGTGGCTTTGGACATGCGGTCGAAGGCATCGCGGCAAGCCTCTGCAGGTGGACATTTCTCGATGAGGTCGCCAAGGACGGAAGTCGCTGCTAGGATTGTGAAGTCGACTTCGTCCATGGTCTGCAAAGCTCGTTAGTCCCACACTTCTCCACCGGGAAGACAAACTCACCAGTCGACTCCTCACAATCGCTGAATGCCAGATAGCATACAAGAACGATATCCCTGCCATAAACAGATGATGAGTAGCCAAGAAAGTATAATTGACAAGATGCACACGATGCAGCTGCCTATACAATCTCAACACTCTCTGTCCCGCCTCTGCGACCTTCAAAAACACCCGCTCTTCATCCTCTCTGAGCTCAACGTTATGGATACTTGGGCTATTGACTTCTTCGCTGGTACTATATTCTCCTTCAAACATCTGCGGAACGCTCAGACTTTGTCTGTAGAGCATGATCACGCACTGCCAGTAATTCAGCTCGAGAAATTCGACTGAAAATCCAACTCCCGTATCTTTCTTCGTTGGAGCCGAGGTCTTCCATTCCCACAATCGTCTGTCGATGTCGATTCGCCATGACCTGAAACTATCGAATTTCAAGAGGAAGGGAGAGGGTAATGTGGTATGCATGAACGGATTCCGGTCATTCAGACCTGAAGCTCTAGCATGTTGAGCCTGTTGATGCTGCAACACTTGCAGTATCTCAGACTGCAGTAGTCTAAGCCGGAAGTAGTGGTATGCGGCGTGCTTGTAGCTCGGCTCAACAGCCCCAGCTGGAGGCTCCAGAAGACCGTTTGGCGTGATGTACTTATCGTCGAGTAAAGAAGGGAATTCAGTAGTAATGACTTGATCCGTAATACCGAATGGTCGGCCAACACATGTTGAGACCAGTCGATCGAACGAGTACGTGCACCACCACAGCCTCCTCTTGAAATCTCGGACCCATTCTCTGCGTCCTCGTTCTCGTGCACTGCGCTCCTGCTGCATCCGTACCAGTTCACTATCCACTCCTTTTGAATTCTCGGCCACTTCTTCAAGGCCAACTTCAATATCTTTCCCATCCTCATAATGCAAACCCAGATCAACTGCCAACCTCACCGCAACACCAATAATATACCACAAACCCGGCGCGACAGGTCTCAGCAGTGCGAATCCAGCCAGCAGCAAGACGGCCTGCAATTCCTCCAATCCACCTCCAAATCCATCAGGTCGATCAATGGAGCTCGTTGAGCCCAACAGCGCCTCCAGATGCACAATAGCAGAAGCATGGTATTCCTCTGGCTGACACTGCTTATCCAATCCCGATCTGCTGCGTTTCTCCTCTTTCTCCTCCTTCGCCTCTCTATCCGCCGCGTCTCCCAGGAAAATACCAGATCCAATCGCAAACACGATATTCAGCATATACAGCTCCCGTGGTGTTCGAACCCGCGCATCACCATCCGCATACGCCAATTCGAACATCTTCATAAACTCCGGTCTATGCAGAATCGGTATTTGGGGATTCGCGTGTTCGAAGTAGAAGTTCACTAATCGGCTACCCACTTCCTTTGACGGGAACGGTGCTTGCTTGATAGTCGGTCTGGTATGTAGGCCGAAGAACGAGTCTCGCATTGATGTGCCAGTTGGTTTGTCCTTGATCGCCGGCCGCGAAGGTCGAACGCCGCTCCTATCACTATTGGTACTTGATACCGATGATTTCACTGCCGCAAACACAACTCTTGCAAACGAAATCCCGGATGTCGAGCCCAGGTATCGCGAGTCAGAAGCCCCTTGCACAGAAACACTGCCAATATTCGAGACCAGCTTGTTAAGCTTCTCAGACTCATCTTGCTTCTTGTTCCATGCTATTTCTTTCGGGGCCTGCTTATGGGAGGTGACAGCTGTATCGTTGCCATTGTAGGGCGGCCTTCCATCATCGCTGGGTGTCTGAACTGTATTTGGATCTGCGCCTGGTCTCGAGGCATGGTCGAGGACTTCGGCTGGCGCAAAGGGAATGCCGTTATCCTGCAAGACCTTCTCTAGATATCCGACTCGAGTTTCGAGGTAGAAGACATAGCTATATTTCCCCTTATCAGCCATCTCCCAAGCATATACATCACAAATGCAATTCTGTAGCTTGGGCAAAATAGATAAGAGCGGTAAACCAAAACTCACCTCCTTGGAATTTCTCTCTTGGTAATAGGATCATATCCCACACACTTCACGCTCGCCTTCTCACAGCTAGCACAAGACGGGAGGCGCTGATCACACCGATTCTTCCTCAACCGGCACCGATTACACGCACTCACGTTCCTGAAGGTGCTGCTCTGCCCAGCCTTGCCTCCAGACACAGGCGCAGCCCCAATAATCTCGACTTCCTCCACACTTGTTGGACTTGTAGGCTTCAGTGCTCCTCCACTGCGCTCCGGCGAAGCATGCCTGGCGCGCTTGTGCGGATATCCACCGCCTCCACTCGTGGTAGAGGTCGTCGGCGACCTTGGATTCATGGTCAAGCTCGAGCTCAAGCTCCTCCCACTTCCACGGTCTCAACTCGATATCGCTGTGCTCGTGGCAGGGATTGAAGGAGGGAGGGCGATTGGATTGGACGACGCCGCTTGCTATCTCCTCGATATGTGCACTGCGCTCATTGTGCTCTTGCTCGGCGGTGCTTTATCTCATCCAGAATCGTACGATAAGGTGCCGCGTTTTTCCCGAGGTGTCAATCGTTCTTTTCGTCCGATCTCTCTCTTCTTTTTGCCTCTTCTCTCTGGAATGAAAACTTGGAATTAATGTAGGAAGAGACGGCTGCCGGCGACAGGCAGATCGGGGCGCAAAAGCAAAACGCAGCTTTCGCGGACTGGGAGTCGGTCAGTCCTGCAGCCGCGTGGGATTTCTGTGTTGTACTGAAGATTACAGGCCTTAGCGGACCCTGAAAGCCGCGCCGAGAAAGAGCCAGGAGGGCCAGCCGATAGCGAATGATAAGAGCTTTGCCCAATCACAGAAGGGCCAGAATAGTGGGAGGCAATGGCCAGGGGCCTGACATTATGTGTAGCCATCGAGTAAAGAGTGGAGGTGGCGAGGCCAGAGGCTAGAGCCAGATGGCCAGGGGGGATTTGTAAACAAAAGGGGGGCGTGTTGTGCAGTGATCAGCTGCGTGTTTACATTTTTTGCATGCAGATATGTCAAGGTCGAGAGTCAAAGATCTGCTGTAAATTGTCCTGATGATTGCGAATAGGAAGGTGTTTTTGTATGGAGCCAGAGCACATCCGGAAGGTTGCTCCGGGCTAGCATCAAAAACGAGACCTGGGGAAGCCTGCAACGAGGCACAAAATCTTGACATTTTCACAGGAACAGATACCCAACGATCCGTAATTTAAATCTCAGATGTTTAATGAAGTCGTGGTTAAAGAGTAAACAAAACGCTGAATTGTGCTGATTTAGTTAGTATGAAGGTATTTCCATCCACAAAAAAATACTCTCAAAATTATATATTACTTAAATCACTCCAGTTGGAACCTTAAAATTCGTTTAGGCATGATGCAAAAGAAGTCCCGCACCGCAGTGCAGCACCCAGAAACTGGTCCTCGTAGGGCTCGTTGGCAACTTGGCTTTTCGTTTCTGTGGCAGAGCATACCTCGCGACTGTTAGTTCAGCGACACAAATCGATCGGCATTGCGGCGAACTTAACAGCCACAGGCCTCTAATTGAAACTAAACTTATTATTCTAATACATATAGCTTGGGTTGCAAAGGGACGTGCGCTGCTTATATAAACGGCACCTTAATAGTTTGGTAGTCTATCCAGAAGGTGGTCTAGCTTGTTCTCGAAAGCGAAAGTCACTTCTTAAAAGACACAATTCGGATCATCGTCTTCATATTGAATATTCTATCTATCGATCTGATCCATCCGCATCCGACTCCATGCCATCGCTCGGTGCAGCAGAAAAGTAAAAAGGTATATTATAAAACGCCTGTTGAAAATGCGATGCCATCCAATCCAATCCATGAACAATGATTTGCCTGCAAAAACGGTCGTACGGAGTGCCAAAACCAATTCGGCACTCCAGTTCCAAGTATCAATGATAAGTATGATCCGTGTCCGAGAAACTCCAATTCCAGAATAATATCCAGCAGCCAGATCTAGATCCTCATCTCTATCCAAACACCGTCTGATCCGATCCGACCTGAGCTGATCTATTTCTTTTTTTTGCAAAATCCTTCTTGTTGAACTCCTTTCTTTCTCTTTCTCGCATAAAAGTGTATATCGATGTATGGTGCTGTCCCTCCGAGTTGCGCCGTATCCAAGCAAATCATTAAAAACCCGCAACGCTGCAAAGCAAAAGCATGGATATCGGAAGAATGAAAAGTCGACGTTCGCTCCACGTTAAATATTCTATACAGATATCCTCCCAGAGGAAAACATAGAATCGAAATTTCGAGAGTCGTGAATGCGTATTGGTAGCTTGCTTTCTTTCTCGTGAAAGTCATCACTTGATGAGATTATTGTCTATTGGTTCGATATCCCTCCGTGGTTCGGCGGCTGCGATTGCAGAGTTTAGGGCGTGGTGGTCGAGGATCTGCTCTTCGAATCCCATGTCACGGTCTTCATCAACCTTCTCATCGGCATCCATGCGTCCCCCTTTGTCGGTCATGCGCAGGCTGATGAAAGCACCTGCCAGAGCAATGACGGCACTGCACCACCATGCAAGGCCTGAGTATCCCAATCGAAGGCCAGCCGAAAAAAGGAATCCGGAGACCGTTGGACCGAAGGCTCGGGAGAGACTAGCTGTGGAAGCTGCAACGCCATTGATTGTCCCCAGCATCAGAAGCGATGGTGCTGAGTTGGTGAGCAGGATGGCATTGCTTGGATATGCCATTGTTGCGAACGTGCACTTCCAGATGACGACTCCATAGACCCCGGCCATTTTCAACTTGTCCGGCAAAAGGACCAGGTACGGGGTGGAGATGTACAAGATGGGATAGGAGATCGCAAGTGCCCTGAAGAGACCAAGAGCTCCAAGTCGGCGAACGATGATGGGGAAGAGGAAAATAGTTGCAATCATAGAGTAGATGCCCTGCACCGAAAGGACAACCCCGATTTGCTTTGTACTGAGTCCATAGCCACTAACGAACTTGAAAGGCAGCTTCCACGGTTCTGGATTGACAGGAGGCTCAGTGCTGAGGAGTGTGGGCAGCATTGCATCGAAAGTCATGGTGTGGCTGCGCACGAGTCAGTGAGGCGCAAGAATCGGCTCCTGCATGACTTACTAAGCTAGGATACCGTAACCGACGATGTTCAGAACGACCTGTTTCGTGAATGCTTTTGTTGCTGCAGGTGTTGTCGCAATGCGCAAATCGTTCAGGTCCAACACATCCTGAGGGTCTGCTGATGGGGTGGACGGAAGACTGGGCGAGCTGTCGTTCGTACGGTAATTCGGTGGCTGCTCATCGTCGCTCAACAGCGAGAGGACCTCGTCCAGATCCATTTCCTTTTCGCTCGACGACTTCGATTCCGCACATCGTGTAACCTTGCTCAGAATCCATTTCCCCGCTTCCAATCCTGGATCACGTCGGTGCTTCTTCTCCTCATGTGTCTCCTCGAGAAACAAGATCCCAATCCCGACGCCGCACGTTACGACCACCGTACACACAAGGTTGGGCAACAGGTAGGGGAATCGATCCCAGATGGATCCGGCCTGGAAGAGGTTTGGATAGCTTAAGACTGGTCGGGCCAATGCGCCTCCAAGAGTGGGTCCGAGAATCGACCTTGGGAGGAAAGTTAGCAATGCTGTGATCCCGAGAACTGATAAAGATTTTCAGAAACTCACCCGAGACACCACACGAATGGCATAATCGTATAAGCGCGAGCTTTCCAACTCATCAGCAAGTAGCTCAATATGAGGGGAAATGTGACACGTCAGATTCTACTCACGTTGGTGTTCCTTGACCGTGACCATTTCCGCAACAGTGGTTTGCAAAACGCCAATGTTTCTAAAAAAGCAATGATCGGTTAGAAAAATCTTCACGAGTCATTTTGATGCACATCGGAGCTTCCACATACCCGTTCAAAAGCCCTCCCAGCGCGCGAGCCAACAATGCAACTGGAAGGTTTGGTGCAAATCCAAAGATCAGCATGCTGAGTGCGGTACCAGCGAGTCCGGTGAGCAGAACTGGTTTTCGTCCGATCCTATCACTGAGTCTTCCCCATGCCACACCAGACGAGAACTCAGCGAACGCAAAGGCAGATGTTACCATTCCCGCATATACTGAGATTTCGGATTCGCGTTGAGTAACACCGAAGTCCTTGATCATAAAGTACACATATGGAAAGATTGACATGAAGGCAATCGGTTCGCAGATTCGACACAATGCTGATTCTGGTTAGCAAAGATGTAGAGGGAATTGCATTCCCATCTTCGCCAGCAGAGCTTACCCAGTATTGTCATCTGTCTTGTGGGGAATGGTGGGGTCCGCTTCCGCGAACCCGTGTGCTGTGCACCAGCCATGGCGAGCGCTGTGGCTGCTGTCTTGTCCGTGGTAGTTGGATGGTTCCACGGTTGGGATTGGTTGTGCTTCTAATTGGGAGACGAATTGGTTCGAAGAAAAGGTGGGAGGTAGTGTTGGGTTGGAAGCTGTAGACCATATGAGGTTATGCCTGGGCTTTGTACTGCTCTTCTGCGAATGGTCGTCACCTAGGTGAATGGGTAGGTACAAACAAGAAGTGTTCCTCGTTAGGTGCAGAGGCAGAGTGGAGTCTTGCGTGTTTTTTGCTGTATCAGGGAGCAAGAAAGGAATCAGAAGATCAGAAAAGGAAGATGTGCAGAGGAGATTGGGCCATTCATGTAGTTGACCGCCGGGTGGCCTTTGCCTTAGCTATAAATGCACCGGGTAGCGGCCGCGTAAAATTATAATCTGATGGGCGGTGACGATGCGTAACAGAAAGACACTTACACGGACTAAGCTAGGGCCAAACGGATCCGGAAGGGGAACTGGGGAGGGCCATCGTCGTGGCCCAGCAGGCATGGGGGGCTTGTAACCCAAGCTTGGAACGGTCGTATGGGGCAGCAAGGACAACAGGCCTGAGCTAGAGGCCTTGTATCAGACGGTACTCCACCTCGCGCCCCGGCATTTGACTCCGTGGCCCGTTGGATACAGGGGGCTTTTCGGAAGGGATTATCAGAGGCTTCAGAGCCCTTAAGGATCGCTTGCAGGCGTGGCACATGGATTAATGCCTGCTGGTAACTTTAGCTGGGTCTAGTAGCGTGGTATCGTCAACTGGGGACAGCTAGTATTGAGCACGGCCCGTTTTGCAGTGGTGGCGGTGTGGAGAGAGTGAGATGAGGGAGGAAGGCAGGTAGGGAGGGCGGCGACATGGACATGGCCGCGGGCGCTGATGCACATCTCAGCAATCGTCGATAGCCATGCAAGATTCAATGCGGACGGCAGCGTGCTGGGTCGTTCTGAAGAATCACTGGCCAGCCGTGAGAGACACCCTACATCATTTGGCCGAGCAGGGACGTCGGAGAGTCCAACACAGCTGTCCTTGATAGAGAGCTCACGAACCTACACCGTGGATGCCTGGGGCCCCGAGAGAACTCCCAATGCGACTCGACAATGCCAGCTGGCTATTGCAAATGCGATAGTAACACAGTCTGTGAGAGGTTGGCGGACTGAGGTTCTTTCTTGCCCCTTTTTTAATCCTGGTGACGAACGCGGACGCCCTCGCCGCCGCCGTCCCAATTGGTTGGCGCACTGGGGCGTGGGGACTGGAGACCCTGTGCCGCGTCCTCAGCAGAACCAGGTCAAATTTAAGTTCCAACTTCATGATACCATGTGGTTGTTCGGCAGTGCGGATGCTGAGTTGCAGTGCTGCCATGCACGGGGCGGCAGATACGTGATGTATCTGACTCGGCTCCGAGTTGTGCATGCGCCTGGACTGGTACCTCGCGCCTCCCCTGTGCTTCGATCCACGAGCAGCAACAGCAGCAAGAGTGAAGCATGTCATGGCCACCCCATTCCCAGGCTGTCAGTCTGTCACCATCGCATCTGAGCTCTGAGCCATAGCCCGAGCGTGCTCGCGCGACCGTGTCAGTACAGTCAGTGCCTTTTTAATGCTCCGAAAGTCAATAGTGATGTGCACGCCTGCAGCCCGAGGCAGGCTAGCAGGTCTGCACTCAAGGCTCGCAAAAGGCGCAGTGCTTGATAGCCAAACAACGTGCTGGGATTGTCTGGGCCCAGCTGCCCAAGTACCAAACTTCTGGGCTCGGCCCCTGTCGCGAGTCTGCGACTGGGGCCCCCTTCCGTTCGACTGGCTCATGCCGGCCCATAGGCGAAGGCCCTGAGTCCTGTGACCGTTCATGGACCGTTGGCGTGTTCGCCCTAGTAAGAAGTAGTCAGGGGGAGCGACGGCCGGGTCGGCATGGGTGGACGAGCCTGGCACGCCTGGCTGCCTGGCAAGCAAGTTTAGACCTTCTGGGAGGACGAACTCTGTTCCGTTTGATCGCAGAACGCGAACATCGATCGCACATCGATCTCAAACATGTGGCCCTTCCGGATAGGCCGGCTGCCCCGAGGATTGAGGCTGCGCACAACACGCAGTGCAGCCGTGCTTACCTGATGTTGGTTCTGTCCGCGGTGGTAGAGGTTGACGTTGAAATCCGGAATCCTGTACGCGGTAGTAAGCTGCGTGGAGCAAGTCAGGAGACCACTTTGCAACCAGTTCCCGCATGCCTCGTCCACATCCGGCCGGGCAAGAACAAGAACACCATATAAAATGGTGCATTATACGAGCACGACATGGAGTGGTGCGTCCAGCTTCAGGATTCAGGTAGAGCAGAAAAGATGGGCACGTCGCTATCCATGTTTGGCGTCCTTCTTGACTCGGGCCCGGGGGCAAGAAGTGATGGCAGCTGATTGGCAACTAAACGGGGGCCAGCGTTTGTTTTGGCCTTTCCACGGGATCGGATTTGACGCAGGGATCGCAGAACAACTGGAGACATTCCAGACGGAGGCAGAGAAGGCTGTTCCTAACTTCCTGCTCACAAGGGTGGAGAGGGGTGGACGTGCGGGCAGCGGGCCTTCGCTCTCGGGAGTGAAGCACGTTTCACACAGCCACGTTGGAATCGTATTAGATTAAGGAAGCGCGCCAAGGCGAGCGGAGCGGGGCATGGTTCCCGCTTCGGGTTGGCCTTCTTGGCTTCTTGCTCCTGGGCTCTTAGTCCTGAGCTGTGAGAAGCGTGTGGGCTGTTGTGGGCTTTGGCGGTTTGGGGGGTTGATGGGAAACGGTTTTTTGCAGCCCTTCGGAATAAGAAGTGATTGGCTGAGCAGCCTTTCCAGGGGGGCAGGGTACGAGCTTCGGGCATTTTCAACCACTAGCTGTTCTAGCCTTCTCGCGGAAGTGTCTCCTTGACTGCCGCCGGGGAAGCCATCTAGCTTGGCGTAGTCAGTGATGGAGCCCAGCTAGGCCGCTAAGGGCATAAGGTGGCAGATTGACCATTTGAGCAGCGTGCCAGACTGCCAGTCGGCGAGGATCTCCTCCTTCCTGCCCCTTTTCTTCTTAGTCCTTATTTCGGGTGCAAACGGCCGAGGGGAACCGCCGTTCCACGGAATCAGGTCATCAATATCAAACCTTCTCACTCTCAAGCTTCCCAAAGAGCATCGACTCATCCACTGCTGGCGACTTCCTGCGCTTGACTCGACGCACAAGTCTCACCGCCAGTCCTGGATGGGGGCGTGACCGCCTCTCTGGAAAATGATCCCACGCTCCAGCAGTTGAAGGTGGGCTCCACCAGCGCCTTTCCCGAGCGACGTTTTGCGTCTCGCCGTGATAGTCCAATCAATAGCCTCAGCTAAACTCTCTTTCGTCACCCTCGATTCTTCCAACCGCCGGGCTGGGTAGGCACGCTTCTCTTCGGGGATCCACCATCCAGCTTGATCCAAGAAGGCAGGTCGAAGCCTCGATCAAGGACGTGGCGCGCCCGTTGCCGTCAGGATGGCGACACCGCCTTCAGACATTTGACCCCACAGCGGTGGTGATGTTACATTGGATCTCAGTTGGGTGAGTGCTCACGTCTCACTCCGATCTTTTCGATCGATTTCATGCCGGTGCCCTGGTTGCAATGACCGCGTACCAAAGAGCGGCCTGGCCACACCCACGAGTCCTAATTGCTTTTTTCGAGAGCCAGAGCAGAATCCCGACAGACGTCGTTTGTGCATACGTCTCTGCAAGGATAACGGATAGTTTCCGAGCTACCGGATTAAAACAGCTCGATGTTACACAGGATGTGTCGGCGGCAGGCACCTCGGTACTGCGAGGGAGGGACGTGCCACGGGCCTGTCTTGTCGTTTTGTAGCACCTCCCATCTTTCTCTATACCTGCCCAACATCGGACCGCTTCACCGTCTAGTCAAATGCCCGATGTCGCTGCAGCAATTTGACAAGATGACTCCGAAACGCAACTCTTGGTCACGAGCACTTAACATCGGGCTAGATCAGCGTGACGACAGCGTCGCACAGCATCAACAGAGGCGGCTCTGAGGGCTTGCACTTCTAGAGAGACCGAACCAAGCAGCCTAGAAGGGTTCATGCAGCGGATCTAATCTTGGAGCCACTCTCATGGCTGGAGAGTGCAGCCAGCCTCATGTTTTTGCGGCTGTTGATCAAGGCTCCTGATCTCAATGCGTCGTTGACGTTGGACGTTGGCCCTTGCCATGCAATGCGCCCTGGAGATGCATATGCACCGAAGACTGCATGCACATCGCCCTCTCAATCTGGCAGCCTTCCAGCATTCAACCGCCACGAAACTTGACCACATTGGCTGGAGTCCTCCCGACTGGACTTCAGCCCTGCTCTTCTGCATGTTCTGTAATGACGTTCGGTATTATCATTGTGTCAGACTTTCTTGGTCATGGTCTCTCAGCGCTTAGATGTGTGCACTATTCTTGGCTTCGGAAGTTTTCCCAACCATACAGCACTTGAGTTGTTTGTCCTCAATCCATATCAGCCTTGGAATTGTATGTTTCGGCGCGGCTCATTTGTTGACCTCCCCGTTGCTTGCATCATGCGATTCTCCTTGCTTTTTCGGTCGATCGGGCGTAAGGCCGCTACTGCAGATGGCCTCTGCATTTCCATTGCAGTTGCAGTGCAGCGGAAGCAGCCAGCCTTGCCGATGCGGATGCCACCTCATATTGCTTTTTCCTCCCGAGATCGAGCCGAAGGACGACGTCGGTGCCGGTACCTACAAGTAACACCGAGTATGAAATTGCTCTCCACTCTCATCGAAGCAAAGCTGTCAGATGGCGAGGTGCATGGAGTGCAGGGCATCTCTAATGCTTTCACGAGTACTCTTTGTTACACCGCGGAAGTCTGCCCAGATCCTAGCGAATATCCCACTTGATGTTGTACCTCCTTCAACGTTGAGATGACAGCACGCAGATGGCAGCTATGAACCACAACATTGTAGATTCCCGATATCTCGTATCACAAGACGCGCCATTTCGCATCGTACGTTGGCTTGCTGAAGGATCCGTGATCGTCCCCACATTCAGACCAGAGCACCCGACTTGACGATAATTCATGGCATCACTATCATATGACCGTCACATGCTTACATTAGCTCCTGTAATATTTGTACACCACAGTAGCTATGTAGGATGCAATCCTCCACTTTCATGTCCTATCAAGCAGTCAAGGCTATCCCAGCTAAACTGCGCCTTTACAACGAGTCGCGCTGGCCCCTCCAGTTCTAAAACAATTATAGGTAACACAAACATGGATTAGAAATACCGTCATTAGTAAATGCCTCTGCTTTCGAGTCCTCAGGGAAGCGCTCGTTTGTGCAGGACACTGATCCTGAATCCCGATGTAGATGTCGAAAGCCCCTCAATTCTTCAATTGTAATTGGTGGCTGTGGCGCAATTCATTATGATTTGTGGTTTGCTGCACCTGGCACATTCCGCAGCTTCGAAGAACTAATTTGAGGTATTTCAAACCCCTGGGAAATGATAAGTCACAAAAGAAAGGAGGCTCGAGTCAAGCCTGTCACGTGATCCCAACGTCCACCCTCAGATGTTCCTGCCTAAGGCGAATAATTGAATATCGGACTAACTATGTTCCATGGCCTAGGATGACTCCACACAGCCGAAATGGCGGGGCAATTCGTAAAGACAAAGAAGCAAGCTCACCATTCCAGTCTGTGGCAAGATATCAGCACAGGTATTACAGGCCTCTTTTGAAAGACTTCCTCGAGAATCCTTGCTCACCGACATTTTTGAGAGAAATCGCGAATATGGCAGGCAAGAAAACAGGAGAGCCGAACACCAAGAAGGTAGCAGGCAATGCAAAGAAAGCTGAAGCAGCAGCAGCCAAAGCCGCACAAGAGAACGCAAAGAAAGCGGTAGAGGAAGAACAGGACTGGAGCAAAGGAGCAAAGAGCAACGCCAAAAAGTGAGATTTCCATCATCTTGAGCTACCCCGCACCATCACCCCACTTCACAACACATCGACTGACAACATTTACAAATAGAGAAGCAGAAGCCGCGAAGAAGGCAGAGCAAGCGCGCAAGAAAGCAGAGAAGGATGCTATCCTAGCCGAAGAGGAGAAGGAGGCTCGTGCTGCACCCAAGAATACCAAGCAGGCGGTGAAAAAGGCAGAGAAGTCCAAGGGCCTCGACCTATCCCAACTCGATGAGGATGACGATTCCAAGAAAGCAACCGCTCTTAATGCGACTGGTATTGACAATGCTCTCGATGCGCTTTCCTTGACTGCCGACACGGGCACGAAGATCGATAGGCATCCCGAGAGGAGATTTAAGGCTGCGTTTGCCGCTTACGAGGAGCGGAGACTGCAGGAAATGGAGACGGATGGAAGTGGACAAGGCTTGAGACAGAATCAGAAGAGAGAGAAGATTCGCAAGGAGTTTGAAAAGAGTGAGGAGAATCCCTTCAATCAGGCTTCCGCCGCGTATGACGCTAGTAAGCAAGAGTTGAGGGAGCTGAAGGAGGCCGAGAAGAGGAAGATCGAGCTGAGACTGGCCGAGAAATGAGGTGGTAATATGGTTGGTGAGAAGAGCATGTTCTGAGGTCATGAGCCATGTTTCGTAAGCCAAAACGCGTCGATGCTTGATGGGGGATGATGGGAAACGCGTGATGAACTCAGGCCGGGTATGAAACATAGTCAGAGACAACAGGAACAAACCATTCAGAATAGAGAATAACCAAAATAGAAATGTTTCTATCGCCATGAGGCCAAGGTGGTGTAGATGTTCCGGAGCACATCACCAGGGGCTGTCAGAATTCATAGTGCAATGCTGGTCTTCAATATCCTACAACTCAAGAAATATTCAGAAAGGAAGAATTTTGCAGGCTAGAATGTACCATGAATTAAGGGACATTCGATAAATCAAAATAGACGTCAAACTTTGAATCTCCCCCAAATTATGGTACATAGAAGACGAGCAGTGCGCCATGAATTCTGATAACCCCTGGTGCATCAACTTGAGACGACTGGCAGAATTTCGTGACCGCCCTTGGGGCTACTATTTCATGCGACATACTTTTCCTAACAACCACTTCACTCCAAACTATGGTATCGCAACACCTATCCAGCCTGTCCGCCGTGCGGAAGCAGCATTTGCTTGTCGAATTGTGCGCATCTACCCACCAACAAACCTACTGCAACAGGCTAACTCTATACCGCAGCTCGAGTCTCAAGTATGCCTGTCCACACGGTGTATTTATGAGTCTCACTCCCGGCGACCCCACACTTTGGTCCGGCGTCATTTTCGTACGAAAAGGTTCCTATGCCATTCAATTCTTCTCGGTTTCTTCAATATGCTGGAAGGCTAACGCAAATCAGGCCCGTACGCCCCCGCTATCCTCCGCTTCCAGATCTCCTTCCCTCCTACTTACCCCGCACTCCCACCTCTCGTAACATTCAGCACCGACATCTTCCATCCATTAGTTACGCCTTTGACGACATACATGTACACCACCGATATTCAAGATTCGGGGACTGTGTCGGCGACTGATGAGGAGAGATTACCGCCTGGTGGGTTTAGTCTCAGGCATGGGTTTCCTGCCTGGTTTGGAAGGGCGAGCTCGAGGAGGAGCGCAGAGAGAGTCAGAGGTGGTGGGGCAGGGTTACAGACGCCAGGTAGAAGTGGAGGGGTAGAGAGTCCTGGAAGCGGAAGCGGGAGAACTGGCGACAGTGGAGTTAGTGCGAGTGGAGGGACTCTAGGACAGGCGGAGAGGAGGAAGAGTGAGGTTAGCACGTATGATGTGCTGCGATATATCCGCTCTACATTTGACGACGAGGATATCCTGGATTCGGTGCCGCTTGAAGCGGCTGGGAACCCAGGGGCGTGGCATGCGTGGAGGACATATCGGGTGAAGTCTGGCAAGATATTGAATGCCGAGTCGGGAGCGAAGGAGAAAACGGCTTGGCACGAGGGTTTGAGTGATGGGGAGGAGAGCCCGAGTGGATATCAGAGGGTTGCTGGAGGCAGCTCGAGTCCCATGACGAGCAGGAGGCCAGGAGAATGGAATTGGGATGGCGTTTGGGAGGTCAGGGTGAAGAAGGGTGTTGAGGGAAGTCTGGCGGAGTCAGCATTGTATGGGAAGGATGCCGGGGATGATCTTATCAGGTTTCTGAGTATGGAGGGGGAAGAGGTCGACACGGTTAAGGAGAATATAAAGAGGAGTTTGGAAGTGGAACCGCAAAGGAGAGGTGTTGTCTGAGAAGGACTTGGAGAAGAATTGATACTGGTTATCATTTTTCCACCTAGACCAGTCGTTTGTGTTTGGCGTTCTGGGTGAATGCTAGAAGGAAATTCTGGAGGAAAGCATTGATACCCACCATCACTTTTCTTCCCACGAAGAAATAATGGATCTTTTGGTCTCGTTGATCGTGTGAGAGCGGCCCGCGGAAGGAAGCAATCATGTCCATGACCATACGTGTTTTACCACGGAGAAGGATTAACATATCCAGGCTTCTTTTTGGATTATCTATGAAGCTCAGTGGAGGCTATATGAGTGTCCAGTCACCTTCTTTAATTTACGATAAAGATTCATCTGAGCTTCCGAGGCTTGATTCGTTGGTTGGGTTTATTCAGAAAGTTGACCAGAGGTGTAGCCGAGCATTCACCCTGGTAGATTTAGCTTTCGAATATGGAGAGCAGGTCGAATGAGGAAGTGAAGTTTTCTTCCCTCAACTATCTCATCGAGGTTGATCGATTCTCTATATCATGAAGGTAGGCACGAAGTTGAGTTGGCTTCATGGTGGGTAGTTCCTGCCATGTCCAAACATCAACCCATCCAAAGCATTTCTGTTCTCTGCCCGAGCCTCTTCACGGACACATCACCACGCCTTACCAATTCTAGCATGTCAACATCACTTCAATTTTTGCTATGAGCAGCAGTAGTTTAGCAATCTGCGCTCTTATTCTTGTCCCGATTGTCATCGCAGCATCTGCAGCATACATTGCACTCAAGTGTGCTGAAGCATTCAAACGCATCGGCCGCTATTGTCGCAGGTTCTGGGGTGAGTATTATCCTTGGTCAAATAGCAACAGAATTCTACGACAAAGACGGTCAGACCTATCCACAAACCATTTCTACGCCGACTCCTGGGCAGACCTCGAGAGCCTCAATAGGGAGAGAGGCTACACCACCTTCATCGGACAATCACCAAAACAGGATTCACTTAAGCCACAGAGAGGAGCAGACGCAAAATCAGACGACGACAATCCAAGAGAGATATGGCATCCGACACGTTCTACCCGTCTGATGTGGAGCTTCACGAATCCGAGATCGCCAAACCCTCGCCGCTCAGAATTGTCAAGCGTAACCAGACCATTCCCAACAGCTCGCCGGGCAGAGAGACTCTCAGCGGACAACGTGGTACATCTGGCGGGTCCAATGAAAGCATGGGGACACCGCCGGGTGGAGACAGACCATTGACGGTGCGGAAGAAACGGATGACGAGAGCGAGCATAAGTGATTGGGGTTTGGAAGAACCTTTGTCGGAAATGACTCCTGAGAATTTGAATAAGTTGAACTCGATTTGGAAAGTTAATGGTGAGCTCTCAACTTCAGTGTCATGAGTA
The DNA here is from genome assembly GCA_009732865.1 of Stipitochalara longipes BDJ. Lineage (NCBI taxonomy): Eukaryota > Fungi > Ascomycota > Leotiomycetes > Helotiales > Hamatocanthoscyphaceae > Stipitochalara > Stipitochalara longipes. Next base: position 847,375 of record ML769347.1, on the reverse strand, counting down.
CTCTCTCATATGTTCACAGGTCAGAGCAGTCCTCGAGATGATCCAGATTTGACACCAAAGGCAAAAGCCTCTCTACCAAGAACCATTAGCGCCGGAGCTTTTCTCAAATCAGAGCTTCACAGACGCAGTCTTGATATAGAGGCGGGAAGACATTCTGTTCGAGGTCAACGGCACTCACTTTACACACGAGAAGAAGATGTCAATCGCCGTCATCCTTACACACCTGCCCAGGATTGGTCTCCTACTATACTTCAAAGGCGGCCGTCTAAGCCTAAGAATTTCTTTCTCCGTGCCATTGGCGGACGTAGCTCCGAAGAGGTCAAACGTATCAAACGTAGTGATTCAACAATCTCCAAGAACACCCTAATACGCCGCCTTTCCCGGAGTAAGAAGAGACCATCAGGTTCTTACGATGCATCCTGTGAAGACAACGATTCTTCTGTGAGTACTGAATCGTCTGTCCCTCCTGAGAGTTTCGACATTGCAGATGTTGGCATCAAATCAAGAATGTCTTGTGGTACACCTTCATGCTCAGCATCTGATACGACATCGATTACATACAATGAAAACGTTCTCATTCTATCCCCTCAGATCAAGATCACACCGGAAGTTACGAGCCTTGCCAATGGTGCCTGTGATCTCTGGGTGGCTGTTGAAGTTACTGGGGTTCTTCATAAGGCAGATGGCCGCGAAGCGTCCCCATTCCTTTCGCATCCTAAGGCATATGGTATGTTTCAGCTCTTTCTTATGACTTCTCCAGCATCTAACGCTATATACAGAATCGAATTGCCATGGAAAATTGCATTCTATGGAGATAGAACTCTATCCCGGTCGGGAATGTCAAATCGCCGCTGTCATTGGGAGCCTACACCGAGTGCCGACTATCAGCGCTCATGAAACACATCTTGTCCTTGCCAAGATTCTGTTCAGCAAAGCGACTTCTTCGCGACATGTCAGAGAGGCTTCTTCTGCTGATCTTATTGCCCAGTTGGAGACGGATCTCGGCGATACCATGAGCTCCTATCTCAGCGTCCGGATCACATACCAGCACTCCGGATTCCCAAATCACAAAAGTTCTTTCTTGAATGCTCAAGGTCTCAGCTCATATTTTACTCACTTGCAAACAGAAACAACAGCTGTCATCAGAAGACATAATCCACAATCTGCTTGGTCTCCACGTACCTCACAGAGTATGCCCAACCCACTAGCAGCAAACCCACTTGTCAGGCTGATAGAAACACACTTTCCTCCAGACAGAGCACGGGAATCTCTCAAGAGACTAGCTGACGAGCGATCACCAATTCCAATGGCAAAGCGATCTCAACATCTGCCTGGTTCGAGTGAAGAGACAGTGAAGCCCACCAAGTCGAACATTATAGCTAGAATCGACTCCACTATTTCCTCATCTCTTGTCTCTTCTATGTCTTTAACGCCCAGCACGGCAAAACTCTCAGGGCCATTTGCTCGCCTTCCAAAGGTTCATAGCTCGAAAGAAAGAGCCTCATCGGAAACGGAAGTCGATCCAGCGCGACAAATCTGGACGGAGATGCGTAGAAATTCACGCGGTGGTCGTAGCCGTCATGCCAGGGCAAGCATAAGCGCAGATCATTACTTCAGCTTGGACGAGGAGACCAGCCCTAGTCGAGAGAGCTCAGGCAATACGTCTATCTCCACAATCTCGAGCGGACTAGGTGCAAAGAGAAAGGCTGGAGACATTGATCAGGAAAGAAGCAGAATCATGGAGGTTGCACTGAGAAATAAGAGAAGCGTGGGAGCGGAGACTTTGAGAAGTATGGCGCCTAGTGTCGTCCAGATGGGTACTTCGACGGGAGGAAAGGGAAAAGGCGGTCCATTGGGGAGCCTGGGGGTAGGCTTGGGACGGACCTGGGGATGGGGTCCTCCTTGGTGGTAGAGATGGTATGAATTATGATGCATAATTAGAGGCGAAGTTATGGTTATGATACTGATGCTTGGGTATGAGATTATCAGTTTCTTGTTTTCTTTAGAGGAGTTTTGCAGGCTTAGGGTTTAATTGATCGATTTGATAAAGTCGATATCCACTACTACTTCTCTATAGTCTTTGTGCCAAAGTCAACGCACCCTTTCAGTGATTCCTCAACCACCTTAGTCCAGTTATCCTTCTATAAAGTGATAAAAATGGCAAGATTGATTATCTTTCCTAATAAGCATTGTATTTATGTAAGCTCAAATCAGGTTTAAAAATCATGTACACAAAGGAGGAAATCAAAGCACACTGAAGACGAGGGGCTCAAGATGCGGTGTTTGCCTAGTAGTAACTTGGGAGCTGGGCCTCTGGAGGATTCTGGCATGATGGGAATACCGGGTGTTAGCTGGAGCGGTCTTGTTAATTGTTCGAGTTGTTGTTTGTGCCTTGTAAAAAGGCACACTCTAGAGAAGCAACCGTGACTTTATATAAGGTGTGATGTTGCTTGATAACTCAAGTTCGTTCTTAGATTTTAGGGTTGTTACTCAAAATTTCAACTGAAACTTCGAGTCTCATGCCTCGAAATTTTGCAGCTAGACCAAGCAGAAAACGAATGCTCTGCGCACATTTGTAGAGAACTGAGGCTTACAAATCGTGTATATTCTTGCAAGTATCTCCATTTACACTTGAGAAGGAATTGATAAGCTAGGACATTGTGTAGAAGTCTTTCAAAAAGGTAAGAAATTGAGCTAATGCTCCCAAGTATACAAACACCTCCACAGTTTACCAGTAATCCTCGGAATACTCCATGACTTTTGGAACAACCAGACCCTTGACACAATGTCATAGTTTAGGGAAATTATTCTAGAACTTTTAGAGCATTTGCAAAGATTGGCAGACTTTACGAGGTGATAGTGGTGATAGTAGGACTGCTCTACGCCATGCAATGGCACGAGATCTCACACATCACATTCCATAGAAGCCCACACCGGAAACTCCCTACTACTCACTAAACCTCGTACTGCGGCTCGACATCCTTGTAATCGCCCTTCTTGACCTCAATCTTGTCCCACTCCACGCCCTCGAAACATCTCAGATTAATGGGCATGTATCCTTCCCATGCTTTCTGATCCCTCTTGCTGTATTTCGCAAAGTGTTCAGGCGTGACGGACAGTCTGCGAATGTAGATGCTGACGCCGCAGATGGGGCAGAATTCGTGGGATTGCATGGCTCGTCCGAAGATGTAGGGAGTTGTGGGTGTAGTAGAGTGGAGGGAGACTTGGGTGGAGGAGGGGTAGGTTAGGATTGTGCCGTTCTAGTAGAAACTCTGTCAGTACGGGAAAAGGGAGGAGGGAAAGGGGAGAGTCCTACGCGAGTGCAGATACTGCAGTTGCATTCTTGGATGTACTCGTGGCCCTCGTTGAGGGGTCCTTTGGTCTTCAATTCCAAGGTCACATTGCCGCAGTGGCAAGAACCGTAGTATATCTTGGCATTCTCGATCTCGGCGGTGGGTTCGGTGCCTTTGAAGGAGTGGGGACTGTAGGCTGGTTCGAGGGCTTTACCATCGTAGGTAGCAGTTTTGAGTGACCAGAGGTCAAGGCCGCGGATGGTTCTTGCCTGTTATGTGTGTTTAGTGAGGGGGAAAGAGAGCTTGTAGGTGGAGAAGACGAACGTTGATTCCGATATCCATCCCGCTTGGTTGGCCGTGACGTTTGCCCACAACGCCTGTTCCGCAGGTAGGGCAGAACTTCATATAGTCAGCTCAACATACACATTGAGGTTTGAGCATGAGTGGAAAATACTTGGTGTGCGATTGTTTTGCCTGCAAACTCATAGTCCTTCAGAGTTCCTTCGCCCTTCTCGATGGTGAAGCAACCTGCGCCTGGGAACACCCATACATAGCCTTTCCGGAAACAGATGCTGCAATTGCAGTCCCCGACCGAGCTTATCTCCGGGAGCTTGACAGTAAACTTGAAGGCTCCGCAGTGGCAATTGCCATGATAGGTCTTGAGTTCTGGGGTTGGTTCCGTCATGGTGGAAGGTGGTCTGGACGGTGCTCTCAAATTGAAATGTAATTGTATATGAGAGATAGATTCAAAGTCTTCCACTGTTGCTCTTTCCCTTAAGAGAAATTGGATGCGATAAAAGAGGTGAGGTGAAAACTGTGCCTCTCGGATCGGCTGAATTGACAGAAATATGCGAAATTCACTTCAGGCTTCAACTGGACGCGCAAACATGCAATTGTGCACACCACCCACCTCCTTATAGACACGGGGTAGGTCCTCGGCTTGAAGATGACCCGTCACGCTCTGTGGTCCTGCAGAGTGGGGTATCGCGAAGATGTGGAGGAGATCGCCAATAGATGAACGCGATTTCCATCACATTGGTGCGCAGTGAAGGAGCGGTGACAAGAAAAAAAGCAAGATCCCGTTCAGCTGGACACCACTGAGTGTCAATTGGTTGTATGACTCACGTAGAGCAAGATGGCGTTTGGGGCTGCAGTATATTGCTTCGAGGATCGAAAGTTAACACGACACGTCTCACCGCAAGAAGGTCCGTGCGAGATCGCGCTATCACGTGCTGATGTCTTAAACACCTTCGGTCATCTGTTGCCCCTTTTCAGGATCCTTTCGCGTTTCGTCGGCTGGTACGCTTCAGACGTGCAGTGGTCTTCATCACTGTCAACTTCAGAGACAACGAAGCCGATCTCCAAACCCCTCGGCTGCTGATCGAGCGATCAAGTTGATCAGAGCGAGTTTCTGGAGAGCAACGCAACCAAGAAATAAGTATGTTCATCTGCTGAATGAGAGAACGTAGTTCTCTTGTCTAGAGTGTCTGTTGAAATGCCTTGAAAATCTGCCTCTTGTTTTCTGCCTTAAGTTTTCTGCCTTACTCGTTAGCTTGGCACTCTGAAATGCAATCTTTACCAGCCCCACTACCGTCCGTCATCCCACCTTGGCACTTGCCTTATCTGGATGCGGGGTCATCACCTCAATTGCAAGCAATCTCAAGTTCTAGGATTGCTCCCAATGGTACCTGAAAATAGTAAGATTTTAGCTCTAGTTTCTGCACGGCTGGTCAAATAGAGTCTTCGAGTGGAGGGATTACGCTGCACAGATCTCAAAATCACGCACGGTCTGACTCACTGAGCACCAACTGCTACACTATCATCAATATCTGCAGATCAGGGTCTTAAGTATAAGATCCAGAGAATACCAAGTGAGATAGAGTTCTTCGGGTCAAATTCCTTCACTTCAGCATCACAAGCAGAAAATATGGCACGCATGACGATCAGAGATCTGGGGTACTCCCCGGGTCAACTTCCACCGGGACCAAAGAATTCTATTCTGGATGTGAAAGGTAAGCGCGACTCTCCCCGAAAATTGGTGCGGTTTTTGATGATTAAAAAGGGGTCCGAGTCGGTCAAGTAACCGTGGGCAATGATGGGGAAGATGTCCGCAAGGGCGTGACTGTAATTCTTCCCCGCAATCCTGATGAGATCCACATCCCCTGTTATGCCGGGATGTACACACTCAACGGCAATGGAGAAGTCAGTGGCTCATATCAGATTAAAGATTGGGGATTTACCAACACTGTTCGTCCTCTCTCCTCAACTTCTCACACGTCTCCATTCATTCCGAACAGCCTCTTGCTTTGACAAATTCGGTAAGCTTCGGGATTGTGTTTCATACGATATGGCAATGGACCCTAAAACAAGCTCGCGATAATGGAACTTCTCTCGATACTATCAGCCATAACTACGGAACTCCGGTTGTAGGTGAGACGGCAGATTGGTTTTTGAACGATGTACACAACACTGCTCTCGAAGCTGAGAATGTTCATCAAGCGTTTGCAAATGCCATGACTCAGGAAGAGGTCCTAGAAGGTCAACATGGAGGCGGAGCAGGAATGACTTGCCATATGTTCCCAGGTGGGACCGGCACCAGCTCGCGAGTTGTGAAAGGAAGTGGTGATGTGACTTACACAGTTGGTGTGATCTGCCAATCAAATTACGGACATACCTATGACATGCAAGTTGGCGGACTTCCTATGGGAAAACTGATTCTGAAAGAGAAGGGGTCACCCGTACACATGGGAGCGGAGAAAGTAGTATCCGGCAAAGCAGACGATGGGAGTATCGTCATCTACCTCATGTAACCGCAATCCTATTGTCCCAAAGGTTCCAGCTGATAAATCTCTCTCTAGCACCGACGCACCCATGCTCCCGCACCAACTCAATCGCCTCGCACGCCACTGCGCCGTCGGTCTTGGACAAGTCGGCGGGCACGGAATTGGAAGAACCCACTCAGGCGACATCATCCTCGCTTTATCTACATACAACAAACCCGATGAAAGAGTCATGACTGCTCAAGTCAACGGAATTGGTCCTGTCGAAACCAATCATATTGAAATCATCAAGAATGAGAGTATCGATGCTATGTTCAAGGCCGCGAGTGAGGTGACGGAGGAGGCGATTTTGAATTCTATGATTGGCGGAAGAGATGGGAGGACGGGATTTGAAGGGAGACGAATTGACGGGTTCCCTGTTGATTTTGTGAAGGAGATGCTGAAGAAGTATCGTGTTGATATCGATATCTGATTAATTTCAGTTAGGATGCGTTTCTTTTCGATCTTGCATTTTTCGCCACTGTTCCGCAGTCCGTTGTACTACCTTCATTATATTTATCTATCAAATTGATAAGATATATCATTTAAGTTGAAGTGTCAGACTGGGATCTTATCCCAAGGTTGCAAAGACCACCGTATCCGGTGCAGTGCACTCCTCGCTCGTAGAGCTGTCCGTTGAAATAGTGCTGCAGACTGGTGCTAACGTGGTACTCGCCGTACCATTCCTCTCTATCCTGCGGAATCCAATTAAAATCAAGTCTGAATTTCGCTCTCGAGTCAACTTACAATATCTCGTCCCCCGCATCTTTACAAACCCACGTCTGCTGCACCCCCACAATCCACGAGCTCCACTCAAAGCTCGCCTCCGTCTCGACCTCAAAACTCGAACCCCCTTTCCCGCCATCCCACGACATCGTTCTTTCTCCACACGGATGCCATATAGTTGGATCTACGTTCCAGCCTCCACCTTGGAAGCTCAGGTCGTGGCTGAAACTACATGCTGTTCGCACTCCAGTGGCGTTATTTGTAACTGAGAAGGAGGTCGTGAGTGTGCTAGGAGTTTGGTCGGGGAAGCTTGCATTTGGAAAAGTGACGTAGGAGGAGTAGGATATAGAGGATAGTGTGAAAGCTGCTTCTTGCGAGCAACTGGGGAGTAATGCACTGGAGAGGCCAATCGCTAAGAGTATGGGGAGGAGGAATGTTGCGATCGTTACGGGTTGCATTTTGATGTTGCTCCTGGAGGTTGGGAGCAAGTTTTCAGATGTTGAAGACCAATTTAGGTCATAAAAGATGTTGGGTTTGATGGTTGTGATTCAGGCTGAGCCTGCAAAGGGGCTTCTGGGGTCTATTTATGGAATTACCCCACCCAGCTCTCAGGGGCTGCTCGCTTAATCCCAGCCACAATAGTTCCAAGTTTCTGAACCAAGACTACGTTGAAGTTTGAAATGAAAGAAAGCAATAGAACCATGAAAGCTCAGGTCCAAAAATGATTAAAGTTGCATTAATTATAAGCATGTACATTAACTAGATTTTTGAAGTGTTTTGAAGGAGATAGGGGGGGCAGCTCTCTGAAGCTGGGCATTAACTAACTTACTCGGCTGAAAGCAGCAGTGAATTAATTTATATCCAAACCATCGTTTTGATAAATCGTATGCAACTTAGAGGCGTACAGAATAGATAGTATTTAACAATTGAAATTTCGAGCTGCTCTGTTGCTGCATTTCTTACTTGGCGCCCTTCGAATAACGCTGCGAGAGAGACGAAGTACTCTGCTCATCATAAGAGTCGCGAATTACATAAGGTTCACAAGGTTCACCAGCTTTTCTCTACTTCAGGATTGCCAAAATGCAGCTCTTAATCCTTCTACTTACCTTTCCCCTCCTGGTCCTCGCCCAAAGTAACGCTACCACATTCCCACAATGCAGAATGGGATGTCCGGGCACTTTCTGCACCCCTTATCCAACACCCACACCTGTCACAACAACAACAATTCTTCCTCCACCTGCTCTTACTCTAATCTCGCCCGCACCACCGGCCACAATCACCAAGATCTGGAGCTCCAGTCTCAGTGCCTGCAGCTATGTCTACTGGCTCGATATCAGCGATATGTGGTCCCTGACCTACACGACAGTGACGACTCTCGAACCATTTGTCACAGGCACTTATCCGGCAACGATTACGGAAACTGTGATTTCGAGTATCACGTATTCGTATGTGGAGATTTATACCGGTGGGAGTAGCTGGACTTCGATCGATGCATATGCATTGACATCGACGGTCATCGTTACTGTGACGCCGAGGGCAGCAGCCGTTCCTACTGGAGATGTGAAGACTTAAGAACTTTATAGAGTATGTTTGGTCATGATAGCTAGTTCCAAATAGCAGACAAGGTGGGAATAGGTAGATCATAACTCAGTGTGTTGTTTTAGTAGCTAGCGAAATTCAAATGAATTGTAATTTATCGACTCCATCATTTCTGAGTTACGAAGCCTATTAAAAGGTAAAAGATCTCTTCTTTACTCTCTTCTTGATCCAGGATTTCCACGTTGACAGAAAGATTGTTCTTCGTTTATTTGGAAAGAACGAAGATTTTGCTGCTATCAGGGAGCCGATAGTGCTCAGCTACCAACAAGATTAATAAATAGCACAGAGTTATCCAGCTCAAATGGCGGGGTAACTACCCCGCACTTGATATGTAAGCAAGAGTAGATTTCCCAGAAAACGCTAGCAGAATCGAAAGCCAGGTATAGAGGGCTGGCTGGCTGCAAAGAATTGTAGAAATATGTCAGAGGGTGTGTTTATATTTGCTTTTGAAGATGAACTGATTCTTGACTCGACAAGGTGTGAGGTGTGAAGATGTGGTTCTGTCGTCCTAACAGCGCCACACTTTCTTGTTCTCATACGAATTTCACTGGGAATACTTCAAAAGATTTACGGATAGGGAGGAGTAATCCTTTCGTCATCAGTCTTTCATAGGTGTTTGATCACTCAATCTCGTTTACTCAGAATATCTTCCCCTATATATCAAGGCTGTCTTTGTAAAACTTGAAGTGTTCTAGGTGCGTGTCTAGGGACTACTTCGTACAAGCCACAGCACTGTCACTGCTCGAAGCTTCGACATTGCAGTATAATGCAGATAAGAAGGGATATAGTGAGTATTGGGAATAGCTTGCTTTCGTTGATACAAAGCTAGGCTATATTCATGGCATTGGCGTAAAGCTCCTCCATGGGTTGAGATCATCGCTTAGCTCTTTTAATGTTGCCTGCCTACCCGTATGCCCGATCAAACAAATAATCTTGTGGAGAGGACCGTGTCGAACACCAACCCCAGTCTTCTGAGCGCTTCCTCACTAATTTGGTGATGAAGTACAATCCGACTTCCATCAAGCTTGACGCCGAAACTTCTCCCAATTCCCGCAAAGTCTTCATCGCTGATTCCAGCATAGCCCAATTCGACCCAAACCAAATTCGTCTCAGTCCGTCTCCGCAACCTTCCTCCTCTTCGGACCCACATCTCGGCTACCTTCCTAGCAGTATCGTGTACACCCCTCAGCTTCCCTCCCAAGTTCAGTCCCCAAACGCCTGGGCCAAATGTCTCATCAACAGCTGCTCTTGCAGCAGAGCTCAACACTCCTGCTTGTCTCATCCCACCTCCGATGCTCTTCCTAATTCTTCTTGCTCTATCAACAAACTTCCCACTCCCGACCACAATGGCGCCCATGGGAGCACCCAGGCCTTTTGAAAAATCCAGTGAAATGCTATCAGCACATTGCGCAAAATCTCTCAAGCTCCCGGCACCCGTAGCAACGGCTTCCCAAAGCCTAGCACCATCGATATGTACCTTCAACTCGTTCTTATGTGCCCAATTCGATATTCTTTGGAGTTCAGAAAGGGGATGAACAATCCCGGAAATCGTGTTCTCCAAGCTGATGACGGTGGTGGGACATTTGTGAACGTCGTTGCTCAAGACGGCCTTTCTCTGGATATCTTCGAGGGTTAGAAACTCGCCATTGCTGGGTACAACTCCTTGCACCATTGCTCCGCATAGACTAGCGAGGCCTCCAGCTTCCCAGTGAATAACGTGAGATCGTGCATCGCATAGAACGGCATGTGGCGGTTGTGTGAGATGGGTTCTGAGTGCTACCTGATTTGCCATGGTGCCTGATAGTACAAATATTCCGGCTTCGTTGCCAGTAAGATTTGCCATATGACTTTCCAGAGCTGAGGTGGTCGGATCTTCTTGGTATACATCATCTTGGAGTGTGGTTTCGAGAATTGCACGAAGAATTGAGAGGGTAGGGGTTGTGACAACATCACCTAGAAGTTGAGTTAATATATGGTTTTGCAGAAGAGGATATTGAATCCAAACATACTTCGAAAATCAAATTCAGCAGGTCCAGGTTGATTCCAGGCAATAGAAGTTGATCGTAGGAGGGAGAACACATCATCTAGGGTATTCTTCTCCGAGTGCCGCTCCTTTTTTAGCAGGGGTAATACCGCAGTCTGTGTACTTTGAGCACGCAATGATTGTGATTGGAGAGCTTTCCATGTTGCTGGTTGACTTTTATGCAGATGGAAGGAATGCAGAAGAGCTCTCTTGAGTAAGCGTATGCGTGATGCCATGATCTCCAATGGACCCAATGCAGAGACAGGGAAAGATCAGTACTTGCAAGGTTACCACGGTAGTCGATCTTTGTGCAAAAAGGCTGATTAAATAGCAATATAGGAAGGCCTGAACGCCCACCTCTGGTTCCTGCATTTGAGAGCCATGCACACCAGCTGTTGCTGTGAATCCAACCAGTATTTTAGAGTTAATGATTTATGAACCACTTCTTCAGATCAGCTCAAGAGAAACCTTGTCTCTTGGCTGCTTGGACAAGCCTTGCATTACTACAAATAGAGAAGCTGCTAACGCATGCCCTATCACAGAGAACTCAACTGAGTCACATCATCCTCTGGGAAATCTCCGGAGGACGCCATGCCGTACTCGTAATTGGAGCAAATCGGGAATCGGGCTACTATCCCAAAATCACACACCTTGGCATGCGATTCCATGTCTCTTTTAAGTACAAATTCCGACTGGTCCGAAGTGCCTTGCAGAAAACGATGTTGTATCGAGGATGTAGACGCGTCGTTCTAAGAAGGGTCGAGCTGCGCTGGTACACATCTCATTCGCCACGGTTGCCTGGCCCATCTATCGAAACTTACGTGAGATTCCTTGCATCTCGCTCCGAGGGATCCATGGTTTCCATGTGATTTGCAGGCATGCGAATAGAGTGGGGTCTGAGCAGCGGCGCAGCCCAGATTCCTGTTCAGGGAGTGCGAGTGCGAGTGCGGGGTGGAAGAAGAGAGAGTCGTTGCGAACGGGTGTAATGCGTTTCGTGAGAGCCATGGTTAAAAATGAGTGAGTGTACTTTAATTCATTTCCTGCCTCGACATTCGTGCCAGATGAAGCCATTCCAAGTCCTCTTTCGAAGAGGAAAGGATATGATGGGATACGGATGCACGAAGTACGAAGTACGAAGACGCCATTTAACGTGCTTATGGCTCGGGAGTCCTCCTTTAGCCGAGGAGATCAAGGTAGTAGCCAGGATTGTTGAGGAACGATGCTGGTTGGTGATCGTCGACTTCATCTCGGCGCTTAACATAGTAGTAAAGCACTTACCGGTGACCAGGTCAGCCCTAGATCTGTCGGTGAGAAGGAGCTGAAGAGCAAAAGAGGCCTTCTTTGCGACTCCGACCACACTAGAATGCAAGTGCAGTCAGCTTGGGGGCAGAAGGATGTGTCCAATGAGGTTACCCCACTCATGCCTGCTCCCCTTTTCCCCCTGCAGCAGAACCCGAAGCGAAACCCCACTTCCCATATTTTGGACTTTATGGATCTTGACCGTTTCCCTCCACATTTATCCCAGCCAGTACCATCGATGCAAATTCCTGCATCCTCCGAGACGGCATTTGGCCTGTTTGCAGAGGCGGAAATGGAACCCCGAACCTGCATGCAAGAACGCCCAATGTTGCCCTTATGGACAGCGACATGGCCACACGAGCCCACACTGGTGATAGTTTCTCCGGGTCATGGTCTCATCTTCGAGTAGGATATACTAGCCACTCAGTGTCGGCCAATCACTCCCCCCTGATGAATGCAAGCTACGACACTTTCGGGGCCAAGGAAGGAGGTATCTCGGCCATCAGGTTCAGGATTACCAACGGTTTTCCGCGCCACAAGCTCAAAATTCTCTTCGCACTCTAACTCTACTCAATGTTTCCCGGCGCAATCGTACTTTCGCTGCTTTGTTTACTTCTGCAATGGGTGTTTTTGAAGAATGCACCGTCAAGGAGTGCGAAATCTTATCCGATTTTGAGAAGGGTCACTCTTCAGGTAGTTCGCAAAAGTCCCTTCAAAACTTGTCGTCAAGTGACGAGAAGCTGTCACCGGATTGGGACGTGGCAGATCTGGGAAATTCTACACAACTCGAACAGCCAACGAGCCCAGCGGTGAGGAAGGTCTTGGATGAACTCGAGCTGAGACTCGTGGATAATGGCTATGTCAAATGGAGAACAAATGCATCAGCACATCCACGAAACTGGACTGCAGCCAGGAAGACTTACGATACCGGGCTTGTGCTTCTACTGGATCTCTTTACGTGTGTAAATGAATCTCTACCACGACGCCTCAATGCTGACGATGGTCAGGACCGCTGTTAGCACCGCTGGAGTACGCTCTTCCCACATATGTGAGTCCGAAGGCTAATGTTTGTAGCCTCCCGTGGCCGAATTTGCAAGATTTGAATATGGTTTAACTCATGTCGTCGCATTGGTTGCGTTTGGAAGCATGTAAGAGCTACCCTGCTCGAAGTTCCTCTCTCTCTCTAACTCACCAAGGTACCAATTCGGGCAAGCATTCGGCGGTGTCATCTTCCCACCTTACTCCGAAGCCTTCGGACGAAAATCAGTATACATTTCAGCATCACTGATTTATTGCATATCATGCATAATTGTGGGACTTACGCCATCTGTCGGCGGTGCTGTTGTAGGTCGCTTCATCTCGGGATTTACATCTGCTGTGCCTTCGATTATCGTTTCGGGAAGTATTGAGGATATGTTCAACATGAAAGAGCGAGTATGGCTCATCTACGTCTGGGCGTGTGCCACTACAGGAGGCCTTCTGTTAGGGCCCATCTACGGATCATATTTAGGAGCTACTATCGGGTGGTAGGTATCAAGAACCCACAGTCGAACACACACTAATTCCGCGACCTCAGGAGATGGGTGTTCCATATAGCTGCCATTGTAATGGCGATCTTCACCGTCCTTCTATTATTCATCAAAGAAAGCAGGGCAAGCCGCCTCCTTGCCAGACGCCTTGAGATCCTCCACGAGAGAACCGGCCTCAACCATCTCCGCATCAACAACCCCGACCACACCCCCAGCTTCCAGACCTTTGTGAAAGTTGCTCTCCGCCGCCCCGTCCAACTCTTCTTCACAGATCCCATTGTCTTTGTCGTATCAATTATGAGTGCCGTAGGCTGGGCCTTAATCTACCTCTTCACACAAGCCATCCCTGTCATCTACCACGGGTTTGGACTTTCAAGACAGCAATCCTCCCTCCTATTCCTAGCCATCCTTATAGGAATCTTCTTCGGGATCTTGCCCCGTATCTACGACCATGGCGTGCTCAAGAAACGATCTGCAGACGACTCTCCTCTGCATCCCGAAGATAAGTTGATGGGCTTCGCATTTGCAGCTCCAAGTCTCGCGTTCGGGCTGTGGTGGCTCGTCTTGACGGTCCCTCCAGCTTCAAACTTACCTTGGTACGGGACAATTGTCGGATTAATCCCCATTGGATTTGCTACGAACGAATTCGCCTGCACTTTATCCGGATATCTGGCAGATACATACACGATCTACGCATCCTCCGCATTTGCCGCAATGTCTTTCCTGAGAGCTGTGCTCGGCGGGCTATTCCCGCTGATCGGGGAACCGATGTATACCACCCTAGGCTCGAATTGGGCGACTGTGATTCTAGCTTGTATAGCAACCATATTCTGTGCCACGCCTGTATTATTCTTAAAGTTTGGGAGAAGGATTAGACAAAAGAGCAAGTTTGCGAAGTATAGTCTGAGGGTAAATAAGGAGACCCAGATCCAAGATGATAATGTGGAGTAGGGAAACACTTCGGGAAAGGAACAATTATTTGTATTGAGAATTGAAAGCTAGCTTCTTATACACTCATTTGTGATCCCAAATTTTCAGGAACATGTGGAAAACACAGAGTTCCAATACGGTCGAATTATACACGCTGCCTTTTTACAGCTCCAATTGCCATCGCTCGTCTTCACTGTAACATTAGTATATAACTTCGAGTTCTGTTCTATGAATCGAGAGACCTTTGTACATAACATTCTCCAACGAAGGCACAATGCAGAATTGATTTGGGTAAAGTATCAAAGTGGATTGGTACGTATTCAGCTGTCGCTCTTTGAAGGATATCAAGATCCCTCTCCGCATCGACATAAACAATCGATTGAAGAACGAAGTCTTTTGTAGTAACGTCTTCTAGGAAGATGCTATCCAATCGCCTTTCTGGGGAGCAACGGGAACTAGAGCCAACATTCCATGATCATTCTTCTCTAGAGCTCTTCCTTGCAAGTAGTCCAGAAAAGGGGTGCAACTTGGGAGAGATAGTGACCAATGGAACCCCTCAAAAACTGTGCGGACCATGTCTATGAGACAATTCTCAAGGCTCTTTCAAAGCTAGACTGTCAGGTTTGTCCCTCCCGCTCCCAAAAATGGGTTCTCCATCTTCATCAAACTTCGCCCACTCGAAAAAGGTGCACCCTTCTTTCCCAGGAACATTTCCGGCATGGCACATCCAGAAGTACTTCCCCCAATTTTCCTTCTTCCTTTGGACGACTCTCAATATAGCTGGGACATCACATCTACACCTCGGAGTGAACCTGGGGTGCAATTTTGCCTTGTAGTCCCGATACGTGATATTAATTCTCTTGTTCCCTGAGATTGGATGTGGGTCAATGGCTTGTGCTGGAGCAATACTGTGCTTCCATTCCTCTTGCATCTCGGCGTGCATGACCAGTAGCGAGTTATGTGGGAGATGGATCGCGATTTGGCCTTGACCATCAGACTCTTCTTTAGACTTCTCTTTCTGTCCTTCATCTTGAGGGATGATACGCCTGACTCGGAACTCTCTAGCGACACCCAATGATATGGAACCTATGATGGCTCGAGGGCCAAGGTAGGTAAGCTGGTCGCTGTGATAGCCTACACTCTCGGCTCCACCATCATAGCAGTTGACAAATGCGGCATTGGGTTTCCACGGGTGTGGAGATTGATGCTTGAGCTTTACGCCGTCCGGGTAGTGATCCTTGATACGTTTTGCTATCTCGGAGTTGACTGCTTTTTGGACAATAGGAGAGACTTTTCGCATTTGAGGTGTGAGTTGTCGGACATCCTGGAGAAGTCAGAACTTGAATAAGAGGAGATAATATGATGCAGGGAATTAATGGAGGCAAATAAACTTGAGAGCAAGATATAGAGAAACCCACCGTAAGGAGTGCTCCATTATAAATGTAGTCTGTTTTCTGTACCTGCATCTCCGCCTGAGATTCAACATAGAAGCACGCTGTGTGAGGACTCTGGACCACATTGTCAAATAACTTGAAAGTCATTCTCTCAAATGTCGGAGCTTCTTTGAGAAGCTCTTCGAGTAAAGCACTCGCGTCTTCCGATGGCAGGAAATTGTGGATGATCGAGCAAGGGGTGTGCGCGGCGATATCAGCGGGATCGTAAAGATGCAGTGTCTTGCCCCTTTTAGATAGAAGCTTTGCTCGTTTTACTGGGCCATCTAATGAGTCGTTCTGGGACACGAAGGATGATAAAGAGCTTTGATATCCCGTTACAGCAGATGGTTTGCGCGGTGATGAGTCCGAAGGCTTTAATGACGTCGAAGCGGCCTCAACTGAGCCGTCATGTGCAAGCAAAACATCAAGAAGTACTTGCTGATCAAGAAACGGGTGCAAGGAGGAAAGCATAGCCAGCTTGAAGTCCGTAGACTCGTCGTCTGGCGCGCTCAAGGCGCTGATATCTTTGATCGTAGGTGGCGATTCCGCGGAGGACAGCTTCCTTTTCTTTCTTGAGACAAAGGCATCCATGGTGAACTTCAGCCGGGCTTTACTCTCAACCCCGTTTGCTCCTGACTGAGTGGAAATCCAAAACTCATTTTCGCCTCAAATCAACAATTTATAAAGGACTGTGATGGAAGTCGCAAATCGGAGGGCGTCATACAGACCCCGGCACTAACCAAGACAGCTAACTGTAAATAGTCATCTTAGCGAGCAGCTCCTAACATTTCAGTGCCAGACTTCCTACCCAGGCTCGCGGTGGATACAAGAAGCGGCAGTAATTAGCGACTGATTCCTCATCAAATATCCAAAAAAAAAAAAAAATTGGTGGCAACTTCATCTTTCCAGCTATACTTCTCCACCACGAAATTGTTAGAGCTGTTAAAACTTACATATGCATCATAAGAGCTTCGAATCTAATCAAAAGTGAACTTGGTTTATTTTTGCGATTTTTTGGGTGGATTAAATAAAGGCCGAAAATAGTGAGTTTTGGTGCATTCGCTAATTACTGCCGCTTTTGTGTCCATCGCGAGCCAGGATAGCGTTCTGCCGAATAAATAATCTCTAGTGCAGAGTCCTATCCTTATTTATCCTACTCCTGTGGCGAACATTCTAGTGAGAAAAGTTCCAGGTTGAGTGGCATTGGGTCACGTGATCTCGAACCTCAAGAATAAAAATGAACAGAGGTCCCCTGAATATTGGAAGTCGGAGGGGAGGCTGTATCCCTTTCTAATTAATTAAGTTCATCTGTGATCACTACTGAGAGAGCAAGCACCTATTCTATTATTGGGAATCATGTATGATGATTACTCAAGATTGGTTTCAATCCTACATCAGTACTGAAAACCCTGCCGAAAGCCACCCCTTACGCAGCTCTTCGATAGACCTCCGAAATGAAAGAAGTGCATTATAGCATAGCTTCCTAATACGAATGGCAGAAGAATGGGATAGACCAGAGACTGGAATAGCGGCGTGGGCAGCTTAGACCAATGTAGTAAAGTCACTGCCAGGAAGTGGAGCAGTCTCAGCAGAGGATTTGACTCGATTCTCCCATAGAGCAAGTTGGTAATTGGGTCAAAAGCCAAAGGTTAAAGCATAGGATTTCATGTGTCCTTCCAAGTTATCTCTATGCAAGTACTTGAGAAAAGTAGAGCCCTGCCCCAGGCGGCTAAGCCAGTTACGGTAAACTAGCAGGGGTTATTCTCTGTTAAGCTTCTCTCTGCCGGCCCTGGCTTGCAAGTGGAACTTTTAGAGGATGATGAGTCATGACGAGGCTGTGGAACAGTAGAGGGTAAAAATTGCATGTCGGATCTGGAAAAACTTCAACACCGAGCTGGTCACGATTCTCCCTACACCGCCTTCCACAAACGAATTGCACTTGCAGTTCTGCCTGGCACCTCGGCTGTCCACAGTCGATCTCTCGTGAAAACAAACAAGATCTTTCAGGAGAACAACCATCACCGCAAAGATGGAATACCGCACCACCGGCTATAGTGGTTATGCTGTTAAATACTCTCCCTTCGTCAATGACCGTCTTGCAGTTGCCACCTCTGCGAACTTTGGTTTGGTTGGCAATGGACGTCTTTATATTCTCGGGCTCACGGCGAACGGCATCATCCTTCAAAAGCAGTATGTTGTTTACTCTTTGCTCCTTCCTCCCTGGTGCTCACATGCAAGGACCCGGGGAAGCAAACTAAGGGAGTGAGCTAATAAATCGACAGATATGATACCCAAGACGCCATCTACGACACCGCTTGGTCCGAATTGAATGAGAATCAGGTTGTTGCAGGATGCGGTGATGGCTCAGTCAAGCTCTATGATCTCAGCACCCCAAGCAATCTCCCTGTCCAGAACTGGCATGAGCATGCTCGTGAGGTTTATGCTACTTCCTGGAACCTAATTACCAAGGACACTCTTGCCACCAGTTCCTGGGATGGTACTATCAAGGTGGTATGCGTCTACCCCGCGATCTCCCCGCGATTTGAGCATTAAACAAAGCTAATAGCACTTGATAGTGGTCCCCACAACGTCAATCATCGATCCTCACCCTCCCAACCCACTCCTGCACCTACTCAGCTGCCTTCTCTCCACACTCGCCTTCAATCATCTCTTCCGCCACTTCAGACAGCCATATTCGAGTGTTTGACCTTCGTACACCGGCTTCTGCTTCCAACCACTTGGTTCAGTTGATCCCAATTCATGGTTCCGCACCCGTTCCCGGCTCAGCCTTCGTTGCTAACCGCCCGCCCCCAACTCAACCGGCTGAAGCACTTACCCATGATTGGAATAAGTACCGTGATACCGTCATTGCTGTTGCTGGCGTCGACACCGTCATCCGCACCTTCGATCTTCGCAATTCTCGCCAACCCATTGCCCAACTTCGAGGTCATGAGTACGCTGTTCGCCGCTTGGCTTGGTCTCCTCATCTCAGCGACGTCCTCATGAGCGGTTCCTACGACATGTCCGTAAAGATTTGGTCGGACGGAACTGCTGTTGGCTCTTATGGTTCTCACCCAGGTTTGCGAAGTGCTCGTGAGCTTGGTTCTATGGAGGCTCATACGGAGTTTGCTTGTGGTGTTGACTGGTGCCTCTTTGGTGCCGAGGGATGGGTCGCTTCGGCCTCATGGGATTCTCGGGTCTTGGTCTGGGATGTCCGCACCGTCATGCGACCTCACTCTTACACACAAAATTAATTTCCCCATGTAATCCAGGACAATGGGCGTTTAGAGCATTGCATACGATCGGCGTTTGTGACTTCGGATGATACCATTTGGAGTTCTGGCGTTTACGTGGCTCGTTAAATTAGATAGAGATATTCGAAATGGATAATCTTCTATCGACCTCATCTGCTCAGGCAATTTCATTGCCAGTAAAAGCTACAAGCTCGGGAGGCGTAACTGGACAAGAAAGCGCGAATATCATATCCAAAGACTCTGTGAATAACTCTGATGGGCCGCCTAGAAAGAAGTTCCGAAAGCTGTTGACTGCAATTTCCCAAGAACTCGCTGTTTGCAAGTCAATCAAAGAGCTACTATTATCGACCGCGATCTTTCATTGTCATAGCGCGTTCTTCTCCTGGTCATCAAAAGAAAAGCGCCCAGATCAAGGCAAATGCTGATGCTTTCCTGCTTAATGCAAAAGAAGTTATTGTACTTAGGGAAAATATAGAGCTTGTATCATTCTATATCCCTGACTGGGAGGTAACAAGCTAGTTTCCAATACCGGGTTCCGTATACAGGAAAAAGTCCAAGAGACCCGCCACTATTGCAATAAGTGAACTTTGCAAGAGGTTCTTCAAATTCGATACGGGTTATCATGTTGTTATGGGAGTCTCCGGGATCGAAGGTTACTCTATCTCTTTGAGAGCATGGAAAGATTTCTATTTCTCTTACCCCTGGATTGACATTTTAGTCATCATTGACGAACAGTTGGATCGTCCTGTATCCTTGCCTTCAGCATGGGTTCACCTAAAAACTAGGAAGTTCTTGATATTCCCCTTACGAGATCTGATCTCTTCAATCGACGGACAGGACCACTCAGGAGCCACTGCATCATATGTCACGGATATACAGAAGGCATTTGAGGCTCGTTATGCATTAACGAAATCGAAAACCCTTGGTAGGAATGGAGACCGGAGAAAGCAGTGGATGGAACTTGAACTTGGAGTGCTCAAGTGTCCGGTCTGCAATAGTAAATACCAGGACACATTGATTGGAAGAGCAGCCTTCATTCAGCATTGCAAAGATAATCACGGAAACTTGATGCCACAAGGACCCGGATACCCCTTGCCAGGATGTGGGGCTCATAGGCTCAAGGACCAGAACAGTGTCAACATGCACTGCGACAAACATCTCTCCAAACTTATGGGCGTTAAGGTATCAGACGTCTATAGTAACACTTATTCTGAAGTGTTCAAGCATCGTTGTCCCACCGAAAATTTTCGTGCGCGTATATACTAGAAGGAACATGTCCATTTATTACAGCACCTGTTTCTTTATCACGCTCATTGTACTGACGAAGCCTTGGCGTACCTGGGCAAATCTTTGAATGGAACAGACCGTCCTTCCAGTATTTCTATTACTAGGATGGCAGAAAGCTCTTTGGTCTCATCAACTCCTCTGGCCGAACGTGAAGATGAAGAGATAGAGGAGACACAATTTGATGAAGATGTTTCCGCCGATCTCGAGAAGAGTAGACAGCTGTTTATCGCTTCTGTCATGCCTACGCCAGTTGTTCAGCCCGTCCAGCGTACTCACTCCAAGAGGAAGTCACGCAATGATGGGGTGGATCCGGACAGTTTAGAAGATCCGGAATTCTGGGTATGAGGAGATCTTGATCACGACGGTTAACGTAGAAGAACAAGCATGGAGGCTGGATGTTGGTATGTCAGAGAAGACTTGCAGAATGGAGAGAAGATTTTTGAAGTTGTATGTTTCTCTGGAAGAGATCTAGGGATTGTTATGCCATGCAGATCATGGATGTATTTTACGAATATTATGCCTTGTACTATGGCTTTATATGTACATGGCTGGTACCGTACTATATCATTACTACTGCCAGCATCGGAACATTTACCATCCCCAGTTCTTTCTCCACCCATGCCTACCCCACCCATGCTTACCCCAACCGTGGCTATTGTCAAGTTAGCATGTATTCCTAAATCAGCAGTCTTGAGCGGAGGAGCTGGAGAGCTTGGCTCGGCGCTTCCAGACAAAAGAGCTGCACTCTAGTATGAGATCCAACTTACTGGTGATGTGAATGATCATCATCTGAATCATCCGAGTTCTCAGAATCGTCATCCCCTCCGTCGTCATTGTCAGAGTTATCTCCTCCTGGATTATCTCCCGAATCGTCTCCCGAGTCGTCTCCTCCCGAATTGTCTCCCGAATTGTCGTCTCCATTGTTATCCCCATTGTCATCCCCATTGTCGTCCCCATTGTCGTCCCCATCATCTCCATTATTGTCCCCATTATTTCCATTATTGTTCCCGTTATTTCCACCTGTTGTAGTCCCGTTCCCTACACCAACAGTAGTCGGGCCCGTGATTGTAGGTGCCTTCGTCGAATTCTTGAACGCATCCACAATCCCCTCATATGCCGGATGCTTTGTGAAATTCGTAAACCAGAGCGCGGCTGACCCGTACCCAGGAAAGACGCCTGGAATCCAGGAGTTCTGCCTTTAATTAGCCCTTTCCACTATCTCAGGAGAAACGAAAAAGAGGACTTACAGGGTCATAGAAATCCCACACCGTAATCCCAACACATCTCTCAACCTGCAAGCAAGCTCCCGTAGTATTCTTGTAAACTTCACTCTGACTAGCTAAGTTCGTAGCATTTTCCGGCTCCTGAAGCCTAACATCCAACTCCGTAACCGCAACATCGAGTCCCATATCCGCAAAGGCCTTCATATTCGCAATCTGATCATCGAGCGTTGGACTTCTTCCTACGGTGAAATGGCTCTGCAGCCCCACCCCATCAATCCTAATGCCATCATCTTGGAGGAACTTGATGATATTGTTGCGAGCAGCAGTAGATTTGTTGCCCAAGCGCTCAATGTTGTAGTCGTTGTAGTATAGCTTGGCAGTAGGATCAGCGGCGGCAGCAGCTTTGAATGCGATCTTGATATAGTCGGGCCCAAGGACGGTGAGGAATGTGTCGTTGCGGAAGGTACCGTCGTCGTTCAACGCTTCGTTTACTACGTCCCAGGCGTAGCATTGGCCGGCCCAGTGCTTGGCTTCGGTGGTTACATGGTCGATGAGGGCGGCGGTGAGGTTCTCTTTTGTCCAAGTGTTGTTGTCGACTTCGGAGCGTTAGCGAGATTCTTGATGAGATTAAAGAGGAAAGAGGGGAGGACATACCCCATGGTGCGAGCTGGGAGTGCCAGACCAGGTTGTGGCACCGGAGAAGCTGCTTGTTCTTCTTTGCAAGATCAGCAACAACTGAGCCCATTGAGAAGTTGAAGACCCCTAGTTCTGGCTCGACTGCGAACCACTATTCCCATTGGTCAGTTTTCTCTCACTTTCCTTTCAACACAAATTCCCAAATTCTAGATGTTCTGAGCAGGGATACGCACCTTCATTCCATTAGAAGGAGTCAATTGACCAAACTCGCTGGTGTTCGACAAGATCTGCACGTATTCCGTGACATTTAACTCCCCATTATCCGTCGCAGTCCCAAAATACAGCTTTCCAGCCGCCTTTGCCAGATCATTGAGTTGCGCAGAAACGAGAGGGACAGCTAGCACCGCAGCTAAGACTTGAGCTTGGAGATGCATCTTGACTGACCGCTTGCTTGGCAGTGCAAGTACAACTCGAATACAGTATCAATTGACGAACTCACGCATGAAACAACCAAATACAGCAAGATATCAAGACAAAGACATTATATATCTTAAAGCGGAGAAGAAGACTGCATCCGCCAGGCCGAGATCACCAGCACATGAGCTGGAGGTAATATGGACCTGCGTCGTCACTCTCTCAATGGGTACTTTAAGCCGCGCTCCCGATTCCAACACGTTGGCGTGGGAAACAAGCGTAGGCTCAATCTCCATCCTCGTAAGACTTTTGCCTCTGCGCCAGCGAGTGGATAAAGCATCGATCTCGATCTCTTCTCCTATATTGTGGCTTCGTGTGCCGATTTTGGTGTCATTGAGGAGAAGACAGTTTTCACCGTGGACGTCCAATCGAAAGTGGTTTCGGGTCCCAGCTTGAGATGAAATTGATTGCGAGAGTGTGTGATAAAGCGGAGTTCCGAACACGTAAGAATGTTTCTCCAACATTGCAAGCTAATTTGTTCCTTGTGCCTGGCCGGATAAAATGCAAACTTGGGGTAAATATGGGGACCAGAAGTCGGGGAGACCGGGGGATGCATAACCTAATTCGTGTAACATGCCAAGAAAGAATTGTATTGCCGAGGGACAGGCGGCTTGGAGGTGTAGGCGATGTTTGCTGTAAAGTAATAAGAAACGAAAGAGATGATTAAGCCTGAAGTATCATCGCCTTCTGTCCCTGACACTTAGCCTGTGAGATCCGAATGTTTCCTCATGGCACGGCTCGGAAGAACGATTCATCCATGAAGTCCAAATAAAGCAGAGATGAGATGCGGCTCGGTCCAGAGACCTTGGAGAAAGTAGAGTTGAATTACTGTTGTGCTAGTCTGCAAAGGACATCTAGCAAAAACCCAGACGCCCCTAGAACGCTCTGCAATGATCTACCTAACCGGTGCCGGAGGCCTGAACGCCATCTGACTATTCGTACATGCCATCCTCATTTTTATACACCCGACACAAGAAAATATGGAACAAGAGCCAACCCATGCCAGCCGTCTAATGTACACAATTCACAAATGTTAGACCATTAAAAGCTCGCCTCCTCGCGGAATCTCGATCCCCCTCCCCCACGAGCGCCTCCCCGTCCACCTCCACGTCTGTCCCCTCCAAACCCGCCTCCACTTCCTCCACGGTTCGAAAAGCCACCACCTTGTCTTCGGTCGCTGAACCCACCTGAACGGTCTCCAAATCCACCGCGGCCTCCGGCACCTCTGTCGCCGTACGATGATTCGCTATCAAAAGAATCAAAATCGTCTCGCTCCGCGTTCCCAATGTTCATCCCTGGTACTTTTGCTAGACCCATTCTTTGGGCAGTGCGCGGGGAAACTGCCGGAGGCTTTTCATAACCCCAACCGTATCTAGTCCATTGATTCAGAGCCTGCAGCTGTCCAACATTTCTAGCAGCATGTCCTAACGAGCCCATATAGGCTGCTTCCTTCGTTCTGCGATCGACCATCTTTGTTGCGTCGGCGACTTGGCTCAAGGTTGTTGCCAATGATTTGGGCAACTGAGCATCTTGTGTCATATCTAGCTGAGCAGCGTCCAAGGTCTTGTCGGGCGTAATTGGCAAGCCACGCAGTCTATTGCGTGCTTCTCTAACTTCAGCCTGATTGATAATAAGCCATCCTTCTCCTGCCTTGTCTCCTCGTCCAGTTCTGCCAATTCGATGAATGTATTGCTCCTTGTTAGGAGGAAGGCCGAGTTGAATAACGTGAGTGACATTGGGGAAATCCATACCACGGGCAGTTACATCAGTAGAGAAAAGAATAGCAGATTTCGCTCTCCGAAAACGATCAGATGCTCGCGTACGCTCCATTTGAGTAAGTTGACCGTGCATCACAGAAACCTCAGCTGGGTATAAAGGGTGCTGTCCCCACATACCACCTCCTTCGCTTTTCAGGTTGTCGAAGATGCGGTGAGCAAGCTGGACTTGGGTTGTTGCAGAAAAGTAGACGATTGCTTTGAATGGCTTCGCTGCAGGGCCATTGGTCTCAGCGTCTTGGGCAGCTTCAGCAAGGCCGCGTTTGCACAATTCCAATAGAGTTGGCATATAATTCTCCAGTCCGGGAACCACAGCTATCTTCTGAGGAACCTTCTCGTGAGTTGCAAGGTCACCTTCCTTGACGGTCTGAACAAAATGAAAATTTGGCTTTAATGTTCTTCGGACCAGATGCATAACTTCTTTCGGGATGGTCGCTGAGAAGAGGAGTGTTTGACGATCAACCTGGTTGCGATTGGGTAATAAGTTCATAATTTCCTCGATATCCTTGGAGAATCCATCATCCAGAAGTCTGTCCGCCTCGTCGAGAACCAAAGTCGTCAAGTTGGGTGCTCGAACCCCACTGTATTCGTCCGACAAGAGATCTGTCAGTCTGCCAGGAGTTGCCACCAGTAAATGACAGCCCTCATATTGGGTCTTCTGAAGCATTTGTCTCTTGCTGTTGCCACCGGTTGCAACTTGCACCCTCAAATCCGTATTGTAGCAGAGCTTGCCCGCTTCAACAGCAATTTGTTCTGCCAATTCGCGAGTGGGAGAGATGATTATTGCTCGAATATCGGAGGCTCTGGCTCTGGAATATCGCTTTCGAACGGCAAGATCAGGGTTACTTCGGAGGATGTTCTGGATCGTTGGGACGAGGAAGCCAAGGGTTTTACCAGTACCGGTTCTTGCTTGCGCAACACTAGTTGAAGTCAGAATAGTTGAATAATCCTCCGCGGAGATATGTACTCACATATCAGTGCCTTGTAAACCTTGGTTGATTGTCATCGTCTGGACCTCCGTCATGGTATGATGGCCCATGCCCTTTGTAATCTCACCGATGACGTTCGGATGTACCATATCTTGCTCAACCAATTCCTGGAACTTGGTGATCTCCTTGAACGATGCTGGCTGCTCTATCGAACCATCTTCAGCAAACCTTTGTACACTCTTAGCCGCAGAGGCTTGGTTCATCAATGTTGAAGAGACATGGAGCCATCGCGCTTCGATCACCGGCCTCGCAGAACTTTTCACTGAAAGGGAGAGTGTTGATGGTCTCGTGGATGGTGTTCGGATTATAGGAGTTGTTGCACGAAAAGCCTTCGTTATCGAGGCTGGGCCTCTTCTGCAAGCATTAAACATCGTCGATTTTAACACTCAAAAAGCCCAATTGAAACAAATGTATTAAATTGGACAAGATCGAAAGGTAGAATCAATACCAGAAGGAATGTGGATGAAAATCGCGAGCTAGGGTTGCTGTGGAAAAATCTCATGAGATTGTTATCGGGCACTTTTTTTCTGAAGCTAATTTTGTGCCTAGTCTTCTTTGAGACCGTACGAGAATACGACGTCACGTGACTGGGACCCCTATTCCATGATGGGAAACTTCTTGTTATTCTCGTATATTTTGCGCTTTCAAGTTTATGTGTGAAGAGTGTATTCATTGGTTGCCTCATCCGAGTCTATATCTAATTCCAATATATAAATCTATAAACACCTCATATATCCTGGGTATCATCAAGTAAAATGCAACGTTCTGGTCTCAACATCAAATGCACCCACGATTTATCTCCTCTCCGGTCCCTGCGATCTTCTCGGAACAGCGCCAATAATCACCATGCCCTCGCCGACACCTTCATGAATACCGCCAGTAACGCCCTCTAGGAACCATGCTGCCGTCTGCGCAATCATCTGCCCCACCTTCCCACCGCCCATCCCATAAATCGTTGTCGTAAAGCTCATCCCAGTCTTGCCAAGTGAGTCCATCGTTTCTATTCCTTGACTAAACAGCTTCTCCGAGATCTTGTGTTCCCGTTCATATTGGTATGCAGCACTGAGAAGGTACTTCAGATAGGGAAGAATGAACTGGAACAAGATGAATAGTTGGACAATAGTTGAAGCAAGCGTGCGATGTAAAAGTGACGGCTGGTCGCTCGGAGGAGAAATCATGTGGGTATTATAGCCCGGGTTGATATCCAAACGCAGAGGCTCGACCACACCAGGTGGTAGAGCAACCCGGATACTCAATTGTTCTTCTGTCGACATATCACAAGGTAGGGCTCGGAGCAGGTAGGTAATGGCGTGGAGGTAGACCTGTCTGGCAAAATTCGCATTCCCAAATCTGGCGTCTTGGGATATTGTGGAGCACTCTTCCACGGCCAAACTAAGGAGATTGAGACCTAGAATTCCTCGTTAAAAGGGTTCACCGAAACGTGAGAATTTGCTTACCTTGATTTGCAAACTTCCAGCCTATCCCGCTTCGACTTTCCGTCAGCTCCATCCCGGATGCCTGCCTTCCCTTGCCGGTACTCGTCTGTGGCACATCCTCATCACTTGAAGTCGAGAGACTCTCCACAAAGTACCCCGCAATATCTTCTCCACTTGCCAACGTCCCAGCGCCACTCAACACCATCGCAGATGTATATTCTGGTGTTCGAGCCCCAGAAGCAGGTCTCGAGGCCGCAGATTTTCGCCTTGTGGCGAGCCCATACATCGAGACGGACCGCCTCAGTGAAGGGAGGCGGGGTAATCGGGATTGGACCGCAGATGGAAGCATGGAGTATAACATTGATGCTTCTTTCGTTCGGGGTGCAAAGTCGGCGGAGAGTGGTCGGTTGCGAAGCGTAGCGGAAATATCTCGCTGTCGCATCTGCGCCATATCTGTCAATTGTTGTGATGAGATATTTCAGCTTCAAACGGATGAATCGAAGGTAATTTGAGGGGAAATTCGCCAGCAAGAGTCGTAAATAAGGTTGATAATCAGAGTATCGAAAGCTCGAAGAGCAACAAAGAGGAATGCTATTTGCAGGACATTGTAGGCTTATACATCTTTTTCAGCAGCAAATAATCATATGTGAGGATCGTATCGAAGAGTAACGACTCTCAGAAGAAACGAGAGGCAAATTCATGTGCGTATGCGATAAGAAATTCGAGAATGGGGGTGAAGTATGCTGGGGATAGGCGTGAACATCCCTGTCGCTTTGCATGTGAACCAATAGCTGCAACATGTGAAAGCGTGGGCGCCTCACGTGACTGTCTACTCAAAGTACCAGTGCGAGGTCGTCATTAGTGTCAAGTATACTTGATTCGAGTTCTCATTTGATAAAACATGGTGCGAAGAGCATTTTAATCGTGGGTTAGAAGGCCAATGAAGGTCGCCTTCTACCCCTTTAATTAGCGAGACGACTTACCTTAGCTGTATCATCAAGGATGATCACAAGATATCTTGCGAAAGCGATGAGTCGTAATTATTCTATGTAAAGTCTCAGTCAAGCAGGAGCAGTCCTAGCAGTCACATCCCTTGCTTCCTTATCGTCGTCTTCAAAATCATCCATAATTCTCTCACCTACGGACCCCGTTTTCCTCAACCTCTTTTCCCACGGCGATTAATAAAAGGAATGGGCATGAGCACAAGTGCAAAGAATCCAAGCCAGAAGCCTGTCTATCTGTAGCTTAAATTTTCGAACATTTGAGTTCTAAATCTCTGTCGAAGCCAACATTGTTTCAATGCCCGGATTGCATAATAATTCATTGCACCACACTTCGTTCTTCATCTCGCGCTAGTCCCATGTGAACGTAGACTTTCGAAGCAGCGGAAATTCATCATCAGCTTCGCGGTGCACAGATATCTTGTCCCAACTCAAGGGACTTCCTTTCCATTCCCAGTCCTCAAACCCGGAATCAGAGCCATCTCTCGAATAAGAAACTTCCGCAAAGCTCTCTTTATTCTCCCCTAGAAGCCAAAATTGTCATAGCTTCATCCCATTCTTTTCTAGTCTTAGCACAAGTGATCCATTGTTCGCGCAATGGCTTGACCAATCTCCCTTTCACACCCTTAACAACACCATCAAGTCCAAACTTCCCATTTTTCACATTCTCATTCAGCATCTGCAGCGCTTCCGAATCCCAAATAGCGATCAAAGGCTCCAATAGGCCGCCTTCGTTGACGAAACACGTGACTGGTGATTGATATTCGAGAATGAGCTGTTGAAGCGCTGGTGGAGGAAGAAGAGGATAGTTGCAGGCAAAAATGAGCCATTTGGCATCAGGATAAAGTGAATGAGCAGTAATAAGGCCAGCTGCAGGGCCAATATCCTCTTCCTGCGCGTCCACTATGGGCTTCAACTCAGGAAACGAGGGGTGGTGATGCTCATGATCATGCTCATGCTCATGGTGCTCAACTTTGTTAACAGCTCCGGCCCGGGCGACGATATCCTTCAGCACGGTTTCAATGCCCTTTAACTGTGTCTCATCGTAGACAGAGAGATATATTGTCGAGGCTGATGGGACTGCACTGTGCAAGGTTTCCAAAACATGCTCTAAAGCCAGCCGGCCATCCGGGAATCGGGGAAGTTCCGTTAGGGTCCCTATGCGAGAAGATCCGTCCCCAATGAGTAGCAGTACCTTGAGGAGTGGCCCTTTGGCGTCATACTCCATTTCGATGTTTGTGATGAAGAGAGAAAGAAAGCCGAGCTTCGCTGACGTGGGGGGAAACTAACTCCACGTGACGTGTATTACATTGCTTGCCCTCCCTCCCTGGAACAACGTCCAACAGAACCATTTATTCAATTAGAGGTAGCTTGAATTATCATTTCCGAGCCTTTGCTGTATTGGTACATCCGTTCCACAACCTTTCAAATTTTCAAACTGCAAGTAACGTCTTAGGCTCAGGTCAACTACTTCCAAGAAAAAGTATCTGAGGAACTGCCTTTCTCTCTCACTTTCATTTCAATTTCATTTCAGTGCGATCGATTTATGCCATTTACTCTACATATTGATCCTAGGTAGATAAACTCTCCGAGACAATATGTAGTCACCATTACTCAAGTTCTGTTCTACACCAGTCTAGCTAGTCAGACCCTGAAGACGATTTGCAATGTCAGAAACATAGTTGTCCGTGGCCCCTTTTCCATCAGAGAGATTCTGTAGAAAACGTCAAAAAGTCATGCTTGGTAGTGGATGTCACTAGTGACTCACATTCGGGTCCATTGTACCAGAGTTGTAAAGACGGAGAGCCTGGTAGATTGACTCCGCCGAGTCCTGGTTGCCAGTCTGCTCCAAATTTGCCTTGAAGTGGTTCGTGCCAGCGACAACCATAGACGTTATTTGGTCCTGTTAAAACCAATTAGCTCCTTTCCAACCATTCATGCTGCATTGGGGATATGAAATACCTGTGTCAAATTGTGTTGCCCAGGGAACGCAGGACTATCTTCACACTGCATCAAACCTCCAGTGGGATTGTTGTCCTGATCATTTGGAGTCCCAACACCAACATTGCCGGTACTCTCCTGCATGATGATACAGAATATCACTCGCTCTTCAACGCCGAGCTTAGCAGCTTCGAGGACTGCATTCCAAATAAATCCAACGTCCTGTCCACTGTCACCAGTTTGCAGCATTTCAGCTTTGTTGGCGTTAAAGATAGTCTCGAAGTCTGTCCAAGTACTCATAGGAGGGAAAGACGAGGCAGGGCCGGAGTAATATGTGAAACCCATGTTAACTTGAGAACCTGAAGTATGTAGAAAATTTGAATTCTGAGATTTGAGTATGTGAAGCAGAGAATACTCTTAAAACTTTGTGATGATGATGCCAACGGGAATGTCGTTCGACTTATATCCTTCAACGTCTTTGCCTTCAAGCTGTTGATTTGGAAGATGTACCCAATCAGGTCAACCATCGACAAATTGTAATGCAACCACAGTCAGATTGCATATGAATACCCACCCATAAGGATAAGTCACTACAAGGCAAAAATGTGGCAAGTTGTGTATTGTCAAATCGATGAATGCGCCGGTGGACATGTTACATCTGCATCTTACTCCTAGCATAATCATCGCCTCACAACTAATAGGCTAATACAAACGCCGCAGCCATCGGGATAAACATCTTGTTTGCCTTTGGGCATGAAGGTACGCAACTTTGGGCTTGTTCACTACAAATAGGGTAGCTGAGTGGAAGTGGTGATTTACAGAAAGTAGGATATGGGGAGGAGGAGCTTAAATCAGCATTGGCACGACAAGCGATAACCTCCCGCCATAGCGGATACTTTGCCTAAAGCGAGGTTGGAGAATCATCGAATGGCCTCAGTGCTAGGCAAACGTTGGAAAACAGCGCAAGAGTAGTTTCCACTTACTGTACATACCTCCCTCGGTCCTAGTCAATCTTACACCGGGATTCGTCTTTTGCCTCCATTGTATTGCCGAAAGGCCTTTCGGGTATGCGCAGATGATGGAGGTGCTTATTAAGAGCTTGCAGTAGCTCTAAAGCAAGACTGCGAAGTCGCCGACACCTGAAAATCACGGCATGGCAAACTTTTCAGCTTCAGCTCTTAGTGTTTCACTGCTATCGTATTTGGCTGCTGAAGCTACGATTTAATAACACGTGATTGCTTTAGATACCCTAAATTCTTAGTAAGTAGAAATACCTCATTTACGTTAGAACTGAGGCCCTCGCTAAAGTTAAGCTTCAACCCCTGAACCTCCACCTACCGACCTCTTTCAAATTTAAACAACTTGGACAGGGTCAAGTTGTGGTTAAAGCGAAAATGCTCAGCTTATTCTTCCATACTTTGTGACGGTCATCGAAGCTCGACTGGAATATTAAAATATCAATTTGTTGCCTTCTCGTAGTCCCCTGATCTCGCTTACTGTGGCTCTTTTCAGTGGCGGGATGACGAGCTTGCGAGGTGCTACGCAGCTCAACTATTTTGTCAGCCGAGGTGCTCCACGGCACCAATCTGCTTGATTCATGGACCTATGAAAAGGCAACAAATTATGTTCTTTCCATTTGGGATGGCTGCGAACAAGTGTGGTGATCTTGATAGCTCGAACAGCACCGGTTGAGAATGCGCTCTACTCACCTCGTTTGTCATCGTGCTTTCATATAGCACAGATGAAATTTTATTTAAGTACCTCACTTTGCCAAATAAGAGAGCTTCACGAACTCCTGCAACGCGAGCAAGATTTTGATTCTGAAGTGTATCTTGAAGTTCTCCCTTTCTCTCAACCAAGACTACATTTTGCTTCTGAGCATTCACATCAACAAGATGGCGTCAAGATTCCAGCTCCCTCTTAGATTTTCACAAGTAACTTCATCCATGGTGGTCTTAGGACTTTCAATTTATGGTAAATTTCCCCAGCCCCAACCCATCCCTAAACTCCAGAGCTGACTGGAGGAAAAGTTACCTACATGAACAACAAAGCTTCAAACTCCCCCTCGACTCAAGTTAATTTCTTGATTTTCGTGCCGTGCTTCTCAACCATCATGACATTGTACATGGAAATTGTCTACAAATTCGCACCAAATGGCAAGTGTCCCAATTAAATCTCTCCCGTGCAAAATCTGATAGCACCGACACGTCGAATTAACAATCTTCTAGAAGCTCATCCATATCTTCCATACCTGATCTTCAGTATTGAAGGAGCACTCTCCCTCTTTTATCTGGGAGGTTTCGTTGCTCTGGCAGTGTTTCTATCCCATCAGCAAATCTGTACAGGAGCCACATGCATAGCATCACAAGCCGATGCAGTGTTTGCTGCGCTCACTTATGTGCTGTGGGCGGCTTCTGCAACGATTCGAGGGATCGAGATTTCGGAGTTCGGAAAAAGGGTGGAACTGACTGATGAGATGAATGAGAAAGAAGTTGAGGAAGTTTAAGATAAAGAATCCCTGAATTAAACTGAGTAAGATGCACGGACGGAGAGATATAGGAAACTGTGGGATGATATGTTATTTAGGGGCAAGGTTCCGGATCATGTGTCGTCTATCAACAGACCATTGGAATGAGAACTACTGGAATTGCCAACTTCACTTGAAATAACGAGAATATAATGAGCTTTTTGCCCGCTAGATGGTCCTTCAAAAGTGCCCCTGAAATGACTTGTGATATCGTTTACAAGAACCATGGGTATAAGCCTACAAAATTATTAGCCGCTTGAGCCAATCTGAGTAATGGAAAAACAAAGAGGTCCCAGGCTTCTTTACCACTAAATACAATCGATCCATCATGAAGTCTCGTGTCAATAGCTGCTCGTTCTAATGGACCGCTATCTTTGGATACCATGGTAGAAGAAGTTAAGTGAGAAGTAGGCTTCATCACACCTGAGACTGGTCGATTACGGATTTTACGTCATCCAGAAGCATAAAAAAAATGTAAAATAAAACATTCTCTGGTCAGGAATCCCTGGTCTACAATTTTGACTCGTATCTCCCTCAAGTATTTCAAAGGCATAATACTGAAGTAAATTCACGAGCCCTTTTTGGTGCATTTTACTGATTGGAGCACCGAACTCATGTCCGTTTCCATCCATTATGAATATTAATCAAACCAGCACTGTCAGTGCATCATACCAGGCCACGATTGTTTACTGGTCAATTTTGCTACCTGCCATAGTGAACTTTTTCACTTTCTTATCACTGTGTTTAATAATCTTGTCAATATGGCTTAGAGTCGGTACTCGGCAGCAGAAGGAAGTTAGAGAAGCATTTTTGAAATTCATAAAATAGCCAGATCTCCAGGAATTACATGAGATACTTCTCGATATCTGTGTTGAGCATTGGCGTTCAAGAATCACAAGACTTGGGGATTGATACTTGCTTTCTTCAAGGATGATGAAAAGGGCAACGAATGGCTTTACGAGCATTGGCTGCAGATAAACGCAAGCAAAGCGGATGATGCGGAGAAGGAAGTGCCTGAGTCGGCAGGTGCATGTTAGGGACCTGGTACAAATCTGCTGGCAGATTATGGTGTGCCGCCAAAGGTACTCTAAATAAAAATACCAACCACGGGGTCTGAGCACGACTGAAGACTGAATTAACATAGACTATGACTTACAGGTGGAATAGAAGAAAAGAGGCAAAGGAAAGAAGGGGTTCATTGATGAGAAGGTCGAGAAGACTATTTGATGGGATCAAGTTGTAAAATATCAGAGAGCTATCGAACCATGCCAAGACTCTCGCCGGTCACCCATGCGAGTCCTCTGGATTCATCTCAGACATTTCACTCATTAGAAACACCTAAAAACAAGCAACAGCCGCGGCACTCGAAGTCCTTGTAATCCTCCTCTCTTCCAAAATCGCCACCAAAGTCATAACAGCCATAAGCCTTCACTCATCTCCCAGCCCTTGTCTGCCCTTCCTCATATCCAGAAAAGCGACCTTTCCCCTCTTGGACCACGCAAAACTAACATCCGCATAAGCTGCCACAACATCCCCAGTCTTGACTCTCACTAGTTTCATCCCCATACTATGATCCAACGCCCTCACCTCCGCCCCACAACTAATCTTCCACTCGAGCCTTTCCCTCTGCCCTTCTTGCTCCAGATATATCGAAAAGTAGCGCAAGACATGAAAGAAGCCTTCAGTTTTTAATGTTTCAGTAGGAGTGGCGCCGTAACGTGTTGAACCGAGCGTGATATGCGGTGTTGAGGAGAGCCATTTGAATTGCGCGGAGGCGAGGGACGGGGAAGCTCTGTTGGAGCCGTAGTGTAGAATTATGTCTGGGTTGCTGCGGAAAAAGGAATGAATTGAGATATAGAAGATGGGGATTGAAGTTGATTTTGAGGAGTGGGCAAAGACCAGGTGTGGTTTGGAGGATGGTTGGTAGATGCCGAAGGATAGGGGGAAAATGGACTTGTAAGGGAACAAAGATGTGGAGGATGAATTGCTGGTGAGCATGGAGCAAGTGGATATTTCGCAAGATGGACGCTCCATATAGATGGAATGAACAAATATTGTGATTTTGAAGTGGTAGGAAACTGCTGTAATGGAGAATCCAGGGGAGGCAACTGATCTGTTAATTTATTTCATTCAGAAAATGGCAAGAGCTTGGAGTCGAGATCCCTCACACAACTTTCATTCCATCATACAATTGCAAGTACTCGAAGACTTCACCAATAGAATAGCCTTAGAAGCTCGAAAGCTTCTACCGCTTTGCCGAAAACTGACTTAGTCCTCCTTTGGGTACCAGCTTTCTCCTGTCATGTGATGAAAAAGGCACTAACCCCGCGGTCAATGACACAAGGCTGAACGCTAGAAACAGAACAGCTTCTAGTGTACCAAACTTAACCGGAACTTTCTGGGCTTAGTCATACCTGGACAATATCCTCATTTGATTCTTGGGTTTGAAAGTTGATTCAAGCTTTATTCGTATCTCAATCAATTTTTGAGCGGATTTGGTTCTCGCATCATACATCTCCAGACAACAGGTCCCTTCGGCGTATTTGTGACCATATCCTCAATATCCTTCCATCCAAGTCGTGGATACAGTCCAGCACCAGCCTCCGTCGCCTGGAGATAGGTCTTGGCACCGGCATTATCCGCATCGTGGAGAAAGTGGTTCAGAAGACGGCTTCCTAGGCCTTTTCGGTGGTATTCCGGGAGCGTAGATATGACGTGAACAACTATAGAATATCAGAATTAGTTGCTTGATTAGATCCTAAAGTGATTGAACGTTTTCATTTGACCCGAAGACGACTAACGAAGTTGGATGTAGGCGAAAAGGTCCGAAACTTACAAAAATCTTCCTCGAAATTCAAATGTTTATCTTCAAAGTGCTCCATGTTCCCAAACCAATGGCCGAAAAGCTCAGCATTCGAGCCCTCAGGAAGTCCTGCTTGTTCTTCATCTGCGTTGACGACTTTTGGGGCGGGATACCGAGCTTTCAGGAAGGCAACTATTTTTCTAGAGAGCCTTAGCTTGTATGTCTCAGAAGACAAATGAACAAATAAGCACTTTTTAAAGGTGAAATATATAGTGAAATGTTGTGAATGGTGTCAAACTTACCCAGAGTCAGACTCTACCATCTTGAACATCTTCTCGCCCGGCTTGGAGAAATCGCCTCGAAGCCAGCCAGCCCAAAACGTAACTCTGTCTTCCGTAGCCACGGTTGGCATCAGTTGTGAAACGATGGGATCATCTGTGTAAGTCTTGTCAAGAACCTCTGCTAACTCGTCGATATCAGAGAAATTTGCTTCCTTGAGGTCGAAAGACATGGTGAAGGACTTTTGATCTTGAAACACTCGAATTGAACTGTTCTATTCAAGTGTGTTTCCAACAAAACAGAAAACCGCTAGAATTCTCTGAACACTTTTATAATCGACAAATGCATTGTCTTTGTTTATTCGCCTAAAACGCCTATGGCTAGCGGCTCGCAAGCTCGCAGAGTCGCCACCTACATTAGGCCAATGTAACCACAACTTCAGTTATCACCGAGATAGTGAATCAGTAGCTGTCGGCCGAACAGTCCGATCAGTGGCTGAGAGTGGCAGGGGAAAACAGTTGGTTTTCAAAGCCGGCTGAGTGGAGTCGCCGATGAGTAAGCTGTATCAAGCCGACCTCGGCGTCGCCGGGGAAATTCTACTTGAACGTAAATTGCAGAACAGAGTGATAAGCAAATAGAATACTATGGAAAGGGGGCAATGCTAAGTTAAATAATGCGCTTCCATATGCTTATAGTCATTGGGCTGCCTTGCATCGGAGTATGACTAGCTGCAATGAACTGATGGGCGTGGATTTCGGAGCGATACTAAGGATGGAAATTGAATACAGCCTGTTTGATTTGTCTTCAAAGGCAGTAGAAATAAAAGAAGCGCCAATATCCTAGTATCTGATCTTAATCTAGGCACCGGCATGCAGAATGTAACCTCCGTCAACAGCCACAGTCTGACCATTCAAGTATTGATTCGTCGCCACGAACAGCACAGCTCCCGCCATATCTTGATCTTTGCCAGGCCTCCGCGCTGGGACTTTTTCGTACTTTTCCTTCTCAATGTGACTCTTCTGGTCTGATCCACTCTCTCCTGCAGTCATTTCCGAGGGGAAGACTCCTGGTGCAATGCTGTTCACTCTGATCTTGATATTGTTGTTTGCAATTTCAGAGGCAAGCATCTTTGTAAGGTGGATTGCAGCAGCTTTGCTAGCATTGTACCCAAAATGATGTTGAGACGATTGAACTATTCCTGAGATAGAGGAGATGTTGATAACAGTGCTAGAGTAGCCGTGTTGGTACTCAGATGCCTTTTGAAGCATGGGCAGGAAAGCCATCGTCATGAAGAATAATTGAGGAACATTGGTTCGATATGTGTTGACCCAGTCATCGATCGTAGATGATTCGTCGTCAAAGAGATTCTTCTTCATCTCTTCGGCTGTTTTGGCCTCGGTCTGTTGTGTGTTGCCTGCAATGCCTGCGTTGTTGATGAGGATACAGAGGCATTTCTCCCGTGACTCAATCTCCTTCACCAGCTTGGCAATCTCGCTCTTTGATGTGATGTCAGCCGTGATAGGAATGATTTCGCCGGCGATGTCTTGTCCGTGGGTTTTGACGACATTCTCGAGCTTCTCCTCTGTACGTCCAACAATGTAGACTTTGGCGCCGTTAACAGCGAGTGCTTGTGTAGCCATCAATCCAATCCCGCTTCCTCCGCCAGTAACAAGAGCAACCTGCACGGATTAATATGGCCAATCACGCTTGAACGTGGAATTGGAAAACAAACCTTGCCCTTGACATTGAATACCTCGCTGAGGAGAAAGTTGTTGTTTGTCTGAGACATATTTGCGGATGTTGTAGAGAACTGTTTCTGAAATTGTTGAAGGCGGACGATGGAAGGATCTGTGAAGGGCAGGCTGCTCATGGAAGCAAATGAAACCCCTTTTTGAGGAGAGCGAGAGGTTATGACAGACAAGCTACTTTGTGACGTCACAAGTCTCCCAACTGAGATTCTACTAACTATGCGAGACATCATGGAAAAATGAAGAAAAGGGAAAGCGAATTGCAAACAGAAGGGCCTCTTGGTCAATTGTTGGAGAAGAAGCTCCGGATCAATCAAGCGCATCCAGACCGCAAACCATCAAGACGGCCTAATCCCCCAATTTGGAGACAGAAGTAACAAATAGCGTCATTTTCGTGGTATGTGCAGGGTGACATCTGACGAATTTGACTGTCGATGACGATCCAGAGAAAGATGAAAATTGGAAGACGTCAGATCTCGTTCGGGGGAAAGTTCTTGCGCGATCACGTGCGAACCAGCCCAAGCCCACCGACTTGTTGACTTCGATCTTTGCAATCTTCTCTCCCAGTACTGTCCTAAAAAAAATATTTCCTTTCCGCTATGAATTTTTCTCATTGACGACTTCGAATATGTCAGCTTAACACGGTTCTAGGCAAGCTGACTCACATTGCACAAACGTAGTTAGTGGTACTGCTATATCAAGGCATTATCTTCTCTTCATGATTATTTGCCGCCGCTACATCGCCACTTCATCTCATTCTATTCTCCCACCTGCTTACAAGGCAATGTGATACTTGGCGTTACTTCTTCACAGACACATTCTCTAATTATAATGTCCTGAGCGTTATCTCTGTTTCTTTGAACTTGTCACGTGGCGCGCGAGTGCTATCCCAAAACGGGCAACTCGGTGAAATGGCTGGTGGCGCTCCAATCAGTGCAGGCAGACGCGATTCAGCCGCAACTATCAGGAACTAGTAACAATGCTTCAGGTGAGAAGGAAGTCGATGCGAAAAGATATGAATTGTACGCCGTGCTCCATATTAGATGGAAGATGGCCGACTCATTTCATCTGAATTCTTTCGAGACTACGCAAGCAAGATGTTGTCCGCAAACGCTTCAGCCGTGCCGACGAGTGCTCAGCATACATGGCGGATTCACAAATCACCGTTGACTAAAGGTAGGCAAGGCAAGCTTGACCCTAAGCATCGGTTGAAAATCAAATTGGTACGGGAGATGAGAGCTTGCTTGAGATGCTCTATGTTATGAATCGCAGTAAGTCATCAGTCGTCACTACTTTGGATAATATTGACACTTCAAAGTGCTCCCAAGATGACATCTGTATTCCCTGCCGCAAGCTGGTTGAGAAAAAACGACACACGCATGAGAAGCGAACATTGTCTTTTTGTGGATGTGTCAGGACTTGTCTGGGAGAATTAAACCTATTCGAATTCTGTAAGTCCCGGAGGCGGCTACTGAGAGCCTAGACTGATTGTTTGGCTTCAAGGCATCCCGCCGCCGCACGCAGTAGGCACAAGACTAGAGAGTGCTAGACACCTAGCATTGAGATCCATTACACTCTGTTCCAGCTCTGAAACCAAATGGGACTTATCAAACATTGTTCTAGAGCTTGTTGAATGGCTCAGTCATCCACACCTATTTACCACAAGTAATATTGGGCTCTTGTCGTCTCCTAATTTTCTGGATCTAGTTGCTCCTTATTTTGGAGCTGAGATTGGAATCAGCTTTCAACACATGTTATATGCTGAGTCTCTCGCCTACACTCAACCAACGTCTGACGAAACACATATTCTGAGTGTTCCGGAACTACAGCAAAATGGCGCTGTAGCTAGTCACAATGTTTTGACATTTCTTGACCGCAAATTGAGATCGGAATTGCTAAAATCTTCATCCAAAAATTCCCTTGAAGCTGCGTTTGTCCTCCTCGTGGGCACTCTTCTTGCTGTAGGTTAGTGCTACACAAGTACGAGCATTGCCACGACACAACATGAGGTGAGTCTCTTAGCATTTATTGCACCTTTTCTGCTTTCACACTGATAGCTCTTTAGGCACCGTGGCATGACGGCATCCGACTTTCCTCCCGATTTCAAGCGATGCAGGCTCATTTGTGCCAAATACTTGCCCACTATGTGGTATATATTAGCTCCAGGCTTAATTTACCGCTCGACAAGAATGCGGAGAAGTCCATCCTCGAAGCTGCAACCAGAAGGCGGCATACAGGTGGCATATTTCTGTGGTCAACCGTTCCAGCTGAGGACCAAGTTCTGGAAAGGTTCAGACGTATGCAATTCAAATCACATCACTGCGCCTGCGATCACGCCCGAAAGCTGTCATGCTGCGTGCAATCGACAAGCCGAATGGTGAGACCTCACATGCATGCGCACGATCTTTCGCATCTCTAAAGATCTTGGAAAGATTCAGTGTTTGATCAATATTTTCATTTGCAGACGAGATTGAACTCTACTTCGTTGTCTCAAAGTTTACAACTCCCTCGCTCAGAGATTTAAGCCTCAATTCAATACATATACGACAAACTTTGCAGACTTAGGTCTTAATTTTACTTCCTATTCCACCCCCCTAAGAATTGCGGCTACTTATTCTCCACCCAACGGATCTAATGATATTTCCTCTGGCCCCCATTCCACCTTTCGAATCAGCTCCGTCTAATACTTTAAACATAAGATGCCACTCACGCTTTCCCATATCATCCCACTCCTCAAGCGTAGGCAGCTTTCTAGTAACATGATCGTATTTCATCTGATTGAGCCTCTTTTTCTGCCTCCGCCGAATACAACTCCATGCGTGCCCTCCCGTAAAGGCCACACCGGTAAGGCATACTATCCTATGAGCGTATGTAAAGAAGTTGCCCATTCTCAGTTGATTTATTTCGGAAGTGGTTGATGACATATCGGTACATATTCTGCATTTTCAGAAAAAAATCTAGATTGTGGGCATTATATACAGAAGTGTGGAATCGGCACGGCCCGTACTATCGAGACCGTGGTCCATCTCACCATTCTCTTCTGATAGCCTCATTTTGAAACCGTGGGTCCTTCCTCGCTACCGAACCACGAAGGGGAAGGGGAAGCCAGTGATTGCCGTCCAATTCACTTTTCTCATCTGAACTGCTTCACTTTTCCAAACATCTACTCTGTCACTGCCGAATTTCTCCTACAATTTGCTAATCAATTAATACCCTACACAAACCTTAAATAAGCAACAACAATCACCCCAAACAACGACCACAACACAAAAGCAAAATGGCCTCAACCCGCTTGACACGCCTCACAACCTTCCTCAACCGCCCCACCTCCTCATACCCCCTCCTCGCTTTCCCCACAATCTTCCTAAAACTCAAGACCTTCTCCCTCGTCGGTGCAGCCGTCTACACACTCGCCGCATCGCAATCCTCGCAGCCTATTACCAAGAATGGAGAGCCGAATTTGGGGGTGATGATCAGGGAGATGATTGAGGAGGGAAGGGATAGATGGAGAGGGTGGGATGATACTGCGGTTGAGATTAGGAAGAAGGAACGGAAGGAGGCGAGAAGGAGGGCAGAAGATGTGAGGAGGGATAGGATTGAGAGGATGAAGGGGGAGGGGAGGAGGGGGTTTGTGCTTTTCAGATGGGGGTGGGGGAGGAAACCTAAGGATTAGGATGGAAGACAAATTTTGGGTTTGTTTGCTCGTGGACTGGGATTAGAGACGAGGCAGTATAGTGCGTGTGGTGTTCGATCGGGCCTTTTAGTTCTGAAAAGAATGATAGTCCTGCTTGAGGACATTGCACAAAATAGAAAGCGTAAAGGAGATCTTGGAAGCCTAGTATTGTGTAAATCATGGATTCGTGAGAGGGCAGCAACTCGCAGCATCACATCCTCTAGAATCCGAATACCAGAAATCTGCCCTAAGAAAATTCTAGCCAACGCCTGTGCCAAGTCTATACAACCCTTCTGTTTACTCTAAAATCCGCGCCATAATGATCGTCCTCAACATGAGGTTAAGCCTCTCGTTCTTCCAAATCTCGCAACTTGTCTTCCTCTGCTCGTAATCGGTGCGTATTCCAAATGGCAAATAAGCTCACAACAAAGCCTAGCAAGCATGCTACAACTGTAACAAGGTATGCGCTTCTATAACATGCCAATCCTTCGGTACATTCCCGTTCCCCTCCTGGTTTAATGATGCTGTGCTTGTCATAGACCATGCCGTAGAATAAATTGAAGATGTTCCCACTGATGACAGGGGATAATGTCATGCAGCCCCAGTTTGTGCTCAACCCATGAATACCAAAGGCCTCTGCAACAAGCGAAGGGAAGCAACCAAACAGGAAGCCGTAGGCGAGTCCAGTAAGTCCTGAGACGAAGCCCAGATAGTGAGGGTTCTCGACAGAAAGTGCGAAAAGCTGAGCGGCAAGAAATATGAGAGAGGCGAACGTGAGGCACCATAATCGGGAAGCTTTTAAGACCTTGACAAGGAAGTCGGATCCGATACCTGAAGGGATTTAGCTCGGCATATAATAAGAGAAACAGGCTGCATACCACTGCTAAGCCGGCCAACGAAGCTGCCGATAGAGAGAATAGAGACGTGCATTGCTTGACGCTTCGTAATAAAGTCCTCGGTGACCGAGTCGTCGTAATGGCGCCATAGTGCCAGGGCATCGTTCCCAATATTGCTGGGCCGGGTCAGTAGATCTCAAAACAGGAACTCCAGCTACTCACTTGATGGTCATCAGCCCAATGCCAGTCAATATTCCCATGAGGGCAAATAATTGCCAGAACTCAGCCAACGGAAGCATTTTGATACCTCGGATATCTACACGATGAGCATGATCCTTAACAATGGTCTCTTCAGGTAGGTCGCCAGAACTGGACGATGTGGATTTAGACATCAAGGAGGAGGTTTCGTCTGTTTCAGTGGACGTGACGCCCTCAGGGATATCTCCGCCTATATCATAATGATTTAGGGCGTCTCCGTCTTGAGGATGTGTGGCTCTCAGGGAAGACCTACCTGGTTCTACAACGTCCTGTCGCGCTCGGGCTTTGGCCTCCTCCGATCTTGTCCTGTGGAGCCGATTTGAATCAGACCTCGCCAGGCCAGGTGACCTGGGAAGACGCGAATAGTGGGGGTGTGGTAGCACCCTGAGGAAGAAGAATCCGATAAATACGATGCCAAATGTCCCACAGGCGAGGGTCAGAAGAAAATCTCCAGTTGATCCAGGCATAACATATCCAGCAAACATAGAGAAGAAAAATGCACTGAGCCCAAAGGCTGCCAGGGGGAAACCCGTGGCCGTTCCTCGGTGGTGGGGCCAGTTCAGGGCAGATGTCTTGATGGACGCTGCGAAAGCTGCACATCCACCAAGGCCCGTCATGAACGAGAAGACGCACAGTAACCACAGCGGCCCTGAGCCTTTATCGTATGCTTGGTGGAGAGGAAAGTAGCCTGCACCTAGCAGTAGGCAGCCCAATATGACAGCAGGTCGTGGTCCCTTCGCATCGACCAACATTCCAACAGGTATTCCCATCGAGTACATCCCCAAATTACCAGATAATCCCTATCAAAATTAGAGAGATGCGTGTGGCCATGCCTAGCCAGGAGTCTTACTATTAAGTTCTGCTCTGTTGAAGAGAGCTTGAGCTTCTCCCCGAATTGGGGACCCCATGCCGAATAGACATACTGCTTTTGTCAGTATTGACTACTGCTGGAAGCAATCAACCTACGTTTGTCCCGCATGCCAAAGAAATACATGTGGCAGCAACACTCGACACAATCCTCGCCCTATGGAGGGACTTTTCCGACATTTTGATCGAGGGCCCTATGGAGGTTCGATTTAAAGGGGGACGATCACTCGTTGATCATTGCGTCAAGAAAGATAGGTGGGGAAATCCAGACAAAAGAGTATCGTAGTCTATGCGTCAATATCATGAAGACATGGTCGTGAAGTTGATGCTAGATAGAGAGGTGTTACTGGTGAAGAGTGTGGTGGTGTTCAGGTGTTCCAGGGATAGGTGAAGGAAAGTAAAAGGTGGATCATGCAGCACTTGTGTTATCAGTCGGAGCATCATCGGCATCGCGGCACAGGCACAAAAGATTCTCCGGCTCTGGGCAGCCACCACTTGCGCCGTTCTCCACCACACTCCGGCCACCGACGCTAGCCGTTTAACGTTAGCTGTGATGAAGGCCGACTCGCCGACAGCCGCTCCGGTAGCCGCGCGTATAGCATCGGTGGTGTTTAACTTGTACGACGTCCTCCTCCTCTTATATGCGCTTTACCAGTTCACCACCAATATCTGCGCATACAAGAGTCAACGCATTGTTCAAAACATCATATTGCGTCGTAGATTTATCTACCTAGCTCGCAAGATGGGTGCTCTACTCTCTATCCCCTTGCTGGCTGTGCCCAGCATGGGAACCGTACGTCAACACAAGCACCTGATAGCGGGCGGGCACTGACTTCACAGGTCCTCACTTTCGCAGCGAGTTGTTGTGGTGCGGCCACTTGTTCGGCAGTATGCGGTGCATGTGGAAAATGCGGAAACAGGTCAGTTGATGTCCCTTGTGCTTCAGTTACTCTGTTCTGACTACCTGAAGCGTTGCCACTCGAATCGCCTATGCCCTCATCCTTCTCATCAACTCCATTCTATCCTGGATCATGCTCACGCCATGGGCCATCAACAAATTGCAGCATTTGACGTTGGATTACATGACGATCAGTTGCCCGGATGGTCCTTGCTATGGCTGGGTTGCCGTACACAGAATCGGCTTTGCAT
Source organism: Stipitochalara longipes BDJ (assembly GCA_009732865.1). NCBI lineage: Eukaryota > Fungi > Ascomycota > Leotiomycetes > Helotiales > Hamatocanthoscyphaceae > Stipitochalara > Stipitochalara longipes. The sequence continues at coordinate 803,568 of ML769347.1, read as the reverse complement.
TAGGCCTCTTCCACATCATGATGGGCATACTCCTTCTCGGTGTTCAATCCTCAAAGAATCCGCGCGCAAGCATACAAAATGGCTTTTGGGGACCTAAGATTATCGCATGGCTGGCCTTGATCGTTCTGTCATTCTTGATTCCCGAGTCATTCTTCTTTGTCTGGGGAAAGTACATCTCGTTTGCTGGAGCAACGCTCTTCCTCCTCCTCGGCTTGATTCTCTTAGTCGACCTTGCGCATACCTGGGCCGAATACTGTCTTGCACAAATTGAAGCAACTGACTCCCGAGCTTGGAGATTCATTCTCATCGGCTCGACCCTCGGCATGTACGCGGCATCCCTTGCAATGACGATTGTCCAGTACGTTTTCTTTGCGAAGAGCGGCTGTTCCATGAACCAAACAGCCATTACCCTTAACTTGATTTTCTTCTTGGTAGTCTCTTTTATTTCGGTTCACCCAGCGATCCAAGAATACAACCCGAAAGCCGGTCTCGCTCAGTCAGCCATGGTAGCAATCTACTGCACCTATCTCACCATGTCGGCTGTATCCATGGAGCCAGATGATAAGCAATGCAACCCCCTGATCCGAGCACAAGGCACTCGAACCACTTCAATTGTCATCGGTGCAATTGTCACCATGTTGACAGTTGCCTACACTACAACCAGAGCTGCCACTCAAGGCGTTGCCCTTGGCGGAAAAGGCAGTGTCAGACTACCTGAAGATGATGAACACAATCTCGTTACTCAACAACCAGACAGCCGCCGTGAGATGCGAGCTGCAGCGCTCCGCCAAGCCGTTGAAGAAGGAAGTCTCCCCGCCGATGCCCTCCTGGACGATGATGATGACGAGAGCGATAGCGGAAACACTGCCAAGGACGACGAACGCACTTCCACACAATACAACTATGCGCTCTTCCACCTCATCTTCTTCTTGGCCACCACTTGGGTTGCAACACTTCTAACGATGCAGACCGAAGATGCCACCAATAGCGACGATTTCGCGCCTGTGGGAAGGACTTATTGGGCAAGTTGGGTCAAGATCATCAGCGCTTGGATTTGCTACGGCATTTACACATGGACCTTGGTCGCGCCGATTGTGTTACCTGATCGATTTGACTTCTCTTAAACAGAGTACAGCATGACTGCTTTTTTCATTAGTTATTGTATTAAGAAATCCTGTATTTGTCTAAGCGCGGCGTTGCATACTTTTCCAAGGAAATGAATACGGATTGAATCAAACCCGTTGCTTTAGGGAATGTGAAAGCATTCAGTGATAGAAACGTAAAAGTCGTGCAAACTGTTCTGAATGTGCTAAATCAAGCAAAATTGATCCTCCAAGCATTTCCCTTTTTATTAAATCGCATCATGGCTGCGATATTCTTCGAGTTTCTGCAAGCTGCAAGCCTTAGTAGCGCTCGTTGCTTCAAACTGCGCGGCCCTGCCTAGCAATAATGATGATCGCTCGATGTTTGGAACTGCGATGCTGAGACTAGCTGGACGCGATAATACGCGAAGTCAGAAATATTCGGGATAAGTCGAGGTGTTCTGGGATGTTTTTGCCGTGGTGGAGCAGTGGGGTTCCGCCGCTCAAAGTGGAGAAGAATATATCCTCACCTTAAGCGAGGGAGAACAACAAAAAGACCTGCGTCGTTCTACGGCCACCTTTCCAGCTTAGCGAGACAACAAAAATGCAAAATGATTTTTAGAAGTGAGAATCAAAATGGCAAAACTCACACGAAGCCCCGCTTCTCTCAGTCGTGGAGAGAGAAGTGGAGGTTGTGCTACAAACAGCCTCGAGCGGCCATTATTTCGTTCGAATCGGTATTGGCGCAAAACTGCTGTGGTCAAGCTCGTACGTCTATATCTCCACACAGAACCTCGATGGTTTTTTCGATCGCTTTAGTCTCGGATGAGTCTAGATTCGTACCCACGCCGGGGTCTCGATTTGGAGTCCAGTTGAGATTCTGGATGTCTGGGCTTGATGTTGGTAATGCTAAATTTGGAGGAGTGGGAAGGACTTACCCGTCGACTTTGGACGGAGGCGCATTTGCTTATTTGAGTATATATATCCTTGAGCGTTGGGTGAAAGTGGCACGTGTTGTGGTTGAGCCGAGGGGGGCAAAGGTGATGCGGCTCTGAACAGCACATGTGAGATGAGCTCCAGCTGCGATAACTTCTTTCCTTGATCCGCCGCTGACTACTCATTTTAATCTACAAATCAAAAACTGTTAGGAAGAGTCCTTGGCAACCTCACCATATATCGAAACCGATAATTCCCAAACCCCTTATCACCACTCCTCGCCCCCTTCGCCCACTCTCTCAAATCCACATCCAGATACTGCACCGTTTCAAAGCCATGCTTCTCATAAATTGGAAAGCCATACGGGCTAGCCTGAAGAAAGATCGGTAGCCCAGCTTCATCAGCAAGCTGGTTTCCATACTCAACCAACGCATTTCCCATCCCTTGGCCTTGGAAAGAGGGATCTGTAAACAGCGCTTTGCATTGCACATGCCGTCGTCCTCGTGTCCATCTCTCGAGCCATTTATCTGTGTCCGCTTGCACGAACATGGGCAATCCAGGAGGAAAATCGAATTCTCCCTTCCCCAGCTTCCCCTTTTCAGCATCCGCGCTCCTTTTCGCTGCTGCTTTCTCATCACGTTCTCGGATCTCAGCATCGGCGAGTGTGTTCCATGATGCCCAAGCCGCGAGTACCCCGGTTTTCTTGTCTACTGCTTTGATGTGCTGCCACGTTGGATCGCCAACTTGCCCTTCAAGCATCTCGGTCACACGCTTGTCGAATTCTGCGGCGGTGGGGAAGTACAGCTTGAAGGCGTTGTCTGGGAGGCAGGCTATCACGTGGATGTGTGATAGTCTGGGGATGTCTTCGCGCGTTGCTGGGAAAAGTTCGAAAGTTGGCGGGTGATTCATGATGCTTTAGAGCAGTGTGAGAAGGAGTTCAAGACGTGATGCTGGAATCTGAGAATCTTAGCGATCCTGAGAGAGGACTTCCAACTTCTGAGTACATGTGAACCTAGGCGCTCTTTTAAGCATACGAAGCAGCCCATGAACTTAGCTCATCCACTCAGTTTTGCTAGCGCTTAGGTGAGCTGGCAGGAATTGTTGGCAAATCGCGTTGTTTGATCGTTCTAACTAGCCAATGGGACATATCTGTTAATGCATAATTGTATTGCTTGAATTGACGTTGAATTGCTGTGAGAGACTTTTTACGATGTGCTGCGACAGATCAAGAAAGCAGAATTGTAACAAAAAACGCAGTATATGTGCCAACAGATTTCAGACGTGAGCTTTAATCCAGATCTCCGCATCGGATCAAAATGTACTGCAAACTCCCATCAAAAGCAAAATACGTTCTAGCAGAATTTGAATCAAATAAGCCAGCTTCCAACCCATTTGAAGCCGTGACGGGATCCATCAACACTCGACCAAACTCGTACCACTAATTCAAAGATTGATATCATCGCCACCATTGGTACTCCCATCATATCGATCCAAATTCGGACTCTCCCCCAATATACCCAGCTCCCATGGCCTCATTTAAAACACTAACCTCGGTCACAGCACCTGCACAACTTCCTGGCACCGAGATAGTGTAAAAACCTCCCACCGGCCTGCCCGTGAAGGTTCCAGCCGGCATGGTAGTAGGTAGAAAGAAATTACAGGTTACAGGATTGTTGATGGCGACGGTGGCAGTGCGCCGCCGCCGTTGTCCCTCCTGATGGATTGAGACTGCCTAAGGCCATCCCGCTTCCTGTGCCACCCTTCAGCCAACTCCCGTTCTAACTAGCTCTGCGAGCCTCATTAGCAGAAGGAAATAAGATACACTCTTTAATATAGTGATGACGGAACATAATGGATTGATTGCTCATGCAGATTCTAATGCGTAACGACTTCTTTTGACTCGATGTTCTTTCATGTGCACTATGTAAGGATAGTCACGGCGATGCGAGATTTTTCTGGGTTCGGGAAGGTCCCGGCCTGGAAGCAATAAGATCTGAAAACAGAACAATTGACAACCAGGCCATCAAAGATAAAAACAAGAATTTCATTGTTCCGTGAGAAGTAAAGATATTTCGGCTTTCTGCCAATGCGAGAAGGGCTTACGAAAGGCAACGAAACAAATGACAGTAACTTCTACCACATGGGCGCGTGATCCGAGAAAGAGAATACCATGTATTAAGTACCCTAGCACGATGCACGTTCGAGGGCCCTAACTTAGGGAAAGAATTGAAGGTGCGCCAACACAATCTCACTAATATCCCTTGCGGCGAAGAAAGCAACTTCGAACTCAAATTGGTAATGAGGTGCTTAATCTGCCCAGAAGGCTGAAAATGTGGCACTAGCCAAGCCAACAAAAAAGGGTAAAAACGCCTTGACATTTGCGCCTTCAAATACGCGAACCCAAAGAAAGAAGAAAAGTGAGACAATTTGAAATTAAGCATTATGGCAAACTATCACTAGGATTCTAGGGGTCCACACTTGTGGAACCCCGCATTTTTCTGCTTGGCAAGAACAAAGGCCTTACGAGTAGAGAGACTTCTCCTTTGACCCCAATATATCTCTTGTGAAATAGACAAGTTTAATACTTGAACAAAGGAGATTCATAACTCATAAATCATAATATCGTACCACAAACTCCAGTGTCAAATGCATATGCAATTCATCCCACTTCCCCATGGATAACAGCAGGCGATCCATCTAAGACTTTCTCGACGACTCTACCGTTCCTCGATATCGACGTCGTTCTCTGCACCACACCATCACCCAAGCTCCCTTCCCCGCCAACCAAGCACACCCGACAACAATCCCTAAACCACGTCTCCTCTCCTGCCGGAGCTTCTCCAAACTGCCCACAGTACACACAAACCACAAACTCAACGCCATCAACCTTTAGCCTCGTCCTCTTTCTCAGTCTCGGCGGTATCCTCCTGCCCTCGAAAAATTGCGAGTTTAATCCACAGTCAATGCAATATCTCTCTCGCGCCGATGTACCTCCTGGACGAAAGTTGCCGTAGCGCATGTCATCTACAAATTCGGTTCGGTGTCGAAGTCTCAGGCAGTCTCTGCATGACAAGAAGGAGCTTCTCAGATGCAACCAGTGATACCGATCGAATCCATCGGGGCGTGGAGGTCCGATGAGAGCGCAAAATCGTCGACATGTTGCTCTTAGAGAGTACTTGTCAAGCCACTCGTCTTGCGCTAAGTAATGGATGATAAGAGCTTGAATGTACGGATGGAGGTTGATTAGTGTAGGTTTCCGTCCCGTCGAAGAATTGAGCGACCTTCTCGTGAGTTTGAAGTGTCCATCTTCATGAGGGCTCCAGTATCGGGCTGTCTTGGGATGATACTGTGGACTGAGAGGCGGTGTTGTGGTGTCTCCCGCTTCGGCTGATGATCGAATTGTTCTCGACGGATATGTCGGAATATTCAACGCGAGTTTCGGTCGCTGAGATTGGACAGTGAGAGAGTGAAGTGTGTGCTTGAGATGCCCCTGGCGAGTTTTGTTTTCGCTCGTGCTTCCTGAGGAATCTGACTCTGGACTGAGGGGCGGGGTCGTGGTGTCCCCAGCATCGTAGTCTCGTGGAGTAGTCAAGGCTAGAGGGATATCCAAGGCGAGTTTTGGTAGCCGCCGGGTCATCGCAACAAGAGGCCCTCTTGTGCCAGCGGCATAAACACCTCCTTTCTCATATTCAGCGTGATCATCTTTCCTGCTGTCCTGCGCCTGATATACGTCTCTCAAGGATTGATATGCTGGGGTGGCGTTTACAGTAGGTGGCTCTGTGGCGATGGGCGAGGTTGCTGGCGAGAAAATTCGTATGTTTAGTGAACACGTAGGAGAAAGGGTTGGATTTTCTGACATGCCGGAGTCTTGCGGAATGATTTTTAAGAAGACGAGACGAAAAGGGCTTAAGAAGAGATGTGTGGGTGGGATGAGGCTGATTTCCAAAAATAGAACGGGCGTGCCGTGTGGCCTGGCTGCAGCCTTGTGCATCCCACCCAATCACGCCCATGGTTATTTTAACCCAGGCTGAGACATCAAATGCAGAAGACGGTCTGGATGACTTTCCAGTCGGTGTCCAATTTGCGGTCTGGGAAATCAAGGGATTTGCCCAAAAGCATTTGAATGGGTGGAGACCCCTGAGTAGCTGATTATTCTGACTCTCAAAAGTTTCGCAATAGGTCTCACCGTCTGTGTTCGCTGCCAATCGCGATTATCCGGTGTCTAGGTCTTAGTAGCCCTGCAAGTTCAAAATAACATCTTACACCCCGCAAACATAATCTACTTCACGTAGATCTATTGTTGTCTCCCCCACCTATCTCGGCCACCTAAATCAGCTAGCTCCAACCCCAGTCTGTTCTGAGCCGTGCCAGGCATACAACCTCAGTCTCTTGGCAAATGCTGCACACTCACTCTGCATATGCCAACTCAATTGTTCCTGCGGAACCTTGCTGCTTCCGATGAGGACATGGGCCAAAGACGTGCGGGATTTCGAAGGAAAAGTGCACACCTGCCCTTAGTAGATATTCAAGGGCAGAGAAGGAAGAGTGGTAGGAGTTTCGCCAAACCATGTATCCGTTCAGGGCTGCAAATGAAGACAGGGTGAATGCAGGAAATGTATATGCGAAGTCTAAGAATTGCTAATGCGAGAAAAAGACTCTGTCGGATAGTGACAGCAAGACTGCTCTAACAGTTTAGAGTGTTAAACTCTTCGGAACGAGAGAGCCGTCGTAAAGTGAGCGGGATGCCAATCAGCTGTACCCTGTTGCTGTTAAGAATGGGTTTGAGAAGGCGGAGCCCATTGTACCAATTATGAGGCTGCACGTTGTGGTTGGCTTGAAGAGCCGCGGAGAACCTCTGATGGAGGCGGCGATAAGGAGGAGTTGTGCGAGAAGAAATCCAAAAGGAAAGACCTTCAATTTGGATGGAGGTTGAAGTGCGCGACATAGTTGTGCTCGGACAGAACTTGAGTTGATAGTGCCAAGTGAGTTCGTTGCTTGTGTTGCCGTCTGTTGTAGTGTTGTGTTACTGCCTAGATAATCAGTTTTGCGAGACGCACCTGCCTTTAAGATGTCCGGCTTCATTCATCCAAACTATATCGGAATGGCTTGTATGCTTGACGAGGTCCAGAAGCACACAGCTGTGGGAATGATTTCTTATTGATCGCGTATGAACAACCTCTCTCGATTCTATATTCAAGCAAGGGAGCAATCTCTGCTCTTTCTTTCCTACCATTCATCTCCCTTACTGGGTCTCGCTAATATCCAGCACGCACGCGATCTAAAAGAAGCATGCCTGAACTCCAGCCAGCTCAGCCAAGGAAAGCAATTAAACTGGAACCTGCCCCCAAGACCTGCCCTTCGTTCTTCCTTTCTGCCAATCATGACGTATACAAAACTCTGTCTCTCTCATCATGTCGAATCAGATCCCGCCTCTTACCCTCCCATACAACCTCAAGAGGTATAGACATTAAATATGTCGCCCTGACAAACCCTCAACTTGTCTGGGCGTTTAGCGATGTGTCTCAACCGCAGAAGTATAAAGCTACAAACGACCAGCGCTATGCTAAGCGCAAGTGCAATATGCAAGCATGCAGAACTCGGAGTTTGTCTGTCCAAACCCTTATGTACAGCGCGCGGCAAAATACATCTCGTTTCAACAGCGGTCAGAAAAACTCTAGTGAACTCTTGGGTGATACAAGAGTGAGTAATCGCGACTCGAAGGCGAATGGGAACTCCGATAAAGGAAGTCTGGTGAATGAATATCAACCGAGAATGGAAGTCTAGCGGTGTATTAGAAAGTAATGCTGCATCGAATCGTTCAATCGTATATCGGCAGATGCTACAGGATGATGGGGTGGTCAAGGTGTCTTCCCTCGTTTCCGTATGTCGGTGCTTTCTCCTTCGAACATCGTGCTAAGGCCAGAGAGTGTCCAGGAGGATGTAGAAGAGTGGATTGCAACTAGCCAAGCTGCCACGAAATTGACTAAGTAATGGAGCATGTAGGCGTATGTGACTCCATAGACGGCAGCATAGATGGCGATGCAGAAGAAGAAGACACTAGTGAAGTGGCGAAGGCGCGACGTCACTCGGGGTACCATTTTTCCACTCGTTAGAGTCTCCACGAGCAAGATAAAAGGCATGATGGAGAGAACATTGTGGTGAGAAGAGAAAGGGGTGAGCCAGTGGACAGCCAGATTGTGAACCCAAACGACGAGAATAGGAAGATTAATTGGGAGAATCCATAGCATAAGTATGAGTATAGAATGGACGTAGTTGTAGAAGTTGTAGTTGGTGTTCGAACGGGCCTCGCGCGCGAATCGAAGAGCACGTGCACATGTGGCGATTTGCACGAGACACGCAACTAGGTAGGCAAACTGGTAAGGTATGACCGTCGAAACAAGGAACAAGAGTATTGCAGTTGTCAAAATGCGCCGCCGAGGTGTTGATGGTGCAAATGCAGGGGACATGGCTCTTCGTTTATCCTCGTTTCGAAGCCAGGCGGGCTTTACGCTTAACAACGAATACAGAATGCTGAAGACGTGTGTGATGGCAAGTGCTGCATAGTTCACCAACACACAAGCTCCGACGCAGACCAGTCCAATAAGTGGAACCATAAACCAGAAGAATGGATCTTGTGAGCCAACCAGGAGGTCGTTCTTCGTGAAATCAATCTGGGCTTCTGTTGCATTGCCACCCCAGCCCCAGAAACCAGAAGACGAGGAAAGAGGCGGTGTTGTGCTTGCTTGAGCTAAAGACACCGACAAGCAAGTAAGAGCACCAAGAACAAGAGGCAAAGATTGTCGCAAACATAAGTCCAAGCTTTCAGAGAAGGACATGAAGATCCCCGTCTCATCGTACACTCGGAACTGCTTTCTCAGGACCAAAGCGACCACAAGGAGTGGGAACGCCGCGAAAACCGTCCTGTATCGCATGTACAGTTTGCCAAGACTGCCTGGAACATCCACTTTCAGGGATATTTTAATGCTGGAATTGCAGGTAGGGTCGGTCCAGAATTGGAGGCTCAATCCGTCTTGGATACTCTTGTGTTTGAGTGCGGGAGGCATAAATGGTGACACGCCGTGAAGATTGATGTTAGCTTGCTTCACGTTCACAAAGTACTTCGACTCGTACGGCTCGGAGATGTATTGTCGTAGTAGAGGTGTGAATAGTTCTGCCTCATCACCACAGGTTTGACCACCCATCTCGAGGTTGTAGGCAAGCAAACTCGAGTGCAATGACGGTATTTTCACTTCCGTGACCATTGGCCTGTTTGGAGGAAGCTTGATCTTCATCCCGAATGCCAGAAGACGACGAAGACTCAAGGATCGAACTCGGTGTGACTGCACGTTATCACTGAATTCGGCAATGACCCACCCAGGAGTAGGATCAACCGCTTTATCGACAATAGCAACAAATTGATGGTCCAATATATCTTCCAGATCGTATTGAAGGTAAGAAAATGGTACAAGTTCTTCTTCCTCGTCCAGATAAAATGGTTTTTTGGTGGTTCTTGTTGATGCAGGTAGCACAATAACATCCGAAGCAGCATTCTTGCATGCCAATCTGGTAGAACCCAGGCTATCTCCAGATAGGTCCATGCTCATTGAAAACAATGTTGCTGATTGTCCTGGGTGAAGAGGGAAAACGCTGCAGCACAGGACTTCCAATTTTCCTGAATCGCCTGGCTTGTCAAGCTTTTGATCTGTCAAGAGGGTGAACCTTTTCCCTCCCGGCGTTCCTTGTGGTGGGATGGGCAGCAGATGTGCACGAGGTTTATGGTTCTGTCCAAACTTCCGCAGCGTTAGTCTCTCTCCCTGTGCGATGATCGAGTTTGAGTTTTCTTCGAGTGTAAGGAGGGTTGTTGGCTCCTTCTCAGATAGTGTTTTCTCCGCAATATTTTCCATTCCTGTCAAGTACCACTTCTTGAATACTCTCATCCGATCTGCTCTTGGTTTCGTCTGAGCAGCCCTATTGACATCGATTACATCGTATAGTGACCGGACAACCACTTTCCGAAATTGGTCACACCAGAGAATTGCTTGGTGGTCCATACCAGTCCATACGTTTGGTACCGACGAAGTGAAAACAGTGAAGCCATGTGTATCAGGGACCAGAGATTCTAGACTCGCGTAGTCTGATGGAACTACCGTATCGAGGCCTCCTCCAGCTATTGATATCAATGTGACATGCCATAACGGATTATTATTCGCCCACTTCTGCGAATACGCTTGCCTCCAATAGTCGTTAATTTGCTTGTAAGTTCTGACAATCTCGGCGTCGAAAGAGACTGGTGGTCGTGCATGTGGAGCTGACATGGTAATAATCGTATTGATCGAGTTCGACTGGTAATTTGGCATTACCAGCATCGTCCTGGCAACTATTCCTCCCATTGAATGCCCTAATATTATTACTGAAGTAGGATCCGGAAGATCAGGGTCTCTTTCAGATCTTCGTGGGTCATGATACAATGACAATATGTACGCAATTGCTTCGTTCAAATATTCCGCCTGGTCTAGCAATGTCTGTCCATGGAAAGCTGTGATATCTTCATTAAAGTCGACGGTGAAGAAATCTAGATTTCGAGCTCCAGCGGCAATTGCAGCCTGGTCGTGCCGCAAAACATCGTGGAAATAGGTCGCGCCTTCAGCGGCGATGGGTCGGACCTGCTTGTAACTGCCGGCGTTTCCTGGGATGAAAAGAACAGGAACACCTTTGACCTAGATGTTTTAATTAGTATTAATACTTCCAACAGTTACAATTCCATACCTTCGTATCCTCGTCCACCATCCCCTCGCGGTAGAGATAAACAGAATATTTGCTTGCAAAACGTGTATGCTCCGTATCGAAGTCAGAGAGCTTCGCAAATGAAGGTCTCATATATGACATGCGACATCCCTTCGTATCCAACTGTCGACTAACAAAAGAGTGTAATATGGACGCCAGGGAGAGTATGGCCAACAATGTAGTAACGAGCGTGAGGAGAGAACAGGACCACGGACTCCGCAGTCTCGGTCGACGAGCATTTTGGCGGGAATCGGGCATCTTATCGGCTGCAATGGCCTCCTTCGAGGGCACGCTGATGATATCCAGATCCGCAGGTCGATTCTTTTCTAGGTGGCCATTTCGCGAATCTGACAATTTCCAGTTGGTATTGCTTGGACGCCGGCTTCTGGCAGTCGAGGCCCTCCTGTCGGTACTTTTCCGGCGGTCGAGCTCGTGCGAGCTTGGTTGCGTCTTCGACGGTCGTGCGGTCGTCTGAAGATTCCTGGGCTCTGTATTCGACGTCGACTCGTCGGGCTTGGAGCTGCCCCCTGCTTCCTTGGAGGATGCGATCACGTCGGCATTCGATGCTGAATCAACGCCTTCTTCCTCTGCGGCGGATCCAGACGATCGCCTCCGCATCTAAGAGACTTCCACGACTGTCCTGCTCCGTGGCGACGATGCAATCGCTGTGAGGAGGATATGGTTAGGGAGGACAAAGTTCGCGGGTGAGGAGAGAGTCGCGACGCAAGCTTCGAGCTTTTAGCCGACCCCAAGAAAAGGCAGCGTTCTCACGGGCCGATGGGAGCACCTACGCCAACTCCAAAACTATACGGTGCAGTGCAGGAGAACAGCAATGGAACACAAACGTCCTCTTCCTCGCAGGCTGCAACGACCGACAGGTGATTCGCGGCCGCGAGCGCTGGCACCGGATTACGCAGCAGTATGATTCTGGCCCGGCGACTGTCAGTGCAAATGTTTCAAGCTCGTGTAGGTGCAGGCGCAGGCGCACATGCAGGGCTCAAGGAGGCGAAGACTAGCAAACAAAATATACATACATCTATTATTACGGATATCTCAGCAAAGCAATGCAGCACACAAGTAGCGACTGTGGGTTTGGGCTGGAGAGGAAGAGCAGGAGGAAGAGGAGGAAGAAGGACCAAAGGTTCCTCCAGCGATGGGATCTAAGTCTCGGTCATAGCAAGAGGCTCGGAGCGTCTGTAGTGCGGGTGATTATTTTATAGCAGCATGCAGGGGAGAAGCGCATGTCACTCGGTCACTGACACCAAACTCCAAAGTTTGGTGGAGAGCTCCAAGTACCGATTTGCAGGCGGGATCAGAAAGCGGTCTGGGTGATTGCTGTGCTGTTCCTGATTCGATTTAAGCACTGGAGTATTGCTTGCAATCCGGCGGCCGTCTCTCGTTCGCTGGATAGAGGGCGAGGTGAGCTGCAGGATACCATGAACCTCTGATCAAGGATTTTGAAGCTTCGAAAGCTGGTGCTGCAAGTGCAGGGAGCTTTCCGTAGTGCGATGTTGGTGAGAACAGGGGAGTCCACAGCCTGGTGCGGAACGAGCACAGTAGTGTGGGCATTGGGCAAAGAGGCTGCACACCACTGAGATGCATGTGGGAAACGTTTCGATTCGATCAAACCAACGTCATGTTTTGATCCTCTCGAGGCGGCAGCCCGGCCCACTCAGAACCTTATCGTCTCAAGCCTCACGCCCAGATGCTTCATTTTCGTCTGTTCCGACCCCACTGTTGGCACGATGGAAAAAGAGGTGGCGAGGCAAATGCCTGTTGGTGCCAATCTGCGTCAATCTCTTCACGCACTCTCCGTGGTCCGGTCGATCGACGTTATCGAATCCCCCATAAAGCTTGTCAGGGAGGCTGGGAAGATTCAGGGAAGATTCAGGGATCCCATGATTGTTACTCGGCTCTGCTTGGCGCGAAGGCTTGGATATAAAATTGCTTCATCTAAACGACCTGCTTGTGAACAAGATAGGACCAAAGGCTAGAGATAAGAGCAATGTTTTGTTTCTCCATGCCAGACTACTGTACCAGACATCTCAGCATGCACGACCGCTAGTCTCATTCGTATGCAAAGAGTCGACGTTGAGCCCGTTCGGGTTGATTCTCACTGAAGCGGCCGAAGCCAGGCATCCTTTGGATCACGCATGGCGCCAATTCTGGCTCTGACTGAGACTTGTGAACACTTCCAAGTTCCAACTTTGGATTTACGAGCTGACCCATACAGCTGCAGCAGCGCATCCTTTGCCCCAATCTTTTGGTTGACGCCTTTCCTAACACGCCGTCCTTTTTGAGTCAGGCCACCACCTCGATATTTATCCCGGTGAGAGGCTTGGCGCCGGTGAGAAATGGCTTTTGGAAATACACATGCCCCTTGTCCATCTCATCGCCAATTCGCCATCCATCGCCGAGATGTGGCGTTCAACGTGCATGACCTTTCCTATTATGACGTTACACAGCTCAGTGGTGCACGGCTGATTCGCGTGGTTTCACACAACAAGCTCTCGCCACCAACTTCACCTCGATTCTACGAAGGATAAACTTCAACAACACGAATTGGGTGGGCGCTCCCCCACCCCCAAGCTTGGCAAACGTGCTCAGTCCCGCAGGCTTAAAGCCAAGGCCGGCTCAAGGCTGACGACTACAGGGGCTTGGATAAGAACTCGTCAAAATTCTGATATACCGCCTACAGGAAAGACTGTACTGTAGGATCCCTTATCTCTCAAAATTCCAACTTTTCACCTGACCTTGGATCGGGCGGATTTGACATGTTCGGAAAGGGCCGTCACGACTTCTGCTGTGACATGCGACGATGCGCACAAAACACGAAGCCGCGTCAGACGAAGCTTACTGCGCTTGTGGCGCAAAGCAGTCGTGGATGGCGTACCTGTCTGTAACTCTTCTTGCAAGAGACAACGCTGCAGAGGAACAACTTTACTTCGCTAACCAAAACATCATATTTCCGATGTTCCCAGCTCATGGGAATCTCAGCTTCCAGGCTCAAACTTTATTCTATGCGATCCGGGTCTTATTGGTCAACACATGTTTTGCTCCGAGTGGGTTGAGGAAAGCAGGTGGAGATCTGGGCAATTTTCGATAAGATTAGATCTAAAGATCCATATTTCCAGAATGATGAGAAATTTCGACTTGTGAGTGAGTCTAAGGAGCTAAAATCTACCTTGTCAACTACGTAAGGCGAATATGTCTCTACAGACTATAGTAAGGGGTAATCTTAAAGAAGTTCAAATGATTCGGGTATAAGGATTACTACTTAGCAAAGGCATTTGCTCGGAACCCCGCATCGGTCACGTGTTACCCCTCATCCATGACCCTTCTCTCTCTCTCTTGGTTGACCTTTTCAAAATATTTCCGAGCAGAGAACTCTCCCAGCTCAATTTATTCCCGTCTTTCCACTTTTTCTTTTCAAACCCCTCTTGTTCTTTACCATACTTGGTAACCGTACTTTGAGGTATCATAAGCGCGCATTCATCCCATTTCGTCATCCGACGTCGAGTCCTCAATCACCTGATCCCGTAGCCCTCCGACCTTCAACTTAAACTCTTTGGTTCTTCGTCTTCCATCAAGATCTTCACCTCAAAAAGCAAAAGAGACTGACCCCCAAGACTCGAAAGTCTAAAGAACCAACAATATGACCAGCGAACCTAAAGTTCTCGGCACTCGCCTTCAGGGCAAAGTAGCAATCGTCACCGGAGGTGGCTCTGGCTTCGGAGAAGCAATTTGCAAACGTTTCGCAGAAGAGGGAGCAAAAGTCGTTGTTGCAGATATGGAGTAAGTGACAATCCTTGTTCCTCATCACCCACTTCGTACACGCCGGTACACAATACCCGGCCAGGCGATTGATTCTTCTCATCTCTGCTCCAATTCCCGTTCTAGTACAAGATTCTCCAGAAAACATTCGACTTCAATAAAAAAATCTAACCTCCAATACAGTCCCGTTGGTGGAGAACGTGTTGCAAACACAACCCACCCACATTCCATGCACTTCATCAGGACCAATGTAGCCAAGGAAGAGGACTGGGAGCAATTGATCGAGAATACCCTCGACAAATGGGGACGAATGGACATTCTAGTTAACAATGCTGGTACAAGTTACAAAAACAAAGTAAGCTCTCTCTTCTTTCTTCTTCGTTTCCCCTTCCCTATGTTTGGGAACGGGCAACGAACATCGGATAATTGAGCTGATAAAATCATAGCCCACAGCAGAAGTCACCGAAGACGAATTCGACAAAGTCTTTGCCGTCAACGTGAAATCCATCTTCCACTCGGCTCGTCACTTCATTCCCAATCTTATCAATCAGGGAGAGGGTGGCTCAATCATCAACATTGCGTCTATTGGTGCTACCAGGCCGAGACCGGGACTTGTTTGGTACAATGCTAGCAAGGCCGCTGTTGCAAATGCATGTCCTCTTTTCCCTTCGGCATCGAATTTTGAGAGCGCCGGTCTAATCAAACACAGGCAACTAAAGGCTTAGCAGCTGAATACGGCGACAAACAAATCCGCGTAAACTCAGTGTGCCCACTGTTGAGCGGCACCGGCCTGTAAGTCTTCCTCTTACTCCATCCCAATTCATCCTTTGACAAGAAAACAGATTCGAAACATTCGTCGGCGTCCCTCCCACCGAAGAGAACTTCAAGAAATTCCTCTTCAACGTTCCGCTTGGTCGCCTAACAGATCCCTCTGATGTAGCAAATTACTGCCTGTACCTGGCCAGTGATGAAGCAAAGTTCATCACGGGAACTTGTTTGGAAGTTGATGGCGGAAGAGGTATTTGAGATATCTGATTCTATTTTTGCTCATGGGCAAAAGAATGGAAATGGATTCGCAGCTAGCATGGACTTCTTGCCAACTCTCGATAAACACGGTTGCCAAAACAATAACATCTCTTTGTTGTTTCCGAAAGATTTTCATTCTTAGTATTTCAAATGCTTCAATTTTCATCGAGTATGTCTTCCTGTCGTCCTCCATTTCCCCACATAGTTCATGCACCAGCAGCTGGCTCGAGCCCTTTTCAAACAAAATAAGCCCCTAACCCTCCCCTCCTCATATGTCGATCACTCAAAACGTCCACATAAACCGTATCTTTGGACTGTTGGATCGTCCAATGGGTGTTGGGGCCTGAAACGATAGCAGCCCTATAGCATAGCTACGCGAGCCAAAAGGGGAGAGCGGGGATGGTGCCACCCCTGGCAAAGCTCTGCCCATGTTATTTTGAGAAATGAGCACGATAATGCAAGACATAATTGTGCGCTTCCTTTCTGTTTCTGGAGACTGTGCTCTTTGTCTTAATCGTTATACTTGCCTCAGGAATGTGTGTGTTTGAATTGGAATTGTGAAGCGGGGGAGGAGTTGCAAAGCAAGGAGGGATTCACTCAGCGGAAGCGGAGCGATGTGATTGTTTTGAAGGATGAAAATTCGAACCAAGTGGTTCACTTCTTGCAAACACATCGTCACGCTCACGTCACGTCAAATTTCATTCCACCACCAGGATCTGGAAATCAACGGTGGGAGAGATGCACGACTCTCGAACACACGCCGCAATGGCTTCACGTTATCAGCCAGCGAGATATCTAGAGAGACAGACGTTCCTTTCCCCGCCAACACCTCCGCCCACACCACCCAGCTCCAAGATGAGCCGCCCGTTTCCCTCCATCACAGCCTCAAAGGGAGAGGTGAGGAGTTATATCCGCGCCCTGCTGGCTACTTATCCACCAAACCAAAACCGCCAGTCTACCTCCTTCGACAACTCGGCGTCACCTTCACAAAAACCAGCAGGAGGGCTCTCGACGCTGCCGTCTTTCCGCTCTATTCGCTCTTTGACTATGATGACTCCTGTAGACGTGGCGATTTGCAAGATCTGGTTCGATGGCGGGTATCTGAGGCTGTTGTTTCATATTGGAAGCTTGAGAAGAGAGTTGAGGTTGCTAGGCTTTGAGGACGCGGTAGCAGAATGGCTGAGCAGGGAGATTGGGATGCGCTCTAGGGCCCCGGAGATGAAGGGAAAGGTAAGCTTTCACTCGTACTTTAGGTCAGGGTGAGAAGTGAGAAGACGGTGCTGATCATGATTAGGGAAAGTATTGGGAGAGAAAGATGGATCGACAACGAGAGGACGAGAAGGTTGGATGCTTGCGCTGGTTTTGCATGGTCTGTTGAAGGAGCGAATCCAGAGAAAGGCAAGCAGGCAAGAAGACTTGTTGGAGTAATGACTGTAGGGTTGAAAAATGGGTTTGCGAAGAAGCTAATTGACGAACGGAGAGAGATACGAAGAGTGCTTTGAAGTTATTCCGCATGACGTTAATTAGAGTGAGAAATCGAAGGCCTAGATGTATTGGACTTCTTATTCCACAGCAGAAATAGAACGATGATTCTGCCCGGCTTCTTTTATGGCAGATTTTTGCTGCCCGGCATGACACGATTGGAATTGCTCTCGATGCGCCAACGAGGAGCTCAGATAGTCTCAGAAGGATGAAACTGGAGACTTTCAATAGATCTTGAAATACAGACTGTATCAAGATTGCGAGCAAAGTTGAAGAAGACCTCAATGACTACAGTCTCAGTCAACCTTCCGTCCCCTCTCTAGGCGGTGCACGCAACGAGCGGTGTACAGAGAATGAAAAATGTTATCGACCTCATGTATAGACTCAAGGTGCATGTAAATTTCTCAAATGGTCCTTCCTGTGTCAGAAGAGGATGCTTCATGATGATGGTGAAATTGTTGCAGGATGGCAGTTGCCAGTCGCGTCCAAAAACCACTTTAAACTTTCTCGCGTCGATAATCGCGTTCCCCAACAAGCAACCATGCCATGGCCACCATCAAGCCCATAGAGGGCCGGTCGGTAAGTCGAACTATCTTTAATGACTTGGTTGCTTATTGATAGATCTGCAGGTTCATCAAATCCAATCTGGTCAGGTCATTGTCGATTTGTGCTCCGTTGTGAAGGAGCTGGTGGAGAACAGTCTCGATGCGGGAGCGACGAGTATTGGTATGGCTTAGCAATGGCACAAATGGGTTATTCTGACTTAATTCATGCAGACGTACGATTCAAGAACCAGGGACTCGAGTCCATTGAAGTGCAGGATAATGGCGACGGCATCTCCCCACACAACTACGAGACGCTGGCTCTAAAGCATCACACCTCCAAGCTTTCGACATACTCCGATCTCACAACGCTCCAAACCTTCGGCTTTCGTGGCGAAGCTCTTTCTTCGCTATGTGCGCTCTCCTGTTTTTCAGTCATTACATGTCTTGCGAAGGATGCGCCTAAGGGCACTAAACTTGAATTCGAGGTGT
Source organism: Stipitochalara longipes BDJ (assembly GCA_009732865.1). Classification (NCBI taxonomy): domain Eukaryota; kingdom Fungi; phylum Ascomycota; class Leotiomycetes; order Helotiales; family Hamatocanthoscyphaceae; genus Stipitochalara; species Stipitochalara longipes. The sequence continues at coordinate 785,450 of ML769347.1, read as the reverse complement.
CTGGGAAGCTGAAGGGAGGGAGCGTGGTGGCGGCACAGAAGGGAACCACTGTCATAGTCGAAAACCTCTTCAACAATCTCCCAGTAAGAAGGCAGGAGCTGCAACGAAATATCAAGAGGGAATGGAACCGTGTTGTTGGAGTTTTGGGTCAATATGCTTGCGTCCAAACAGGCATCAAGTTCTCGGTCAGCCAGCAGGCCGGCAAGGGAAAAAAGACCACCCTTTTCTCTACAAAGGGAAATCAGTCTACGAGGGAGAATATTGTCAATGTCTTCGGGGCTAAGACGCTTACGGCGTTAATAACTCTTGATCTTAACCTGGAATTGGAGCCAACCAGTGGGCCAAGCCAAAGATGGAGCACCCAAGAGGATGGAGGGAAGAAGAATATACGGATTATAGGACACATATCACGCCCAGCATCTGGCGAAGGTCGTCAGACTCCAGATAGGCAGATGTTCTTCGTCAATGCCAGGCCTTGTGGTCTTCCACAGGTGTCAAAAGCATTCAACGAGGTCTATAAAACTTACAATGGCTCTCAATCACCATTTATTTTCGCCAACATTGAGTTAGATACTCATATGTACGATGTTAATGTTAGTCCGGATAAGCGGACAATTTTGTTGCACGACCAGAATCGTATGCTTGAAAATCTGAAAGTGGCTCTTACTGAGCTCTTTGAATCTCAGGACTACACAGTTCCAATTTCTCAGCTGCCTGCACAGAAGCAGTCATCGTACAAGCAGCTGACAATCGCCCGCGGCGATTCCGTACAATCGAATGCTTCACATCCCTCAGTCAACCACGAAGATTCGGTACAATCAAAAACCTCGCGCGATTCAAAGACTCCAGCAGCTGAATCTACCGAAGGAGAGGACTCCGAAGATGAGACCCGATCGTCTAGACGGGAGCAAAGCACAGATGAGGAAGATCAACAAATTTCTTATAATCCTAAGTTTAGGCGTGGTGCCGTGTCTCAGGAAGCTAGGAGCAAGCCCGTATCTCGAGAGTCAATGGGTAAAGATCGGGAATCTGTCAGTCTCATTTCAAACTGGCTCGGTAAGAAGACGGAAGACCGCGTAGATCAAAAGGATCAAAGCTCCAAGAGTGGGAAGAATAATGAAGTCCCTGAAGGCCTGTCGAAAGAGAAGCAGAAGCTCGTTGCTAAATTGGGAAAAGAGAGTGAACAGCAAGCGAGAGATCTTTCTGAAAACCTAGACAGCTCTGTTGCTACGAGCCAATCGACGACCGTTACGCCTTCACAAAAGCCTCCTGTTCCAGTTCCTCATTTCGATGAACGAGAGGCTGAAAATGATAAACCTCAAAATGCCGTGGACGACATGCCAAGTTCACTTGAGCCTGAGACCCCAATTCCAGCTCTTCCATCGCCTGCGAAAGGAACGCCGTCGATTGCCGACATGTTTTCGAGTACTGCAAGAACGTATCGAGGACCTGCTGAAATTGCAACCATCACTATTGGAGACCATATGGTGACTAGTTCTATTGGAACGCCATGCCCCAAACGGCCGAGGATTGATAGTATTCCAAGCACATCTTGCAACAAGCGTCCTTCGCAGGTTCCTGGTACAGCGCTACTTTCGTTCGGCAAATCTCTCAGTCAGCGATTTGGAGCGCCAGGAACAGCTCTACAAACTGGCACCGAAGAGGAAGAAATCGACGATGAAGTTGAAGAAGTACCACTCTCTCCACAGCTGCTGGAAAGTTCTCTTGCTGAAGGCTCAGCTGAGATTGAAATCGCTGATCTGGAGGAGACGGAGGATACTGTGATGCAATCGACGACACTCGTCATCAAGCATGAGGAAGAAGAAGGGGCTTATTCTTCTGCATTACTTCCTAGTGTCAGAGAGGATGGCGAGTACCTGGATGAGGGTGAGAAGAAGGCTCGAGAAGACGCCAAAGTCCAAGAGATGATTCAGGATGCAGAAGAAGCCGGGCATATTGCATCTCAGGAGAATGCAATGAAAGCCAAGATCATGCTCAAGGGTGGATCCAAGAAGAAAGATGCAACGCTAAATCTAGTGAAATCTATATCCACTAGTACCTTGACGATTGGCGAGCAGTTCAGAGCACTTGAAGATAGACTGTCAGCTTATCAAACGGCATCGAGCCAGAAGCCCGAGGATGAAGCTTTAGATTCCGATCAGGCAGAAGAGAAATTATCTCTGACAATCTCGAAAGCTGATTTTGCCAAGATGAGAATTATCGGTCAATTCAATCTTGGTTTCATCCTTGCATCTCGCGCTTCGGAATCTGACGACGGACCGGTGGCCGCTGATGATTTATTCATCATTGATCAGCATGCATCAGATGAAAAGTACAATTTTGAGCGTCTCTATGCTACCACAATTGTGCAGTCTCAACCATTGGTCCAGCCAAAGACTCTTGACCTCACGGCTCTCGAAGAGGAGATCGTCATGGAGAATCTCTCGGCATTGGAGACCAATGGCTTCATTGTCACTGTCGACGAGTCCGGTGAGGCACCTGTAGGTCGACGATGCCAAGTCATTAGCCTCCCCACAAGTCGAGAAACAACGTTCTCCTTGATGGACCTCGCGGAATTAATAGCGCTACTGGCGGATCATCCTCCTGGAGCTGTCCCTCGACCCTCAAAAGTTAGGAAAATGTTTGCAATGAGAGCGTGTAGGAGTAGCATCATGATTGGTAAGACTTTAACACACAATCAAATGGGCAAAGTCGTCAAGCATCTCGGCGAGCTCGATAAACCGTGGAACTGCCCCCATGGCCGACCGACGATGAGGCATTTATGTGGCCTAGGCGTTTGGGACGAGATGGGCTGGAAAGAAGGTCTCGAATCTGAGAGCGAAAGGCTCGGGACTACGGACTGGGCGGCATATGTTAGACCTAATATGGGCGACCCAGGTACACCAGCACTTTTGGACGATGAAGATATACTTGTGGAAGAGAGATAGAGGACTAAGGATGTTGTGGGCATCGATTTCTCATTTCCAGTTTGATTCAATATTTGTACAGAGTCCACCACACCATCCCAAGATACCAACCCCTAGCTAACAGCGTATTCCGTCCCCCCATATACGCCAAAATAAACAATTCTAAAATCAAAAACAGTTCAAAACAAGAAATCACACATACCCAGAGTGTCGAAATATTTATCTACAAGCCACTAATTTTCCTGAATCTTGTCCCCCAAGCCTTCCCATCGCCGCCACCTCGTCCTTCCTCTGCAATTTTGCCACTCACATCCCGCAGTCTGCTTCCTCTTTCCCCAAAATCGTTTCCAGATGAGATTTGTCTGCTGTTCCTGCTACCAATCATAATTGGCGGGGTAGCAGGCTTCAAGTCTCCATAATACTTGGATTTGAAAGTCTCGCGAACGGGCTCTGGCTCGTAGGTCATATCTGCGATATCACGACTATCGGTGGTCCCTTTGTATGTCTGATATGTGTGGTTTTTGTAGTTATTAAGGTGCTTGGTTGGCCCGTTGCCATTGTTGGTATTTGCGCTGATCTCTGACAACGGGGAGACGGGAGAGGGTGGAGTGGGTTGCAGCATGTGACGAGGGGTAGGTGGATTTGCTTCAAGCGGATGAGGTAATCCATAGGATGATAGTTCATCCCCGGAGTCGTGGCGTTGGTGAAGAGGTGTGTATTTTCCTGGTGCCTTTCGTGGAGAGGATGATTTGCTGCGGACTCGTGGAGAGGAGAATGTGGATGCTGAGTCACCGGCAAACCAGGAGTCGCTCGTGTTTGACATGCGGGTCGAGGGTCGAGTTGGGTTGTGGAGACCTAGCTCACGGACAGTAATATTTGCTTCATATTCTTCCAAGGGGATGATGGTGTAGGAGGGATTAGACCGTTTCATGGGTGAGGATTGGCCTGAGCTGCGTTTTAGGTCTGACGTTGAAGCCATAGAAGAACGGTTTGAGTTCGAGGGTGGGATTTGGTATTGTCTGCTTGGAAGATCTAGTCTTGCATCTCGAGATGGAGGCGGCGTGGATTTGTAGGTTGAAAACGATGTAGTTGATTGGGTTCTTGTGTGGAAGAATGGGATGGTGGGTGGACGAGACAAGTCTTCGTACAGCGCTCCTGAACTGTGCTTGCTTTCTAGAGGCATGGAAAGCCTCTTCTCTTTCTCAGACAATACAGTTGTTGCCATAGACATGGAGGACTTATTGCGTTTGTGGCGGGACGTGAGATTATCCTCCAATGGATTCATGTCTGGTGGCATACTTGCAATCTTGTGGAAAGTGATGGCAAGGTAGACAGAGTCTGTCAGGGACACCAAATGGAGACTGGCACCAACCGCTGCTAGTAGAAAGACTGCCTCATCTAAGGTGGTGATATCCATGCTTTGGAGTATGGTGGCCCAATTGTCACTCTTCGTCTTGGCGAATAGAGCGGTAAACGCATAGAATGGCGTGATAGATAGGTCGAAGAACGCAGAAAAGACCATGTATGATGCTGAGGAACCAGGAGGTCTCCCTGCTGCTTTTCTTCCCAGATGATATATTCCGTAGATGGTGTGGAGGATGGCAATTCCAGGCTAAGAAATATCAGAATCGTACTCTCTTATGTCTTGAAGCGGACTGAATAACTCACCACTATCCTCATAATCCAACCTGTAGTTGCATCGATTCCCTTAATAAGGATCAACATAACCAGCAGACCAACAGCGCAAAGTAATTCAAAACATCTCAAGACCAATTGGACGTTTCTCATCCATTTCACCCACTTCTTCACCGAGGCGCTCATTGGCTTCACATTCGTATTCCCGTATGGTAGAATTAAATAGGAACTGCGCAGTCATTAGCAGGTCTCTGACTTAAAATTCATCGGCATACTCAGGATGCTGGTTGAACGAAACCAAAGGCCCTTCGTGCTGTGGGCGGCGGGGCTTTGGTTCTTGACTTGCGCGAGTAACAGCTTTGGGATCGAACTCCTTGTATGGACTTCTGGATCCATCCGACTTGACCGGATCATAGAGGTAAGGGGGCTGAACACCCATTTTCGATCAGGAACAGAGTTAACTGGTTAATGGGCAAAGAGCTCAGCAATGCGAATCGGAATGTGGAGTTGTCAGCTATTAACAGGGGAGCTCGAGATGTTGCAGGGAAGGCCGAGGTCAACAAGCGGGTCAAATTCCATTGCCATGGCAACGAGCTTTATCGCGATAAAGACTCCAAAAAGTTTCAATGACGTTGCAAGAGCAAGAAAATGAACGGAATTGCGAAACCATGGGTTTGCACACGATGTACGACGGCGTTGATGCTGAGAAGTCGAAGACTACCTCGGACGAATATCACTAGACAACGAAGAGGATATACAGCAGAACCTCGCGCTCATGATGAACGGCCTTTTCGAATGGCGGTCATTGGGTCCGGACCTGCCGGCTTTTATACTGCCTACAAAGTGATGTCGAAGATCGAGAACTCAGTGGTGGATATGTATGAGCACCTGCCAGTGCCATTTGGACTGGTGCGATTTGGTGTTGCTCCGGATCATCCTGAAGTGAAGGTTGGTTCCGCTCTCCGGACACCTGGGCTTAGAGATTAACGCAACCTCTAGAACTGTCAGGACAAATTCGAGGAAGTTGCAGAGTCACCAAGATTTAATTTTATCGGAAATATATCGATTGGAGATCACCATGCAGCGTTGCCCCTGCGAACGCTTCTGCCACATTACGATGCGATTTTATTTGCTTATGGAGCGTCGAGGGATAGAACGCTAGGAATACCAGGAGAAGTTAATCTGAATGGCATATACTCTGCTCGAGCTTTTGTTGGGTGGTATAATGGTCTTCCAGAATACGCGGATCTGGCACCAGACCTTACTCAGGGAGAAGAAGCCGTGGTCATTGGCCATGGAAATGTCGCTCTTGATGTGGCTAGAATATTACTGCAAGATCCAGATGTCCTGAAGTCTACGGATATTACTGAAAATGCAATAGAGGCTTTACAAAAAAGTAAGGTCAAGAGAGTGAGGGTTGTTGGAAGGAGAGGGCCTCTGCAGGTTTGTGTCGAGAGCATCTTCATGTTGACTTCGACACTAACTGCCCCTCTAGGCTGCATTTACAATCAAAGAAGTCCGAGAGCTCATGAAGTTAACACCTGTTGCATTTCATCCTGTAGATGGTGATTTAATACCCGCAGATATCAAAAAGTTACCTCGGCCTACTCGACGGATTATGGAAGTCTTGCAGAAGGGTTCCACGACGTCTGTGTTATCAGCACCGAAATCATGGTCTCTAGACTTCTGTCTGTCACCAACTACGTTCAACCCAACCGAGGCATCTCAGAGTCAATTGGGTAGCGTCTCCTTCGCTAGGACGAGGCTCGATCCTAGTCCCTTCGATTTGCAGGCCAAAGCAAAGACCACGCCTGAAATAACAGATCTCCCGGCCTCCTTGGCTTTCCGCTCCATAGGTTACAAGTCAGAAGGGCTTCCAGGCTTCTCTGAGCTGGGGATTCCATTTGACGATCGACTTGGAGTTATACCAAATGACCATCTTGGCCGAGTCGTTAATGATAATGAGGGCTGGTCAGATTCCAATCTAGCAAAAGTTATTCCAGGAATGTACTGTGCTGGGTGGGTGAAGAGAGGACCGACTGGCGTTATTGCCAGCACGATGGATGACGCTTTTTCGACTGCAGAATCAATCAGGATGGATTGGCACGGCCACCTCCCATTTCTCAACGAGGGAAAGGGTAGTGGCTTGGGGTGGGAAGGAGTGAAGGAGGAAGCAGAAAATAGAAGCTGCAGAAGAGTGAGCTGGAAGGACTGGAAGAAAATAGATGCCGTAGAGAAATCCACAGGGCAGAAGAAAGGTAAGGAGCGGGAGAAGTTCACCAAGGTAGAAGATATGCTGGCAGTGCTCGAATGAACAGGAAGTCTAGTTCATAATATATGTACATTACTGTTTATTGAGCTTCTCAGTAAGCTCAGGCACTTTATCAAACAAATCTCCCACGAGTCCCACGTCGGCGATTTGGAAGATTGGTGCATCGGCGTCCTTGTTGATCGCTGCAATGACCTTGCTGTCCTTCATTCCCGCTAAGTGTTGGATAGCTCCGGAGATGCCAGCACAGAGATACAACTGTGGTGCCACAACCTTTCCAGTCTGGCCAACTTGTAGACTGTTGTCCGCATAACCACTGTCCACAGCTGCTCTCGATGCACCAACTGCGGCCCCCAAAGCGTCTGCCAGTGGCAGCATTATTCGGTCAAATTCCTCTTTCGACTTCAAACCTCGACCGCCAGAAACGACCTTGCCAGCTGTTGCCAAGTCAGGTCTATCCGACTTTGCGAGGTTTTCCGATACCCATTCCGTATTACACTCGGCTTTGGGATCTACCCCATCTTCAATCGATGCTGATCCTCCTTCCGCCTCCGCCGCGGCAAAAGCAGTACCTCTAATTGTGATGATCTTGATGTTGTCTGATGACTCGACTGTTGCGATCGCATTTCCTGCATAAATCGGACGCACAAATGTCTTCTCATCCTCAATTGCTGTAATATCGGATATTTGTTGAACATCGAGTAATGCCGCAACGCGGGGCATCAAGCTCTTTCCAAATGCAGTATGGCCGGCAATGATGTGCGTATATCCACCTTTCTTGATGTTCTCGACTAATAAAGGAGCAAAATTCTCTGGCAGACCCTGATCCAATAGTCAGGATACATGCAAAATATCTCTGAAGACAAGAACTTGCCTTGTCATAAGCAGCATTGTCCACTGCGGTTATCTTCTCAATTCCGTTAACTTTCGCCGCCTCCTCTGCCACCGCCTTAATATTTCCACCTGCAACAAATCCAGTGATTGATCCTCCGAGCTCCTTAGCTGCAGTTACGGCACCGAGTGAGCCATGGTTGAGTTTGCCATCCCTTTGCTCTAGTACCGCAAGAGAAGATAATAATCGAGTAAGTGCTGACAGGGAGGCAACAGGTATAGGAACTAGCCTTGGCCTCAATTGAGTTCGCGCCTGGCATACCACAGATAAGCCGGCCCTTGAGATCATTTCGAGAGGTATTTGGAGATGTTGAAGGAACAAACATCAACCAAGAACGTTCTGGGATGGTTTTCTTGAACTCCACCAGTTCTATCCGAGGCAAAGCGGACTGATGCGGCAACAGGGATTGTCTGCTACTGTTGCTGCCTTAGGCGCGAAGCGAGGCATCACATTTAATGTTCAGCTTCGTCTTTCGCGTCGAGAAGTCGCGATTGACAAACTCAAGAAAGAAATCCAACACCCGCCAAACGCGACGAATTCATCAACATTGCGGCCGAGAGTCAATAAGGAACGGTCGCATAACAATTTCTTGATACTTTTACACCGGATGCGATAACTTTCCGCGACATTTAAGATCTTGCGGGCACCAGCGCCAGACGGACGGATTCTGTCGATCTGGAACTCTTTGCGACAACTTGGATTCCTTTAGCAAGACAACATTTGAGATATGGACGACGATTCGTTGAATTTCGGCTCTGATGCTGCTGGCGCTACCCCTGGGAGTAACTCCATTCTTGCGCAACCGCCGCTGCAAGGGGAAGATGGCTCTCCTTCGGCCCAGGAGGAGGCTTCAGGGCAGGGAGCTGGTGAGGGTATGTGAATGTCAACTTCTGCACACGCTCCAAACCACTAACCACCCCCAGCTTCTGATGTAGCTATGGCTGAAGGCACTGCAGATAATGGCACAGACCTAGCGATCAAAAATGACACCTCCACATCTACCCCAGCTGTCCCTTCGGACAATCCCCTTGACGCTCCAGATGCGCCTCGACGCGAAGATGAAGAAATGAGAGATGTTCAAGACGATGTTAAGCCGATTCAAGAAGGTACTCAGGGTGAAGATGGGGGAGAAAATGGTACGGCTGAGGCTCAGGTCGAGAAGACAAAGACATCCATCGAATCATCAGCACGAGAACACCTCATTTCTCAATCACACTCGATCATTCTCCCAAGTTATAGCACCTGGTTTGACATGAGCAAAATCAACAAAATCGAAACAAAAGCCCTGCCTGAATTCTTCAACAATCGAAACCGAAGCAAGACCCCGGCTGTCTATAAGGATTACAGAGACTTTATGATCAACACATACCGTCTCAATCCAATTGAATACTTGACGGTCACCGCTTGCAGGAGAAATCTGGCTGGAGATGTTTGTGCAATCATGCGCGTACATGCTTTCTTGGAGCAATGGGGCTTGATAAATTACCAAGTATGTAGCTGTAATTTGCAGGAAGGGTTCACTGACAAATTATAGGTTGACGCTGACGCTCGACCCTCGAGTATTGGCCCTCCATTCACTGGACACTTTAAGGTTATCTGTGATACTCCTCGAGGCCTACAACCTTGGCAACCAGCAGCAGACCCTGTGGTAATTGAGGGAAAGAAGAATGCGGATACCGATGCGAAAGCGGTAGCGGGCAATGCTCCTAAAACTAATTTGAACCTGGAGGTCGGGCGAAACATCTACGAGGCGTCAGCGAAGGAGAACAAGATTACTGCCAAGTCGCCGGAAAAGCAAACCAATGGAGAAGCTGCTACAACAAACGGGACATCCGAATCAGCCATAAAGACCCTCGAAGACATCGTCAAGCCATCTATCTCGAAGGTCAACTGTTTCTCTTGCGGCATCGATTGTACTCGTGTCCATTATCATAACTCACAAGCCGAATCAGGCAATGCTACGGGTAAAGTGAAGTATGATTTGTGCCCGAACTGCTTCGCGGAAGGACGTATGCCTGCAAACCACCAACAAGCTTTCTACACTAAACTCGAGAACCCAACATACTCGTCCATTCCTGACCGGGATGCACCTTGGAGTGATGGTGAGATTCTTCGTCTTCTGGAAGCAATGGAGAGATATGACGAGGATTGGGCTGAGGTTGCGGAGTACGTTGGTACCCGGACAAAGGAGGAGTGCGTGGTTAAGTTCTTGCAATTCGAGATCGAGGACAAATACCTGGACTCAGAGCCTATCAACAAGTCTACCGGCATTAGTATGTTAGGTTCACAGCAAGGCCATCTTCCCTTCAGCCAAGCAGATAACCCCGTGATGTCTGTTATCGGATTCCTTGCTGGCCTTACTGAGCCAAGTGTCACGGCTGCGGCTGCAAACAAGACTGTGGAGGCGATGAAGCAGAGTCTGCGAAACCAGCTTGAGAAGCCTCAACCATCGGAGAAGGGCAAGGAAAAAGAAAATGCTGATTCTATGGACGTTGACATGACCATGACCACTACTACGACCACAACAACTACCCAGTCGGTGAGCGCGCTCGCAACAGTCCCACTAGCAACCGTTGCTGGACGAGCCGGTGGCCTTGCATCTCACGAGGAGCGGGAGATGACTCGCCTAGTCTCCGCCGCAGTCAATGCCACTCTTGAGAAGCTTGAGTTGAAGCTCAAGCAATTCAATGAGATGGAACAGATCTTGCAAGCTGAACGTCGAGAGCTTGAGCGAGGCCGTCAACAGCTTTTCCTCGACCGCCTCGCCTTCAAGAAGCGGGTCAAGGATGTACAAGAAGGTCTGCGAATGGCAGCAGTAGAGGATGGAGATCAAGGCACGAAGATGGTTCAGAACGGCATCTCAGGTGGCGAGCGCCTTACCTTCCAAGGGCAAGTTGCGCCTGCAGGAAGCATTCAACCTTTGAGTGCTGAGGGACAAATAAAGAGCTACGATATTTAAGAATGAATGTCAGACAAGGCAGTCGGGTGTAATTCACAATCGATCATGGCGTCTCGGGGTTGAATATGGAAGGTGTGGTTACTCCTCGAAAATCTGTGCATTTGTAGGCACTCTGTATGGGAACCTTTCTTTTCGAAGTCTGTGGGGCTTTTCCCTGGATTTCTCTTGTGTATTCTTAGAAATGCAGGTGGATGGTTTAGAACGAAATTATCGTGCCAGTGAAGTGAAGTGATATATAATGATCTAATCCATTTTTATGCTGACACCATCCTCGTTTTCGGATTGCCTAGGTGACGTGTCCAAAAGGATCCGCATCTGAACCCTCATGCTCCTGCAGGTCATCATCATCTGCTCCGATTGACTCAGCAACAAGTTGCACATTCTCGCCCTCACTATCTTCTCCTTCACCCTGCGACTCTCTACAATCTTCTCTAGACGACTCTTCACTTGACCCAGAAGCTTCCAATACATCCTCAACCAATCTGCTTTTCACCATCCTCGAACCCCTCCTATTCCTTTCAAATTCTTTTTCCAACACAGGCGTCTCCATCGTCTCCCAAGGACTAAAGAATCCAACCCACTCCCTCCAATCTCCACCTCCACTCCCACGCTTCCCCTTCCCCATCTCCAATTTCTCCAGGGGCTCCACCTTCTCTAGCTCAAATGGTGGGTCTTGCTTCAGAAGTGCCCACAGACGAGCTTCTTCTAGCTGGCTAGCTTGCATATCAAAGGCTTCTGTGTACTCGTCTTGGGCATTCTCAGCAGCCTTGCGAGCCGCCTTTTTCTTTAACTTGGCCTCCAATCTTCGAGTGGAGAAATGAAAGTGCGTTGAGGAATTCGAGGAGTAAGAGGACGAGTCTGAATTCTCAGCGGCTGAGGTGGGGTAGTCTTGGACTGAAGAGTGGGAGGATGACATATCGAGGTCAAGGTCGAGGTCGAGGGAGGATGGTGAGGATAAGAGGGGTTCTGAATGTGCGGAGGAGTGCGATGATGATGGTCTGGAATGAGTTGGCCGGCTTGTGGATCTTGATCGTGAAGGGCTTGCGGGAGATTTTTGAAGGGCAGCTTCGGCTTCGTCATATGTCATAGGCTGGCATTGCTGTTCCTCTTCCTCGTCCTCTTCTTCTTCTAGCTCTAGATCGTTATTGAGGACCTGTAAACGGCACCTTCGAGCCGCGCCAACCCAGAATTTGTTACTGTTAGCTTTCATGCCAAGGATACTCACAGCAGCTTCCACATCGCCAGAGCTGACTTCCGCATGCTTAACTTTATTCGAGTCTCTTGCTCGTAATCTTGACATGGTGCAATAAAAAGTCGTTGAAACAAGCCGCTTCGTAATGTTAACAGCAAGAGAATGAAAGTCTGCGAAAGCAGTAGCCCGAATAGCGGGTGTCTCTCCTGCCTCGACCAAAGTCTGCCAATTCTCCTCTTCATAAGGTGCTGCAGGATTCATGAATACTTTCTCGGATAACTCAAGCCAGTGTTTAAGATTGAATAGATTCACAGCTGGTAAGATTTCGTCGAGAGCCGCCTCACCTCCCTCTTCTTTCCGCCGCTTCTCGATGAATCGACTGACTTCTCTGTTGAGCAGCCAAGAATCTCCGAATTTGGTCTTCTCGATCTTCTCTTCAGCTCGCTCCTGGCGGATGGCGAGAGAATCGCCAGCTCTTTCGAGGACGCCGCTGCATTCGTCGCTAACCTGAATAGCTGCTGGCATGTCTGTTGGTACTAATAATCGGCTTTCCTGTGATCGTTTCTCATTGATGCCTTGGTGGAGGAGTTGAATGTACTCCTGTACTTGCAACTCGGATTTGCTACCAATTCGAGCAGCTATACCAAGGACATTATCTCGACTCGATCGTTTCAAAGCTATGAAGAACAGATCCTTCTCCAAAGAAGTCCATATCGAGGATCCAATTTGGCTTGCTTGCAGTGGATAGTTATCCTCCTGGATTCTTCCGGCTGCAGTGTCTTCAATATCGATGTTCAAAAGCTCTCGATAATCATTGTTATAGTACCGCTTCAGCCGCTTGGCTCTGAGTTCATTTGCTGGCTTATGAGCCCTTTTCCTGGTCCGAGTACCTGGAATGTGTCTTTGAGGGTCTTTAATTTCACCAGGCGATTCAGGAGCCTGGAAATTGGACGCCCATTCCTCAGCATCTTCGAAAACTTGGTCGTCGATGCTGGAAGTAATGCTTCCGCGGCTTCCTCCAACACTTTGCCTTCCACGGGCATCGGATAATTCTTCATCCTCTGATTCGATGTTTGCTTGCCAGATCGTCATTTTGCTTCTACTTCTCACAGAGCTAGCTCTAGAAGAGCGAGCAGTGACAGCTTGCTCATCAAGTGATGAACTCTGTGCTTCCTCTGAATTGGTCTCATATGCCGACCCAGAATCTTCATCCGGGTAAATGAGTGGCTCTCTAGGAGCCTTTGCATCCTCAAGATCCATTCTCTTGCAGCGGCCAGTACTTCAGGCGGTTCTTGTGAAATGGCACGAGTTGGACGGCTCTCTGCATAATTTGGTGGTTATGAAACGGACTCAAAGTCAGTAGGAGAAGGCTTTGAGAAAGAATTGAAGGCTTCTTTCTGATGAGAATCCAGGATCTGATCAGTGTTTTGAATGGAATGACAAAAAAGGGGTTGAGAATTTGTCTGGTGTGGAAAATCATGCAGGGATTCGCGCGGGAGCGCGCCAAACGCGAGCCGCTCTGAAGTGTACCACACTCTCTTGGATCGTTAACGTCGAGGCATACTTGACGCCCTAGACATGCCGCCAGCATCAAGAGGGCTCTCCTGCCTCAAGAAGTGGAGATTATGTTCCACCTCTCTGGTTATGCGTCGATATGTCACGGCTTCGTCCATTGTGAATTCTGTTGGACCACCGCTGAAGATTCGGCTTCGGCAGTATCAAGAAGAGTGCATTCAGGCCGTTCTCTCCCATCTTGATCAGGGTCATAAGCGTCTTGGGGTCTCCTTAGCCACCGGAAGTGGGAAGACCGTACATCAACTTCATCCCTCGAGAACAAGCAAACTGCTAATCTTCGAAGGTCATTTTCACTCAACTCATCGACCGAGTTAGACCCCATAAAGCAGATGCCCACCGGACGCTAATTCTGGCACACCGGAAAGAGCTCGTTGAGCAGGCTGCTCGCCATTGTACCAATGCCTACCCGGACAAGCAGATCGAGATAGAGATGGGTGCAATGCATGCCAGTGGGAACGCAGATATTACTGTGGCAAGCCTGCAAAGCATTGTTTCTGGGGACCGAATGTTCAAGTTCGACCCGGACCGATTCAAACTCGTGCTCGTCGATGAAGCACATCATATCGTTGCGCCGGGGTATATGAGGACGTTGGACTATTTTGGTCTATCGAAAGCCCAGCCGCACTCGCCGGCTCTGGTTGGAGTCTCCGCAACTTTGTCACGATTCGATGGAATGAGACTTGGTGCTGCTATCGACCAGATCGTGTATCACAAGGACTACATCGACATGATTGGGGAGAACTGGCTATCGAATGTGATCTTTACGACTGTGCAGTCGCGGGCAGACATATCGAAGGTCAAGAAGGGAACAAATGGAGACTTTCAGCCCAGCGAGCTTTCTCAAGTGGTTAATACAGAACAGATCAACGAGATCACTGTTCGGAGCTGGCTCACAAAGGCTCAAGGACGAAAGTCAACCTTGGTCTTCTGTGTCGACCTTAATCATGTGGCAGGGTTGACCAATATGTTTCGCAAGCATGGAATAGATGCTCGATTCGTCACTGGAGATACACCGAAAGCTGAACGTGGTGAGCGACTTGACGATTTCAAGGCGGGAAAGTTTCCAGTCCTCATCAATTGTGGGGTCTTCACCGAAGGCACCGATATTCCAAACATCGACTGCGTCTTGCTGGCCAGACCTACCAAGTCACGAAACTTACTAGTGCAGATGATTGGTCGTGGAATGAGACTACATCCTGGGAAGAAAAATTGCCATATCATTGATATGGTTGCCAGTCTGGAGACTGGCATTGTCACCACACCAACACTCTTTGGACTTGATCCTTCAGAATTAGTTGAGGAGGCGAATGTCGATGACTTGAAGAGCCTTCAGGATCGGAAGGAGGCTGAGGAATTACGGAAGCAAACGGCCGCTGAAGTCTCGAAACCCTTGCCAGAGAATGCTCAGCCTGTCAGCAGGACCGTAACGTTTACGGATTACGACTCTGTTTTTGACCTCATTGAAGACACTTCTGGAGAACAACATATAAGGCGAATATCCCCACACGCCTGGGTTTGTGTCTCTGAGGACAAATACATTCTCGCCAACTCCAATGGATCATACGTCAAGCTGGAGATAGCTCGGAACGAAAAGTCTGGGCTGGAGGAATATCTGGTCACAGAAACAGTTGCTCTTAACCGAGCGATATCCAAGGCTCCATTCATGCGACCACGAATAATCGCACGAGCAATTACATTCACAGATGCAATTCATGCAGCAGATACCTTTGCATCAAAAAGATATCCCTTCCAATTCATATCCAGGAGGCAAGCATGGAGGAACAGGCCAGCAACGGAAGGACAACTCGCGTTCCTCAACAAGCTAAGGCTAAAAACTGAACAGCTCAGCGCTGAAGACCTGACAAAAGGGAAAGCTGGTGATATGATTACAAAAGTCAAGCACGGCGCTAAGGGCCGATTTGCCAGTATAGAGGCTGACAAGAGGAGAGAGGGAAGAGCTAGGCTCAAACTGGAACAAGAAGCAGCGTTGAAGCAAAGGGAAAAGGTTAGCGTTGGGCCTCTCTTGAATTGAAGAGCCAACGGGATTTCATGAATGTTATGTGTTTCTTTAGTCTGCGATACCCATAAAGCTATTCTTATTTAAGTTCATCTTATGGTAGTCGGGTATGCTGAGTCAGAGAGGCTCTATCGAAATCCATTACGCTGCTTAGATTTGTGTAACTTACAATTCTGCCTTGTAGAGTTGTTACAGAGGACTGGAGACAATTTTTGTGGCTTGTTGTCAATACCTGGCTTAGATTGTCCTCTCTTCCGCTGAATAATCATGCAGATGCGCCTTTTACCATTTGAGCCAGCTTCATAAATCAAAGTTCAGAGGGCTCGGTTCTTGGCGGTGGTTCCAGATGCTCTAGGATATTCTTTGAGGCTCGGACCCCGTTGTTCTGTCTTTGCTGGTTCGTTTACGGAATTCCAAAGATCCCAATCTCTGAGACAAGCGAGAAATATGCAAAATGATCTTACCCTTCATGTTTTCAGGGTTTCTTGTACACACAGCTCCATAAACCATGGAAGATTCAAAAATTTGAACTATGGAAGCTTTCTTGTTGTCATAAATTGACTGTGCTTTCTTGAGGCTTACTGTCCTGCCTTTTTGCCAAGTCTTTCAGGGGCACACCTATCTTCAATGTCCCCAGGCAGCAACGAGCATTTAGGGTAGATATTCCATGTTCAGAATTGTTACAGATTAGTACGTTCAGCTTTCCTTCAGATGAGAAGGCACTGCTAAGCCAGTGTGGCTTTCTTCTGTCCCTTCTTGCTGCTAGTGGGTGTGGCGGGCGGACAAAACAATATCTGCTTGAAGCCGGATGTGTATGAGTTCAGGACATTATCGAATCATTTCTGCCGGTATTGTCATTGTCCTTAGGCATCCGAATACTCAAGCACAATGTCATAGGCGTGTCATCGTGTTGTTTGTGGTTCACTTACGAAAATTCATAAGTACATATTGCATCATTGTGGAAGGCACGCCTTGTGTGAACTTTCCACAACACCAACCACACTCCTTCAAGAGTGTTCCACCCAAAATCGAACAGTTGCCTGAAGTCATAGGATGGCTCCAACCGCCAAGTTCTTCCTTCCAGATGATGAAGAAGGCTACTCCTCGGAGAATCGAGAACCAACAATGATGTCCTCGAACGAGGCCCCAAGATCGCTGCTCGTCGAGAACTTCCACAAGCATCCAAACACCGAGACTGAGATCTTCCCTCCCTTCATTGAGCGTATGCCGGAACCCACCAAGGTCATCAAAGGATTCACACCCGCTGTTCCTCTCGAACCGGTCGAACCGAAGCCAGCCAACGACAAGACCTACGAACCGGTCCCTTTGCGACCATGTTTCCCACCCCCTACCAACGAGTCCTACTATCTCACCACCGAAGGTCATGATCCCAAGTTCCTTCGCGATAAGGCCAGGGTCATCACCACCATGCCAAGCCGTCGAAAGCTCACTGGTATAGTCAATACGATCAAACCCAGCGGAAAGCTTGTCGAGGTTGCAGAGAATCATGCCCGACACCGAAATTCACTGTCCGATACTTCTACACCCAATCGATCTCGTGAAGGTACGGCTACAAGCCCAGAGCCGTTCACCGAAGGATACAAGCCAGCAGGTTGGAGTGCCCTGACCCCTGGCCCCATCATCTATTCAGTGGAGCAGCGCGCTGACTACGTCAAAGTGATCGATGACTATGCCAAGACCAGTGTCCAAGGTGGCCCACTGCGCCGTGATGGTCCCCACCTCCTGATTCCTCCCGTAAAGCAAGGAACAATGGCCGAACCGATCCTCGATTACTGCAAGAAGTGTGGAAAGAACCATATCCCTCCCGGCTCCCCTATCACCCTTCCAGATCGGGATACCTGCGGTGCGTACCTGCCAGACTGGTTCCCATCGCATAACTACAAACAACCGTGGGATAATTTCAGAGGCCTGTACAATAAGATTGTTCTTTGCGAGGAGGCGGAGCGTGGTTTCAGGCATAGCGCCGTCCGGCAATCTCCCCAAACTATCTGGGACAAAGAATACCACGATGAGCATCCAAAGTGGGCAGTTATTGGTCGTCGTATGGGCTGGTGGAAATGTGGTACCGGCACCGAGGTTGAGAGGAGCTGTGGCCTCTGCCACAAGCCTAAGCCTGCGGAGGAGACTGCCATTGATCCAGAGAACGCCGGTACAGTCCGTGATCAACGAAAGTACTTGGAGAAATGGGTTGAGGACCATATGAAGGCTATCGGACTTAATGACAAGGCCTTTGCGGAAGAAATGATCCATCGGATGAAACCACAAGAGGTGCTAGGCTACTTTGCAGACTACAGGGTTCTATCACAAGAATTGGAGGGTTACGATAGTGGCAACGATTCTGATCCTGATGGTGAGAAGGAGGTGCCTCTTCGTCCAAACCTCAAACCTAAAGGCTTCCCTAGCGTAACACCATCTACACTCAACCTATCCGAAAGGGATGGTTGTAGTGAGAAGAGCAGCGAGATGTCTGACAAGGAAGAGAATTTTACCCCAACGGGATCTTCCGGCTCTGAGGGCTTGACTATGCGCGCTGGAAAGCCCTATTTTGCGAAGTGAGCATAGAGCAATGATGACAGCACTGACGTGGTCTGGAAGATCGAGGGACTCGTATCTGTCTGGATGACTTTGAATCTGATTTGCGGCGTTTGTTTTAAGCATTCTCCACTCTTACAAAAATGGCGTTGGTAGAGAGAGATACCCACATAAGCGGAATTAAATGTTTTTTGATTAAATCGTGCAACGCGTCAGAAATTGTTACCTCCAAGCTGAATTGAATGCGCTATGATAAGGTCGGTACAATATATGATACATCCTTCAAATCCAAGTTGAATGACTGTCCTTGGAGAATTCATACAAGACAATACATGGTAAATCGTTGTCCTAGAGGGAGGAACGCAAGGGCACTATCACAATAGTATTAAGCAAACAACGTTTATGCGAAGTAACTTCGGTAGAAGTGATTGCATTCAATGTACCCTACCGATGAGTATTATCTGAGAGACCACGAGCTCTCAGTGCCTCCTTACAAGACCTAGCATGCTGAAGAGCCCCATTAATGCTTCCAACTAAAGCCCACATTGATGAAGAACGCCCTGAGAGAACACAAGATCTCGTCTGCCACCAATGAATACTCCAAGTCATCAAGATCAATCTGAACGTCCAACGCCTCGCTTATGGTATGATGTATATACAATATAGTAGTAGTAGAAGAGAGATCAAGCTCCCTTTGGCTTTCGACTACGCTTCTTGCCCGCGTTGGAGGGGATTGCTGGTCGATGTGGGAGAGCGACAGCATTTTCTGGGAGCTCGTCGCGGAGTTCGGCGCGCAGCTCGTCCATCAAGCCCATTCGGATGTCGTTCTTAAGCTCCTCCTTGACTTCTTCGCGGATCTCTTCGAGGTCCTCTGCCTGTGGGTACGTGCCTGATTAGCATAGTCTAAGAGAATGGTGACAATAGACGTACGGTGAAAGAAACCATGACAGACTCGCGGACCATCTTCCGGACCTCGTCGTTGACAACCGATGCCGCGTCCTTGATGGCAGCCTTGACGGCGTCCTGGAGCTGTCAAGAGTTAGATTTGAATGTACACACAGAAGAGGAACATTGGCCTACCAGCTCCGGCTTGGTCTCCTCAAAGTGCGCCTTGAGCGCATCAATCTGACCGGCGGCACCGGCACGCAGACCAGCCAGATGGGAGGAAACTTGAGGGTCAGCGTAGACCTCTTCCCTGATGGTCTTCGCGACGAAAGTTAGGAGATGGGCGGCGAGTTGCGGGTCCATTTTGTCTGATTTGCCTTCGTGGCAAGATTTAATGAAATCGGAGAGTTGTTCGAGGAGCTCGGAGTGCTTCATTTTGACTGATGCTATTGTGTTGGGAACGAGGAGTGGCTAACGGGATTAGGAAATTTAGTCGAATGAAATAGGGGAGATAATTTTGTGCGCCGACACTAGGGACAAGGCTGGGCTTGCTATCACCTGATCTGTGGGCTCGACAGGGCTGTGAACTTCACTGGCATTCTGACGAGAAGAAGTGAATGCTCAGACCAAAGTAAATCTAGAGAACAAAGCGATTGTTCTTGTCTAAGTGCTTGTTCAGTGTGTAAGTGATTATTGACAACAGATGAATAGCAAAGGAAGATTATCACATAGGGATATGAGCAAAAGAAAGTTTAACATGAAAGGGATAAAAGCTTCTGTCATCCTGATTCCTTGGAATCAGAGGCAGAATATTAAAACAAGGCAACTATTATCTAGTACAGGTAGTGGTAAGCCGAATCAGTTCAAGATACTGCAAGATCATCAGAATCTCTTGATAATGTCATAGCAGTACCTATTCCACCCACTCAGTATGTTTTAAAGCTGAGATCCACAATCCAGACGGCAGGATGGCCATGCAGTTCCTGGCAAAAGCAGTAGAACTGCAGATTGGAGCAGGTGCGGAGGTAGAGAAAGGTTATAACGGTGGACAAGGTTACGAGAACACAAGATAGTGGTGTAGACTCCCCTCTACTAGAAATAATACTGTTGGAATAAAGGCTCTTGACAGTAATAGCTGAAATACTCTCACGACAGCCAATAGAATTGCGCTTGAATTTTCAGGGGGAGAGAACATAGTGCAGGCAGGTGGTGAGAACGCGAGCCAGACGGTGCCAGACTAAGACAGAGGAAGCCAAGTAAGAGGCAGCTGTGTTGACCAGTGATATCCGAACTTATAGCCAAATTTTAGACTTCATAACCTCGAACAGAGAACGCAATATCAAACTATGTTCTAATACTGAGAAACGACCGCCTAGTCAAATTTTCTGAACAGGCTTGGAAGGTACAAACGAAAAAGCGCGCACAGTAAGTCGCACTGAACCGCGAACGCAGATAGCTGCTCGTCGAAGTATGACCTTGCAAAGATTTACGGCCAGTTCTACGAAACGACATGGACGGATCGCTCGCACGTCTCAAAATGACTAACAGAATCACAAGTGCTGTAGTATGGCTAGCAGAATATCATTGAACGTCAGCTCATGGAACATCGTGGGAAAGGGATGGTGGTGGGACAATCCAAAGCAGCGAATAGCAAAGCATAGTAAAATGCAAGCATTGCGTTTCAGTTACCAAATTAGTGACGAGCATCACAGTTCTAGTCGTCCCGGGGCCTTCGCTTCAATGCATCTGGTATTCTGAAACAATGCACAGGAGCTACTTGTCATACCGAAAGCCAATCCTGGCTGAGTATATCCACTCCAGTAACGCCACCGCCAATATGCCAATCAAATATCGAACATCTAATCCTCCTCGACTTCGATCTCTCTTCGCTTCTTCTTCTTGTCCTTCTTCACCTCATCCTCCGTAGCCTTATCCCGTTTTCGCTTCTTCTTTTTCTCGTTATCTTCTTTTGGCGCTGCAAATTCTTTCTCCCTCTCCTTTAGCTTCTCTGCCTTTTTCTCCCTCTGCTTCTCCAGCCTCTCTTCCTTCACAGCCCGCTCCTTCGCCTGCTTTCCCAAAAAGTACTCTCCACTTTCAATCTGCAGATCCACTTTACTCTTCTCCTGTGGCGGCGGGAATGGCGTGTACACCTTCTTACTCTTGTCCGTAACCTTCAGCGGCACTCGTCTCTTACTCAAGTTTCTCTTCTTGAAATGTGGTAAGAATCTGTCCCAACTTTCGCCAGCTAGCTCTGGGTCTTTGGCGAGTTCCCGCTTGATCATGAGTTCTTTGATGTGGTAGATAGGGTGGATATTTGCCATGCAGTCCTCGATTATCCTCCGCACTTCCTTCAAGCCCTTATATGGTCCCATCGCGGCGACAGTATTTCCTTGCACGAGTAAATAGCACTCCGTCAGCAATTCCAAGGCCTTTAATGTGCTTCCATTTGGTCCTAGTATCCTCTGTCTCCGCTTCACGAAACGCTCTTTGTTCCGCACCAGATTTCGGATCTTGATGATGTCGCATGCTACTCCGTCTTCTAGAATCTTGACAGCTTGGGGGGCGGGAACGCTGCGTGCGAGGAGCTTTATTAGGTCGCGGGCGTTCAGTATAGCAGCGGGGTCGTAGGTTTTTCGGGTCGTCTTTACTGTCATGGAACCTTCCACTAAATCGAGGGTACATGCTATGCCAAATTTCTCGAGGGAGCGGGTGATCAGAGGCCAGGCTTCGCGCAGATATATTTCGCGATATTTGGGAAAGAGCGTCGCGAAGGAAGATTCTTCTGTAAAAGTGCCGCCTGCATTGTCGGCAGGTGTGAATGCTTCTATCTTAAAGGCAGTTAGCAATTGCTGCTTTTCATATGGGGTATATCTTCCTATAACTGACCTTCCATTTGTCGATATCATCGGTATCCCAGGGCTTTTCTCTCTTGTGTGTGGAAGGCATCTTGAGTTCTGTGGTTGACCCGTGGAAGCTTGGTGAGGTCAAAAAACTTTGGATAAAGCAGGAGAATTATTTCGATAGCCGTATATTTTTGCGGGGCCAGTTTGGCCAATCAGATACCGCTTATCTAAGCGAATCCCGAATCTCACCCAGGCTGCATAAACTGTCGATTGTCGACGACGTCTTTCATGTATGTTATACTCGCTAGACCAGCTATCTAGCAATCATGTCGGATGATGGATTTAGAAAGAGAAAGAGAATTATGGTTCCTGAAGCTCCTACTGCCTGGTTTCGGGGCTCCATCACGGTCCACCAAGGCTCTCCAATCCTCCAGCCTTAGCAAACTTCCCCCAGAAATCATCCAACATATTGGCAATTATATACCCATAGCCTCCGCTGCTGCCTTCTCTGTCACTTGTCACACTCTCAATCTGATTCTTGGAAACCATTACCTCCAAGCCATGGAGAAGAAGATAACCACATATCACCCTGGCGATCTAATTATTGGGAAACATTACCTCCCAACCTTGAAGGCCTTGGAGAGGGGTGACCTAGTATTTGAACGATGCAAGTCTCTGCTCCTACTGGCTCACGAATTGCCCCTTCACGCTGCTAAATACATTGGCAATATGGACTGCATCAATGCACCAGAGCCAGAGCCACCAAACGAGGACGATTACCGTGGATTTTGGGACAGATTATGAAGGCTCCTTGCATCTAAGGCAGTACTCCAGGCCATTCTTTCCAAGATCTTAGCCTATAGTATTACTACTCATGGAACAGTCGGGGCTAGATCTACCACCTCGATATCACACGTCGAACCCCACACAATATTTTTGATACCGCAACTTGATCGCGACAAGGATCGGAGCGGCTCGAGGACGCTTTTGAGGAGCATTTCCTTTCGGATGTGACGAATCTCTTAGCTTGTAGTGCATGGAGTAAAACATTCGCATGGGAGAATCTTAGAGGAACAGCTTTGACGTGTGGAGCAGAAGGAGGAACTACATTATTCTGCGCAATGGCTGATTCCTGAGAAGACAATCTTGTTATTCTTAGGCTCGTTTTGAACAAATATTCTACATTTGAGAGTTGCGGATAAGCGGTATTGAAAGCCCGAGTCTTTCTCTAAGTTTACGTTGGATGTGCTTTCTGTAACATATCCGGTTCTGTAAGCAAAGTCATAATGACAGATGATAGGTCGTAGCCGCTGGAGACTGTTCCCATAAGCGAGATCTGATATTGATGAAGACGATGGCGTCATGGCAATAAATAGGAGCATCGGAAAAGCAAGGGGTCGGAGACTGGAAGAGTGAACTTCTGAGGGAGTTCTACGATCACGTGAATTACCCCTTTTTTCGAGGCGAGCTCCAACCCCTCCTACCCCTGCCCTGTCCCCAACGATCGACAACTTTACCTCCCACCTGCCACTCTTAGAGCGGATGCTTCCCTCTTTGATTTGCCCTTGCCCACACGTGCTGTTTATCTAGATATGATCCGTACTCTCTCCTCTCGTTGGCTATGTCTTTAAGTCGCAAACGTCTATCTCCTCTCGCTTCCCGCTCAATCTCGTAAGACAAATCTCCGCCACACCTTGGGCGCGACGTGGCTTCATATTTCTTGCGCAACTGTGTCAGCCCTGCCTCTGCCTCCCTGGTGCTGGGACCTGGGTCGATGTTTATCAGAGCAATCGCCGCGTGCCGATTCGATCTGTCCCACCTGTGCCGCAGCGCCAACGCTCTGATCCCAGAGCGGATCACCCAGTCCGCCGCCCCCGTTTGTTATCCATATCGGAGGCTTTTTATGAACTCAGACTTTTCATTACGAGAGCTGCACGAGAATCCTTCGGCGCAGTCCATCAACATCAGCTCGTCTGCTTGTGACATTGGTAGGCGTTGCATCACGCTTCAGGCACAGGACCTAACCTAACTGCAGGCACGGCTTATCTGCTTAATTGCCCAGTTCATCCGATTTGTGTACATAGTGACGGGCTCGGTCCAGATAATGATCACGAAACGCTGTGTAGATTGGAAGGAAACAAAACATTCAACCACGATGCACCCGCGCACATTTAACCGTACCATACGCTACCATTTATTACTGTATTTGATTGCTGCTCATCTCAAATGCATTCTTCACCCGTGACAATGAAGCCCATTCCATTGGGCCTCGAGCAGAAATGCCCTGTGTCGAGCTCGGCTTTTTATAGATATGCAGGTATAACGATAGAGGATAGCGCGAAGGATAACGCTTGGTGGATTAAGGGGTAGCCAGCAACAAACCACTTCCAACCTTCTTCCATCCTCATCATCATCATAAATCTTTTCCAATGACATCGTAATTGCCAACCACACTCGCTGAATCTTCTTGTATACCAGCGTTCTGATCCCTCGAGTCACTCGTTTGAGCGTCGGATTTCTTTGCTTCTTTTGCATCGTCAATAATTCACGCAGCCCATCACGAAATAATTAGCCAACTGCTTCCTCTTTCCACCGCGACTCCTCCTTCGGAATACCTAATACTGACGCGTTTGACACGAACGCGATAATAATTTGCCTTCGAATAGCTCCTTCACGTCTTCGCTCCCTCGTCTTATCCTCCCAACCGCAACCACGGCGTCCACACTTGCTCCCTACCGGGCTTCGGCCATCGACCACGTCCATTCTACCTCACGAGAGCCAGCTCGAGACCTACCATCCTTCAAGATGGCAAATACGTATGAAGAAGGACGTCAATCCCTCCCCATGATGGATCCCATCTCGCGCCCTTCTTCAACCTCCACGCAGAACTCGGCCTTGCACCACAGTGCTTCGCTCCCGCAGCTTCCTGGCCTATCTGCACTCGCGTCACTCGCGTCTACGAATAATTCTCCCCAATTAAGGTACGTTGGAACATGGGCGAGGCGCGGGACATATCTGAGGTAGTTTGGAGTATCTGTGGACTTTAAAGGGGTTTTCCTTTCACGTCCGGGAATGTGTGGGGGATGAGATAAAACACTTGGGGACAGTTTCAAGAGCATATTTGGCTTTGCATATCTTGCACATGTCCAAGCTCTCTTTCAATGTCTGGTTTCCGGGCTGTGTTGCAAGCTATGTAGGAGGAGAGGACGTTCAAGCTAATGCTGGTCAAACAGTGCGTTCCGCGTCCCGAGTCCTATGGCTTTCTCGACGTCGTCGCCCTCTGCTACTACGGGAGGAGGTCAGAGCAATTCACCGGTATGTACTTGCAGTTTTCACACTCTTGGAAGCTCTTCTGCCTGTTCGTTATTTTCTGTCCTGTGTTTGGACCGCTGTCTCACCCTTTATCACCAATGTATTTGCCCCTATCGGTTGCACACGTGGCGCGCTTCGGCTGCCCGACGCAATCTCAATCTCTCCCTCCGCAAATTTTCGTCGATAACGACTCCCACAACTTCGTTATCGCAAGAAACTCAACACCATCACCATGGCGACAATGGCTGCTAACGATCGTGAAACCACACAGCCAACCTGCCAAAACTGCACCACCTCGACCACTCCCCTCTGGCGCCGAGACGAGATTGGCTCTGTCCTCTGCAATGCCTGCGGCCTGTTCCTTAAACTCCATGGCAGACCTCGGCCGATAAGCCTGAAGACAGATGTTATCAAAAGTCGCAACCGCGTGAAGAGTTCGGGTTCTGCTCAAGGAGCAAAGAAGAAGGTGAGCTATTCTCTGCTACGTGCAGATCTTTACAGTGTGCAGACATTGACGCGTCGTTGCAGAGCGTATTCGACACCAATGGCCTCGAGCAGACGCGATCCCAAGGAGGAACTCCACCCCCCGGAGCCATCGGTCATCGACGAACCTCCCAAAAATCCGCGAATGGGCACTCTGATGGCTCGAACTCTCCCATCTCACGCACTGCGACGCCCTCGTTGTATGGTCATATGCCCACTTTCAACGGTCACCCCCTCGATGACCCCTATAATCACTCCCCATCACTCCCACAACTCCATCTTCGTCAGCCATCTCCAGGCCGCTCTGCATCTCCCTTGAACGGAGCGCATAGTCTTGAAGTCCCCCCGACCTTCGAGCAGCTTATCGCCCAGAACTCCGCCCTCAAGACCCGCGTCAGCGAACTCGAAGTCATCAATGAGTTATTCCGAGGTCGCGTTACACAACTGGAACAAGATGAGAGCAACGCTAGGAGAGGTGAAGAGATGCGCCGGGACTCAGAGCAAGACTTGATGAGACGTCTCGAGGAGTCTCAACGTCGCGAGAACCAGCTCAAGCGCCGCCTCGACGACATGGAGCGCGAGCTCAGCGAGCTACGTGATGGAGCTCCTCGCGCGAAGAAGATGCGCGTTGCGGACATGGTCGGCGATTCTGAGTCTTCGACCCCTCAATCAACCACGTAGACATTTAACGAATTCAGGCGCACGGCATTCATCACTGGGACGGCGGTTTTTTTCCTTCTTTGCTTCGCTGTTGATGATACCACCATAACGAACTCTTTTCTCTCCTGGTATGTCACTTTACTTTCTACATTGGCCCAATCACTCACTAACTTAAGCCAGGTCGGGATCTTGCTTCAGTCTCAACCGCGGAGCTGTACTATGACGCCTAGCTTTGCATGTTTTATTTTCCTCACCAAAAATAGCGCTTCTTTCGATGAACGGCGCGCAACGTCTCTAATGTCAGATTAATTACAATAAGTCCTCTTCCCTCTGTCTCCTTCGTCCAAGCCTCTAGACAAAATCCTCTAGAGGATGACGATCGGACGATAGATGCATGGGTACAGGGATTCGATTTTCCGGATGAACATGAATGGGAGTGCGGGAGTAGATACGGAAAATGGAAATGAATGGAATGGAACGGTCTGGATGGCTGGAGTGAATACTCGGAGGGCTTTCCACGCATGCATCAAGATCTCTGCGCTGTCTTCACGGCGCAATACGGTCTATCACTGCGAACGTAGGCCTAAAAATAAAAGTTCATGATTCTTCAACCATCATATTCCCCTCCTCTCTCCCTCCCTTCTGCACTATACGTATGTACGTTCCTCCCCTCGATTTGATATGCAGCTTGCGGAAAATTTTCACCCACACGTGAATGGATGTGATGTGTTGGATAAGGAGACGGCAGAGATAAGGGTTAGCTCCCAATCCCCCTTTCCTTATCATCCCCACTTCCGGATGACAAGACTAGGCGGGGCAACCTTATTCCTTATCTACGATACAAGCATCCTCCATCGAACGCAGATTGCAGAATGCAAAAAGCGAGAAAGCATTACCTCCTCGATATGAGAACATTATTTCTTTCTTTATACTAAGTACATTACCTTCTAAGTTTAGGGCTATTTGTATCAGTAGAAAATGGACTTCCGATGACGTGTTTCGTAGAGTTTTGTATCTCACATTTGTTGTCCTCTATTGCTCATTCACAAATTGGTATATTGAGGCGTTTCATTCTTTGAGAGGTTGTAGAGTACACGAGGTCAAACTGCAGGTTGTTCAGTATACGCATATATATCGCCTGTTTGCTTTCCAATTCAAACATGCCCTTCATATTCATTCCATATCAATCCATATCCAGGGTATCATAGCTATCATCTTTCACTTCTCAATTCCCTCTGACCCGTTATATTCAATCCAAAATTTAACAAATATCAGCGTCATCCAAATAAGAGGCCAGCTAGATCACCCATGGCCCAACACCGTATGATCAAAGTCGTGGCTGCTTGGGCTGACAACATGCCCCTGCTCATCAAGCACATCCCCACGACTATTGACTCTTGTAGCCCATTCCCGAACCTCTCGCCCTTCAAACTCATCCTCTAGCTTCGGGCTGTCGTCGTCCACAGCCGTCGTCCCGCTGCCCTCTCCCTCACTGCTTCCCACCTCTCTACCCTCCACTACCCTCTCATTTTCCTTCTCTTTATCTTTCTTGCGCTGGAAAATTTGCACTTGCTGATCACCAGACGGTCCACGTGAGAGTACAGGAGAGACGGTCGAAGTACCAGAGTCCGGGTTACGGTGGAGTCGGGAGTGAGTGGTGCGAGGACCGGGGTGTGCAGGGTAGTGGGGTCTGGGGCGGTCCTCATGTGCGAAATCGAGGTCCGCTATCGCATCCGGAGAACGGGACCCAAAATGTTTGTCATGGAGGTCTTGGAAATCTTTTGCCCTTTTGCCCTACATTTTTGTGTTAGCAGTCCAATAGAGAACCTTCGAGGAGATAGAATTTCTTACATCTTTAGCCATCTTTCTCGTATATCTATTCAGACTCTCGCAAAGCCGGTCAAGAACCCATTCGCTCTCACTTATATCTGCTAACATGGGACTATCCTCTCCTATCCAATCCCACTCCACTAAGCCCTCTTCTTCCTCTTCGTTCTCTACTTCTTGAGGCGTATTCCTGCTGAAGCGGATCAAGCGAGTAAACTCCACCCATTCTTCATAGCTGTATTTCTTTGGGTGAGGAAGTCGTAAATCATTTGCAACGCGCTTGATCGCTATTGCTAGTTTCCTGGCAAGTTCATGCTCGGTTTGTTCAGCTGGTTCTTCTGCAAGCTTCTCTAATGTTGGCTTAGATTCAGGCTCTTCTATTGCGCCACCTTCTTCATCCGGATTTTGTAGACCAAAGCCCTGCTCGATTCGCTTCTTCGCTTCTCGCTCCTTAGTCTTCCTTTCTAGCCACTCCTTGAGCTGGGGGTGTTTCTCGAGGAAGTCGTGCCAAACACCGGCTTTCGGCATGACGGTCCAATCCGCAAGAGTAAAGGTCCCTCTATTCACAGCAGCGACAACGGTATCACCCATGTCTGACACAAGGATGGTCATGGTGGGCACAGCAACAAGTGACCAGACAATGAAAAACGGTTTCCCAGCATTGGACTTGGGTGCAAAATCGCCGTAACCGATGGTAAGCAGGGATACGTAGCAGAAGTACAGAGCTTCGAAGTACGACAGGTCTTGAATTCGTTTTTCGGCGACCATGAAGATGGCAGCACCGACACACCACAATATTCCAAAGGCAAGGACTGACATTGCAAGTGCATAGTATTGCTTAAACCTGCTGGTGTTGGACTGAATTTCCCGCATTGCCTCGAAACGGTCCTTTTCTTCTTTCAGAAGTATCAGCTTCTCGCGCCGATCCCGACGCTTGGCGTGAGCGTCTTTTCCAGCTGCTCGCATTTGCAATTTAGCATCTCGACTCAAGGGTACTTTTGGCTTATGGGCTCTGCCTGCTCCGCCACGGCCGCCACCACCGGCTGGAGCTTTACTTTTGTGCTCGTGGAATGTGATGGTTCGGCCGTGAACGTCGAAATGTCCGTACTGCTCAAGGGACGTACGGCGGTCTTTTAGTGTACCAACAGTAGACTGTTTTCGGATCGTGGAGGAGGGGCGGCGAGCGTCAGAGTCGCGACGTGGAGGTAAACCAAGACGCTCACGTAGTTCCTTCTCGCTAGTGACTGAGCGGCCAAAGGTTCGTTCTCGTTCATGAAGCTGATGTGCCTTGATGACTTTCTCTTTCGACATGCTGGTGGCAAATTTTCGAATACTGTTGATCATCAAACCTAGAAATATGATGCCTATAACTGCAAACGGGAAAACAAATCCACGGGATGCGTCGTTGGTGGCTGTAATATCTCCAAAGCCTATGGTTAATACCGTCACATCGGAGAAGTAGAGCGCATCAGCATAACTGAAGCCACATACTGTGGAGAAGACTCCTGCACCGCCAGCGAGCCAAATGAAGAACATCATTGTCTGAAGAATAAGGGTCCGCTGATCGTCGTCTAGGTCGAAGTGCTGAGGGTAATGACCAAGGAAATAGCCAAGCATGTTGACCATCAGAAGCATAGAGGTAATGAGGTAGAGCACTGCTGCGATGATAGCATGCCAAAACCCTTGAGAGTAAGTTTCACCAGGCCGTACCGGAGGAACATATTTGTTCATAGCAACGATGATGCCAATGAGCTGGAAATCGTGTTAACAATTGGACCTAGACTGCATAGAAAGCCACTCACAATGCCGCTGGCAAAATACCACGCGATAATCGTAAGTGGTAAAGCAACAATATATCTCACTCTCCGCGTGAAGTTCAACAGCAAACAAAAGTTGCCAAAGAAACCGCAAGCCAGAGATACAGCATTCAATATGACCTCCCTGTACATCATCCCTTAGCAACTATCTTCAATATATTCCAGCAAAAGCACTCACCAATGTGGGTCTTGTATATCAATCCCCGCAGAGTCCACCCCCTCTGGCAATTGTCCATTATTCGGCAGTGTCACTCTCCATTTCGAGACTAAAGCTGCTATCGACAGCACATTTGCCATGGGCCCAATTGTCGCAGCAAGGAGCGGAATAGCCGTGGAGGCAAACCACCAATCCCTAATCTTGAGTTAGCGATTCGACTGCCGGCCCATTGAACGCATCCTCAGAACTTACTGAGGCAGGTCATCGGTCTTCCCTCTCAGTCTCAGTGTCCCAATTCTCCGAATTCCCTCTTCCCGTTCAAAGGTGCTGGCCTCGCTCCTGATCAAGGAGAGGCCGCCGGTGAGGCTGCGGCCATGGTAATCCTTCTCTTTATCATCCGCCATGTGATGTTAGTTCCGTCTTTGCAACGATGGCATTCTGTTTCTCAATCGCCGTCCAAACAGTCATATGCTGCTGGAATCACCTGCTTTGTGCCAAGGTCTCGGACTCGAAGGAACGTGGTGATCCAAATCAAGTATCCAATTCGCCTCGCTCGGAAGCTCCGGGTCGTGCACTTCAATGGCCGGCCAAGCACCAGAAACAATATTTGGAGGAAAATATATATAGGTATAGATGTGTATCTAGGTCCACGGAGACATTTCAGCTGTTGAAGTGTGGGGAGAAGAAGCAGATAAGAGGGGAGCTAGCGCCGAGCGACGAAGGGTGTCGTTCCAAGCCACAGGAATGGCCGAGTAGAAAAGCAAGTGCTGCTACTGCTGCTGCTGCTGCTGGGCTCGAGTCCGTGTGGTCATCGCGCAGGGTTTGGTCCCGCGCGGGGCATGTGGGCTGCAGGAGCGATGGGCATTTGCAGGCGTCTGCAGGCCTGGCAAGGCTTGTTCATGCCGCCTGTCGAGATAAGCGCAGCCCACGAACCATTGACAAACCAGCAACGCGGGGTCTAGATCTTGGTGTGCTAGACCTGGCAAGTTCGAATTTTCACCCAGCTGAGTCTGATATGTGTCTTCGTGGATCTGGATTCTGAGGCGGAGGCTAGAGTACTAGAAGCTCATAGGTTGTGTTCGTCAGAGATCAGCTCCGTTACTCTCGATTCTTGACTACAACGCATTGTCTCTCTATTCCAGAAGCCACAATGCATTGTATCCGAATACCGGCTGCAAGTGCATCACATGAT
Organism: Stipitochalara longipes BDJ; assembly: GCA_009732865.1. Lineage (NCBI taxonomy): Eukaryota > Fungi > Ascomycota > Leotiomycetes > Helotiales > Hamatocanthoscyphaceae > Stipitochalara > Stipitochalara longipes. The sequence goes on along the minus strand of ML769347.1, from coordinate 754,255 downwards.
GGGAAATTCCCGTTCGAGAGAGGTCAAGCCTCTAGTGCTTTGAAGTACTATACACGTCAGCTCGCTGCTCTCTGGGCAGATACTAGCGCTGGAATATTCGACAGAGAGGTTGTGTCGTCTTGTGGTCGCGTGCGCAGCAGTTTGAAGATTGGCGTGGTGGTGTAGCTGTGTCACCGCACTTGAGCGGTACTGTACTGAGTGTGGAGATAGGCGTACGAGTGTGGCAGGGGAGACAGGAGAGGGGTGAAAGGCTTTGGTCTCGACGTTTCAGTGGGGGCCGTGTGGTACTTGAAGAGAACAGCCCCCTCTCCACTCCGGCTGTACCCATACACGGAGCATATTTCTTGTCGTATTTTCTGGCTTCTTCCAAGACAAGCCTCCTTGAAATCTAGTGTTTCTTACCCGATGACCAGTATTATGGCTCAGAACCCACGCACCGATAATTTTTCAATCTGTTAGTCCATCTCTCTATGTTAAATTTCTTATAGCTACGTTGACGCTTATCTTGCTGGCTCAAGATGGCTGGAAAGAAAAGGGTTCATTCATCCATGTCCCAAAGCAAGTTACACATTTTACTTCATTCCACTCGAGATATTCTCTTGGATCATAGAACATAAAGGCGGAGCCAATATTGTTAGCACGGCATCTCGAACTGGTGCTGGTGGTTCTCTGAACAACCTGGTGAGAAAATGCACCGCAGCTCCCTCACAGGCAGAAGAGAGCTGATTTCGTTCCGTGCGACGAGATTCATCCTGACAGATCCATTTACGGGGAGGGAGATCACGTGGGCTAGCACACAGGAAGTTGGTGGCTTTCCTGCATTGCTTCGGACTTTGAAGTGACGTCCAAAAATGTTCGGTAAAGCATCAAGAAGCAAGTCGATGGCTTTCTGCATAGCTTCGGAAGACGGGTGCGATGTGCAACAAAAGGGCTGGGGATGATATTGACCCAGGGGCAATCATTTTGGTCGGAAATGACGTCTTGTTCTAGCACAAGCCTTGGAACATAGCTCAATGTGTTTGGAGTTCTTGGTATCATGATTTGTTTCCAAGATTGAAAGTGAAAGAATAATGGGGAAAGGGCTCCTCGACTGGGTAGATGGATGTGGATTAAGGGAGCAGACTTTGTTGCAATTCGCTTCAATGTTGCAGAAGCCCTCGGTACAATGAGAATGCACAGGTTGGTAGTGGACCTTAGGGCTAAAGGATGTTGTTGCACACTGTACTTGCGCTGGTTATTTATTTTCGAAATTGTTGCTAGTTATCGATTTCATCCGAATTTTGACCCAATTTTGGGATGAAATATGCCAGGTTTAGATCTCTTCTGGAGAATCTGCAAATGCGTTTGTACATAAATGTGGTTTATTGCAGATCAACAAAAGGCTGCAGCAACGAAAGTCACTCGAAGCTCGACTAGAGACACTTTCATCATTCAAAAGAAGTTCGTGCATTGCGTATAATTTGCAACAAATTCGAGAGAAGATCCACCCCCCTCTTCCCTGCAAACCAGGGTCATGACATTAAGAGAGAAAATTGCTTCAAGAAGGTGGGTAGGCGATAGCGAGTGATAATGGTCAACTCCACCAAATTCTCGGCCTATAGAACACTAGTTCTATGCAAGATATACGTCCTTTACGCACGTACACAACCATCACAGTAGTATATCGTGCTTAAAAGCCAAAGTCGCATGCAGCTGCTACCCGTTAATCCTTACTGGCTTGAATCTCCTTGCAATTAATCCCTAACGCCGTAATATAAATTTGACATATGAAATGTGTACATGTAACGACGAATATGAGCTATCGTTGGATCCAATCGGGGATGCAGGCTTTGATTGCAATTCTGCTGTGTTTTCTCCGCCTTGAGACTGGATTCACCCCCTGGCTTATTCAATATCCCAGTCTTTTCTAGTCCTCTCTCTCGGTTGATCGAAGCAGGAGCCCGCTCTAAGGGTAGAACAAGAGCACAACCACCTAGCCACAGTCATAATAACGTCCACTCTCATGAATATTATTCCTCTGTTTGAGTTTCTTGCGGGATTTGTTCCTGGTTCCGTTGGATATGAGATGTTGGCGGGAATAACTGTCCTACGCCAGTAAGGGAACGAAGTTACGAGGTGTATAGAGTTCAGACAAGATCCTGAAAGCTTGTATGAGCCTGGCGAAGTGAAACCATGTGATATTAACGATAATAAACCAGCTTGAATGCCCCCAAATCTGCTTGTATTGGCAAGATGCAACGAGTGTATAATCTTCAGCTTGTGAGAGGGCCGAAACGTCACAACAGTGATTCGAATATTGTTGTAAAGCAGACGCTTCTTTTAGAAGACTAAGTAATAGGTATATTTTAGTGAGCAGTACCCGATGATAGCATTATCAATCGCCTCCTCAACGGCATCCGCCTCAAGGAACATAATAATCCGCCATGGTTGGTGGTGTCTAATTAACGAATCACAGCCAAGGAGCTTGCGCTCCATACTCCCGTCCGTGCTCGAATGCCATGCCTTTCAAGCACCATGCACGTACTGGGGACCCTTGCAAATTACATGACGAAATCGGCGAATTGCCCATGGGAAAAGTCGCCAATCTCAAAATCCCTGCCAGCAAAGATGGCAATCGATTCTTCCGTCCGGTTTTTCCGTTCCGGATTACAGTTAACAGCATTCGAGTCAGCGACACTATGTATATCTAAAGGCGCCCTTCGTAACAATAAAACCTCAAGGGCTGCAACTATTATACAAAGAACTTCAACGATGAGAAGCCTTTGAGTTACTGACAACTGGTGAGAGACGACCGTTGAGTCTCGGGTCGGATAGTGGCGTCTCCCATAGACGCGTCAGGCCGAAGATGGTCTTGGGACAGCGAACAGCGGATAACCTCAAAAACGTATTTTCCGAATGTGCCGTCTAGCAGCGTATGACCCAAGTAGCAGCTCCAATGCTCCATATATTCTTTCCAGCCTTGCTGCGCTGCTAAATAACCCGAAACGGTCATGAAGTGGACGAGTGGGGCAGGAAATTGCTTTTTGCTGGTCAAACGAAACGCGACAATTTGCGAGAAGCACTTCATCTGATAATCGAGTTTCCAACACGTGGCATTTTTCCGGTTGGAAACGAAGCCCGGGCCAAGGCTCCAATAAATAGCATGGACGCTTTTCAGCTGGGAAGTCGGATGAACCCATCGCACGGCTGGGCGACGCCCTCTGCAGAGCGTGAAGCTGTGGCCGCTTCAGATTTGATTGGTGACGAACTTTGCGGCAACACCTAACGGAACGTGAGAGGACGGAAAATGTTGGTACAATAATGCCACCCCCACGGCGTGATCTTACATACAAGGCTGTGAACAACATTACTGAGGGATTCATCAGCTGCTTCATCAGGAACAGGTCATCGAACCTGCCGTCTCCAACTTTCCACTCTTGACCTGGCACAATTATCGGTTTTGGAGTAACACAAGCCAAGCAACAGGGCTCCCGAATTGGAAAAATGTACGGCTCACTCAATCCCATCCTCATCGTCAATGCCTAAGAGTGTTTTGAGAGCATCCAATTGCTTCTTCAAATGGTCAATTCCACCTTGCAAACCACTGATAACACTGAAAAGCTGGCGTTGCTTTGCTTTCGGAAGCGTATCAATCATAGGTGTGGACGTGGTCTTGCTATATCCAGAGAATTCTTGCAGCGTAGCGAACCCAGGAGTCACAGACTTCTTTTCTTCAGCAAGGGCATGAAGCACAGGCCAGTGCCGCTCAGTCGGTAAAGGATCCGGATCTCGGGGACTCGACGCATCTTTGGTGTACTTTCGAGCTTCGTTGGAATAGGGACTAGGAGCAGCACCTATCAGAGGCTCACGAGCTCTTGCAACGTTGGGCTGAGACGGGTTATGCGGCTTATACTGCTTCTTTTTCGTATGTATGACATCGTGCTGCCCGGATGATTGCTCGCGAGCAATCTCGTTTTGCAGCAACGTATCCAGATCTGTACTGGGAGAGATCGCTTGCGGCGAGACTGCATGGGAATATGGGCTCGCGTGGGAAGGTTCAGCCGCGGACTGCATCTGGGACGGTGCAGACCGCCTCTTTCGTTTCCTCGGAGGTTTTGGGTTCTCAGCGGCATTGCGAATGTAGGATTGCAGCACCTCTGGGTTGTCCGTATGGTAACGCAAGGCTCTCCCGTCCGCGGTTCCTATTCGCCTGTCAGCAATCTGCTGCCAGAAAGACTTACGTGGACTTACCTGACGTCTGGAACCTGAGACTACATTTGTTGCCCTTACTTGTGAAGATGCACCCTGAGCAAGCACCCTGAAACCATTGTTCCAATATCACACACTGGGAGAAGCGACCGTAACCAGCCGCACAATGTTCACATGGGCTAGGAGCGACAGCACCACGCGTGCTTAGAAGAGTTGCACCTCGCTGCTGCACCCGCGGGCTATCAATTGATCTTTCAGGAGGTAGCTCCTGCCCTGGCCGCCAGGGGATTGCTCGTACTTCGGGTACTGCTCGTAGGCGGTCTAGAAACGGGATGTGAATCGATCCAGGTCTCGGGGACGATCGAGCCTGTTTACGCGCATCTTGGGTCACTGGGGTCTGTTGGTTTGTTTCGCGGTTTCGCTCGTTGATTTCGAACTCGTATGGAGGATCTTGAGGACCAATGTCGATTTCTTCCACAGGTGGAGGCATTCTCGAGCAGAAGTGATGTTGTTGAAACGAGCGGGAGCTTGCGCGCACTGACGAGATCTTATCGCCATGCGTTATCAGGAGGCTGAGCGTGTCTTGAAAATTATATTTTATTTTAGTTATTAGAAGAACAACTAGAGTCTGTTCTAATACTATAAATTAGGATTATTTGGCACCCGTCCCCTCGTTAGTCTTCATCATCAATACCCAATGCCCTTTTGAGAGAATCCAGTTCTCGTTGTAAATGCTCAATGCCACCCTGCAACCCCGAAATGAGGCTGCGAAGAAGTTAGCTAGTTCCGAATTTGGTCTGCAACGTAAATACATACCCATAAACCTGTCTTTGTTTACTTTTGGGTAAAGCATCGATCAGAGCAGTTGATCCTTCCTCATTAATTACTGTCTCCTCCCGCCTGGCCTGCTCCAAATTGCGATAACTGCCCGCCGTGCTGGCCGCTCTCTCATAGGGCTGGGGGCCTGGTAAAGGCGTTGGTTGATTTACTGTAGCCCAGCCCATTGAATTGCGCTGTTCAAGAGTTCTTGGTGGGCCCGTACCAGGACTGTTCATTTCGTTCATTGTCTGGGAAGTAGGGATTGGCATCGTTGCGGGAGAATTAACTGTTGTCCAAGGCCTCTGGATGATCTCGTTCATGTGTTGCCTTGCCTGTGAATCTCCCAATTCCTGTTCCCACTGAGGTCGTGCACTCTCCCATTCGGGTATTGGATCTGTGACTCGTCGACGTTTGGACTGAGGGCCTTCGTTCGAAATTTGTGGTTGGCTGTGGGTTCTCGACGAGCCCTCACCGCCAGGCGTACTGAGGACTTCGTCTCCTTGACTCAAGTTAGCTATGCCCCTTGTATCGACTTGAATTAAGACTTGCCATCGTTCTTCTTTATACTGCAGCGGTTTGGCCGACCACTCAACTGGCAGCTGGCACATGCTCCTTTGAAATAACCATCTAACGCGACGCAGACCTTAAATTTCCCTCGTCCATTGGCACAGCTGTTGCAAGGAATCTCTTGTATGTCTCCACGCGTGGCTAGTAAACATCCAAATCGAATTTGTTTACGCCGCGACTCTCCACCCGTTTCATTATCTGCACCTGGCTCAACACCATCCCTCCAAGGCAGCGGACGCTTCTCTGGCATCATCATTAATCGTTCCTCCATGGTCGTCACATTCGGTCGATGCCGTTGGCGTGGCAAACGCGAGGAACCTTGGTCGAGCTGCAGATCGGGGCGTTCTGGAGCAGGATTTGGAGTTGAGACGTCTTCGTCGAGCGGTTCTGGGGATTCCAGGTGGTGAGGAGTATTGATTTGCGCAAGGAGGTTCGCAACGACTTGCGGTTCTAACTCGATTTCGTTGTTCATACTTTCTGGAGAGGACGGCCTTGACCAATGATATTCCCCCTTGATCACGATGGTATCGTGATAGTCGTCCTCCTCTAGGGTCGGCGGCATTGTTGAGATGGAATGCAGCGTGGCGTGTGATTTGTGGTGGTTCTCTAACGCGCTTCCAAGCTGTTCAGAGTAAATTGTCTGGACTTACACCCTTGCGATAAGCTATTACCAGGTTGTCTCTTATCGAAACCCCTGCTTTGCCCCTGAAAGCGGCTCTTTGATCTGGAGAGGTGAGGCGAGGTCAGCTTCTTGAATAGCACAAATTTAGAAAATGAGTCAACATTGACCATTTTCTGTGCTCGCATTTTAGGAGTTGCTATGATGTGGGAAGGCGTTGGCGACTGATATATTTGAGTAAAACGGTTGTTAGAGTCATGTATGCCTCCAAATTTGATTCACATCCCACGTTACTTTCTTCTCAGCATGACTGAATGAGTCGAGTCTATATTCTAATCTACCATCCCATATTGTACACATGAGGTTCTATGTTTTGATACATTACCACAAGTTTCCTATCTTTTCTCTCCTGGCTTTTGCTCTTTCGCGTCAGCGTTTGCCTTATCCAATTCTTCTTTCTCCTGTTTGAGCTCCTTCTCAGCTTTCAGTGCCTTCTCCACCTGCCAGACTGCTCGATCAAGTTCGACATCTAGCTCAGGTATACCGAGAGCTTCGGAAATTCGCTTGCCATCAGTCTTGTGAAGGAGCATTCTCTCCTCTCGCGATGTGCTGGAAGAGTTTTCTGAACCCGAAATTGGCTCACCGTCGAAGGATCGCTTCCCCGTAGCGTACAGCTCGTCAAGAATCTTAGAAGGCTGGGCTGTGATGAGTTTATTTTCCAAGAGGAACTGAAGATGCTTTGAGCCCGACAGGGCCCGCCAATGAGACCAGGCTCGGAAGACCAGATAGAAGAACGGAAGATTGGGAATGCTGAATATGATGTTAGACATCGATTTTGGATGTACGGAGACGTCTTACACAGGTATGATAGCTACAGGGGCAGTTATTGGCATCCCAATGAACGAATAAATCATCTTCCTCTTGTGTAGGCCTTGCCTCTCCGTCGCTAACGTTGTCAAGACACTTGAGACTTCTTCTTCCGGTATCAACGTCGAAGGGAACGAGACTTCAACCCTCTCTTTGCCGGAAAGCTCCTCTTCTTTTCGACGTGCTGAGAGAGGGGGTACTGATTTCAGTCCCCATTCTTCATAGGGAATCCTTCGCAAGGCCTGGTTGCCATATTCTACCACCTTCTTTTGCCATCCAGACTCTTTTTTCTCCCAGCCCGCCCACAGTTTGGCTGCCCACGCAGTCCTCCTGTCTAGAAACGACTGTTGCTCGGTGGTAGTAACATTCAGGCGCTGACAGTAAATCAGAGTTCGACGCGTCGAGACCGGGAGGAGGAAGAGGCGCATGGTCTCTCGCCGCTGCGTCACGTCTCAGAGACTCGTCACACGAAGCCTGTCATTCCCATTCGAAGAAGGTGAGACTTAGGTTGAGATTGAGGCTATGGGGCATGGGCATGGAATTGTGTCTGTTGTTGAGAAGAGCAATTAGAGTTCACAGGATCTACCACAGATCTCGTTCGGAACACCCAGGGCGAGCCATTCGATGACGTTGGTCGTTGCGGCACCCCTGTAAAATACTCTAATTTGAGGCTGGGGTCTTTCAAGACATGCGATTCTTATCCCGCAGACCCGTGAGCGGAGCCTCGACGTCAATTCACCCCCTTCACGACTCATGGGAGCTTCTATGGCTGGCACGTCTGAGGTCTAGCACTCTTGCTGCACGGGCAATGGTGCAGCACCTCATTGACGGAGACTTCGTCGCGCCCAAGAGCTCGGGCATCATCTGCTGTTTAGACCTCCTCTAACCACGACCAAGTCTCAACTGCTCTCGGAATACTCATGGCGACCTCAGACAGCATTCCCTCTGCAGGTCGTGGCCTTCTACTAGACCCACATCAGATCTTCCAACATGAACCTTCGCAGACTCGAAGGCAGCCTTCTGGCTCCTCGAGGGCCTCATCAACAGATGCGGCTACGAGAGGGAAGAGAAACTCTGTGAATAGGCCCATGGCGTACTCGTCATCTTCTCGGAATACACAGAGCTCAACAAGCACCCACGCAGAGAATCGTGCTGCCCAGAGAGATGTTCGGACGCTACCGCGTAAGTTCACCTGCTTGTACCGTGGAACTGGGTTTGGCCAACCAATGTTGGATGCCATGCACTATAGTACCACTATTTCGGGAGGAGAACGTAGTAGGATGGATGGATGATTGTTTGCAGGGGTTAAATATTGCAATTTGCTGACGCTGAAATAGCATGGATAGACTCCTATGAAGATGGTGACGAGATCCTCAACTCCAAGCCTACTGACCGACTTCTCGCCCCATCTCGTGCTCATCCACCACAACACCAGTTTGTTCCGTCAAACCTTCCTCGGAGAATGTCACAGGATGGATATATCGATACCTTCGATGACGTCTCTCAAGGTGGACTTGAAAAGAAACCAGAAACGGGATTCTTTGGTGGTCATAAAGAACCAGTGAGAGGTCGGAAATGGGATCATGCGAGGGACGGTGACCCAGTAATCATGCAATCTCTTCCAACCTCTTCTCCCTGGCGGATGTACATCAAGTCCTCCATGTATGGGCCTGCGCAGGAAGAGGACGGGAAGGTAGTGGATGCAAAATTTCTACAGCAGCAAACCCCAGGATATCAGAAGCCATGGAGGGGTGACTTAGAGAACAGCGGTGATCCCGAAAAAGGCCTTTTGCACAATAGAAAGAAACAACGATCGATTATCCGGAAGGTCCAGGTATGGTCATTTCTCCTCTCAACGTTGGAATTTGACTGACAAGAATAGCACAATCTCCTCATGCACCCACTGGTGCCGTTGGTATTTCGAGTCACAGTCCTCATAACCTCAATGGTAGCCCTCAGTCTGTCAGCTTCCGTCCATCATCTGTCTAAAAAGTACTTCTACTCGCAAAATCCATCCACGACTATGGCCATCGTGGTAGACGTTGTTGCCATCCCATATATTCTCTACATAACGTGGGATGAATATACAGGGAAGCCTCTCGGTCTAAGATCTCCAAAAGCAAAGATTCGCCTTGTGCTGCTGGATCTTTTCTTCATAATATTCGAGTCCGCTAATTTAGCATTGGCATTCGCGGCTCTCACGGATGATAACGGGAGCTGCAAGAAGGGTACCAATGGGCAGAATGGTGTTATTTGTGGGAGAGTAATGGGGTTGTGTGGGATTTTAATGGTGGCGCTAGTTGCTTGGAGCCTAACTTTTTCCGTCAGTATATTCAGGTAAGAAGCTGATTTCATTTTAAGTGGAACCCTTGAGATATATGCTAATACGACACTAGACTTGTTGAGCGAGTGGGTGGTAGGGAAGAGAGCGATTAATTTTTCTTGTATAAATCGTTGCATTTGCTTACACACGTCAGAAACAAAAGACATAACATCTAGCAAGGCGTTTGCTGGTTTTGGCATATTTCAAAAGCGCAAGCTACAAGCTATATACGATATCAATAACTATTTCTCTAATGAAATAATGTATTTGGCGTTACGTACGTTCTTGATAGCATCCAGTCTCTACGCATCTTCTTGCTGTACTATCTCAAAACTGGCCCGTCGTCACCATACAAAGGATCTCTCTCAAACCACCCCAAGGTGGAAATACCCTTGATCTTCTCCTCTTCTTCCTTCTTCCCACAACACATATCGGGATGTTTGCCTCTGGGATAGCTTCCCACCATCTGGAAGTTACTGTTAAAGTCATCGAGGAGCCGGTGAGCGACTCCAGCGGGAATGATGATCACGTCTCCCTTCTGGACTCCTGTTTCGACTTTAGAAGGATTGAATTCCCCGCCAAAACCTAGGAGAATTAAAATGAATCTATATCAGAGCTCAATAATATTTGGTGATAATAAATGCATGATCAGGCAACGTACATAGTTTTGCTTGGCCAGAGAAGACACATAATACCTCATGAGTAGAGGCATGGAAATGAGTAACATTGTACATTGTATATCGCCATTGTGGAAAGACGACACCGGTCTCCTTGAGATGGGCCTCGATGCTTGAGGCTGTGGCTGCAGACGGAAGGCAGGAATGGTAGATGAGGAGCGGCTTGGCCTGGATGGATGTGTTTGGGATGAGGTTCTGGCGGGGTATTTGGTGGGTGGAAACGCGGAGAGAGGCAAGTGGGGTAAGAGTAAGGAATGCCATTTTAGATGTAAAGGTAGATGAGTCTCCTTGTCCTCGCTTTGTACTAAATGAAAGAAAGAGGGAGGGGAAGATGATCTGAAATATACTTTTGACGTCACTTGGTCGCAAGAGCTAAAAAGATCAAGGCAGGGAACAGGCATCTTTTCAGGTGCTGGAACCATGAAATCTGACAAATAATGTGAAGATATTCGCAAATTCTTCTCAAGGCGAAGAGCTTCTACCGAGACGAAATACTTTCTCTAATAGTGGAACTGGTTGCCCACCAGTAGGCTCTTGAATCGACTAAGAGCTTCGAGGGCTTCTAGGGAAACGGCATAAAATTTTTGCTTGATCTGCACCTTTCCATCATACAGTCTCGAATCTATGAATTTTCTTCCTACATAAGAGAATCTCCATATTCCAAAATTTAGGGGAGAGCAAAAGCGAAATGAATTTATGTATTGTTCACTGCATTGTACAACCCTGGTCGAAATTTTTAAAGCCTGAGGCACCCACGCAGGGCTGAGCGGACGCTTACCTGAATCACGAATTCATACCTATCGACTTCCTCAAACCTCCAAGCCACTTCCTCGAACAACCACCGCCGTGCTCTGTATTGGCAAGACAAGTCGGATTTGCCTGCGGAATCTGTCCAACCGCTCCTTCGTTTCTTTCGCGGCGGGAGATCTCTTGGATCTGAGTCATTCCCTCACTATCCAGATTCCTACTCCGCGACTTCGCGTCCTGCCTAACCCCACGGCTGAGCAGCCTTGAAGGCACCGACGCTTAGATTTGTGCTTGCCCAAGGCCAGGCAGTCTCGCAGTCTCGCAGTGAATATCTCGCGACATTCTCCGGCCACTGCCGCAATTTCAACCTCATCGCGAATAAAACCCTAATCTCATCCACCCCTCTACGCCACCACCTTTCCTCCTCCAACTTCGACATGTCCGTCGCAACACGAACCATGGCGATGCCTCCGGTGCCAAATCGAGAGGACCTTGATGCAACGTGAGTCTGATTCTCTTCCTTAGCCAGAATAGAGGTACATAGTCTGGCTGTGGCAGCTGACCCTTTGTAGATGGAAGTACCTCGAGGCCGGCGTGTCCAAGATCATGAGCAATCTCCAGGAGGGTATGGATATGAACACAGTGAGTGCCGTTCTTCGATATGCTGCCTTTGTCTCTTGCTAACAAGACCTTCAGTACATGGGAGTCTACACGTGAGCATCCAGATCTGTGATCAGCCCCTCACTTGCTAATATTACCTAGAGCTGTCCACAACTTCTGCACATCGCAAAAGGCAGTCAGTAATAGTAATCACGGTGTTATTGGAGGCGCCCATCGCGGAGGTAACTACCCCCGAGGCTGCAGCAGTCTTAATTATGCTGACCCTCTTGAGCAGCACACCTTCTCGGAGAAGATCTTTACGCAAACCTCATCACATACCTCAACGGATACCTGAAAGAGCTCGTTGCTCAATCGAAGACTCACGCTGATGAAGCTCTCCTCAGCTTCTACATTCGAGAATGGGACCGGTATACCACGGCTGCGAAATACATCAATCATTTGTTCCGATACCTCAACCGACATTGGGTCAAGCGGGAAATGGATGAGGGAAAGAAGAACATCTACGATGTTTACACCCTCCACCTGGTTCAATGGCGATTGACCCTCTTCAGTGAGGTTCACGAAAAGGTCATGGAAGCTGTCTTAAAGATGGTTGAGAAACAACGCCATGGCGAGACTATCGAGCACAGCCAGATTAAGAGCATTGTCGATTCGTTCGTCTCACTTGGTTTGGATGAGGCAGATCCTACGAAATCCACCCTCGATGTCTACCGATTCAACTTCGAGAGACCATTCTTAGACGCTACGAAGGCCTTCTACCAAGCCGAGTCGAAGCAATTCGTTGCAGAGAATAGCATCGTCGAATACATGAAGAAAGCAGAAATCCGATTGCAAGAAGAAGAAGAGCGTGTCAACATGTACCTGCATGCTGACATTATCATTCCTCTGAAAAAATGCTGCAACACTGCCCTTATCGCCGACCACTCTGCCATCCTTCGAGACGAATTTCAGGTTCTGTTGGACAACGATCGTCAGGATGATATGCAGCGCATGTACAATCTTTTGTCAAGAATCCCCGATGGTCTTGACCCTCTCCGTACAAAATTCGAAGCCCACGTCCGAAAAGCTGGTTTGGCCGCTGTTGCTAAGGTTGCGGTTGATGCTGAAAAGTTAGAACCTAAGGTCTATGTTGATGCACTTCTCGAGATCCATACACAATATCAAGGTCTGGTTAAGCAAGCATTTAAGGACGAACCCGAGTTTACTCGGTCCCTCGATAATGCATGCAGAGAGTTTGTCAACCGGAACCAGGTTTGCAAGTCAGGATCAAACAAATCGCCGGAGTTGCTAGCCAAATACACCGATATCTTGCTCAAGAAGAGTGCTAGCGGTGCTGAGGAGAGTGATCTCGAGAACACCTTGACCCAGATCATGACTGTGTTCAAGTACATCGAGGACAAGGATGTTTTCCAGAAGTTCTACTCACGAATGTTGGCCCGTAGACTGGTTCACACCAACTCTTCATCAGATGATGCTGAGACCAGCATGATCAGCAAGTTGAAGGAGGCTTGCGGTTATGAATACACCAACAAGCTGCAGCGTATGTTCCAGGACATTCAGATCTCCAAGGATTTAAACAGCGGTTTCAAGGAGTTTGAGTCCAAGCTGCTTGAGCCAGGAGATGACAAGCCAGTTGATGCTAGCTACGCCATCTTGGGTACTGGTTTCTGGCCCCTAAACCCTCCCAACACCGATTTTACTCCACCAGCGGAGATTGCCAAGGCCTATGAGCGCTTCCAATCCTTTTACGGCCAAAAGCACAGTGGTCGAAAGCTTACTTGGCTCTGGCAACTGTGCAAGGGCGAGGTCCGTGCCAATTACTGCAGAAACACCAAGACTCCCTACACCTTCCAAGTTTCTACTTATCAAATGGCTATCCTACTCCTCTTCAATGAGAATGACAAGAATAGTTATGATGATATCGTCAAGGCCACTCAATTACAAGCTGATGTCCTTGACCCAGCCCTTGGTATCTTTGTCAAGGCTAAAGTTCTGAACATGACTAACCTTGATGGATCGGCTGTGAGCAAGGACGAGGCGGAGAAACCAGGCTCAAACAAAACCTTCGCTCTGAATTATGACTTCAAGAGCAAGAAGATTCGAGTCAACTTAAACATTGCAGTCAAGTCGGAGCAGAAGCAAGAAGTGGACGATACTCACAAGACTATTGAGGAGGACAGAAAGCTTCTCATGCAGGTGAGTTGCGATTAATTTTCGTACTTCCGAACTTTACTAACCATATCATAGTCCGCCATTGTCCGTATCATGAAGGCCCGAAAGAAGATGAAGCACACCCAACTCGTCTCCGAGACCATCAACCAGATCCGTTCCCGCTTCGTCCCTAAGATCCCCGATATCAAGAAGTGCATCGACATCCTGCTAGAGAAAGAGTACTTGGAGCGCCTCGACGATGACGAACTAGGTTACCTTGCATAAAAAAAGAATGTTTCTCTTTCTTAGTGATCTCTTCTCGTCAATGCTTGTGAAATAGACTTGGAGGACAGCCAGATATGGTATATCATGGCCGCGTTAACGCAGCACGGGGAGTCGAACTTGGTCATGGAGTCATCAATCATTCATTACCGAAGCAGAAAGAAAGCAAGCAAGCAAGAAAGATATTTTCCTCTGTCTCTTCCTTGTTCTCGGTTGCATAAAGGGCGGCTTGCTATGACTTCGGTGCATGGAGGAACTCGTTCCCAACGGCTTTCCTTCAGGGAAACTATCTTGTCCTCTTTTCCTTTTCGCTTTGGTCGATGATGATGATGGCCCTTGGCTCGTGGCACGATAAATGGACAATATGCATTGCTTGGGGTGGACTGGACTGGAATGGAACTGGGAGGAGTTGATTGATACCGAGCGTGGATACCGTGCAGACAGAAGACTGTTCTTTCGAAAGGTGACTGGAGATGGGGTATTGCAGAGAGGCAATCAGTAACAGTCTAAATCGATGAATCTGACTTGAAAATTCATATTGTCCCTTTGGAATTGTGATGTTGACTAAAGAGCAAGTGCTCGTTGATTTCCTTTTCTGGCCATGCACTTGCCATATCTAACTGTACCAAAGTCCAGTAGGAAGTCTCTGCCTTTCCCCATTCCTCTCGTGCTGTCTTTCGCCTTGGATTTTCTTCCAACCTCAGCATCATAACCCACAACAACTCTAGCTTGCCACCATTCTTGGTCCCCTGCTTGGCACGAATTCCAGTGCAACTGCCTCCAGGTAATTGTGGGTCTTATTAAACACTCTTCTTTCAGAGAACTAATAGCATACTCTCTGAGCACTTATGGTTCAGCAGGGTCTAATAAGCTCGCTTATAAGAGTGCCAGGACAAATGGTCTTTGTCGGCGTAGCAGTACATTTCCTCAACATCTCACCTAATCCTTCAACACCCCCAGCCTTCTCAATCTCACATCATTTAAGACTCACCTCTTCCCATCATGCTCCTCGCTTCATCCCAAATACTTTCCTCGTTTCAAAACACTCGAGCGTTTCAGCCCGAATCGCTCCTCAAAAATTCATAGGTGTCGCCTACCTGTCAATCACAACCCCACCACCAATAACCCCGCACCCAATCTCTCATCTCCCGCCCTGACCTTTTCTTCTTTCACAACGCAAATAAGAAGCGGCTCAAAAGAAATTATCTCGCATAATACGTCGGTACCAAAGGAATTTGCCGCCGAGACACAAAATGAGCTCAGCTCAGCTCAGCCTCAGCCCCGACCCGGCCCGCTCTCGTGCATTAGCCTTCGACGTGCAACAAACCCCTTTCTTCACCGACAAAAGCAAAGAAAAAGTGATTTCGAGAGTGTGAGTGGGTGAGTGAGTGCATACATATACGGAAGGAAAAAGGCTTCCGTTGATTCATAACGCGTATTGCTTATTGCCGTAACCCATTCTTTCTACTCCGCAGTCTCCTCCCTTCCTCCTTTCCACGATCTTCACTTCTATCATCCAAACCACGTTCTTTAAGCGCCTGAAAGGAATTTGCATGCAGAGTACTAGACTACAACTCTCCCTTGCCCAGTCCACTTGTATCACCCTTCTCTGGCGCCAGCGGCTCCACATTCCAGATACTCTCCGCATACTCGTTAATGCAGCGATCACTACTGAAGAATCCCATTCTCGACACACTGGTGATACACTTGCTAACCCACTCGTCCTGGTTCTTATATGCCTCATCAACCAGCGTCTGCGTCTGGTTATAGCTGTGGAAGTCGTCTGAGACGAGGTAGTAATCGCCATGTTCTTCGATTGCACTGACGAGAGCGGAGAAAGAACCTGCATCTCCGAAAGTATTCTTCTTGATCTCTTCGAAGACTCTGGTGAGATCGGGGTCCAAAGCGTGAGAACCGTAGGTGTGTGCGTGGCGGAGGTCTTCGACATCTTCGGCGAGGTTACCAAAGAGGAAGATGTTGTTCTCGCCGATTTCTCGGGTGATTTCAATCTGCTCAATTAGCCAAGTTCTGATGATCAGAGTTGATAAAGACTTACATTTGCACCATCACAAGTACCAATAATCAAACCTCCATTCAGCACGAACTTCATGTTCGAAGTGCCACTTGCCTCAGTACCAGCTGTCGAGATGTGTTCACTGATATCACTGGCAGGAATGATTATTTCCGCCTTGGAGACATTGTAATCCTCCAAGAAGATAACCTTCAAGAGATCACCAACATCTGGATCTTTGTTGACAACTGAACCAACACTGTTAATCAGGTGGATGATAGTCTTGGCCATCCAGTAGCCAGGGGCAGCCTTTCCGCCAAAGATGGAGACCCTAGGAGCAAGCTTCTTTCGCTCCTCGGGAGTCATTGCCTTGATAGTCAAGTATCGATGGATAACTCCAAAGATGTTCATTTGTTGACGTTTGTACTCATGTATACGCTTCACTTGGATGTCGAAAAGTGCGGATGGATTGACAGTGACACCGGTCGTGGTCTTGATGTGCTTGGCAAGTCGAACTTTATTGGCATACTTGATCTCCGCCCACTCCTTCTTGAATTCTTTGTCGTCAGCATACTTCTCAAGGTCATTGAGAATGTTAAGATCCTTCAAAAATCCAAGACCACCAGTCTTGCTTGCAATAAGCTCTGACAGTCTGGGATTAGCTTGGTGCAACCAACGTCTTGGAGTAATTCCGTTGGTGACGTTTGTGAACTTGTCGGGTCCGAAAATCTTGACAAAGTCCTTGAAAATGGTAGTCTTGATCAGGTCGGAATGAAGTTCTGCGACACCATTGACTTTGTGAGAACCAACGATAGCCAAGTAGGCCATGCGAACCATCTTTGGTTGAGATTCTTCGATGATCGAAACTCGGCCAAGGATATCGCGATCTTTGGGAAACTTGCGTTCAACGCTTTGCAAGAAATACAAGTTGATCTCGTATATAATCTGGAGATGTCTTGGAAGCAAGTTCTGGAACAATGGAACTGACCATTTCTCCAGAGCTTCGGGGAGAACGGTGTGGTTGGTATATCCGAACTCGAAGGAGGGTCAGCAGAAATCGCAAAATTTTGTCTCAGGTACTTACAGTCTTAGAAACTATGGACCAAGCCTCGTCCCACTCAAGGCCTTCAAGATCAAGAAGAATGCGTTGAAGCTCAACAACGGCAAGCGTTGGATGGGTATCGTTCAATTGAATAGCAACCTGATCAGGGAACTCGCTCCATGCACGCTTGGACTTCTTGAATCGACGAACAATATCGTAGAGTGAAGCAGCAACCCAGAAGTACTGTTGCTTCAATCGAAGCTCCTTACCACGATCGAGATTGTCATTGGGATATAAGACAGCGCTGATAGTCTCGGCACGTTGTTGATCAGCAACGGAGCTCTCATAGTCACCGCTATTGAACTTCTGGAAATCGAATTCTCCACTGGCAGCTTTGCTGGACCAGAGGCGCAGATTGTTGGTAGCTTGAGTGTCGAAACCAGGAATCGGGACATCGTATGCGACTGCCTTGACGATCTCACCGCCCTCCCAGGAGCTAGTCTGCTTGCCTTGTGCATCTTGGAATTTTCTGACATGGCCGTAGAATTGGATCTGTAGCTATTAGCATGTCTAGATCTGACGGTAATGAGTGAGAACATACATCTACAACGACGTCATGTCTTGGAAACTCCCAAGGATTGAAATCAAGCCAGTAATCAGGAACCTCAACTTGGTATCCATCAACAATTTCCTGCTTAAAAATACCATAGCGGTATCTCAATCCATAACCCCAAGCTGGGTAGTTGAGGGAGGCCAAGGAGTCTAAGAAGCAAGCAGCCAATCGACCGAGACCACCATTTCCAAGCGCAGCATCGTGCTCTTGGTTGATAATGTCTTCGATACGGAAACCAAGATCTTCAAGACCATCTGTGAAATATGTTAATACGTTGCTTCGGATAAAAGAGGCAGGAAAGGGGAAACTCTACCTTTAGCGACGCCCTTCAGACCCACATTCAACATAGCATTGTCCAAGGCTCTACCCATCAAGAACTCCAAACTCAAGTAGTAGACTCTCTTGCCATCCGCAAAAGTCTGTCTCTGCTGTGTCCGATTCCACTCTGTGATGAGACGATCTCGGAACGCCAGACTCGCAGCGGCATAAGCAGCAGTCTCATCGCAATTGAACATGGAACGAGCAAGTGTAGTCTCGACATGGCGAACAACTTCTTTCTCGAAATCTTCTTGTGTTGTAAAGCCTTTGGCTGCAAACTTCTTCCAGGCCTCGCGTTGGGGTTCGGGGATCGAAGCTGTTTAGGAAGTGTGCCATCAGCAAGAATTCAATTTTACCAATTATACGGCAACAGCAATTGGAGGAATTGAAAGAAATAGGTGGATTGACTTACCCTCAACACTCTTAATCTCTCCAGCGCCAAAACCAGTAAAGGTACGCTTGTGCTTCGGCCTGGTGAAGCCCGGGCCAACCGGGCCCTGCAGATCAATGGGGGCACCAGTGCTCGGACGGCGCTCTCTGGGGACTGTGGAGTTCGACATCTTGCCTGACGGGATCGAATTGTCTTCGTACTCGGGCTTGAAGATATGAGACATGAAAGAAGAGGTAGAAAGGTTGAGGGATTCGAGAGCTGCTCCAAGGACAGCAGGCAAGCTCGAGGGGCTAGCTAGGTGATAAGCTGCAGAAGCGGGATGCTGGCGGTGCGGGGTTGTTCGAGACCGTTGCAGGGGCAGACCAGTAGGAGCTGAAAGGGCTGATCAGCCGTGGAACATGCAAATGTGCAAGTGATAAGATATATTGGGAGGTTTTGTTGACGAGATGGAGGGGAAGAAGAGAGGGGGAGAGGAGATATGATGCAAAGTCGAGCTCTCTCACGCACACTTAAAGCAGAGCACGAGCAAGAGCTGTCCTGTGCTGGGGTGCCTTCCGTCGTATGATGTGAGCTCCCTACTCCTTCCTGCAGCTCTCGCGCTTGCCGATGGTGGGGTCAAATGTCGCGAGCCACCCCTCGCCCCTCGCCCCTCGCACCTCTCACCGTCAGACACCGTGGGCTTTATTTACACACGAGATAGCAATGGCCAGTCAATGGTAAATTTCTCGATAAGAGTCCTTTAATCAGCAGCGAAGGGAGAGGAAATTGCAATCATTTGTCGTATCGGACTTAATGTGCTCTACTTATTCAGAATGGGGAAGACGAAGACGCCTGGGGTTGTTACACCGTTCGACACCGTTCGACACCGTTCGAAAGCCGCGCCTGCACGCTATCAAGGAAGACTCGAGGAGTAAGCAGGCTTGACCTCGATAGGTGCTTGTCTATGCAGCCCCACGCTGCTTCGATCCACTCAATCCCGGGGATCACTTCCAGCGCCAATCCGAGCCTGCATGGTGAACTGTATGCTTGAAAGTTGAATCCTCCATCCAACTTTGCCTGCACCGACGGCACGCCTGGTGCGCATAGGCAAAAAACCCTTTGTCACTGCAGCCATGCATGGCGAAATCCCGCTAAGCCGCGATGATGTCAATGACGCGGTGGGGTTACAATGCGTATATCATTTCCATTGTGCCTTGAATTATTTACTGTGCACCACGTGCACCTCGAAATGATGCCTGCCCTCTTCCATCCTAGGCACCTGCTAGATCTGCTCAGTAATAATGCAATCGAGCTTTTCCTCTTCCCCTTCATCTCATCGCCCTCTTCTGTCGGTTCAATAAGCACGTCTCCCCTAAAAGGCTTTCTCTCCATCTTTCAATATGAACGTGATTCTCAGTAGTAGACACACCAGAGAAATAGCCCGCTATGTGATCGTAGCAATAGCACAGATTGTGTCTGTGCGACAGTGTGACGAGACCGTTGGCGCAAAACCAGAACATGCAGACATACGTGCCACCGCAAAGTCTTTGTCAAACAGCCGCTCCAGAACTCCCGTAAAACACCAAGCCAACGCCGGCGCCAATGAACAAAGAACACTTTCCAAAATGCCGAAAAGGGGCGTGATGCATCATAATTGAGGGCTCAAAGAATACCAGAGTCCTTGAGAGCATTTTGGAGAATGGTCTCTTTTACTGCAGCGAAGACGAGTCGTACATTCGACGTGTCCGTTGCTTGTGTGAGGCTTTTTGGGTCAGCTCGTGTCGAATTGAAGCCGAAGAGGAGACTTACTGGGGATATAAATTAAGATGTGCTCGGTTGACTTGATTGAATCGCCAGAGGAGGTATTTCGAGGCTCTATTGATATCATTCCCGCCCGAGTAATCTGGAAAGTAGTTGCTGAGAGGTGATCGGCCTAGCTTCTGCCTGAACAGATCCACCTTGTTCAAGAACAGAATGATACTTGTTCGCATGAACCATCTCGAATTCACAACGGAATCAAAGAGTACCAAACTTTCCATCATACGATTCTGTATATGGTCAGCCCGAGAACATTGAGCATACGAAAAGACGTACTTGATTGCTCTCTTCTAGGAGCACTTGATCGTATTCGCTCAGAGCCACGCAGAAGATGATTGAGGTCACATTCTCAAAGCAATGGATCCATTTCTTCCTCTCACTTCTTTGCCCGCCCACATCGAACATGCTGCAAGATATTAGCTCTGCCGCTAACATCCCATCTCATTAAAACTTACTGTATGCTCAGTGAACCCATACAAAACCTGGTCTCGTATATCCCGGTTGTTTTGGTTCGTGCTCTCAAGACATCCGCCTCTACAGGTATGTACTCAGGGGCCGCAATTCTGGCAGCCTCCTCAAAGAAACTAGATCTGTCAGTACGCTTCTCCCGCGACCCAGCCTCTTGACCTACTATGGTGCAGAATCCATCAAGTAGAATTCACTTTGCCTCTCCATCACCTTCTCTATACTTGCGTCTTGCCATAATGATGTAACCGCCTCACCAACCTTCGGAGCAAGTGGGGTATGCGGATCTGGGTCGACCTGATATTCCATCAAATACTCACTGAATTCCACATTCACGGGATTTGTGGGATCGATCGCAAACTGCCGCATGGCCGCAATCAATGCTTTCGCGCAATCGACTAGGTTCTTGTATATCGTTGATCGATAGAGCGCAAGTTCGTCGACCGTGTATCCCTTCTGATGGATAATCTTCATCTGCTTGACAATTGTCGATTTTCCGCTCTCCCCGGATCCTTCATGAAAAAGTTAGCAGGAACTCCCTCATTCTGCTCATGCGCACGGCATACCCAATAGCAAGATCTTGCATTCTCGTCGAAGTCGCCTTGAATCTTCCTCTAGAGTCTTGTCGATTTGCTGGCTCCGTTTCTTCTGCTCTTCGACCTCGGACGAGGTTGACATGCAGGCACCCATCCTTCCGTCTGTTCTGGCTGCGAGTGCAGCCTCACCGGTTGTCCGTTTATGATAGGCGTCGGAATGACGACCGAGACTCGTGTCCAAATCGATTTCGAGTCGGCAGAGAGATTACTTTTACGATGGACCATGAACGATGTGCCAATGTCGAGCTCGTCGGAATTCTCGCCGCTGCGTCGATCCCAACAGCCGGCCCATGCAGCTCAAGACTTGACAAAGAAATAATTCCGGGATCTAGAGGGCCAACTCGAGGGCGCATTCGACTCCAGAATGCGTTGCCGGTGTCGTGGTCGAGAAGTATACGTCCGTCCTCTCCCGCGACGAGGCCTCCAGTCGGGAAGATGCAGTCGAGTCGTGGGAAGACGATACCCGAGATCGCGCGGTGCCAATGGTCGCTTGCACGCTGCAACGGCAGACTCGTGTCGGTCAGCGCTGGGCGGAAGAATTCGTCGAGGGGAGGGGAGGGGAGATGATGGCGATGGCGATTGAAGAGATGTCGAATGTGAGTGTGAGCGATGTCCGTCGGGGTGGTCGTAGCTTCCAAGTTCGTGGAGTGGAGGGAGGGCAAGAGCGGAGGAGCTAGCGTTCTGTTCTAAGCAGATCGCGGGCTGAGGCTGAAGGCCACCAAAGCAGCCCGATTCGATTCGTCGCTTGCCTCCGGCTCGGCTTTGCTTTGCTCTGCTTGCTCTGCTGTGCTCGCTATGCACTGCACTACTCTCCAGGCAGAGAGATGCGCGCAATAATCTGCATCAAGCGTGTGAAGCGTCTCTCGTCAGCCGTCGAATAGAGCCGTGGCAATGTGGCAGCATCTCCAGCGGTATGTACGTCGTACTCCGTGCTTCGTAGGGTCTGCACCGAGGATGAGACGAAAGGGCTCACTCAGCAGCGTCCATGCCTCCAGGTGCCTCCTGCTGCCTCCGCCTTGGACTTTCGCATTTGTTTTGATACGGTTCGGGCTCGAAGTTTTGAGACCCTTGGAAACAGGGGCTGGCGATGCCTGCGTGCCCGCCCAAGTCAGTGCTGAAGTTCGAGTCCAGGGTTGCGCCAACGACGTGCACGTTGCACCGGTGGGCCAAACCAGCGGTACTGTATCAAAATTGATCCCTGGCGCAGCGTGGGCGTTGACCTGAACCGTGCAGATCGTGGTCGTGGTCGTGGCCCTAGGCATGCTGCTTCGTACAAAACCCGCCTGCGCCCACCACATGTCTCTCGTTCTGCCTGCCACCTGCTCCAGTATCCAGGGCGAGCAGCGGCATAGATGGTGGCAACAGATGGCTTTCACGCGACTCTCACTCTTCGCCGCGGCAAATCCTCTATCCAGACTTCAGACACAACTACAGATCGCAATCTTGGAAGCAATCAGATGACACTGCCCTCTTCCATATATTTGCAGGCACAGCAGGAGCGTCACGGCCATAGAAAGGTCTCCAACACGCCTTATCTCCTTGTCCTGGCCCTTGGTGGTTGCTCATGGGAACTGCCAAGCTCGTCATGACCAGGACATCGCGTGCAGATTCGAGAGACCACGTTCTGAGAAACTCACGTTCTCCCCCCCCTATCCAACAATCTACACTAACAACACGCTATACTTTTCTCCATCGAGTAATTTTTAATATCAGCATGCCTGGTGATGCCTTACCACAATATTCCTCCGTATGTTGGCAGCCTGCCAGCAATCTCTCTATGGGTCAGAGGTCCGCTCTTATCTTGCACGCGTGCAACACCATCCAGCAAGAGTGTAATGAGACTTGAAGTCAAGAAACGTGCAGAGCACCAAGGCTCCATATGGCCGGAGGACAGAGACAGGCTGTGGAGAGGACAGAAGACGTTTACTCAGCACCCGCAGCTGAACCACCAGAACCACCAGAACCACCAGAACTACTAACGAACGTATTAAAAGCTCGTTACGTTGCACTGTCAGATCACCCACCAGCGCAACGCCACCATCCCGGTCACCACGCGAGGGCTCCTTTCGCTTGCCAGCCCTGCCTGGGGCTTGGGAGAGAGGCGTGTTTCGGCTCGATGCGACGGTGCGACCTCCTCAACCGATCTACTGCTCCGTTCCCAACTCCCCTACTGCCCTACTTCCCCGTAAAGTCGGGCTCGGGCTCGGATGGTGGAGGGCCTTTCCGACCTGATAGACCCTGCATGCTCGAGCTCGTACAGCCATCTTCAACAATCCTTCCTCGCCCCTTAGAGGATTTTCTCCGTCTCTCTTGGGTCTTGTACCTTGCAGATGCTAATACTTCGACAAACATCTGCAAATTCTCCCTTCAGCAATTCCAACACTTACGCCCCTCAAGCCACCTATTACCACCAACCGCAATATACTCCCAATCTAGCTCCCCACCCCCGCTCGCACCTGAGAAAGCCAACTCAGTATATGTCATGTGGCGCCCTTCCTCTCGATGAGACTTTATCTCCCTCGGTAATTACTTGAGAAAAAAGCAATCCGCTGGCCCCTAACTCCCTACCCATTACCGGGCCGAGAAAGTGTCCGAAGTCGAATCCTTCCCCAGAACTCCTTTTCCAACTCAGCCTGAACCTACCTCCGTTCTGAACGCGTTACTCTCCTTAGTTCTACAGCAGCTCTTCTGAAGTTCAGATCAAGATGTGCTGTGCGAGATCCATCTTCAGTCTATCGAATTGAACAAGCAAGTCCGCATAAGTCCACATCGGGCCGGGAAAGGTCCCCGATCTACAACTGCAGCTACCCGTCCTGCACTTGCAGTAAAGATCCCCAAGATTCGGGAACACAATTGACTCATTTCATGTCAAATATCAGAATCGTAAATCGGAAAGCCTCCGATCTTGTCGGTTCCTGGATTGGGGTTCACGATCGAGGGAGCAAAGCCACGCGCGAAGCTTCCCCGGTCTCAAACACCGCGCGTCCTTTCCGAGAGCGTGGATGAGAAGCACAGATTCACAACTAGTGTATACTAGCATGTCTCACTAACCGGATACACTGCTATTTTTATATCTCACCGCAATATCAAAGATCAGGCAAATACCAGCAGGTCTTCTTCACTTCGAGTCCACTTCTCTACAAGTGTTTACTTTCATGAGCTCTCAGATAGAACCAAACTCTTGACATGCTTCATCCAGCATGGAGTTTGTCCACACGCGCCAACTTGTGCTGAAGAACTGCAGCAAAATCTGGCATCGCGTTCCTGCAGAATATATCGGTAT
Organism: Stipitochalara longipes BDJ; assembly: GCA_009732865.1. NCBI lineage: Eukaryota > Fungi > Ascomycota > Leotiomycetes > Helotiales > Hamatocanthoscyphaceae > Stipitochalara > Stipitochalara longipes. Next base: position 729,878 of record ML769347.1, on the reverse strand, counting down.
TTGGATGTTTCGATATATTTCTCTCTTGCCCTCTCTTGCCCTCTCTCGAACCGCTTCATGTACTTTCGCCCTGCATCCACAATACAAACCCCTTTCTAAACATTCCAACTGGACTTTTGCATTTGGGTAACCTTAGAATCTTGGTTATTGTTTGGTTTTGCTACTTTATGTACAACGTGTGTTGCTAGAAGTTACTGCTTCACCCTTCCCCCTTCTGGTTCTCAGCGAGAGCTTCACATTATTGCAACGAGATTGGTTCTTCTTTCGAGTCCAATGAATCATGTTGGAAACCTTCTGACAATGCTTCCCAAGTCAAAATTTCATCAGAGAATAGTAGTCTCCAAGCCAGCAAAGACCGGTCCCGAACTCCTCTACCTCGAGCAACTTATGACATATCTTTCTATCGCCATACAGCCAACCTGCAAGGCATGTATATCTTCGCATAGAAGTACCATTTCCAGCTCTACATATCCCCTCCTTCCCTTTCCTTTGCTTCCGAAACATCTAGAATTCTAGTATCGGGCGTCAACCTTCCTCTCCGATCAATCTCCCTCAACCAAACCAGAACCCACCACGTCACCTCAATACCAGCCTTCTCCCAAGCACCCCTCTCTCCCACGCTCCCCTCCCTCCAAATCCCACTAAACTAACCACCTCGTCCAAATCACCACAAAATAAAAATAAACTTTGTTGCACATCGTCCAAAAATCCCTCATGGGATTCCTGGATTCCCATCCTGAGTCACCATGGGAATCTCAATCGCTATCGAAGGTCTGGAACTCAACGTACTGCGACTTTGGATGGCTATTTCCGCGCGCTGCTGGAATAATGATAGGGAAGGTGGACTGCTATGATGATATTATGTCATGCGACGCTTGTGATGGTGAGAGAAGGATGGGGACAAGGCAGCGTAGTGTACCAAGAAGTGGTAAATGGTGGGCCGGAGGAGTGGGAATTTGCCGGTGGAGGGAGTAGAGGATATAGACTTTGATTGAGTGGTGTGATGGAAAGAACGAAGTTGGTATGTTTGAGGAGATTTAAGAGTTCGAGGGTGGGATATGAAGGTGGTGAAAGAATGGGTGAGGTGTGAGCGTCCTGTTAAGACTGACCAACCTAGCTACTTCACATCTAGAATTGAGACGCGACGGAGTGATCGAAGCTAAAGTCAACGTCTTTCTTATTCATAAATTATCATATCATATCATATCATATCATTCATTCGTCTTCAAAAATCATCAAGTAACACCAGACGCCGCAACCCATGCTGTAATGCTTACGTGCGTGCTGGCTATGCAGGTCAACTCATCCCCTTCCCTCCCATGCCCCATGCCCTCACCTATCCGCCATCGGATCCCGCTCAGTATCCATTCGTACAAACTCTACGGCGAGATTGGTGCAGTGGTAGCAGCCTCGACCGCCTCAGCAACCGCTTTTGCCCGGCTGTCAGCATCCTCCTTCCTCGGTGAGGCCTCCCCCCATTTCTTCGACGACTGGCCCACCTCGTTCGCAGCCACTTCAGGGACAGCGACGGGCTGGTCAATCGCCTCATGAAATTTCGAGGGATGAGGCGGCGGATGTACAACATCTACCCTCTTGAGCGCGGGCGAGTACCCAGCACCAGCCTCAGCGTCAAAAAGATTCTCCTCATAGCTCTCCTGCGTCCTCGGTCTGACAGTTTCGGGAATCGGTTCGGGCGTCTTCTCGATCCTCACATTCCTGACGGTGGGCAATGCCACATTCTCTTTTTCTTTCCTGGCATTTGGTGTTGAACCTGAACCGCTTCGTCCCCAGCCTGTTTTCCGCTTCTCGCCCATCCATGTGCCCCAGCTGCCTATGTACGCACCCGCCTTGCTGCCTACACTCTGTACTGTCTGTTTGGCTCCATTCAGATCTGGGGCGGTGAAGCCAAGACTTGGGACTGGAGTGCCATTCTTCTCCGCTTCTCGTTTCGCTTCTTCGTGTTTCTTCCTTTGCGTTTCTCTAAACGCCTCCATATCGGCGTACAGTTTGTTGAATACTGTGCCCGCTTTCTCTCTTCCCGCTTGGAGATTCCTGCCTAACACTTCTTTGCCCACAGCAAAGCGTTCATCGAGGTGAAATTCCTTCACTTGCTCCATCATGCGTTTCTGCACATCGTCGATAGTCAAACCTCCTGCGCAAGGATGCTTGGGCTCCACGATGTCGAAAAGATGGCTATCGGTATAGCGATCCCAGATTCTATAGTTCTCAGACCGGCTCCAGGCTTCGATCCAATCGACGCCGAAATCGTGCGAAGGGTCGCCTTCGATTTGTGGTAGCACCCGAGGATTATGGGCGTGGTGATTCATGAAGTTGTGGCATTTCACTGCCGAGATCAGAGATAGGAGGTACTCTTCGAATTGAAGGCGAATGAATTCTTCTGAGCCGACATAACCCATTGTCTTGGGCCGTCCAGGATTTGTCTCGTCCCAGGTGTCGTTCACTGACTGAGTGATGAAGTCGATCCACCGCCGATCGGCCACGGAAAGAGCGAGCGCTGCTCGCAAAGAGGTTGATGTGATGTTGATAGTTGAGTTGTCTAGATTAATGAGAATATCGCTATAACGATCTTTTTGTTGTAACAGTAAGGAATTCGTGGAGCCAACGATGTATGATTTCGTTCCGTAATCTGCCAGAATATCAAGTTGCTGTAAAGGGGTATAAGGTCCAAATAAGCTTCCCTAAGCATTTGTTAGCAAACATACAAAGAAATTAACGGACAAGTTGCATTACCTTGCCAAAGATTTGTAGCGGTAAGCCCATATAAGTCAATAAAGAATTCCTATCGCTTGATTTCAAACTCGTGGGCTTAACAAGCTGCTTCTCATAGTTGTCCAAGTCCGGGTCAGCACAGTCTTGTAAGTTCCGTATGAGGCCAGGTATCAGAGATATCAGTGAGAATTGCATCATGCAGAGTCTCTCACATCGTGATCCGAAGAATAACATCTGTCTCAGTCAGCACAACGCCCCTGTCTCCTTATGGTATGGAGAAGTACCTTTGGCTGCAACAAACAGCATTTGAAGAGCACCAAAGTCTGCGACTTGAATTCCCTCACCAGCTCTCTCAAGCTCATGCCAAGGTATTCTTCCCTATCCTCATCCGCTAGCCCCTCACCCCTCTCCTTCTCCTCCTGCAAACTCTCCTGAAATCTCCTCAATATCTCCGTATCAGAAAATTCCTTCTGTGCAAACCATGCGCTAGTCACAACCCCCAATCTCTCTCTCAACATGCCAAAGAACTGCGGCGAGTCTGCTATCACAACGACAGCCTTCTGAACTGTGGAGCGGGTGACGTCTGCCGGTCGATTGAGCAGTTGCGAGGCGTCCATTTGTCGAGTACAAGAGATGCCGAAGAGGGAGGTAGCTGGCAGAGAGCCGCGCGCAGGTCGGAGCAGCGTGAAATATGAGAAGTCCTCGGTGCTCCTACAATCCCCACCAGATCAGTTCAGTCCGTCATAGCCTCGCAAGGGGAACTTACACATGCGCGCCATCGCTCAATGCCATGAACGGAAGAAGAGGCCACTCGTTATCAACCGCAGGATCAGTGCCTTCCGCGGCCCCAAACCAGCTTTCGACTTCTGGTCCTCTACGAACCCATTAGCCGTCTCCCTCACTCGGGGAGCCGAGCATAGCTCACCTGGCATGATGAAAGCCCACCACCGTCACAAGCGGCACAAAGCCATGCCCATTGCCATTGCTGCTACTCGGCACGCTCTCAACATTCGCAGGAGCAGCCGCAGACACCTCGGGTTCTTTGTCCGGATTCTCCATCTCGAGACACTATCCAATGCCGGCAACACCAAATCCCAATTCCAATCCCTTCTTAGATCTTTTCTCTGATCGAATGAGTACCCGCGTGAAATACCAGCGCTCACCGCATCATGACACCTCGCCTGAGATCCGTCGTTTCGATTCGTTGCGCAGTCGTTTTCTTTGTCCGGAATGCACAGCTCCCCGTCAAAATATTGACAACTGAGGTTGGCTCGCGATCCACCCCTCAAACCACACTTCACTTTCACGGGCCAAGGATACCGTCACCTCAAATAAATAAAGGAACCCCTGCCAAAACACACACACCAACTGTTCCTGGCCTTGATACGAAGAATTCCTTGACCGCTACAAGGAGGCATAAAAATACCCTTTGGCACTCAACAGAAAAAACCAGAGGATGCGCTGCGTGCTGCGTGCTGCAAGCCCAGCAACCCACGAATCTGCTCGGGCTTTGGAGCTGCAAGGCCAGCGCAATGCTGCGGAGCTGCGATTAGAGCACGCACGGCCGCCGCCAATCGAAGCCAGGGGGCGCGATAGGCCGGTTGCGCTTCACGTGACGCTGCGTCTTGGACGGCGGGTGGAGTGGACTTTTGCCAGTGGGCTTCTAGAGCCCAGAGATGCAGATGCCGTGCTGAGACGATGGTCATGCAAGTAATCTATGGGTGCGGCGGTGATAGGGCCTGGGTGAGGCAAATGGGTGGCCGAGGGGAGGACGCCGACTTCTCACTTGCTTGGCCCGGATCTGGAGGCCAAAAGGCGGTGCGCGGGATTGACGAATACTGCTGAGTGCTGCTTCGACGGGGAGTGCAAGAGCTGCGATGATTGGGAACGAGGGCATTGCCACTTTGAGGGTAATTGGTACAGGATACATTGGCTCAGGTCGCCACTGTGGTCACCGTGCTGGAGCGGATACGAGTCCCCGTTACACACATGAGAGCATTGGACGTTTTCTTTGTTCTTTTTTGGATGTCATTCGTTCTATTCCCAGAGCACGCCGCCCACATATATGCTCTGCCTCGCATGCATTCATTCATAGGACGCATTTCTCATTCCATTCCGTGATCTACCACATCGAGAAAAAGCAGTTGCGTTCTTTGACCGCTGAAGAGGCAAGAGGAGAAGAACTGCTATTGCCCGCCCACAGTCCATGCATATTCGTATTACGCCGTAAAGGAAAACCCACTGTAAAGGCCAGGCCATGTCTCGCAAGCTCATACGACCACCGGCAAACACAAGAAAAGACGAGTTCGGCTCTGATCCGTTCCCGCTGCCTATATCAAATCCATCCATACCATGCAAAGCCCCAGATGCCCTCCCTCTGGCGGCTTAGGAGACCAGATATCGACTGTTTTTATACTTTCATTGACTTGCTTGCACACACACACTATTGACCGTTCGTAAACTCTTGCATCACATGATTATCATCGCCAGTTTCGACATTATGGTAATCAAGGATCTCGGAATACCTGCAGAACATACCGAGTCAGTCATGCACACTTCTTGCTCTCCCTCCGATCCACTAAGAAAGTGCGATGGAAAAGCGCACTATCCCTGGGACGTCTCATCTTGGTATTCATAAAGTTGCTCGTACATCATGATTTTCCAGGTATCAACTGGAAGGTCCGCGTCATTGAAAGACCAGTCGAACTTCTCTTCTGCTACCGGCTCATCCGTAGGATCGTGGTACGGGGAGAGATATTCGTGTGCCAGGGCGTCGGCTGCCTTTACTCGCTTCTTGGGATCAAACACAAGCATGTCCTCCAGGAGATCAATTGCTATGATATGTTAGCAGGGAAAACGATCTTGGAAAGGAAACATACCAGCCGGGTCGGCGTTCCGGAACTTGTCCTTCAACGGTTGTCGCTCACGCTTGGGAAGAGATTGAACGAATCTCAGGGTCTAGAACTGATCAGCAATTACCTCAATTAGCACTCACTGCCAAATCTTACGTTCTCACTGGCAATTGTGTGGATAACATCATCTGGTGGCGTGCCCAGAAGCTCGGTGATGATCGAGAACTGGTTGACGTGGTCCTTTCCTGGGAAGAGAGGCTTTCCCTCCAACATCTCCGCGAAGATACATCCGGCACTCCAGATATCTACCTCGACATCGTATTTTTGCCATGTGAGCATGATCTCCGGGGCTCTGTAGTATCTCGTCGAGACATAGCCGGTCATCTGGGGATCTTGGATACGGGCCAAACCGAAGTCGCAGATCTTCAAATCGCAGTTCTCGTTGACCAGAATGTTGCTAGGCTTGAGATCACGATGGACAACGCCCGCGGAGTGGACATACTTGAGTCCCCTCTTTTCTTGGATTAGCCCCAAACTGACTCGCAGATCTGCCTGGTATACTCACTAGGATTTGATACAGGAAGTATTGGATGAATTGCTTCTCGAGGGGTCTTGAGGTGAGGAGTCGGTGCAAATCAGTCCCTAAGAGCTCGGTGACGAAGTAGCTACAGGCGTAATTAGTAAAAAAAAATCAAGAAGTGCGGATAGCCTCGGACGTACATATCCTCAAGAGGCGATATGAAGATATCACTGAGGGAGATAACCTGTGGCACGTCAGTACAAGATATCTTCAGCAGAAATCTAAAGCCTTACGTTCTCATGCTTGAGGTGCTTCAGGAGCTTCAATTCGCGGTAGGTTCTCTTTGATAGGACTGGGGTGCTGAATGGCTTCATGATCTTCTTAACCGCAACATTTTGGCCAGTCAGATTGTCCTTTGCAGAGCTTCGCACGCGTATCAGTATGGTCCATCAATTTCAGCAGAAGTGATCGTCTCACCAAACCAGACCAAATGCGCCCATGCCCACCGGCTGGAGATCCGAGTACCTGCACGAAAATCAGTTTCTCCGATCTATGGCAAACATGTGGCGTAACCCCGCCGCATACCTTGAGGTGATCTCGAAGGTCGTCCCGAAGATTTGTGCGCGTACAAATTCCGCCATGTTGAGAGATTGCTGCCCTGACTGCGAATGCAAGATCTGGACAGGATTCAACGGATTTATGAGAGGGAGAGGAGAGGTTCGTGAACGGGGAGTTTGGTGGTTGTCGAGAAGGTGGGAAATCGCCTAGCCTCTAACGCGGAAAGCAAGGCTTTAGCGGTAGCTGGGTTAAATAATCAGCAGATAATCCCTGAAGCAACCCAATCAACGCAGAGAGAGAGCTCTCCAAGAACGAATCGCGCTGATGCTCCGGAGAAGGGAGAGGGAGATGGAGATGCTGCCTGGGGATGCCGGACTCACCTCAAGAAGGGCCCAATTGTTCTGGAAATTCAACTTTGGCTGCAACAGCGCGTGATGGTGGTTTCGCAGGTCGGGCAAAGAGTGGAAGGTCTCCAGAGCTTGGCGTCCACAAGTTCGCCTTCGATTTCACCTAGGAGACTTCGTCGGCCCCAAGAGTGAGTCGTTGGTGGTCAGTCACAACTGCCTGTAGCACAATCAACAACGCGGCTGCTGGCGTCCGTGGAAGGCGAGTAAAACTTTGCGGGCGGTGAGGATTAGGATTAGGATGTCGATGTCGATCTTTACTCGAGGGGGGTGTTTGGTTATTATAAGGGCACGCTCTCAGCAACAGCACCGCAAGCAATCAAGAATCCAGACCATCGACGCAGCACAGAAGGGGAGGGTCCACCGCCATCACGACGCTGTTTTTGGGATGGCAGCAGGATGGGGGCAGGATGGGAGTGGATCCTGGTGCTACAAGAGGCATAGGCAAGGAGGCACTTCCGGAGGGAGGGGTGCAGAGGGGTAAAAGATGCGGATTTCCATGGCCACGGACAGCTGCTGATTCGACGCTTCCAGCTCAACACGCAGCCATGAGCAGCCATGAGCAGCCATGGGCAGCTGTGGACAGCTGTGGGCAGCTGCTGTCCCACCTGGCACTGGACTTCTTTTTCCAGCCGTACCTCGAAGCTCAAGGCCCTGGTCCGCGACATCTTCAGGATTGTCAGGGCGGCGGGTGTGCAGGGGGCCGCGTCCATCGACGTCATCGGCCCTCAATCATGAAATTCGGGCTGCATCGCTACATTCATGCACTTCCTTCTGCTGCGAGCCAACAGCAGCCGGCCTGCCCAGCAGCGGACGTGCTCGGTTTTTGCTCATTCTGCCATACATCAGCCATATCAGAAAGGACACAGCTCTTCCGCCTGCACTGGATCATGGGATCGCGGCTGATGCCCTGATTCATCGAGCATCGGAAAGAGGATATGGCATGTCATCCCGTCTCGTCTCAAAGGCCCTCTTTCCCGTGATTCCACAAGCCTCCTGTCAAGGACTTCCTCAAAACAATCGAAGAGGCTGCAAACCTAGAGCGAGCGAACGAAGCCCAACACCCACAAGTGCTATTCCCAAGGACCAATGGAGCCAATTGTTCCAGAAGCCGAGTGGTAGCTCTGGCGCGGTGCTGGCCATCGCGCATGGCTTTTGTACTTTCCCACCTGCAAAATCAGCGGCTTTTGGGGGCGCCGAGCATACCGATACCGATGAGGAAAGTGATGAGCGCGTCATCGGGCATGGGTCGCGCCATCGGCCTGGACCCGGTCAAAACCCCGCCCAACGACCATCGAGCGACCTTGACCAGCAATCGAAAATATCCTCAAGTGAGGCTCTTTCCGGCCGACTTCTAGACGGTCTAGTTGAGAGTGAGACATCCAGTAGCTCTCGAAGGCCGATAAGGCGTGGATCTCTAGAAGATCTGGGGAACATTGGATCTCACGGACCCGTCTCTGCTTATTCGTGACAGTTTGAATTGCCATCTTATGGATTTCGATCTTTATTTCTCTAAGGTTAGAAGAACCACTCTGGTAAGCACAATCTTGGGTACTTGCTGGCACGCATATTATTGTTATCTCCTATTGGAAAAGTCTACATTCTCCCATCTCCAAGCCCGCCAACCTGTCCCGCCTGGTAAGAACGACGTCCACGATCTTTTACCAATTCTATTAGGACTGGAAAAGGTCGCATAAATATCACTTTCTCTACCATTCTAAATTTCTTCGAATTTGATAATAAGAAGATCGATCTCTTTTCCACCTCGCCAGGACTCCATCCCCACAAAAGTTCTCTCGTCATGTGGAGGCCAAGGAGCAAGTGGCTCGAACTACTCACTCAGGCTTACCTCCCAAATGGTCAGCTGAGTCTATTTTGAGCCAGACGTTTATATTTCCTGAATCAGAGAAAAATCGATCCGTCCGACCTCCCCTCACAAGGAAATGTCCACCTCTTTGTTAGCCAAGTCTACCAAGACGCTGAAGTTAAGGATAAGGCTCTTGGCTCCCCTTGGCAATATTCAAGACGTGCAACAAAACGAGAAAAACGTCTCAAGAGACGGAAAACCTCGGGCAGAGAAGCTCCTTGACAGTAACTCCATGATCCTGGTATGCAACGAGAAAGGAAGCCGAAAGTCGCTAGCTTCGGCATAGGCCGTCAGGGTCCTTCCAGATCCGGCGAACCACACATCCCCTTTTCTTCGATCTGTTTTCTCGATGTCCGTATCTCAACATCGACCGAGAGATCTTAGAAAAGGAGATCGCAATCGGCGATTCAGAAAGTGCGATGAGCAACAAAACTATTACAAATTCAAAGTTGCAAAAGTGGCATGATCCAGATTCAGCCGTGAAGTTGGAACCATTCACGAACGCTGCAGTTGTCACTTTTCCTAGAGTCCAAGATAAAACTTAAACATTCAATCGATAGTTTGATTGGAGAATGCATTAGCGGAAGCCCACTCTTCTCATCTGGACAGAAGGTCAAAGGCTGCCCCCTTTTTCGCGGGTGTCACCAGTCATAGTCATGCTTTAAATGGATTAAGTTGCAGACTGACGCAATATGTGTAACCTATAACCTTAGCCAATAACCTATACGATTCACAACAGAAAAATCTTTTCTTTCCTTTCCAAAATACTAAGCTCTGCAAAGAGCTGAGAGTTTTAACCTCTTCGACGTTTTAAGGAGGTCTGGTAAAATAGAGCACACGGCATTGCGAGCTTGCACAATGTATAATAGCATTCAACCTACACCTTCTCCAGGGTCTCACAACCTAACATACAGGACCTAAATGCAAGTAAGATCTAATACCCTCTCATAGTTTGAAGATGCTTCAACCTTCGGTCAATCACCTAGTTCAAATAATTGAACTTCAAACCCTGCGACTTAGCAGAAAGTTCGCTGCTCGACCTACAACAGAACCCATTTTTCGCGTTAAGGATTAGCACACTCAGCTCTACAAAACGTCTGTTTACAATATTCAACAACGCTTAGAGAAGAGGTATTGGGCGATAAATCTGGGTCCGAGGATGGGTCAGTGAGTGGAGCGTGCTAGAGATAGAGAGGTCGGGACCGAGATGATTTTGCTAGCTAGCTCAAGTACCCCGGAGTGTCTGCAGTTTGCGACAGAACCTGTGTCTACTCAATATATCTATAGCTAAGTATGGCGAGCTTTCATGGTGTTCATTAGACTTAGTATTCTTGCGGCAAGAGGGGAGGATGCAGCCTCCGCTTTCCTAGATCGTTGGTTCGATAGACTAAATATTTCTTAAAGGCTACAAGTGTCTGTGTTTAGCTTCTTGGCTGGATGTAAGACTTGCAACAAAACCAAGTTCTGTGGTAATTATGAATCATCGAGAAGTATTTCGAGGTGTGTTCTTGGGAGGTTGCTTGTTCCATTTTCAAGTATTAAGATTATGTTGGCATATCAAGCCGCCTCATCGCATGAGACCGAGGTCAGTTCGAATCGAAATAGTTCTATAGATGTGCAATAATGTCGCTTGAATTCTCTCAATGTCCGGCATGAACCATTAAAATCTACCTCTCGAACCGCCGCGCGAACCTACCCTCGGGGAGGAAAGCCGTGAACCTCCATTTCTGCGTGCCTTTGGCCTCGTGCCATGGCTAACATCCCCACCAGAAATCGGTGACTCGTTATGATACGCATAATTTGGTTGTCTTACTCATAACTTGTGAACTATCACTCGGGGGAACCATATTTCCTTCGTGCGGTGCCGTAAACTCCACTAAGTCCCACCGTCTCCGGCATTAAAATAAACGTACGCCGTCAATTTTCAAGATTCTGGACCAGCAAGACTGGAGATAGAGATGACATTCTCCTGCGGTTCTCTTATCTTCTTGAAATATTGCGTCTGGGAGGATTCTTCCATAGTTCGCGTAGCATCTCCTTCAAAACACCCCACAAGAAATTGCCTCCTGAAATCAAATAGGGGTGTTAAAAGAGGCTCAGAATATTTTCAATCGAAAAAGGAAACGAGGATATCAATTTCAATTTGCAAAAACGAAGAGAAGTTCGGATAGTTTTTGCGACACGACTACGTTTTCGTCTGCTTTAACTTGTCTTCGTTTGAGATGTATCTCTTTCTCTTGACTTTTCGAATCTTGGGATCCATGTTCCCAGGCAAGCTGACATTGCCAGTCAATGACTTGAACCTTGTCCCTCTCCTCATAACGCTGCAGTGTTCAAGAGCGGTGGCACGACTCCACTTCGACTCGGCGCCGCTTCTCAACCACATCAGCCCTCGCGGTTATGCACTTGGCATCCGAACTGGATATCAACCATCTCTTGGAGGTAGTAATAAAAAAGAGGTCTTCCCACCTCTTCAACCCCACTTCGTAGCCGAAAAGTCTTGCAGATCCACCCACGGACCTCTACTCCAATCCACTGTATTCAACCACTCCAAATTATCCAGCCCATCATCAAACCCCACATCCAACATCGTATCATACTGCATCCCATTCTCAAACCCATTCCCCTCACCATTGCTCGCCTCCTGACTAGCAACCGGCGCCGAGCTAGGAGGACTCGGGTTAATAATCTGGTCCAGGATTCTCTTGATAATCTGTCTCATCCGTCCGCAGAGCTGGTAGTTGCCAGCAGAAGGTTTGATCCATTCCAGGAAGCCGATGAGCAAGGAGAGATTCTGCACGATCTCGGAGCGCGGAATGCGCAGCATGTGCGGCGTGCCTTGGGGCTGCTTGGTTTGCTTGAGCAGCTCAACGCAGAGCACGCCGCTCGAGGGGATGCCCCAGCACATCAGCATCCAATCGTAGTCGTGGTGGTGCTCGATGAAACGGTCGCGCTGCACCCAGATGAGGACGGTGAGTTCTAGCATTTCGCGCGCGCAGTCCACCATGGATTGGCCGTCGAGGATGTTTTGCTTGAATGCTAGGCGTTCGAGCAGGAGGCGGTGCTCGAGCATCATGAGCCGGAGACAGAGACGCAGCCAGACCTTAAAGTCAGGAACCTCGGGATTGGAGACGTCTGCCATGTTGAACTTGAGGAAATCGGGGAACGAATTGTATGTGTTCTCGATCCGGAACATCAGATCTCTGTTGTCATGTTAGAAATCCGTGTGGAGTGTGGAGTGTGGAGTGTGGAGTGTGGTGTAAAAAGGACTTACTTTATGATCTCACCGGTAATGTTCTGAGGATCTCCGAGGAATAATTCGAGAGCATCGTTCAGTATTGGTGCAAGCAGAGTGCGATTGCGGACACTGGTGTTGATGAAGATGTTTCCCTCCTTGTTCCAGCCATTGGAGTCAAGTGCATCAATAGCTCTTTGAAGCTCTTCTCCACCTTTCATGAGTACTTGATCGCTGACATCTAGCGGAAGCTGAAGGTGGCATAAGCGGTGACTCAAAGCCGGCGGTCTGCCTGTGAGCAGTGAGTTCCCCATATTGCAGATGAATGTCGCATTGAAGAGACGTTTCTTCATTTCCGTGAGGAATGTAATAGGCTGATCAGGAGTGAGGCGATGGAGGCCTAGAGCCGTCGTAGCACTGACAAGGTCTCCAAGCTGTCTCCACACTACCAGACCTGTAATTGTTAGGGATGTCAACAGATAGTCGAACCGTGAAGTACTTACTAACATCCCCACTAATGACTGTCTGAAGGATCATGTTCTTGATCAATAAAGCAACCATAGGGACATTGATAAGGTCCATATAATTCGACAAAGTAACGCAAGCTTGCACACAATCCTTCAACTCGATCGAGAAATTCCTTCGGCTTCTCCTATCACCCTGCTGCGAGGAGAAGAACGGATCCCGTTCCGGCAACGACAGCACTGCAGAGGTGAGGGCACCAAATACACCACCGAGGGTTTCCCATCTCATGTTGGCACCACTGCACGATATGAACCATCGATCGTAGTCCTCAAATTCTTCAAGTCCTGTCTCCGCATTCTTGCACAGAATCAACGACATGGCTTCAAGTTCCTCTGGACGTCGGGGTTCTGCTAACTGCCGTGCATACGTAGTCCAGAGAGAATTGGCCAAGTCGACATAGGCCTCTTTAGGTAGTTCACATCCATGGCACTTCTCCAAATACCAGCCCAGCAGGAACCTGCATGTCTGCTGGTCAGGGAGGGCATTGAGGATTTTAGCGCCGAGAGCTACTCTTGGAGAACCTCGAGGCTCTTTTCCTGCGAGCATGAGGAAGGTCTGAGATTGAAGACTCTCATATGAAGCTACATATGGCTCTGCGTCATTTGAGATTTGAATATCATCGTTTCCCAGGTTTGAGCTGTTTTCTAGGAAGACAGCTGAGAAGTTTGTGGGACCTGGTGGAGTCAGCTACTTGTCCCACCTTTCAGTCTAACGTTACAATGAAAACAGACTTCTTAAGAAGAACAACGTGGTGGAGAAGGACCATGAGTAACGTGATATGAAATCCAATTACTCCGGGAATGGGTATGCTAAACGTCTAGAGTACTCACCAAAGAACCCCCCAGACTTAATAAAGGGCCCGGACTCGGGATTTGGCTTAGGACACGAGTCTTTAAACAGACTGGAAGCAACAGGAGAACCGCTTGAGCCGGTAGAAGGCGTGAGGGGAGCCCCAGTAATTAGGGGTTCGGAGCGAGTTCTTGCATCCGGGACAGGCCGTGTCATGGGTGCCGCTAAGTAGACGCATTTACTCGTTACCTTCCTTCTTCGACATCGATCACAAGTGGGTAGGCTATGGTCGCAAGAGACCTTTGCTTTTCGGCACGGCTCGCAGGCAAGGGTCCAAATCAGTCCTTCGCCCAACGAGGAGCTTCAGTATAAGCTTACCTTGCTGTTTTCCATTCCGGCGTCGAGGAAGACCGCCTCCAAGTCCGTTCGAAGCCATGCCTCACCACTCAACGAGGGATAAAATCGGATTGAAGGGTCTCAGGTCTGATATCTCGGAATTGGAAGGGGAGCATTTGTCTCGGCAGCCCTCAACCGAGGGCTTTTGGGAGGGGGTCGCCTTTTGAAGCGGCATTCTCGGAGCTCGGCGTCGGCATTCAGGCGAGAGACGGAGTTCATGTAGCTGGCCGCTCTGTAAGCAATGGATCAACCTGCTTGGCCCCACCAATGAAGAGCCTCACTACGGCCAATTGACCTTCCGGAAAGAAGGCCATCGCAGGGGTGTTTTTGCTTCATCAGTATTTCTTGAAAGTATCCAAGCAATTATGGGTTGTCGTCATGCCCCTGAGATCAAGGACAAGAGTTGGGACTACAACTTTGCCCCTTTTTCCTACCTCTTAGACGACATGTCTTCGTTACCACCCACTGTTTTCTAGACATGAACCCTCTAGGTTCTCCAACGCGAGGAAACATTGCAGCAGGGAGATGCTCACAACCCAATATCCGCATATCCCAGTACAGTATTTTCTCCTTGTCACCCCTCAACATATGGCTTTCCATCTGAGAAGGCAGGGCCATGTGGAGCCACCAACAATATCACCGAGAGTTCGCGAGAAATTGAGTCAACGAAGCTTTTACATTCTCTTAATCGCATGGGTATCATAGCACACCCCCGAGCCACCATTCATCCATTTCCTTTCCTTTCCTTTCCTTTCCTTCAAGTCAGATCCTCAAACCCCGTCATCAGTGCCACCTTGTCATCCCACCCCATCGTCAGCCCAATCCTGCCCATCATAAACACGCAAAGAGTCGAGAGAAAGAACAACGCAATCCGATTATTCCCGCGCCCGCGACCATGAAAAGTCCAAAAGCAAATTGGTATTTCCTCTTTCCTTGACACGCAAACTTCTATGTTGTATCTTTCAATGTCTGACGCCTCATGCTTTTCTCTCGGGAACGACGAAACGCAAAGAACTAAGGAAAACAAACATGGAAAAGCAAAAACGACAATAAAATCACATCTTGGTATTTGGGTATTGCGCGCCAGGGTATATCCAGCCAGTGTTACGTCACCATGACTATAGGAAATAGGAGAGGAAAACGCATTTAAGAACGCGGTGGGCCAATAGGGCCTGGGTATCCTGAGTTCGTAGAATGAGAAGTACTCGGGCGTCCGCTATCGCGTCCGCTGTCGATTGAAGCCCGGACTGTGTGTTTGGGCGTTGCATCGCCGGGATGTTGGAGTTGGGAAGGTTTGTGATCAGTGCTGCTCCCACTGCCATTGCCAAAATGGCGGGTAGGCCATGGAGTGGTATCATCGTCCGGCAAGTTGACACCACTGTCATTCCATGGATTGCGGTCTGCATTGAAGCTTCGTGTTGACTCAATAGAGATCAGGGAAGACTTGGACACATTGCTGGAACCATTCTTGAAGAAAGAGCCGGCTGGCGAGTGAGAGCTGTTCTTGCGACGGTCCAGGAAGGAAGAGATCGACGACATGCTACCTGGTTTGCGAAGCTTGTCGAAGATCGTGCTGCGTTCCCGAGCAACATCCTCGCCGAAAGAGGACTTTGTTGGCGAGTCTGTGGATACGGGGGGAGCATGTTGGAGAAGCTTCGAGTCAAAGTACTGAAGGGATTCCTCGAACGAATCTGACTTTGGTCGAGGGATAGCACCCTTTACCGTGGTAGCTTCAATACCAGCAGCAGCCAGGTTCGAGTTCAGGAAGTCAATGGCATCCCTGACACCGCCGGCATTGTTCCGCGTGAAGGTCCAGAGGAGAGTCACGGTAGGCTTGCCATCCTCTGTAAGCTCGTTCTCATCTTCTTTGACATGTACTTCAACAACGTATTGTGTTTTCAGTTTGGGGACCAAGTCTTTCGTGAATTGCGCCGACTCGAGGAATTTGATCAATTCCGGGGTGCTTGCAAGGACCAATTCGTGGTTGTCGGGAACCATACCCAAGAATTCGTCCACACAATGAGGAACCTGCCACTCTGGGCCCGAAATTGTGACATCGTCACTAGCGGTCTCGGTGCTGGGGAAGATGATCTTGCAATTCCACTTCTTCTCCAACTCCTCGAGCTGGCTGAGACGTGCAATGAGCTGTCGGTGATACAATCGATCGACGTTGACGGTCTGGGACGTGAATTCTGAATCGACTCGATCAACCATATCCAAGATCTCGGATTTGACAAGCTCCAAATTCTGAGCGTTTCGAGCAGGTGTGCGGCAGATGACATTGTCGACTTTAATGTCATCATCTTCGCGGCCCACGCCACCACGGTCCATGGCATTGGAGAATTTTACAAAGACAGAATGCTTCTTCATAATCCTCTGGATGTGTTGTCCTCCAATTCCAATGATACGCTTATGATATTGGTCGGGAACGTGGAAGGAGATCGAGGCCGGCATTTCTTGCTCTACCAACATCAATCCGGACTTCATGGCCTCATAATTTGCACCACAAACATCGATGTTGAAGTTGTACTCGTTGAATCCATCGAAGATGATTTGGACGCTGCTTTGACCCATGATTTTGTTGATCTTGCCATTCTTCTTGCCACTGACAAACTCCTTGTGCTCATTTGCAAGCTCAATCTTAACCCTGATCTGATACTGTGATCGAGTGACGAATCTGATTTCAGAAATGACCATTAGGGCTGCTTTCACTGCGTCATCGGAGCCTGTAATTGTGAAGGTAAGCTTGTCAAACGCTACGTCAGCGTCAGAGTTGGCACAGATGTCCGAGAGCATAGTTCGAATGTCATTTGGTGAGGGGAGTCGTGAAGTGTCCGCTTGCTGAATCCACCACGAAGCGCTGTAGAATTGGCCGGTCTGCAGCAGAGTCAGTAATAAATCTTACCTTGTTTCTAGAGGTGCTCACCAGAGACATGACATCCCTAACAGTGCGCTCCACGTGCAGTCCTTCAACACCTTGAATACGGATCATGCTACGTTGGGAAGCCAATGCCGGGAATTGGATGAAAGTGCCATTGGTTTCCATGATCTTGCGAACCTTATCCAGTCTGCTCAAGAGGATACTATCGATCTTTGCAGCAGAGACTATGGCATCCTTCATGAAGATTCTTGTCCTGGTGACGAGCTCATGTATCTTTTGCTTCGCTAAGGCAATGTTCTGCGGCGTATCACCAGTGATGAAAATTTCTTCCGGATTGCGTCGCTGAGCTCCAGCGGGACAGTATCTGTAGACTTGCGAGAATGGAGGTGGAAAATAGATTGCCGTATTGGTTGTCGACTCGATGAGCTTGATGTTCTTCCGAGAACGTCCGCATACGACTGTGTGAAGGGATAATTCGAGCATTGTCCCATCGACTACACGGCCGAGCTATAGGGATGTTAGCACATGTTCTTCCACCTATCTAATTCGTCCATAGGTAGCCATACGAGTCTATCAATGAAGATCAACACTCTTGTCTTTGCATGCTCTGCACTCTCCATATCTCCATAAATTGCAACTCTCCATCTTTGGTCACGACCCGCATCTCCATTGGAATTCTGTCCGTCGACTAGGGAGGCAAATTTGGGACCAAGAAGGAAGACGTCCACTCCACAGAAAGCCGCAATCTGATCGAGATGTTCCACCACGTGTGACTTGAGAGCAGTTTGAGCTGTGTCGATGACGAGCTCCCCATCAACATCCACCACTGCACATCGCTTGGAAAGTGTCAGCTTCAGCATTCATACAGCAGTGAGTTCTTGTCTTACCAGTGCTAGCGGCGTGTCGTTGAGAATGGTCTCCCTGCTCTTGTGGACCAGCTCCGGGCTTCCGGAGAGGCACACATTCGTGACCTGTCCTTTGACACGTTTCGGTTCGGACGATTTGACATAAGCTTCTATGGGTAGAGGACCGCCCGTGAGATCTTTACAGAGCTTCCTCAGGTTCGTAACGTTTTGAGCGTGGACTGGCAATTCGTAGATTGGGACGTCGTCTGGCGCGTCCGCGGGGTGTGTCCATCGCTCGACCGCCCCCGAGGTGGCGTACAAAATATCCTCAACGTTGGGTCCAGCAAGGTCCGAAGCAAAGGGGACGTTGAAGGAGTAGTGGATCGGCGTCTCAGCGGACGTCGGGGAGAGGATTGGGGAGGATCCATGGACGGGTTTGTGTTGAGGCGTGATGGCGGTCATGTTCATGTTTGGCCGCGACATGCCAAAGCCAGGCCCCATCCTCTCAGACCAATGCCGCATGTTTGCTAACTTGTTCATGGTGAGGCGTTCGTCGAAGGGGAGGAGAGCCGTTGTTGTGGAAGGAGTCTCGTGCCTGGCAGGACAGGACAGGACAGCCGGGAGGACAAGACGATTCGGCTGATGCTCTGATAATGTAAGCTGAGCTTCGAGGCCAACGGGGCGCTCAGCTGGAGCAGAGGCGAGCAGAGGCGAGCAGAGGCGAGCAGAGCAGAGCAGCTCAGCAGCTCAGCAGAGGAGCCGGGCTTTAGCGAGACACGCTTCGCTGCACTTCGCTGCCAACCTGCCCACTGCGCTGCGCTGCCACTGCCACAATTCGGGATCTTGGCCACGCAGGGGGCTCCAGGCCAGGAGATTGGTGCGCGCCCTCGCACCACCGCAGCAGACCGCAAGCACGAAACGGGGGACGACCAGAGAATTAATTGCTTTGTTCTGCTGCGTCGTGGAGCCTGGAGGCCAGATTATGGCGAAACAGTGTGCCTATCTTCTACCTGCAAATTGGCGGCGTGTGTGGGCAGCAGCTGTTGCGGCCGTGTCGCAGGTGCAAAGTTTCGCGGCTTCGAGGAATCATCCGAATCAAACTACTGTGAAGTATGGGCTGTTTTCTGTTGCGTTGAGTGCAGATCCAGGTCCTGGTCCTGTTGGTCATCGACAACCCGAGGAACCGACCCTTCCGAGAAGACTAGACAACCCCCCTAGATGAAGCTATTCCTGTCGAAGAACCTGAGTTGATGCGATGACGGAGCCTCTTCCCCATGTTCGTACAGTACGCTCGTTCTTAGTCCTTTTTGTTGTAAGGACGCCAGTGATTGTACCACGGCCTTCAGGAGGAACAGCAAATGAGAGCTACCGAACATCATGGGAATTCAAAACCATATCCATTTTGCCGTGGATCCCCGCCGGATTGGCTGGGCCCCCTCTCTCCATTCTGATCTAGAACTTCATAGCAGCATCCGCAAGGAACGTACAAGCATCATCATTCATATCATTGGTTTGGAGACGTAGCTCCACGAGGGGCACCCAGAGTTTTGCGCCGAACAACCTTAGCTGAAGCTCCAAGTGTACTAGATATTTTAGTCCATTCATGAGCTCGAGGTGCAGATTTGACCGTGTCACGGACCAGAAACATCTCGAGTGCCAGAAACACTTCAGCCCATAGGCTCCTGCCTCACACACTACACAGCAGCTGAAGACTCGTTGTTCAGTCCCATTCTTGATCTGTGCATCTGCATGGATCGTCAGGGCTTGAACGGAAGCTATCCATTCCAGCCGTTGTCTGACTTAGGATCTGCAAAGTGTTCAACCCCCACAAAATTATTTCTCTATGTTGGAAAACGCCGGGCTTACTGGAGTTCTAAAAGAGTTGATGACTTCATACACCTTGAATATACCGGTAAATCAAATACTTGCATCCTCTACGCATGTTCGGGGCCGGTTGCCGCCGGTCCTAAGTTTCCAATCGGTCAGTTGGAAGATTACGGGTAATAACGCTGGTAATCAATAACCAATAGACATGATTAGAAATTTGAAGACCACTATTCGAGACCTTAGATTTTCTTTAATTCAAATACAAGACATATGGCGATGGTTTTCACTGACAGAGAATTAGATAGAGGATGATTCTTGAATGTTTATGGTGCTCGACTGCAAATGCAAGGGCTAGCTACTCTACAATATAAATTCGAATGCTGTGTGCAAGCCGTTTGTTGCATTGGAAGGTAGCTGTTGGGCACAGTTTTTTGGTTTAGAGGCCAGTCAAAGGCTTTCACACCAAAGTGCTCTATGATTATGGAAACTAACGTCCAATGTACGATTTCGGTACTTTGAAGTCAACTACCTTGTACCTTGTAACCTGTCGTCATCACAGCCATCATCATGCTCACACTCCTCTTTCATCCACCGCTATCTGTACACTTCTCTCCGTACATCGTCAGCGTAAACGAGCACAGATGATTCCCTAGCTCTAGGTCTTTCAATGAAAGCAATCTCAGCTGGTCTTCTGCTTGCGACTTCCTCGTAATATCGACCATCATCAACGACAGGCACTTGGCGGCGAGGAATGACATCAGGACGAACACTGAATTCTCTTTGCGACTGTGGGATGACTTCTCTTCGAGCCTCAGGGCGAACGCTTGACGCATATTCTCTGGGAGGTGGTTCTGGTCGAACGCTTTGAAGTCTGCCCGCATATTCCCTAGGAATTTCATATCGAACTGGTTCTGGTCTTGCGCTGGGTGCTCTCTGTACATATTCGCGGGGTGCTTCCTCAAAGTGACTCATCTGGCGACGTGGTACTTCTCTGACTTGAAGGTATTCGTCTCCAGGGGGTGCCATGGCAGTAGGCCGGACCGAGTATTCTCTCTGGCGGTAGGAGCGGTATTCTGGCTGCGCAGGAATAGCATACTCTGGCTGTGTAACCACCCGTCGAGGAACAGCAATTGGTGATGCAGGTCGTCGATAAACAACACCATCTTCTTCGTACTCAACCGGAATGCGATTTGACACGGTTCTGACTGGTGCTCGCTCGTAGATCAATTCGGAATCGCGGTATCGGACGGGAGCAACAGATTGTCTGATGATAGGCGCTGGAATAGGCTCATAGTACTTCCGGCCAAACTCATCCATTACAATGCGCATGGTCGGTCGAGAAGGAGCCATAGCAACTGGGGAGCGTCTCTCATGCATGATTGGAGAGCGAGATCGTTCACGGTCTGCATCGGGACGCACGCTGGCTCGAACAGGATAATACCTGGGCTCCTCTGGAACTCTGCGATCAACAATAGCTTGTGATGCTGCTCGAACTGTACGGATCTCACTTGGACCATAAGGCAGAGAATAAGTGGCAGGGGACTGAGGACGCCGGGTATACTGTCCTGGATCCACGCGACGATACTCGTCGTCTTCTCTCTCAACTCGTCGGTACACAGGCTCTGGGCGATGGAATTCGGGCTCATACCGATCTTCATGATTTCCGTATGCTCGGGCACCTTGTACTTCTTGGATGCGCTCCGGGAGGCGTTCTTGAGGTTCTCCTTGGGGTTCTTGCCGAGGCTCGTCGTAGTTAAGCCCAGCAGCAAATTGGCCGGACTGTCGTTGTCTTTTCTGCGGACGTGGCAATGGTGCAACCCCGTACGGCGAAGGGGACCGAGGCTCTGGCTTGATATACGGCGAATCAGGTGTACCGGCTATCTCTACTGCATCCTTAGCCTTCCGCTTTTTCTTCTTCTTTTCTTTCTTCTTTTCTGAGCCCTTCGCGCGATTTGGGGAGCTGTCCGTGCTCGAGATTTGTGGCGGATTGTTACGGAGAGCCGTCACTTGCGCAGGTTGTGCCTCGTCCATGGCAGCAGGCTCTCTAAGGATAGGAGGATCTCTTGCGGTGGCCAAGGGAGAGACTCGAGCTGGCTGGGGTGCAATCGGAGACAGGTTGTGGGCTCGCATCAGAGGCGACGCAGGTGGATTTTCGAACGCTTGTTGGAGAAGATCCCTGGTAGTTTCCTGCATCTCAATAGTAGGATTAGCCATCTGAGCAATAGGTCGCTCCAAAGAGACGCGTGATACTGTCGAACTAGGTTGAGGGGTGCTGACTTGTACTTGTCTTTGTGCGCCCCGTTCGGCTGAAGATTCTTCAGCATTCACTCCTCGGGAATCGCTTGAATCGGACTTGCCCATATCTGAGAGCTGATCGTGAATGTTTGAAGCCCTGGCCTTGTGTGAGGAAGGTGAGTGCTGTAGCTGCGAACGACGAGGCGTTGCATTTTGGTTATCATGGGATAGCGAAACACCAGTCACGACCACGTCCTGGTCACCAACATAGGTTTGAGTAAAAATTTGCCCCGTAGGACGTTCGCCAACCGATACTACACCGTGTGACTGAACCTCAAATGGTTCTTTCTGACCCGCTGATGAGCTCGAAGGCTCTGGTGTATCATGCTGACTGGAATAGAAAGTATTCTCATCAAATGAATCACTTGCAGACGAATGAGCACCTCCAGAAGCTTCTTCTGCTACAGTGGACGGGTGAACGATTGCAAGAGCATTTGACAAGACTTCAGAAATATCAAAATTTGGCAAAGACTCAGACGTTTGAAGCAATGCTTTTGCCGCAAGACGCTGTTGCTCAAACTGCTCTCTCAAGGCTCTTTCTATCCTCTGTCTTTGTAATTGGATCTCAGCTTTGATGAGATCGTCAGACTTCTCCAGAAGGATAGGATTGATCTCTGCCTTGGAAGACATCGGAATGTGTGCGCCACCTGCAGAGCGTTGATTATTTGGGGACTTGTTGTATATAGAAGGAGATCCTTCGAAATGAGTGCTACTGCCAGCTGTCGGGTGGGCAGACAGGTTTGCGCGAGGTGTCGAGTGGTTTGGGGATGGTACGTGAGGTGGCTTATTTTGCTTCGCAAGCAGGTGTGGTGGAATTTTTATGCGAGGGTGGGTCCCAGCCATTACAGCATCTCGAAATTGTACAATTCTTTCGTACTCCAAAATCTCACGAAGCTCTTCTGCGGTCAAAATCCCTCCATTTGTTGCCGCAGAAGCGACCGCGACCTGCGCCATTGTGTATACACTGTAAATTAGTCGAGGATTAAATAAAATATGCTGCTAACAAAAGATTCGACGAGCAATCCAAGAACGAAAAGCAAATGTACACAGAATAGCAAGTGTCGATGAGCGGGTGAAAAGAGCGATGGTTTTGATGAAAGAAGGAAGAGGAGGTTGGCGGAACTGGGGATCCAGCGCATTTTCGAAGGCGGCAATCCCCGGGCAAGCTAGTGCTCGACTAAGTTGCCTATTTGAGCTCTTCGTCATTCTCACGACTCTTCTTGTACCACGAGCAAAGGCCATTCATGTTAAGAATTTCCTTCGAATTAACGTGTTTAAGAGGAACCTGCTTCTTTCAAGCGTGTCCACAAAGTGTGGGTTCTCAAGAGAAAGCATTCAAAACAAAGCCATGGCAGATAACAGAGTAGTCTTCTTCTTCGACATCGACAATTGCGTAATTTCATCCCTTTCCCAGCTTCTGGCCTTTGCTAACAAAACCTCTAATTAGCTTTATCCTAAAAGTCGGTATATCTCAAGTACATAAACGCTGTTATCATTAACCCTAATTGCAGGCACAAAAGTTCATCACCACATGGCCGAGCTCATCGATCAATACTTCATTAAACATCTGGAACTGAGCAGAGAAGATGCCTACAAACTTCATCAGGAGTACTATAAAACGTATGGTCTAGCAATTGAAGGCCTAGTCCGTCATCATAAGATCGACCCCTTGGAATACAACCGCCAAGTGGACGACGCTCTGCCTCTTGAATCGATCATCTTCCCGGATCCAGATGTACGGAAGCTTTTGCAAGACATTGATAAGAGCAAAGTTAAGCTTTGGCTTTTTACCAATGCCTATGTTACCCATGGAAAGAGGGTTGTGCGCCTGTTGGGAGTGGATGATTTATTTGAAGGAATGACCTTTTGCGACTATGCTCAGGATACGATGATATGCAAACCTCACCCAGAAATGTTCCAAAAAGCCATGAAAGAAGCAAATGTCAAGGAAACGAGGGACTGCTACTTTGTTGGTAGGTACTAGCTGTTACTGGAGAACAAGTACAGGCTGATATATCCAGACGACTCCTTTATGAATTGCAAGAAGGCTGAGGAGCTTGGCTGGGCAGTAGCACATCTCGTAGAGGAAGGAGAGCCATTACCGGCTGTGAAGGCTTGCAAGTATCAAATCAGGCATTTAGAGGACCTCAGGACCGTCTTCCCACAGGTATTCAAAGGGCTATAGACACTGGTTTTGTCGAGGAGAGGGGCAAGCATAGTCGCTTAGCCTAGATGACAAGTTCTTTGAGCGGCAGATGGTATTCGGTACTCTTTAGACTAGAATAGATCACTGCAACAAATGCGGTGCCGTGTGGCTGAACCTAGCCCCTTTGCTCAGATATGTATCCGTGCCGTAGAGCTCCGTCCAAGGATGTTCCAAACGCTGGTCAATGCTCATTCTTGTGTCTCTAACGGTGATGTACCTGCCTCCGATTATTCCCGGCCGGTCATCGAAGAAAGGACAAAGCACTCCGCTTCAAGTACCCTCTATCCGAAGATAAGGTTATCAACTTGGTAGGTATATCGTTCTTGGGGCGGGAAGGAGATGCTGGTTTTGACCAGAGGCTCATCACCCCTACTCTCATGGCCGTTTCACACTTCTCAAGACAGTGTCTAATCGTGCAAGGACATCTTCTTTTTCCTTCACAGCTTCCTTTCGCTCCGCCTCAGCAATCTTCAACTCCTCCTCTAACTGTTGAATTGTCTGCTCTTGTTCCTTCTCATTATTCTCCAAACCAGGAAGTATTGAGATCAAGTATTCGATCTGTTGTTCCTTGAGGATCAAGTCTTGCGCTAGTTCCTTTTGTCCATCTTTGAAGACGTCCGCAGGGTATGGGTCAACTGCAGCAACATCAGCCCTAAGTCACGCTGTGTAGTCTGTAGCAGTGCTTTATACCATTTCGATCTCCCGGATCTTCGCCTTCGTTCTTCTGTTGCTGTCGCACTGTATCGGCAGGGCCTAAGGTCTGGAGGTCGTGATGCTTGTGAACGTAGTAAATGGATGCGACAAATTGGTTGGCCAGCTGAGAAAAACTATTAGCCACTTCACATCAATAAGGTGACCTACACACCTCGTCCACCGCATCCTGGAGCTGCGTTAATATGTCGGCCATGATTGTAATGCGAGGAGTTTTAGATGTAGTTGCTTGAAAATAGACGAGGCTGAAGTTGAACGCGCCAAGCAATGCACCTGGTGCATCCGACCAGCCAATCACGAGCTGACGAGCTCGGCCAAAATACTACGGAAACAACCTCACGTCAAACAACATTTCTACACAACTTCGGAAAATCATCAAACATTAGATTGAGCTGATGATTAGATGATGCTAATCTCAGATCATCATAATTTAAGCTTCAGATGAAACACGTCACATGAGTTTACACAAACGGTCCTAACCCTTCATATGTTCCGACAACCAACTCAGCTGCGATTGCTGCGAACAGCAAAGCAATCACTATTCAAATACTCGACAAACGCAATCACGGAGGACCTAGTCTATCCTGACTCACAGAGCCCAAACCATCATGACCTCCCCAGCTTCCTCGAATACGCTACCCGCATAGATATGGACCCAAAAAGTACCACGTACGTCGGGACACACTATGAGTATACTGTTGAAAACGCTCTAGAACGGCTTGGGATGTCACTCAAACGGATTGGCGGCAAGTCTGACTACGGAATTGATCTTCTTGGCACATGGCCCGTTCCGTCTACACCTGAGCCGTTGAAGGTTCTCGTTCAATGTAAAGCTTTTGCAAGGAAGATTGAACCATCCCAAGCGAGAGAGCTGGAGGGTGCGTTTGTGGGGGCTCCCACTGGCTGGAGAGGGTCCGGTGTGCTCGGCCTGTTGGTGTCGCAGAAATCAGCTACCAGAGGGGTGAGAGAAGCACTTGGCAGGAGCAGGTGGCCGATGGGCTATGTGCTTTGTGGAGCCGATGGGAAAATTTTACAGATGTTGTGGAACAGAAAGGCAGAACAAGAGGGCCTGGAGGGCATTGATGTTGGCTTGAAGTACGCCGGTGGCGATCGAAATGAGAAAGAAGTCGTCTTGGTGTGGAAAGGAGAGCCCATCTCCGGGTGACCTCCAGTACTGATTGCTCTGAATTTCTGTTATCCAACACGAGTGTTTGGTCTGCTCCCCCTGGATAGCAATCGGTCTGATCTATGCTAAGGGCTATCCTGCCAGCAAGTCACAGGTTTAAAAGCATGGTATTGTCCCTCGTGGTGGCATCCACTACACACACGTCACGACGTTCTCACCTCACATCAAGACTCATTCATTCTCCCCAATCATCTACAACGATTCTTATACTGATAATGTGCCACCAAGTCATCCGAGTATATGGCTGCGGACATAGCACACCGTCGAAGGCAGTGCGATGCAAAAAGCCAACAAGCAAATGTGGCGGGATTTTCCCGAGACAGGACCTTGAGAATGTCAACGGATTATGCGTCGTGAGTCGCCCCCTGGAGCGAACAGCACCTTGCTAAGATTTCTCGGTCTTGTCGAAGAGCGGCAGGATTGAAGTTGGTACAGCAGGAACAGTCGACGGCAGCCACAGGAGAGGATGAGGGCTACTGGTCGTGATACTTATTTCTGAAAGGTCATGATACAAGACGTCTGGTGCAGTATCAGTTTTGTGGAAAAAAATTACACTAGGTAGCAACAAAGAGGATATGATCTATTGATTATGCGAACAAACCTCGCCGTCGATGATTAAGCTGAAAGCCAAATTACTTCTTATATTCCCATTCTCCACATTTGCCCCGGGATTCAGTCGAGTTTACTTCGCGCCTGTAGCCAGAGGTACCATTTAAAGTGCCTTCTTCCCATCATCTCCCACGATCTTGTTAGAGATCTCCACCATTCCCTCTATCACACTTCAAAACTTGATTATGAGCCCCAATTTGCCTTTGCATTCGATGCACGCAAGAGCTGCAAAAACCTCCTCCTCCATGATACCAAGCCCTTTCCTATAGGCAGTGCCATTTTCCCCTTGCATGAGTCGCAGTATCATATCTCTCCTTCAATAGGAGAACTCTGCGTGGCCATTTCGACAAGATTTGGACCGAGTAAACCCACATGCTCCTTCCTTGTTGGACATCTTGCTCGAAGCATACTTGCTTGACCTCATTCCCCATTTAGGTAGGAAAATAACAGAGCTCGATGCAGATCTTGCTCTTAATACAGTAGTTACAGGCACGTGGACTTTAGCCTACTGGTTTGGCGACGGAATCGAATAGACATTAGGGGTATGTTGGGGTTTTGATACGATACACGTATTGAGAAATGCTGTTGAGGCTCGTCTAGTCTTGTTCCAGCAGGAAAACAGATAGACAACACAATTATGTCATAAAAAAAGGTGTGATCCATCTTCGAGAGTCCAATTAGGGTATCTTTGGGCGCGTATGCTATTTAGGTGCGGTCAAGGTCAAGGCGGATCTGACTATTTTGACAGCGGAATTTAAGAATGCACAAATTCTGGCTCACCTGCGCTCACTTGGGCACCTAAAACACTCCTAAGAACCTAACAAGTTTATGATGTAGCCATGAGCCCTAACCATGTAAATATGGTAGGATGCATCGTAGCACCAAGAAGAAAGATTGCTGAATCTTAGAACGAGGAAAGGCCCATGCGGCAATTTTGAGAGCTTCAAATTGGGTTGCCTACAGCTCCCCTCAGTCTAAGAGCGCCATTTGCTCTCTAAAGAACGTAGCTTCTTTAATCATCTCTTCCTCCGGTCTGTTCTTCCTCGCCGACTCCTCAGGTTTGTCAAACTGTCCCTGATTCACTGGTCGACTCCTATCCCAGAGCGCACCGCCTACATTGCCCTCCTCGCTCTCCATTCTTTCGTGGATTTCGTCACTCTGAGGAGATGTTTTCGGTCTGGGGATGATGTGAACATGCACGTGAGGTACAGTCTGGCCCGCCCATACGCCGTCCTGCATACCGACGTTGAAGGCTCCGTCTTCGACCTTGCCCCCTGTGCCACCGTTTTCCTCCTTGTCCGTAAAGTAGACTCTGGCTAACATTTTTTGCACTTTCTGAACGGTCGTGAAAAGATCGGTGACTTCAGTGGCGGTAAGATCTGTGAGCCGTGGCACCATGCGATTCGAGATGACAAGCACGTGACCTGGGAGAAGAGGCTTAATGTTGACCAAGCAATAAGAGTGTGGGGTGTTGTAGAAGACCTCAAGTCAAACATTAGAGTTCTATATATGATGTTGAATGAGCAGCGAGTAAATACCTGCGTTGTGATCTCGTAAGGCCCGAAATACGTTAGCTCCGAGGACTTTGAGCCCATCTTGCGGACTTGACGGTAGAGTGGACGGGTGCTGAGGATAGGAAGCCGCAAAACCATAGCCTTCAAGCTGAGGAGCGTAACTTGAGAGGTCGATAGCGCGTTAGTGAATAGTGGAGCTGAATTGGACGGTGACGACTTCAAAGACGCCAATGTCATTCCTTCCTCGCTTCTGCCTGGCAGGGGTCAGCAAACCACTATATTCGACACAAACCAGCTTCAGACGATGCTGTCCTTCTCCTTCTCTACAATCTCCAGGTTCCCCATCTACGACAAATATCGCACGAGAATGCGTCGAAAGCGGATTGGTTATAGATGTCGTTCCTAGGTAATTTGTTTTATCTGACACTGTGCCAATGACTGACTAGAACAGCTTTGGTTTGGGGAGTCACCAAGGAATATACCGAATACATGCGAATCTTCACTGCGGAGAAATTATCTCCACTTCCTCTCCTTTCACTTTCAAGGTCACCTCCACAATTTTTTTATTCTGCTGTTCTCTTCTGCCTTTCTATCCCATAGTTTGGTGCTAGCAGTATTTCCCCCCCCCGACTATCGTTTCACCCACTCATTTCATCACCAGCTTAGCTTCATAACTTTTTTATCACCTTGCCGTTGGCCTTGCCATAATTCTGCGATATTTACTGCTATTAAGCCCCTTAAGTCTAGCTTCCGGCGGCGCTATACTTTAGAATAGTTCAATGATATGGCTTCCAGCACGGAGCTTGAAAATTGCTCTTGGTCAAACCAAGTTGGCTCTTATCAGTACTACATTGTCTACTAGCTTCCAATATCGTTCAAAATTGTACTCAATGTTCTTAGCGCGGCTCAGAGGACTTGAAATCCTACGTCGACCTCAATCACTCCTTCCAAAACACCGCACATGGTCAGCGCACAGGGAGTCAAGACTACTCAGAACAGTACCTCCTATAATTGGACTGGACAGACCATGAGACAAGCCGAACTCATTCCTCAGATCTCAATTGCCATCAGCAAGTGACTGCCTCCGACTGCTCTAGAATGCAACGTCTTGCTACCGATGCCCCGAGCGAGTTCCAGGAACATCAAATCGCTTTCTTTGAGCATTACTTTACGGAGATGAAGGCTGGATGAATTGACGGAGAGTCGGCAAGAAATGATCCTACCCTTAGATGGAATGTCAGCTCGGCTTTCCAAGGAACACAACTTGGGAAGCAGGTGTGTGGCACAATATTGCTTACGGAACCGACTTTCGTTCTCGGATGGTTGCCTTTTATCATTCCACAATATGAAATCTCATCGACAATGTCACACTTCTTATTAAAATAATTGAACAATTGTTAATTCTACGTTCCCAGGGGACTAATGTCTTTCCCTTGCCATTACTGTAATCAGTACTACAGCGATATCAAACGAAGCGGATTGGCTTTTTTGCACCTCGGCATGTTAGAGCTGCCCCGGAATAGCTATAACGATTTGATAGAGGTCATCCTTTCTAGCGGTATTTACGTAGAGAATGGTGACTTAACAACGGACATCTCCGGGCCCAATTCAAATACCATCTCAGCAAGTGCATCTGCTGAATTTACCTTCACACCTTACTCTACACTCTCGTCGGCCGCCCTCTCAGCAAGGTGCATCTGCTGCATTTACCTCTACAGCTTCCTCTGCACCAGCGTCGGCCGCCATCTCAGCCGATCCGGCCAACAATATCTCCCTCAACCACAACCACATCCAGTGGCCATCGAGAGTGTGTCCCTAAGCAGTGCCCTTTCAGCTCTCGCTCCTCCTAATTCTGCCAACGCCGGCACGTCAGATGACTTTGCAGGTGAGGCTAATTGTGAGCAATCGTTCAGCATTGCTTATTGCTGTGCAATTGAGTTTTAGGATACATGCAAGGCATACAATAATTACTTTCAATATGCATAGTTTCGGATATCTGGTTCCTTCCGAAAATAAAAAGTCAGATGTGGAATTTGCAAGCCTCAAAAACTCTTACACACCGCTGCCGAAAAACCCTTGGCAGCTGTGAATTCAGGGGCAACGGCCTTGATTACTGATCTGATACTCATGCCCTGAGAAACAGCGTGCAACTGCATGCAATTCGTAAAGCCAAAACCATATTGCCATCGGTTTAACTCAATCTGGGAGTTGCATTATCATATAGGGAGTCTCCAATTGCCCCAGCTGCAGCCCTATTTGTATACTTTCCGCCCTAGTGATCTCGACCGTAGGCTCGGTATGCTACACAAGAGCGCGGGCCAGAATAGTAATCACACACAACTTGAACTTCTAAATGGTGCTTTGAGCAATACGGTATTATTCATCCGGATGCACTCAGCGTTCAACGCGTGAGGAAGGCAAGGCCTTCAGACTCTTATATAAGGACCCACGTCCGCAGCTTGAGAGCAATTTGTCTTATCAAAGCAAGTTACTCGGAATTCCTTCCAATCCATCCTGAGTTCAATAAGATAAAAAGATCTCTAAACTACAATCACCATGGCCCAAGTTACTGTCCAAAACGCGAAGACTCAGTTCGTCACTACCCACGATGGAATTAAGCTAGCCTACCGTATTCTTGGCCCCTCCAATGGAGTCCCGCTCCTCTTTTTGATGCATTTCAGAGGCACTATTGACCACTGGGACCCTCTTCTTATTGACAACTTCACGAAGCATCGACAAGTCATCCTCTTTGATAATGCTGGTGTCGGTCACAGCTCTGGGCCCGTCGACGACAGTATCACTGCTATGGCAGCTCATATCATTGAATTCCTCGAGCTGCTCAAGATCAAGGAAGTTGACGTCTTGGGGTTCAGTCTCGGAGGAGTGATTGCTCCGCTCATCGGGCTCAACGGTCCATCAGGTCTTGTCCGGAAGTTGATCCTAGCCGGCACAACCGCAACTGCAGGCCCAGGCCTAGAGGCTGGAATGACCGATGAAGGTGTGCACAAACATGCGTTTGGACCTGTACCTGATCTTGACGACTTCTTGTATTTGTTCTTTGAGCCAACTGAGACGAGCGAAACGGCCGGACGTCGTTGGTGGGACCGAATCCACGAACGCAACAAGGAATTGTCAGGAGAGGACAGAAAGGGTTATGTCTCCGAAGGAATGGCAGATGGAGGGGCTGGAATGATGGCTTTGATTGCAGCCATGACCAAGGCAGGCGACGTTGCAAATGCTGCAGACGGCACTTACAATCGTTTGGCAGACATCAAGATCCCTGTTTTGGTTGCTCAGGGTCACAGGGACGTCATGATTCCAACTGTCAACAGTTATCAGCTGTCTCAAAAACTCCCTAATGCTTGGCTGTTGATCTACCCTGATTCGGGACATGGATTTTTGTTTCAATTCCCAGAAGAGTTTGCAAAGCAGGCCAACGCGTTCTTGGATGGATGGTAGCGATCTTGTTAACGTTTTTTTGTAGCATGTAACTCAATGTTCAAATGCATGAAGATGACCTATGGTTTTATCTTCTAAATATTTCCTTATCATTTCCCAGACATAGCCTTCTGTTTGTCCTGGCTGATCTTCTGATGAGAAGCACGCTGCATAAGCCTCTGGTTCCAAGTATAATAGCTGGGGTAGTTCTTCTCAATCTGGAGGCCCTCGGCTTCATCGCCAAAGATCCAAGGGATCAATATATCCCACGTGACGAATGACAAGTCCGCATAAGTGCTACATACACGTCAGTCTTTCTTTTTTTTGACAATACAAAAGGGAACTTACCACTCATCACCAACCAAATACTCCTTTCCAGTAGCCTTCAAGTGCTTATCTAAAACTTGCGAAACTCGCTTAATCTGATCCTTATACCTATTCTGCGTACCAGCAATCTTTTCCGGATGAAACTTCTCAACCCAAGCAGCCTGTCCAAGTATGGTCCTTGTCCATTCATCTGAAAGTGCAGCCACTGCTTCACCTGATACTTCTTAGGAGACTTAATATAAGTCAAGGAATTCGAGGTGTCATAGGTGTCGACTAGCTAGTCAATGATAGCACCAGATTCCCAGGGCGTGACGCCGGTGGTGGGATCCTCGATGACTGGAATGCGGCCGCTGGGGTTGAGTTTCTTGAAGGGAGGTTTCTTGAGGTCGGCCATGTCTGAAAATTTGCCCAGCGGACTTGGTGGAGGGAAGGGAAAGGGGAAATTACCCATGTACTTCGTTTTGTAGGAAATTTTGAGCTCCTCGAAGATTATTGCCACCTTCCAGGGGTTGGGGCCAGAAGCCGATAGGCGTTAGTGAAGCCATTCTGGATGAGAATGGTGGAATTACAGTGGCCGTAAGAGTGATGGGCTTGCTCATGATTTCTCACTCTTAAAAAGACTATTTGGGGATTCTTCGATGAGAGGTTAGTCCAAAACATTTCAGAACAAGAAGAGTTTAGGAGCTCTATTATACTCAGTTTCTTCGACCAGCTGCCCATGACTTCATGTGGGGCTGCAACAACCCCATGATGTGTGCATGTTGTCAGATGTAAGTAAGTGTTGGTGATGGTTCTTGATTTAGGTGTTTGTAGTTGTGGTGATGTCTAGTTAAAAGCATAGTTGTTGAGGGCTAAATGCGGAAAGTTAATGACGGCGTCCAAGAGAGGATTCATACTACTCCATGCATGAGACTTGCTGATCACTAAGGAGTTATTCATGCTTTATAAAAGAACCGGCAAATGGGGTGAAATCATCAGGAAAGGTGAAGATGACCTGAATTAGATGCGACCAAAGCGAAAGCATAGTAAAAGTAGGTTGAAGCGAAGTGGCATCAAAAGAGCGGTGCGGAGCACTTATGGTGGTCTTTAAGACTAAAGAGACTTTCATATCCTGTGTGTCCACATAGTCATGTCAACCATCTGTCTATCTACAATCCTCTCAACAATTCCTCAATCGTGATAGGTTTTCTGACAGCATTCGAGAACCCTTCATGAAAGCTGACCCAAACTTTGTTATCATCTTTACTATCCTTCTTCTTGCTCACCCTCCCTTCTGTTTGAGCATTGCCCTCGATCTCCCCAAGGGGCATCACTTCCTCTCTGACAACTCTTCCAAAGAAGTCTTTCTTCGCACCCAGTACTCGCTCCTGGGCATGATGTCCTTTATTCTCTTTATTTGATATCGAAAATTCGACATCATCGTCGGGGTTTCCCGCTTTGTAGCGAGCCTGTCTGGCTGCATTCTCGCGAATGATGATGTTCTTCTGGTATTCTTGGTCCAGTACTTGGCGAACGGCATATCGTACTGGAGCAGGTGCTCCCATGGAGGATAAGGCAGTTTCGAAGGTGGCCAGTGTATCCAATGGTCTAAGAAATGTTAGTGGACTGGAGATGAGGCCAAGGGCAAGAGACTTACGGCTCCATTCGATACACCCATTGAGTCGTTCTACTTCCGAATTCTCCCTCCAGCTTACCACGCTCAAAGATAACGCCGACAGCTCCCATGACATCCACGGATCTTTTGACCATTGCCTTCTCGGCCTCTTTCCTCACACTTGCAATTCCTCTTTGGTCGCCACTTCCTCCAACAATGATGGGCTTGATCTCAGGGGTAAGCATCCTGACTAAATACGGCAGTAGGTCTGTGGCAATGTCTTCAGGGCTTCTGAAACTCCTCAGCAAAGTAGCATTCAGGCTAGCCTGGAGAGCGAGAATGGTTGCCCTGTTCGATTTTTCCGCCTCATGAGCCTCATAATCTGCTCTGGGACCAGTAAAGGGAAGTGGATCTTCTGCTTCCTCTTCCTCTCCCCATTTCTTCTGTTCGCTGGATCCACCAAAGTAGTGTCGAGCAGGGGACGAAAAAAGGTGGTGGCATGCAAGAACAGGTTGACTTAAATACGGTGATAGCTCAAAGTCCTGGTTGGTGAAAACTCGATGGGAGCACGTATCGTGGAAATGTAGCCATTCGTAGGCCGCATCAGGTTTCGACAATATCGAGTCGTCGTTGAAAGGCTGACTTGGATACTGGCTGAAAATCTCGGTCACAATACGATCGATATCTCCACTCGTGTCAACCATTTCTCTCAACCTATCCATTCCAGCCTTCTTTGCCAACTCAGCAACACCCAATTGAGTCTTTGGTTGATCATCCGTGGCATCGAGGACCGGAGTGACGATTCCAGTTTTCGGAAATCCAGCTCCTTCCAAGAACACTCGATTCACCACTTCTTTGGCACCTCCTCGTCCGACCCCTCGAGCACCGCCTCCACCGTGTGAAAGATCAGCCATCATGTTTTGCTCAACCCATTTCCTTGTCAATCGTGCAGTGCCGTCTCTCGTGGAAGCTTTCAGCTTCCCTGCAGCCCATTCTCCCACCACCATAATACCTCTAAGATCGCCTTCTCCAGTCCCTTCTCTACCCTTTCGAGCTTCTGTTGCATTGACCCCCCAGGTAGCTTCGCACAATCTTCGCACAGCATCACTGTCGCAGGACACTCCTTCTTTCTCAAATACGGATTTCATACGTGTTATAACTGCGTCCAGTGGAGGCTTCCGAACATGTATGATCTCCGCATAGCTGGATTGGCGGAGAGGCCTGAGAGATGGATGATACACATCGTTGCAAATAAGTATCAGAGGTCGCATCAGCTTGAAATCATCCCCCTTCTTCTTTTTCCGGGTCTGAGTCGGGCCCACTGTTGCAGAGTTCTTTTGATCCAGGAGAATAAGATCAATCAGAGCTTTGATGAAACCTCCTTCGCCAGATCCTCCAGAGCCACCGACAACTCCATCCACTTCATCTACAACCACGCATAAGGGATGGGCAATCTTTTTGACTTGTCCAGATTTCGTTGTTATCGTTGAGCCAGTTTTGACACTCTCTGTGCCAACGCTGGTCCGAATCCTTCCCTTCACGACGTCTCGACTTCGTTCATCACTTGCATTAATTTCCATAACTTCGTAACCCGCTTGTCTTGCGCAGACATGCGCCAGAGTGGTTTTACCGAGACCGGGAGGTCCAGTCAGAAGGAGTATCTTCCTGTGTGCTTTCTCCTCCTCTGCTTCTGCTCCGGGACGTTTCGTTACCACTGATTTTGCCTTGCCCGACTTCGGGAAAACAAGAGGATCCCAAGCTTTCAGCCATCGTAAAACCTGTCGGTGCGTACGATCATCCCCAACCAGTTCCATGAAATGCCTAGCTCGATATTTTTCGGTCCACAGAAGGGTTCTCCGTGGTTTTCCGGTACTTTCTGTATTCTCTACTGACGGTAACGGCTGCTCTGCAGTCTGAATTTTCTTGGCTTTGTCCGCTGTTTCCTTATTTGCTTCGTCAATCAAAGCATGTATGTCGATTCCGTAGTAGCTTTTCTTGGCTCGCCCAGCCTTTGTAGTTGACTTTGCTGCAACTAATTGCTCAAATGGGACCGGAGCTGTTTTCTTCCGTTGCTGAATCGATATCGTGGTACCAGAGCAAGTCACTACACCGGTACTTTTCATCATTCTCTTGCGGAGAAAAGAAGGCATTGCAACGGGATTGGCTGCATCAAAATCTTCGTGGTCGGGAGCTGAGATAACCGTTGGCACATCATTGGAAATAGCGTTCAGTATGCCACCAACTATTTTGCCGGATTCTGGAAGTTGCACCTCGTTCTCATTGGCTTCAGTCAATAGACGCTCAGGGTATTGAGAGCGGGAATCCTCCAGCATCCTCCGCTTCGGTGCGGGCTCTTGCCGTGCGAAATCATCCTCATCTGAGTCCTCCTCAACCAAGAAGCCACTGATGGTCTTTGACTTTGGCGCGTCTGCTGGCTTCATAGGGCGTGAGCGTTTGGCAACCGGTGGGGAGGAGCTTTGTGGGTATGAAATAGGAGAAGATGCAGATGGCATCTTGAGGGTTGGTGGAGAAGATGGAAATGCCGTGTCGTTCTGAGGTCTCGATTTTGACCTTAGAGGAGTTTCTAGGGTTTGATCAGCAACTGACATCTAAAGTCCTTATGTAAATCAAGGCACCTTCGATATAATCTGTCTCGCTGCGAAATGTCTCCCCAAGTCGCCAGGCGCGGTGCTGAATTACTTCTCCTGCCTTGCTCTTCTTCGCGATTGTTTCCTGCTGAACAAGATAGAGAGCTTCGAGATCGTCCGAGTTGGCACTGGCGGGAAGGACAATTGGATTCAGCTCCTCTTCCCAATCATGCAGTGCTGGGTCCGAAGTAAAGGGTAGTATTGGTGACGATATTGAATCCATCGAAAAGTGTCATTGCAGCTGTGTTCGCCCACCTTGCCGGGACGCGTTCGGCAAACGCGTCGCGCGAAGCACTTTAGCGAGCGTGCTGCCAAGCAACCCCGCCCCCTGTTCTCCGCTGGGCCGCTGGGAGCGTTGCTAGCCCGGGAAAATCCGCTGGTGTTCATTCGGGATCTGATGACGAGATCCCTCCGAGCTCTTTCCCCGCATTCCGAGAGCCGAACGACCTCAAAACCCCAATATTCCCGCTATCAGACGTTATTCCCATCAACCGCTACGCATGCTCCGATAACCTGTGTTCCCACAGCAGCTGGGAAAACAAATTATGGATCAGATTGCCCCAGCCCCTCCGGCTCTTTACACGGCAATATCCCCGACCCCGACCGAGAGCAGCGCCTTCGGATCCCCCATCAAGAACGAAGACGGCTCGTTGCAGGAACCGCCAAAGAAGAAGCAGAAGCGAAACAAACCTACCTTATCTTGCTTCGAGTGTGTAGAGAGAAAAACCAAGGTCGGCCGATCATTCTTCCATAATTTCTGAATTGTGTACTTCGAAGAAAATGACATGCAGGAACTGCACAGCGTTTCGAGTGTCACGAGTACTTCTGCAAGGCAGAAGTCTGCCGGCTAATGATAGTTGTTTATACTTCGGTCTACACATGCTTGTTTTATAGCGGCATAAACTTTCTGGTACTATGGTTATTAATCTATATAAGTTCCAAGCGATTTCAAGTGTTGGGCCAAGTTTAGAATTGAGCTTGTGAAGTCACTTTCACTTGCGTCTCCTAGGTTTTGGTCTTCTGAATACAAACATTTTCCGAAAAATAAGACGCGGTAGCTTACTGACAGACGATATAGTGCGATAGAGGACGGCCTCACTGCCTTGCTTGTGAGTCTCGATAAAATGAAATTCCATATCTTTTACTCACCGTGGTTCAGGTATAAAAAGACAAACTGAATGTAAATATGCTGTCGTCGCAAATATCCTGGAGTGAGCCCACTATTCAGCCCCATGCATACCTAACACTAAATTGTATCAGGGAAACGAATCGCTCTGTCAGTAATGCCAGGCGGATGACCAAGCCACCGAAGAAGAAGCCATCGTTATCAAATGGATTTGAGGGGCCCAAGCAAGCTCCTAATCCTTTTGAGAGGAGTGCTTCACGAGGTTCAACATCCTCGTCTACGGGCTTACTTTCTAATGTTCCATATTCGCACCCCTCTGCTTCAAATGTCTTCGGTATCGGTTCTGAGCATCCATTTGCAAATTATTGGACATGCCAAGGAGGTTTACCGGAGACTATCTCTGTATTACCTGAGAAGCTGCAAGCAGATATCTTGCTCGAGCGGTACTTCGAATGTGTCGATCCAGTCTACCCAATGATACATCGGCAAACGTTTTACGCCGACTATGAGCATTTCTGGTCCCTTCCTCAGGATGAAAAGAATCGGGTTGACGGTGCACTCGTTGCATTGACGTTTGCTATGCTGGCAATGGGAACCCAATTTGTGACAACAACCTCACCACGAGAACGACAGCAGACCGCTGAGTTCTATGTCTCCGCAGCCCATCAGTCATTACGGATGAGTTCTTATCTTAATAAGGCATCTGTTCGCTCTATTCAGGCCATGGTCCTAATTACGTACTTCCTCATAAACGACAACCACGCCTCAGATGGTTGGGCTTTCGCCGGGATTCTGATTCGACAAGCCTATGCCATGGGATTACACCGTGACCCAAATATCGTCTGTCCCACCGCCAGCATCTTTGAGAAGCAAGTCCGGCGAAAACTTTGGCAGGCTGTCCTCCTCCAAGACACTTTTCTCACAGTCCTTCTTTCCCTTCCTCCTTCTGCAACCCACACAGACGTCAACGTCGAAGATCTAATCGACGACTCATCTTCAATCGCAAACACCAACCCCACGGACACGGCCTATATCCGCGGCTGCTGGACACTCGCCAACCTCGTGCAAGAAACGATCTGCTCACCTCGTTCCCTCGACCTTCCTATCTGTGCCACTCCCCGTCAGAAATCGAAGCTCCTCGCTGACTTCCGTGCTGTATATCGTTCTTTTCCAGACATCTTTCGATCGTGGGATGCAGAATCAATTGGCCAGCTTTGCGCAACAAACAAACGTATCGTTCGTCAAACGTTGTTCTTAACTAGCAACTACTTCCATAATGTAATGCTATTACATAGTAGTGCGAGTGCGGAGGTGTCAGTCAATGTGAGGGGAGCTCTGGAGGCGGCACATGATGCGATCAATGCTTTCTTCTTACTGTATCAACTGTTCGAGAGTGAGGCGAAGGTATGGTGGGTGTTTAATCATAGGGCATTCCTGGAGGCGATGTGCATCGGGAATATACTTCGAGAGGAGTCCAAATTAGAGGGCGGAGAGGAATTACTCCTGAAGGACCCGCTGTTCCTTAGGGCTAAGGCTGATATCGGTACGTTCCCCTTTTGCAATTTAGACATGTACAGTTCTCGGGGCAGGGCTGACTATGGACTAGTGAAAATGATCGAGATAATGCAACTAATGAGTGAAGGGGAACACGGTTCTGCAGTGGCACTAACGAGGGTCTCTGTATTGAGCACTTATCTGCCTGAAGCACAATTATCGCCACAGATCTCAACGGTATTGCTCAGTGTCGCTGCATAACAACCATCGCAGCACGCTATTAATTCAATGAAAACCAGTTTATCTTCGCCTGCTTGCTTCCTTGCTTGAATGATCCCCCACTAACCAGCATCATTGCTCATGAGCAACCGTTCCTGCAACCATCAACGCCAGTCATGCTCAAAGGCTCTGAGAAGATTAAAATAGAACATTTCGTGAAAATCAGCATCACAGATCCCAGCTTGAGCTGACTTGAGAAGATAATTCTAGATCATTAGAATACTCAATACTGTGAACCTAGCTCGCAAATGGGTCGAAAAAGGAATCTAGTCATTTCGCCGATGCGAGCCTCCCAAGCGATCTCGAAGCCAGGACATGGGTCCTCCTCCTCCTCCACCACCACCACCTGAGCCGGAATGGGAACTTCTTCGTCGTTCTCGGTCTGATTCTCTTGACCGGTCGCTGCCACTTGTATTGCCTCTCCGATGCGTCTCGCTGGCTTCTGACTGTCGCCGGAAGGACCCCGGCATGCGTGTTGCATAGTCATCATCTTCACGTGGCCCTCGAGTATCTCCACTTGATGGCCATCTTCCAGGCTCTCCTTGAGTTCCTTCTGCTGGCGGTGTGACTCTTCCTAGACCACGGATCGCATCTAATCTTGCCTGATTTCTAGCTGATTCGGAGGTGTCGGCCCGGCGCAGAGACATTCTGGCCGAGCTCAATCTTCGAGCTCTGTAATCATTTCGAGACGAAGGAGTGCTCTGGCTTGACCTTCTGCTACTTGATGGTGCAGCGTCGCCATCAATTCCTTTCCTGCAAATCGGGCAGGTGTTGTGCTCACTCAGCCATGCTCCTGCACAGGTCTCGTGAAACCAATGATTGCATGGAAGAAGGACTACTTCGTCTCCGATGTGCACATCGTCCATACATACACTGCATTCCCCCTTTCCTTCCGGCCCAAGCAACTTTTCATCCAAATTCTTCTTTGGAAGTGCTGCAATCGCATCGGGAGGTGCAGGGCCGGGTGCATTTGAAGTGGGATGCTGTTCCATCAACGTTGAGATGATCTGGTCCAAAGCTTCTTGCGTATAGACTGCATCTCCAGCACGTGCGTTCGCAGGGTTGAGCATTGATGCAAAGAGGGCTTGGAAAGTGGGCGGCATCCCGGGACCGTCAGCATGATGGCCTGGAGGTGCACCTATGGGACCAAGTAGACTTCCAATAATACTAGCAAGTTCATTAGGAGGTGCTCTGATACTAATCACAAAGAGGGAACGGCCATGAGGGGAATGTGGAGTGGGAGGGGAGGCGTACGTAGCTAGATCATCAATTGGTGGTCCTCCAGGCTGAGGCCCATGTGCATCTCTTGGCCGAAGGCGTCCACCAGTTGTGGTAAATGTGAAGCGTCCTCCCATAACTTGTGGTCCTCCATTACTTCCTCCTATCCTGAAGCCCGTCCCGTTGGGGTATTGCGTGAATAATGTGTCAGGGCCTGATCGACCAGGCTGACCAGGTCGAAATCCGGGGCCCATCAGGTTCCCAATCATATTCTGGAAATCTCGCATGACAAGGTCGGGATCATCTTGAGGCATGGGATCTCTCCGTCGTCGACTGCTACCAAATCCACGCGGGGCATTACTAGTCCTAACAGTCCTAGAAAATAATACAGAACCTCCTGGTCCTTGTGTAACATGTTCCTCAATGTCTGCTTCTCCAGGATCAGGATACTCTTCTGCTCCCCAAGGATTGTGGTGACGGAGGCTATGAAGTGATTGAAAGCCAGGTGGAGTAGGAGGGTCGTCGTTGGGTAGCGTTGGACTTCCTGGTCGAGGATCACTATCAGCCGTGATCTGGAAAGCAGTTAGAATATCATCAAATCCAACACTTGTGCTAGAATATCTTACGATCTCCGTGACCTCACCCTCGCAATTCGGGCAGATCAAACCGCTCTCATCTTGATACCACTCATGGTCGCACTGGTGACAATACACCACTTCTCGTGGGCCAGAAGCGTCCAGGTGTCTGCTTCCGCCGCCAGGTCGTGAGGGGTGGTCTGCCATGGCGTCTCGAATGCCCTGATAGGCGGCGAGGGCAGTCAGACCGAGACTCAATGCCAGACCAGTATTTCGAATCGCTCGGAACGCCAGAGTGTCAGATTATTGGGGTCTTCGGGTGGTATTATTTGCCTTCGTTCAAAAGATCCTGCGGGGCAAGTGATCGGGGATGACAAGCCGCGCTCTTCCTCGTGTGGCGCAAGCTTCCGAACTGCCTCGTCGATTGACCTTGAAAGGCACTGGCTTGATAATCAAATGAGGGGTTGCGGAGGAGTAGAGATCGATGTTTAGATGCTTGAAGAAGCTGTGGAAAGTCTCGCGCTGTATGCTTTAATCGTGGCGATGAAAGAGAGAATGTTGGAGAGGAGTATTCGATGCGAGCCTGGAATTCGAAGATCTCGTGGTCGTCAACGACACAAGCTGAGCAGAGGGTCTTGGTGACGCACAAGTGATCGCTTACAACCCCTGTCGCCGATTGATAGCTGCCAGTGTAGTGCATATGCCAGTAACTTGAAAGGGCAAATAGAGGCTGTGCGGGTGGTGTTTCAGTTTATCCTCCAGTGAGAGTGACTTATATGTGGTCTAGCAAACATGGATAACGTGTCCGGATCATTTCCGTGTTCGATGGCGTTCTTTCTGGTTCTTCTATCAAAAAGAATCTCGCCTCGTGTCTTCGAGATGGGATCCGATTTTGAGTCAACCTTGGTATGTGAATCGAATTTGGCGCAATTTCTCTATGATAGGAGTTGAAAGGCCTCATTGATACATTAATTCTCGCTGCTAGTGGTATATTGGACAAGTCCATCAGTCATTCCTACATCCTCTCCCTTGTACTGCCCCGCATTATCTTGTCCTTCTTCCCACTCCTTTGAAAATCATCCCTCCCACAACTCCAGCAGCGATAGCAACTCCACTGAGAATAGCAACACCCATCAAGCCCTCCCTGGCAACCTTATTGTCGATCAACTCCCTCAGACTGCTTGCTTGCAAGTTTGCTGGCTCTTTATCCAACAATAAGTCGTTGTATCTTCGAGCCTCGCCATAGTTCCCCAGCTTGTAGTTTCCTAGTGCCAGATAGTATAGACATTCTCGTCTTCGTTCTGGTGAAGTCCGGAAGATATCTGAAAGGAGGCGGACGCCTTCTTGTTGATCTTGGCGAGCATTCGATTTGATCAAACCCTTAGACGGTGTTAGCAGAGCTACACTACAAAATCTCCAGGCAGCAACCTACCCATGCGAAGTTGAACTTTGTTTGTACTCCAACATGTTCTCCTTCCTTCTCGTATTGTGATCGTAGAACTTGTAGTTCTGCTGGCTTGAGTGGACTGATGGAATGTCAGTACCGAGATCTGGTAGTAGAACAGCGGAACATAATGGAAACGAGATCGAAGTTGTCTCGAGGGATGTGACTGACCTTTCTGCATCAGCAGCATCTAGAGGCACCCGTTTCGTTAGCATAGCTGTTTCCAGTCGAAGAGCATAGAGGAAGATGGTAAAATGGGTATGGAGTTTTGTATCCAAAGACTTGTCGGCCATACTTACAAGGAAGAGAGGAGCCCATGATTCCCTTTATGTTCTCAAAAATGGACATTCGAAGTTTGTGTTTGGGGGAAGTTGCGATGTGGTGTGCCTTTGAGGTTCGCTGAAGGTTCATGGGTCGAGCTCATGTGGCGTCGGCGCTGTGGCTTGTGATCCCGAGGCCGACGTCACTAAATTAAGGTTTCGTGGTTGCCCGGCAACGCAAAAGGGAAGGAACCACTGATCGTTGTTTTTGGTACAACGAAGTCCCTATTCGATAAAGGAGAGACAACTTCTAAACTTCGCATTTCTTCATTGCTCACCTTAATCCGAATAAAATCAGCGCATAAGATTCGCAAATATGCTTCTCGACGAGGATCCCGCGACAGTAAGGTGTCTCTTGGAGAAGCTACCAGTGCAGCACTAACTTCTCCAGCTCATCCACCACACGATTGGCAATTTCAACATTACACCCGACAAGCTTGCAGTTTCACGAATAAATGAATCGCTGTCAACTCTGCAGCAAGCTCGGGATCTGCGAGTACGAGAATCTGAGAGCGCATTGAAGAGTGCGGGTTCCAAGAGAATGCACAAGAGATCAAGCGCTGACTGTAAACAGAACTCTCCCGAACACTTACAACCTTGAACAATCACCACCTTGAGACCATCGCTTCACATTCAGCTACTGCACACGCTTCAGAGATTGCGACTCTCGATACACAAAAATTCCGGATCGCAAAATCAGCAAATGATCTCGAGATAGAATCAGAGCGATTATCATCACAACTTGCAGACCTCCAAGCACGGCTACAGGAGCTGGAATTGCAAGGTGTTGATGGTGGAGACAATGCGAGGAGAGGGCTGGTGGACGATGAAATCAGTCTAAAGCTTAAGGTCTACAGAAGCTTGGGCGTTGATGTAGACAGAGACGAGAAGGGCCAATATTCGAAAGCTATCATTCGAAATGGAAACAAGGGTGATGTTCACGTTATCAATATGGATGGGAAGTTCTCGCAATTCTTTTATGCGAACTACTTCTGGTCGACGATGTAGGCTGTTTTGGGAAGCCAGCGGTTGGACAGGATATCCTTGGGCTTGGCGTTGAATGGCGTGTTTTGATAGCTGGATTCTCAAGCTGGATACCACAGGGGAAATGCTGTTTGGAAGACATGTACGAGTTGAATGATTGCATGATTTATTTTGTACACACTTGGTTCCTCAAATTGCCTCGCTATGCCGGTGACCCAAGATCCGAACGCCAAATCCTCGTCCCATGCATTAATAATCACTTCCAGATTGCGTTACTTTTGCTTCATGCTCAAAACAGATGATCCCTTCGAGCTTCCGGAACTGACGGAAGGAATCCTCTTCAACGTCTTGGGACTACCTGAACTATGCGGGAAATATCCCTCGAGTCCAACCATGGAACTAGGTGGCGTTCTTGCCTTCGAAGTATTCATGGTAGCTTCAGGGCTATAACTCCTGTTTGCTCTCGTATCGCCAGGCATACTGCCCCCCGTCAAACTCCTATGATGTCTTCTTGTGTGATCCGCCGGAAGCTCCAATCTCGAATTGATGCTCGTCCACAATGCATCTTCATCATCAGAACTCCTGTCCAATCGCCATCCACCTACGCCTTCGTAGTCGCGTGTTGGTCCCACAGATTGACTGAGTCCCATTACAGTCTCGCTCGAGACGGGCGTGAGCGAGCCTGTTGCTGACAATGAGCTGCTCGTGCTACTACCACGCCGCTTTCTCCGCGCGGGCGAAACCGTGTGCTGACTTTGGAAGGATTTGCTTCGCTTGAGGTAGGTAGAGGCTGGTCTAGCTCCGAGAAGGTAGAATGGTATTACGGCAAGCGCGAGTTCAATGTAGATGAGGATTGCCCGGAAGGTAAGGATCGAGAAGGCGAGGAAGGTGGTGAGACTTGCGAAGAGGGCGATAGGGAGGGTAAAGACGAAGAGGAAGGGGAGAATTAGGCCGTAGACTGGGTTGAGGAGCGCCATTTCCTCTTCAATACTGCAAATTTCATGACGATTGGGACAAAGGTGACACGAATGAGGGGAAGGTAAGGTTTTATGGAAGGAGCGAGTTTGGCTGAGTGAGAGTCTGGACGCTGTTCGCATGTGAAACCGCCCAGGCCCAAGTGTGGGGTAGCTTAAGCCTAGACCAGCCTGGG
This sequence comes from Stipitochalara longipes BDJ, assembly GCA_009732865.1. NCBI lineage: Eukaryota > Fungi > Ascomycota > Leotiomycetes > Helotiales > Hamatocanthoscyphaceae > Stipitochalara > Stipitochalara longipes. The sequence continues at coordinate 685,331 of ML769347.1, read as the reverse complement.
CGATTGTGGCGTTCAGGACGGCTGCATCGCCAAACCTTACTCCAGGAACATGTTTCACTTCTCCAACCTCCATTTGCCAACAACTGCTGAGGTTGAAAGCCCAGATGCTATAGGAGAAACTTGGTTGAGTATCGAGTACGTCAGCTAGGGGCTCTCATGGCTTCAAATACAGCTCAAGATGCCTTTCCTTGGCAACTCGGTGTTTATGATGCCCACTGCCACCCAACCGACACTATGAGTACGACATCTTCGATCCCGAGAATGAAAGCACAGATCTTGACAGTAATGTCTACACGAGGTCAAGACCAAGAACTCGTTGCTCAAGTTGCTGATACTTATGGGCTGAAGACATCGAACACGAGCACGAAGACGGAAAACGAGTGTTTAGTTCCCTGCTTTGGCTGGCATCCATGGTTCTCTCACCAAATGTACGATGATACAGAAACTGCCGTATTAAATTTCAGCTCTGAGGAATTCAAGGTTCAGCATTACCAATCGGTCTTGACGCCAAAGCCCGAAGATTTGACGTTCTTGACTTCCCTACCGACTCCACGCTCACTGCAAGCATTCCTTCAGGAGACGAGGACTTACTTGGAGAAATACCCTGTGGCACTTGTTGGCGAAATTGGGCTGGATAGAGGATTTCGTCTTCCTGGCATCTGGTCACCTGGTTCCGAGGTGGCTAGAGATCACTCTCTCACTCCTGGCGGCCGAGAAGGGAGGCAACTTACCCCATACCGAGTCCACTTGGATCACCAAAAGGTAGTTCTCAAAGCACAGCTCAAACTTGCTGGGGAGATGAGGCGTGCTGTGTCAGTCCATGGTGTCCAGTCTCACGGGGTTGTATTCGATACTTTACGGGAGTCATGGAAAGGATACGAGAAAGAGGTTCTGAGCAAGAAGGAGAGAAAGAGAAAAGAGAAAATACCTCCACCTGAAGACGAGGAGCCAGAAATAGTTTTGAGAGATGATGCACCGAAACCATTCCCTCCTCGAATATGTCTGCATTCGTATTCGGGACCTCCAGAGCCTCTCAAGCAATATTTCCATCCCTCAACCCCCGCCGATATCTTCTTTTCTTTTTCTGTTGTTATCAACTTGTCGGATTCAACCAGCCCAAAAGCCGTTGAGGTCATCAAACAAGTGCCGGATGATCGTATCTTGGTTGAGAGCGATCTCCATATTGCTGGTGACATTATGGATGATAAGCTGGAGGAGATGTGCAGGAAAATCTGTGAAATCAAGGAGTGGAGTCTGAAAGATGGAGTGACCAAGCTTGGAGAGAACTGGCATCGATTCGTTTTTGGATAATGTGAATAAGGTCCCATCGAGGCCAAGTCCTTTCAATGCAAAGCAGGTGTTGGAACCAAGCTGAATGTTCTTGGGCACCGCTCAAGTACGCTTTTTGCTTGTGAGACGGTCCTGGCTCGATTCATACTGGGAAATTCACTTGAGCGAATTTACCGGAAATTTACTGACGCGACTGGTCCTTTGCTAGATATAAATGTTCCATCTTCAAGTCGCTGCAACTTCTCCTATCCTATCACATCAACAATAACACGACCACCACCATCGACCACAGCAAAAAGTCTATTCCATCCCTTTCAAAGCACTCTTCGACTCGATATTCAGGCCAGCATCTTGGCTATTTGAACATACGATACTATTGTGCTCTCACCGTCTCACCATTTCCCACGCCCTTGCCTATCATTGCTCTGTGGCCAGACCATAGTTATCGCGGGGCAACCACATATTTCGCGAAAAACGAACTCTGAACTGTCTCAAAGCTAAAGCGAAAGCTGTTCGACTGCTAAATTCCAAAGCGAAAGTCAACCGTCGCACACATTTCCTGAAAAGAGTATCAAGTTCGGTTGAAATAAAGCGAAATACAACCGTCGCACACGTTTCTTGAAAGGAGTATCAAGTTCGGTTGAAATAAAGCGAAATACAATCGTCGCACACATCTGTTGCAAAAGAATCGTCAATTTCGTCAAAGACAAAGCGAAACTTATTCGTTACACACGTTCTACCTAATCAAAAGCTTCCAATTCATCAAAGATTCAGCAAAAGCCATCCAGAGATACACGTCTGTCTGTCATTGGACAGGATCCACTGGCTATCCAGTACAACTTGCTCCTAGGCTACGTTACTTCTCATCCATTGTTATCCGTTGTCAATTCGCCAGCCTCCAACAAAGATGTCAGATAACCAACAACCTTCTTTCTCTGATCTTGAAGGCTCAGATGTTGACAACAATAACAATACACTAAAGGACAACAATAATGGCAAGCTACATGATCCCACCGGTCAGTATGCCAATGGTAAACCTCCAGTGTATTGATCGTGCCCGCAACAATATCATGACTAATTTCATTTATAGCATATGCTCGTGCCGGCAAGGCTATTCCCCCTTCATCACCAACTCTAAACCCTTCTCCACCACCTCAGCAAACTGTCCAAAAGCACCCTTGCCAACCTAGCAGCCAAGTTCCATTCCCAGAACCATATCACAGCTATCGATCTTCAAATGCTTCTCCAGGTCAGGACTCAATAGCCTTCTCCTATAACAATGGCCATCAAGAGCATAGCCACTTCTATAAGCAACCTCGAGTATTCAGAGCGCCAGCCCGCTACCAAGGTCCGGCTGTTGCCCGAGTTGTTAGCCGTCATATCCTACCAGCTCAGCCTAGCAGAACTCGCCTCGGTACGTATTTCTAAATGTCTTCTAAAATACTAGTGGCTATTCAGATTAGATTTCGTAGCGCAATGCTGATTTCAATGCACTATTATGCGAGGAACATCCAGAAAGAAAAGAGCCTCGTTTTTTGAAATGTTCCTTAAGTTAAGGGACATTCAATAAAACCAAAGAATCTTCTGATTTTGAATGTCCCTTAAGTTGTGGTACATTCAAAATTGCTGTTCCGCAGCGAGTTCTGATAACCCCTGGTGCTTTCCTATATCGTCTAATTCCTGCCTCCTTGAACCGTCCAGTATTCACTTCGGTGTTTATTCACTGTCTAATATCCATATTTTCAATCAACTCCACATTTTATCGCCGTCAAGGCTTTCTCTTCTTTTAACTTTGATCACGCATTCTTGCATTACTATGTCTTCACATGCTCTCACCGTCCAGTATTCTAGTCCGGCGCAACTGACTTCAGAAGACAACATTACAGAGTTTGAGCCGTTACGCGAGCCCTTGTACGACCAACCTGCTCACCGTTTTCAATCACCATCGCAGTACAGTATCCAGCCTGGTACGTTCACTTCACTTTCTCTTTAACGGTACCATGAACAGTGCTTGAATGCGATGCTTGCTCAATCTGCATAATTCCTCACCTTAGCTTCTAGTATTTGCTGGATCTCACTGACTCTGAAAGGCGATACAATTGAATTTGAGCACGCTTCGCCGTGCTTCGTACCGCACACCCCAGCTTCGGCCCCCTTCGCTTCGGAGCCCCTTGCTAAGCGATATCCTCGTCGCCGTTCATTCGCTTCCCAACACAACTTCTCCGATTTTGAGCAATCACCTCCTCCATCCGTCCAATCATCTTACCACCAACGATCTACTTCTATTCAATATCAAGATCCCAGCCACGAAGGTCTCGGACCGTCACGAGAGATTGCACCATACGACAATGGTTACGTAGCAGAAGGACACGCAGCCGTGACTCGCCACGCAAAACGGGGCTACGAGTCAATAGATGATGATTCTGAGAGTGGTGCGTAATATGCTATTGAATCCTTGCCCTTACAATTTCTAATTAGAAGCAGGCATCTTCGTCAAAGTCAATGGACGTCAAGTCGTGCCAGCTGGTTCTGCTGGCAACCCCCCCAAGTCCCGCAAACGCTTCTCGCAAGACAGCCTTCTCTCTTACGATCAATCCAGTCCTCGACCTCAACCTGGCCAGCGGCCTGACGATGAGTACTTTAACAATCCCGGTAAGAACCTGGCCCAGTCTCGTTTCGCAGGAGGTCAAAACAATTGGGGGGTCAACAAAGTGCCAGTTCTAGTCCCGGAGGACGAAGTGACAGATGCTGCATTGGTCAAGCGTGGTCTCAAGCGTGGAGACGGTGCAAGGGTCTGCAAGCGCGGTTATGGTGCCAATGATCCAGAGAACATCGCCATCGTCAACATGTTTGAGAAGGATCGAATGAGCTTCGATGCCATCTGCAACAAGCTCAATGCTGATCGTATCGCCAACGGCAAGGCGCCGACTCTTACCCCGAACGGTTGCCAAACCCGATTCAATCGCAATGCACCCATTCTCTTCAGTGCTGAAGGCAGAGACTTCATTCCTCTTGGTCTGCGTCAGCGCGGACAGCGAATGGATGATATTGCGCCAACAAATCCGAGACCGAAGGTAGCATGGGATGATGAGCTTGACCTTGCACTCGTCGAGACTGTGAAAGAATGGGAGAGTAGAAAGTGGGAGGATGTTGCGACACTCTTCAAGCGCAAGACTGGTGTTGACATGGATGCTGGGTCTTGTGCTCATCGCCACCATATTATCTGAGCTGAGCTTGTTGGATGACAGTGGGGAGTTGGAAATATGGAGGGATATGACAATGGGTAACTTGGCACGAATACTTGATGGAGAGAGTCTTTCCGGGTGGTCGTGACAGTGTACGATGATTCGACAACACCGCATGGCTTTTAAACTTCTGCGTTTCTTTGGAAAGTTCGCACTGCCCTTTTACAATTTGCACTACTCTTTGCACACCATTCAGAGTCGGTTTTTAGATACTCCCACTTCACTACCAAAGACTTTGCGATGCTTTCTAGACTAGATGAATAATAAACGCCAAAATCCCATCCTTCAACTTAATTAAGTGACAACAGACTTTAGATACGTTGGTTATCGATGTTTATATATATGGGGCAATGCTAAAAATAAAATTTATACCCTTCGACGTAGAATATTGACAGTGACTCTCGAGCAATCTGTTTATTATCTAAGCTTTACATTTGCGAAGGAAAAACATTATTCTCTTCATATCTTAGTTTGAATCATTGACAGTAAATTTTGAGACTCTCTTTTCGTCCAAAATTCACATGTGCGAAGAATAACAGCCAAACACGAGACAGAAACCAAGACGTAGTCGAGTTGTGCGGCTCAGCATCTCAACAATAAGCACCTGAAACCGACTGCACGGCTACGAAGCGACTCAGAGAGCTGGCGATTATGCCCTTGTACTCCTGCTTATAGAAGGATTAACCCATTCTTTCCACAGCCTTATCACGCCCCACCTCCTTGCTTCTGGTGAGGTGATCACGGAAAACCACTGCTTTGCTGCAGACAGTCTAAAGAAAATAATGGAAACTAATGAATTTCTGGACGTTTGGATTTCATTCTTAACCTCTTTTGATACCATGAAAAGTAAGCCTATTTACCGCCAGCTCACCTGTGAGAATGTGGCACTGAACTTTCAATTCTGAAGCCACCGGACTTACATGATCCATGTCAGGATGAACATGCGAGAGGAAGGCTGTATTCGCAATTTGCACACTTCTAGACATATATGCAGTGAACTTGATAAAACGCCAGTGATAATACTCAGATGACAGGATGTTTAGATGTGATAGAGGTTGGAGATCAATCGGAGTTCGTTTATAGCCCCTGACTAAAAGTGGTCTAGCGGCGGCATTGCTGCCTGGTGACCTCATGACTCCCACAAGGCGCGTCGCGTCAAAACCAATTTACGCGTTCCTGACACCAAATCACCAACCGTCCTTCACTTCCTTGCCATTGCTTTGCTGCGTTTTGTAGTTGTACCTTTTCGTCCTTGCTTCGAATCAGTTGCACCCAGGATACTTCTATCGAATACAGAAATCCAGGAGAGTCGAGTTGCCACGGATCACCGGACTCAGGTCTTTTCACTCGGGCTTCTCGAGCTCTGAAGAGCTGTTGCTTGCAAGGTCAGTTTCCCAATTCCTTCATAGGGAGAAACTGTTACTGCCTTCTTCTCTCCCAAATACCGGAATCCTAACTTACAAGGAACAGATTTTAATTATTCACTGTGACCATCCGAGAACACCTCAACGAAGAAGCTGATTTGCCACCCCTGAAACTCAATCGAGAATTCGTCGAACGAGTAAAAAATCATCATACCCGCAAAATACCTCGCTCCGTCTCCGACTGACTTCTTTCTTCACTCACTGTCCTCTGAGCCTCAATCAATTGTCGGTTCTCCACTATGGCATCGTCCTCGAGCGTAGGGGAGCACTCTCCCGATCCCGGGTCCAGACTTCCCACAAGTGCGCCATCGTCGCCTCCAGAACAATCGTTTGACGAAGAAATGAAATTTGCTACCACCGAGGAGAAGGCCATGTTCGAAGAAGAGAAGAAGGCTCAAGCTGAAAACGATCGCGCCGAGGAGAGACGCCGGAAGCTAGCTCTTAAGAAGAAAAAGCAAGTACAGGAATCAAAGTCAGAGCGCGAAGCTAAAGCAAAACAACTCGATGATCTACTCATGAACTGTGCGAAATTCTCGGATATCCTCACGAAGAAGACCGAAGTACTTGGCCGTGTCGGCAGTGGTTTCGATGGGAAAGCGTTGGGAGAACATGATTTGGTGATGGCGAAACAACCAAAGTGTATGATTGGTGGTACGATGCGGGATTATCAATTGGAAGGTCTTACGTGGATGTACGAAATTTGTTCCCAAGGCATGTCTGGTATCCTGGCGGACGAGATGGGTCTCGGGAAGACGATTCAAACAATCTCACTGATTGCCAATTTGCGGGAAGAATTTGATTATATGGGACCTCACTTGATTGTGGCACCTCTCAGCACACTCTCGAATTGGATGGAGGAATTCAACAAATGGGTTCCCAGTATTCCTGTGGCTTTCTATCATGGCACTCCAGCCCACAGGAGAGATGTCTTTCAAAAGCAACTGATGAAGAACTTCGTTGGTGGTCGGGTCAACAAGAAGTTTCCTGTGGTCTTGACCACGCCAGAAATTGTCATTAGGGATGCCAACGATCTGTCAAAAATAAAGTGGGAACTCATTATCATTGTAAATTCCCTCCCGCTTTATCCTAATTTCTATTGCTGATCTCAATTCCAGGATGAAGGACATCGTTTGAAAAATTCTGACTCGAAGTTATTTCGCATTCTTCGAACTTTCACATCGGTCACCCGTTTCCTTATCACGGGTACGCCGTTGCAAAACAATCTGAAAGAGCTGTGGTCCCTCTTAAATTTCCTCCTGCCTACAATATTTGCAAATTGGGAGCAGTTCGAGAGCTGGTTTGACTTCAGCGATCTTCAGGATGAAGAAGGCACAGAAGAGTTCTTGCAAGACAAGATTAAACAGGATCTGGTAAAGAAGATGCATTTGATCTTGCAACCTCTTTTGCTGCGTCGAATCAAGGCAGATGTGGAGCATTTACTTCCGAAGAAGCGAGAATACGTTCTGTACGCTCCCATGACACAAGAACAAACAGACCTTTACAACGTCATAAATGATAAGAGTGTCGATACGCGGCAGTATCTCGAGGACAAGGTGGTAGAGCGTCTGACAGGAGCGACAAACACACCCGCAATATCTCGGAAAGCAAGCCCGACCACCATTGTATCGAAGACAGCGGATTCAGATAGCGAGGAAGACATACCACTTAGCAAGCTTGCCATCAAGAAGCGAGGAAGGGGACGGCCACCAAAAGGCACGCCAAAGGCCACGCCGAAGGCCACGCCGAAAGCGGCTGCCGCAAGAAATGCGTTTGAGCAGATGATGCAGAAAAAGACACCTGCCAGTGTCAAAGGCAAAACTTCCAGCTTGAAGCGGAAATCACAAGAGGATTTTTCATCGCCAATTGCTAAATCATCCAAATCAAGCAGAGAGTCTACACCAGCGGGTGGCATCCGAGGACGAAAGAGCAGGAAGCGGAAGTCTTATATGGAGGCAGATGCCACCGATGAGGACGAATTGAGTGACGATGAGTTCGAGCAGAAGCTAGCGGAAGAATTGGCCGGTCAGGACGAGGATCGAGGCAGCGAGGGCAGTGAAGAGGAGATTGAACGTGCGAAAACCCTTGAGCTTGCAAGTAAGTTGCCCTTATTTTGCGGAGAGAGCCATGACTAAGACTTCCAGAACGAGAAATCGGAACCAAGAAGCTCGGCAATCCTCTCATGCAACTACGCTTAGTCTGCAACTCTCCCCATAATTTCTACAACCCGTGGTCAGCAGACTCCGGTCTAGCAGTCGACGAGACCCTTGTCACCTCCTCAGGAAAAATGCTCCTGCTTGATCGCCTTCTTCCCTCTCTGTTCAAACGTGGCCATAAAGTCCTCATATTCTCCCAATTTAAGACCCAGCTCGACATCCTGGAAGATTATTCTCATGAGCTCCGAAGATGGAACGTCTGTCGAATTGACGGCTCTGTAGCACAAGACGATCGACGTCAACAGATCAAAGAGTTCAACGAAAATCCTGAATTCAAGCTCTTCTTGCTGTCGACGAGGGCGGGTGGTCAGGGCATCAATCTCGCCAGCGCTGATACCGTTATTTTATTTGACAGTGATTGGAACCCTCAGCAAGATCTCCAAGCTCAAGATCGAGCCCACCGCATTGGACAAAAGAATCCTGTTGTGATATATCGGCTTGCAACGAAAGGAACTGTGGAAGAAGACCTCCTTCTCTCCGCTGACGCAAAACGCCGATTAGAGAAGTTGGTGATCAAGAAAGGAGGATTCAAGACTATGCATCAGAAGATGGAAAACGAAGAAGCGATGTCAAAAGAGGCGCTTAAAGCGCTGCTGCTGAAAGACGGGGAAGTGTACAAGTATAACGGTGGAGATGAGATTCTGAGTGATGCAGATTTGGATGTTTTGACTGATAGGAGCGAGGAGGCTTATGTCAGGGCTGAAAAGGGATTGGGTGATGCAGAAGGATTTAGAATTGTGGAGACGAAGGCTGCTGGCCTGATGACGGGAATGGGGAGCAAGAAGGAGAGGTGATTTGTTGGATTCGCTGGATTCTTGTACCATATAATTGAACGTTATAAATAGAATAAACTTCAAAACTTCACTTCATCTCAAATATTTAAAAGAGGAAAGCTCTTGATGTTAGCAGCTCTCATTTCGAGGGCAATAGCTCTTTATCATATTAAGCTAAAGGGAGATCAATATTGATAAGGAATTAATTGTTGCTTGACATAGTCACAGATCTCAAAATTGATTTGAACCTCAATTTAGTCGCTCTTATTTCTCTTATTTAACTCGCGAGATCATTGCCGTCAAGTTTGCTTCCACTGGTAATTCAACAACTTCGCATTATTCTAACAATATCTCGTGGATGTTGGAAGTCTAGGAGGAAGTCGGGTTCGAGGGTTGTATTGATGAGACGAGATCGTTTCGGGTCTAGTAGAGTCGAAACCGCTCTCGCAGCTGGTAAAGTTGGATTTCTAGGGGTTGAAGATTTACTTGGAGGGAGGTGCGATTGGAGAAAGAGAGCTTATCAATTTTCGTATTGATAATTGCTCGGTATATCTGGGAAGAAGATGGCAGTTCCTTGATACAAGGTGCTTCCTACTGCTGCGGCTATATCTATGATGCTCTTTCCCTGCAAGAGACAACCCATGAGAGAGGAAACTGACACAAAGATCTTGCTAGTATCGCTGCTCGACTCTGTTCCTATGTGGCGAGATGATTTTTTAGCGAGTGTTAAGAAAATGCTCATGCTTAGACTGACCTCTCTTTGCCAGCAATCGAAAGAAATGGTATGACCAGGCTTGTCTTGGAGCAATATCACCACCCCTTTCTCCTAAACATCAAATCATCTGTATACTGGGCCATTCCCATTCGATATTCAAATTGTGATACTCTGCCTTCTCTTGCCAGCACCGAGAGATACCATATCCTTCTCTGTTCTGTCCTGTCCTGACAATAACAAAAACTATTATTTGCATGACTTGCCCTCATCTGCCTTCCTTTGGCAGACATAATAAATCTCGAGCTAATACTTCTAACGTACCTTCCTCATTTATCTTTTTTCGCATGTCGGAACGGATCAACCGCTGAGCCTAATTCCACTACCTGACCTTATTCGGATTTTCAACCATCCTAAGATATTACTCTCTTTGTCGATCACAGAAAAAAGATCTGCTTCCCAAAACTACGTCCTACGCTCAAAGAATTCACGTTGTTATCACGGCCGACCATTCACAATGGCAATATTCAAGCTTTGGTGTCCTCCCAATATGCTGCCTCTCAAGGAGTGACTTTCCATGTCCCAGTAGCAGCAAGCCGTTCTCCTCCCTCTATCTCACAGCTCTCCCTCCCTCTTCCCCAAAATCCACTCGACCCTTCTGGTCCGCGTACATAACAACTCCTTTCACCCCTCCAGCTCTATCCATGTCTCCTCTCGGAGCTGGTTAACCAGTAAGCGTGATTCCCACTTTCCAAAAACTAACGCTTTCGCCACGAGGATATACCGACCCCTTGCCTCACCGCCTTCGCCAAAGGGATGTTCCGAGCTCTCTACACCGCCTTTCGTCACGAGGATATACCGACCCCTTTCCCTCACCGCCCGTAACCGAAGTGAACGATGTGTGTTAGAGCAAAAACTTGTCGCGCCATAATTGTCGTGAAGATAGTTTCTGACTTGTAAGGTCGGGGGATGTTTTGTGGATAGTGCACTTGTTTGATATAGGCGTAGTAATGGCTTTGACAACTTTGTTTACGTGCTGGAGGGAGGAGGTTTTATCGCAGCGAGGAGCTTTGTCGTGGGCTTTCTAGGCAGTTGTCGGAGTGGCGGTGAGGGAGGTGGTAAAGATGTTGACTGTCTTGTAATAAAGTGGTGTGTGATGTCGATAGTATAATGCTGATAGTACAATGCTATGATTTAGTATTACTGAGAACTTGTTTACGCGTGCCGGGGAGAGTTTTTTATCTTGCTAGTGAGTTTTATCGTTGTCTTTTTCGCGAAATAGGTGGATCTATCGGGACTCAATGTTGAGAGAGTCAAATCTGTGCACTCTGTTAGTGGCCAGTAAGTTTGATCGGAGATGAAGGAAGGAGGGGTTGCTACTTGCCTCGTAGAATTGTTGTGTACCTAAAATGTGGAAGGCTATGGTGTAGTTTTGAGGTTGTAAAGAAACAGCGAGGAATAAAGGCCAATTGAAAGCTTGGAGACATTCCCTCGATCTAATATGAACATTCGAGTCCTTTGGGTCATTTGCAGCTTTGTTTTTTTATCACTTTCACACAGGGATTAAGGCTCATTTTATGGCTGCAAATGCAACAATTATTTGATTGAATCTCTGTGTATAACAGGATTATCATTTCTCATCACTTGCTTATTCTCGCCTTCATATCGCATCATAAACTTCCTCCATTACGTCCTTGAGGGTGACGAAAACAAATCAAGCTCCACCAGCCTCCTTGGTGTCGTAATCGAGGATTACGTCTTGAGCAGTCTCATCCGTGCCTTTAAGATCATCCTCGAGAAGAACCGTATCATGGATCTTCATGAATATGATAGGGGTGGCACAGACGAGGGCTACCATGAGCAGAATCCAGTTGGAAAGGAATTCAGCCTTGAAAGACATCTTGTTGGAGTCGCGAGACCACATGACAGCTGCGCCGGCCGACTGAATGCCCTTGTAAAAACCGACGTAGTTGGCAGAGCGACGACCAGAGTTGGAAAGCGCACCCATGAACCTGCGCGATGTTAGCACAAAGGATGAGGTGGTGTTTGGAGACCATCACATACCAATAAACGGAAGCTTGCCAGAGGGAGTCGTAGAAGCCGTAGAAAAAGTACAGGAACATGGGCCCCACAAAGCCAGGAGAATTCCAATCCATTGCCGGGATGGCATCGGGGTTGTCTGGCAGGCCAGTGTCCGGGTTAACAGTCCGATCAACATCGAAACGGGTGTAGTTGCAGTAGGCGTATCCACCTCCCCAAATGGCCATGGTGGTAACGAAGAGCATAGCGAGGCAAGCCTTGGCACGGACAGAGCGGCGCCATCTCTCGATATCAAGAAGATAGCCTAGAATCAGTGCACCAATGATCTGTGCTGCGTAGTAGAGAAGGCTGTTCAGAGCTCTAGTACGAACATCGAACCGGGCAGCGTTAATGGCATTTTGTTGGTAGATGTAGAACCAGTTGGAGCACCAGAACATTGGGAATAGGAGGATGACGAAGGGTTCATAAATGATGGTCTCCCAGAGGCCTATGATCTCGGTCTGCCAGCTAGGGTTCTTCATCAACACAACCTTGGTGTGGTCTGGCCTAACGATGTCGTTCGCGTTGCAAAGAAGTAGAGCAAGAATAGCGCCGAGGAACATCAGAACGATGAAGCCGATATAAGTACCATCGGAGACTGTGCCTGCCGTGGTCTTGTGGATATTTTGACCCAGCGGAATCTACAGCTGTTAGTCAAATTCAAAGATGAGAAAATTAGAATAGCACAGAAAAAAACGCGGCACGAGATTCCGAGCCCGTGCAAATAACAAGAATGCGATCGGAAAAAGGTTCTTACCAAAGCTCCAATGACAGCGCCCATGTTGAAAATAGCCCAGAACCAGGCAAAGTATCTGCCCTTTGACATTTCATTAGGATAGGAGATCATGATGGTGCCTTGGGCAGTCCACAACAAACCAGCACAAACACCGAGGAGAGCGCCAGCGAAGATGTTGAAGCCAGGGACATGATCATGGACCGAGACCAACAAGCTGATAGCGTAGATGCAGTAGCCGATGCCACCGAACGCGAGAGTGATCTTAACACCGAGCTTGTTTACGAAGGTGCCACCAAAGAAGGCGAAGACAGCGAAGGTGCTGTAGAGAGCGGTGTTCTATGTCACACGTGATTAGCTTGGCAATAAGAATAAATAACGGAATAAAGAAGTAGTTACCATGTTGTCAGCCAATGTTGGATCTTGCTTGCCGCCACCGCCCATGCCACCAAGCGCATTAAACATGCCGGGACAGAGGAAGCAGACTAAGGCAACCATAACCAACTGGAAGCGTGGAGAAGCATAGTAGATGCTGTAGCGGCGATTCAGAATCTTGTACTTCCAGCCACTAGGAAGAACCTCCTCGAGAGGAAGGCTCTCATCGCGAGGAACTGCGGAAGTGTTTTCATGGACAGGTGCAGTGGTTTCGACCGGAGCAGTGCCCGCCTCTTCAGCCTTGTCCGCCATGTTGAAGAGACCGAAAGGTTGTGGTTACGATCTGTCAAGTCACGGTTGGAGGTGTTGATGTTCAAATCACACTGGCGGTTGTGTGCCGAGAAAGTATAAGTGAAGGCAGGCAGGTCGACGACCGAGTTCCGAGCTCGCTTGTAAAAACCGGCAGAAAAAAAGAGCAGTGAAGGGAGGGCAGGCTTGATGTTATACAATCTGGTGCAATCTCGAATTCACCACGCGAGCTTATTCCTCGCACTGATAACACGGCGCCCAGACGAGGCCGAAAAGGGCCTTCTCCGCACATCGTCAGTGGGGATGGCCTGGATGGCCTCGATTCGGGAGGGGTCCCTGGCCCGCTGCCGCGTCGCTGAGTGGTGAGGACGGAGCTACCCCAGTGGCTGGTTGCATAGGCTTTTTAGATACCACAGCTCTCCCCTCCCTCACCCCTCGACCCATGCCGATCATTCTATGTAACGTGTGATACCTGGCCCAGCAGCAGAGCAGCCCGCGCCGCCATAGGATGAGCTCTACTACTCTAGCCGTTCTGTTTGGCAGCCGTTTATCGCAGACCCTGGGGTTCGACACCCCTGAGCCCAGAGAGCTGTCTCCATAGTCCATGGTCCATGGTCCATGGTCTATGGCCCCTTATCCTCGACGCTGTCTTAGTGCGGCCGGTTTCGAGGTGACAACCTTCACATGTGTCGCCAGGGCGGGGAACACCAGAACAGAACAGAACCTCAGTTTTCCAGTGCCAGTGCCAGTGCCACAGGAACGCCAACGCCAGTAACGCCACTTGGTCAAACAGCAACGGCGTGCGGCCCACACAGACTACTACCACCAATGGGCGACTTTGCGGCGTGTGCGCACCACGAATGGCAGTGGGTGATTTGCCTCCGGCGATACAGTACAGGAGCCAGACAGGCCTCACGCGCCACGGCACACGGCAGACGCCCATTTTAAGGCTTCCAGCAGGGGAGCCAAGCCGGCACCGAAAGGGCTTGTAGGCTTGCCATCCTGGCCTGGCGCGGCCCCTGGGATGCTGGATAGCAAGCCCGCCCCAGTTTTGATTAACTGGATTTACTGGATTTACTGGATTTACTGCGGAACATCCAACCATGTCGTTCCTGGAAAGCCACCCAAGCCCCCCCAAGCCCCCCTTAAACCTTCGAGAACGCCGCCGACAGCGACACGTGATAGCCGGGCCGAAGCGCTCTGTCAAGCCTATGGCAGTGGCAATCGATGGTTACAGCGAGTCCTGCTCGTGGCTGCTGTTGCACCCCGTGGTTACATGCTGCTGTATCTTCTGCATTGGGACGGCTCGTCCTATACGAGGTCGACTTGCGGAAGCTCTGCGCTGTCGTACCAGCGTGCCGGGTCTTATCTTTGCCAGAGGAAGCTCTGGCCAGCCTGGGAACAATACAAGTGGAGAGCGGAGTGGCAGGTAGTAATGTGGCTGATGGCTCTTTAAGTGTTGGTTACTTCCCTCCGTCATGCTCTTGCTTGCCGTTATCAGCAGAGAGTGCTTTCCGTTTCAGAAACAGAGCGGCTCGTTTTTATCTGGGACAACCTTGATTGGGTATGGATTTGTTCCATCAAGTGAGATTGCACGGCATCCTCAACTCTCTGGCGTAACTTCAGTTGCATCCGCTCACCCATTGTGTCGTGAGGATCCTCTCCTAAGCCTGGGACTGATTGCTTGAAAAGGCAACGCCTCTCGACCTGCATATCTGCTTTGGATTTTTTTCCACATTCAAGCGCAGCCCAATTTATCTCATGCTACATAACCGAGCCCCAAAATGATCCTGGTCTCGATGAGATCCTCGGGACCAAGCGGATTCCCCTGTAAAATTGTACAAGGATATTTTGTAAGTCGTCTTTGATGTCTTTGCCATATGTTGAAGAGTAACACATGCTAAATACTCCTGCCTGTGCGAGAAATGACATGACAGCTATGCTTCGGCTCGAGCCGCGGAACCATGCAGTCTCCTTCCACAAGAAAATTACGGCTATCCATTCACAGACTTCAAATATTATTTGAGGTGCACACTCAATGACTCAAACATCCTCAAGAAGAGTCTAGATTTTTTCTTCCTTAAGCTATGTTAATGACTATACGAGTCTGTCGTTTCGCTACAAAGTCCCAGCCCGGACAGAATCTTCAATTCCAGAGCTGTAAAGCTATGGCAACCATGTAAGTCAAAGATATTTGAGAGTTTTGCAAGCTAGACCGGTATTCATGGTCACATCCAAGTGACCTTTTTAGTCTGGGGAGAATATGAATTATTGCGTTACACCAAAGAGCTTACCTACAAACCAAGGGAACCGGCGTTTGACCATTTTCTTCCAGTCAGCTACGAAGCGATGCAATTGATAGGTTGATCATCTGCAGTGTGAGGCTGATATTAGCTCAACGAATCGTTTACTTTCCTAATCACGCACCTGCAACACACATTTAGCTTCGTGCTACCGGAAATCAACAGAATTCGCATATCCTTTAGTACGTTTCTCAGATCGGGACACAGCAGCGTGAAGCCATGCGTCTTCCAGGACATCATCGAAGCTTTTATTCAAGACACAAAAGGTAGGCGTACCGTATCTCCGGGCTAGAATTCCTACACCGACTTCCTGGTAAATATGGATATGTCTCCAACTGTCACCTCGTTCGAAGTCTTTGGGCTGAGAGAGAGGAGCTTGAATAGCAATAACAAAAGACTATAAAAACTATAATCCATCACATCCAATCTTGTTCCTTCGATCAGCTCAATGGGCTCGCCCGATTTGATATAATCTACAGCCTCCTGACCTCTCAAATCGAAGGAGCTGTGTCACATCGTCAATCTACAACAAAGGATATTCTCTCATTCCGACGTAGCAAAAACTCTCGATGCACTTCTGAAAATCTCTGCAGAAGCAAACTCGCACAACATGGCCTTTTTCGCTTCCCATTCGACCAGCTGCCCGCCTTTCCGAAATCTTTCCAAAAACAGAATCACACAACATTCCCACGCCTTGCCAACGGAATACTGCAGTCGGCCCCCCTCAACGTCCGTAATAACAACCAATGGGGTTTCGGGTCAACTTCACGACCCCGTTAGGTGACAGCGGGTAGTTACAGAATGGCTATAGAAAGAATTGGGGAGAAGAAAAGAAGCAGGGTCCACGGCAGGCTTTGTGGGATGTCCGACTAGGTTGTACTTCGGGTACAGACGCAAATAGGGTTGAGCTGCTGCGGTGAAGCTCGGTCTGCGTGGTCATAGCCGATGAGCCTCTGTTGAGATAAATTCAAGTTTCCATCAGTTTTACCTGCACAATAAAGACTAATTGAATTAGAGTCCAAAGCTGAAACAACTGAATGCAAATTTCTCCTTACTCAACTCTCATTACCATCCTCTTGACGCAATGCAATATCAAACCAGGGTATATGCCACCGAGAACCACGTCCATTTCCTTCTTCAGCTCTCCTCTGATGCTTCCCTTTTCGTTCCCTCTACAATTTAGAACGCAGTACCCATAACAAGCGCAGATTGTTTCGGCACACCCAGATTGCGACCCTCTGCACTAATATCAGCATACTCGCTTCAAGCCGGATCAGGGATTGGGACGACTTACTAACGAGCCAAACAATCAAGCTAGGCAACTTCATGTTTCCGAACCGACCTGTGCCTCTGCTGCGGCCAAGTGCAACGGCGAGCATTGCTGCTAAGTGTGAGACGAGTTTAAAGGAAAGGGGAGGGGAACGTACGGTCACCATCTGACTTGTATGCTACGGGCTGCTTGCCTTTGAGCACGAGATCGAGATTCTTGGCGACTGCTGCTGCTTGTTTTTCTATTTACCCTCGAATTAATATCATACAATAGTATCGAGGATTTTTTAGAAGAAAAAACACCGGGGAGTGAAATAGGGACGAGGGAGCACAAACCAGTGTAAACAAACTGTCCAGGCTGACAATCAACAATATCCCCCGCAGCCCACACACCCTCCACACCCTTGACACCCAAGAACTGGTCGACCATCACTTCTCCCTTCTCGTTCAGCAGATCCTTGGGCACGTATTCCGTGTTTGGGATGAGTCCAATGGTGGGAAGGTACAGATCAACGGTCATCTTATCGCCGCTGGAGAGCGTCAGCTCGGTTTGTCCGGTGCTGCTGGTAGACGTGTTGGTGATTTTGGTGTCTTTAAGCAGCTTGACGTGCAGTTTCTTGAGGTCGTTCTCCGCGAAAGAAGCTACGTGTGGTGGGACGCCGACGAGGAGTTGCGAGCCATTTGTGATCTGCAAAAAAGTTATGGAGAAGTAGCCTAGGAGAAAAGAGGGTGCCGTACCAGTGTGATCTCTTTGTTCTTGCCGTACTCGAAACCGAGTTCCCCTGCTGTTTCGACTCCTGTTGGACCTTGAAAAAGGTTAGCGTTCCATGTCTCCATGCTTTATAGATAACCGAATAATCGAATTCTGAGGATCTCTTTTCAAGGCTGGTATCCTGCTGAATCCGATATTTGTGCCTTGCTTTTGCAGACTCTCATCCATATAATTAATTTTGAGAAATTTCCCAACTCACCAGCACCACCAATGACAATAGATTTCGCAGCCTTCACTTGCTCCTGTATCTTATGCAGTCCATCCTTCGTTGCCTCGTAACCAGCCAGGGAGGACTTCCACGGAACATCGCCATTTGTACGTGATCCAGTAGCAAGAACCAATACATCATACGTCTGCTTCCTCTCTCCGCTTGCAGTGGAGATCGTCACGGTCTTCGAAGTGGGATCGAGGGCCGAGGCAGCACCCAGGACGAATTCAGCCCTGTCCTTGTATTGTGCGAGGCCCGTGGGAATGCTTGCGAAGATCTAGAGCAATCAGAATGAGTAATTCGATCTGTAAAATGGAAGTAGTTTCTGACCTTATCGTCGGGAACTTGACCAGGCACAATAGCTGTGTTTGGTATCCAGTTAGAAAGGCCAAAAAGCTTGTTCAGAGGGCCTACCTCTAACTGATGCGAGATTCCAGTAGTGATGATCTGTTGGAGAAACTACAATTACTTTGTAAGTATCCTTTAGGCCAGGTAGAGTGTGTTTGAGCAGTCTAGGTAGCCGAGTCAGTGATCTGTTCTCCAATTGAACTTGGGTAACGTCTGTACTTGTGGGCGATCTGTAAGCCAGCAAAGGAGGCGCCGAGAATGAGAATTGTCTTCGACATCTTTGTGGTTGACAGAAGGAGACGATTTATGGGTTTGAGAGGATCGAAGAAGGAAAGCCGGCCAGAAAGATGTTTTCTGAAACTCCCGTCTGTGGAATGTGGCGGTATGATATGGGGACAACAGAAAGAAATCCGAACAGTCTGACCAAGACAGTACTTCGTCGCCGCTAGTACCCTTTTATCTAATGCTCGCAAAGCGAGCTATTTCAAAGGCACAGATTAATGTCCGGCAGGGTTCGATTTCTCAGCGCCCTGACTTGCGCAGGACCGAGCAGTGGGACTTCTCCAGATTGGGGAAGATGAGTGCTTCAGCCTTTCCCAAAACTTTTGGAATTGAGATCTTGCATGGCGGCGCACAGACAGCACCTCATTGGATCTCCTTGAATCTGTGGCAAGGATCTGTGAGGCGGGAGAGCTGCAAGAGATGAGTTAAGCTCGTTCGGGCAATAAGGCTTGCTGATTGTGCTCCTTTGGGGCATATCTCTGCTGCACCTCTCGGTCATCCGCGAATCAGTGTCAGCACATCCTCGGAACGGAGCTTGATCCAGCTACCGGATGTCCGTCCTGGTCATATTCAAAGCAGAGGTACGAGACTATTATTAACATGAGAAGGCACAGCTTCGAATCATGATTCAATGATTGTTGTTCAATTTCTGACGACAAGGCCTGCCAAGTCCAGAGGATTGAGACGATTATGGAGTTCCTACTTCACTAATAACTTCAAAGAACCTTTTGGGGTCATGCGCGAAACGACCCAGAAACAAACCATCAACACCCTCTTTCATGGCCTCAAACGTCCCAGGTCCGGCAGATCCCCCATACAGGAATCGCACAGGCCTTGTCCCGCAAAGCTTTCGAAGCTCCTTCGCAACACTGACAACATATTCCGCTGACGCAGGTTTGGGCTGCCCAATTGCCCAAACGGGCTCATATGCGAAGATGATTTCCTCCTCTGTGACTTCGAGAATTGACTCAATCTGAGGTCTGCATTCTGCCACTGCTTCTTCAATTGTGCCTCTCGTCTTTTCCCCAATACACACCAGAGGTGTCATGCCATTCCGAACAGCAGCCTTCGCTTTCTTGGCAACTTGAGCATCTGTCTCTCCAAATAGTCTCCTCCGCTCCGCATGCCCAAGCTCGACCAGCGAACAACCGATATGTCTCAGTACCACAGGTGATACTTCTCCAGTATACGCACCATTGTCTTCCCAGAAGCAATCTTGAGCTCCGAGTCGTATTGTAGGGGCCTCAAGACGAAGAGTGGTGCTTGCAGCTGTGAGAGACAGGAAGTCGGGGATAATGAAGATGTCGACATTGTGTGATAGTGCATTCGGAGCAAGAGGCGCACAGTCTCTGATATACTGTGCAGTGCTCTCTAAGTTGAAGTACATTTTGAGAGAGACCCCAACGGTTCTCTTGGGAGCTTGGCCTGCCATGACGTCTATTCAAACGAGGATTGGAATTTGAATCTAGAAAGTTGGCAGGTCAGATAACTTGCCTGAGCTGTCTGACAACTTCGCACCCTAAAAGACGACCGTCAAGTAGTTTACTAACAATTGATGATAAATAGAAAGAGCAAACTGCAAACCCATCATGATCTCGATCTTAGCTTCAGAAGAATAGTGGAGCTTGGCTCCTCCCCCACCATCGGGTTCCCTCTTTGGGGGGTCCCGTCGCAGCGCCCTTTTGCCGCTTGGCGGGGTATGAACCATTCATCCAGCAAAAGCACAATCACAGGCTGCAGGGGAAGAAATATGTCGAAGCCTTCCATTACCCGTTTGATTTCTCATCTGTCTCATCCTCCTTAAAGCTCACTTCCTTCCATCATCTCAATATCTCTCCAACACAGCGCACTTGCACTTCCTTACCCCCACATTACCCCGCATCTCTGCAATATGGCAGACGTAAAGCCCTTGAGAATAGTAGTTGGTGGCGACGATGGTATCTTCCTAATCCCAACCACTTCTCAATATACTGATACTTCTGCAGCTGGTTTCGAATACAAAGCAGCTCTCACCGCAGATCTAAAAGCCAATCCTCTCGTGGAATCCGTCCAGGATGTTGGTAAGCATCCCAATTTCCCCTCTTCACATCCCTCATGTCTTCTCACAGCAACTTCCTAACATTCATGGCTACTAGGTCCACACTCAGCATCTGACAAAACTGCCTACCCCCACTTCGCCGTTGATGCCGCCAAGCTCATAAAATCGGGGGAAGCAGACCGCGCCTTGCTCATCTGCGGCACCGGACTCGGTGTCGCGATCTCTGCAAACAAAGTCACTGGGATCCGAGCTGTGACTGCGCATGATAGCTTCAGTGTTGAGAGAGCGGTGTTAAGCAATGATGCGCAGGTGCTGTGTTTAGGACAGAGGGTGATAGGGCTGGAGCTTGCGAGGCGGTTGGTGAAGGAGTGGTTGGGGTATCGGTTTGATCCTGTGAGTAGCTGTGGTGAAAGACGGGGAATTTGAGGAGAGGAAGGAGCTAATTCGTATGTAGAATTCGGCCTCAGCTGCTAAGGTGGACGCGATTAACAAACACGACTTGGAGAACTAGGGGAGTGGGAATGGAATAGTGGCCGATGTAGCGTTAAGCAGAGGCTAGTGGGACACAGGGTCAAAATTTAGAAACTTTTGCTTTATTCGAAGGGTCATTCAAGAGAAGTATCATCCCAAGCTGAAGCCTCTTATTCTTGGTGACCTGATGCTACAAAATTGCGCACTGTTGTTACATTGCTGGTTCTATCCCTTTCCCATCACGCCTAACACCAATGCAGTCCGTCCCAAGTCTCATTTCTGACCAAAACCCAAGACACTCATGCTAAGTCAACCGTTACTTCACTCTCTTATCTAAATTATTAGCTTATTACCGCGCTCCTGCTCTCTTTTTCGTCTGCCTAGCCGTCTCCTCCATTTCATCTCTCATAACTTCATTAAATTCCTCCCATCCATCAAGATAAACGTGATGGCCAGCCTTCTTAATGATCAGTACTTTGGCGGAACCATTCTCCCTGTTCTTCTCTTCGGCAGTCGCCGTCTTCAACGCTTTCTCTTTCTCTTCCTTCAGCTTCTGCTCAGCAGCATAACCACCTGCAATATCCATCCAATCATTCTCGCCATACATCATGACAATAGGAATTCCGGTCTCCTTCGTCAACGTTTGACTCGATGAGGACGAAGATGCAGCTGGACTAGCGTCTGAAATCTTCTGGGGAAGCTGCGCTTGCGAAGGCGGCGGAAGTGGTTGGCGTCCCACCCCATGAATGCGTCTGATCAGTGGACTTCGAGCAAATGCTCCAGGGGCGAGGACATAGGCAAGAGCATACTCTCCACTTCCTCTCTGGCGGAATAGAGAGTACGCATAGGTGTGTAGTACTTCGGATTCGGTTTCAGCAAGATGTGAAAAACGACGGGACGTCCAACCTGACACAAACCGAGGACCCAGAGGACCCGACCAGCGCACGATGCTAAATGGAGAGATATTCGCATCCCAGAGATAGCTCAGCCACTTTGGTATGGGCCTACGAGGGGGGGTTTCAGGTGTCTTTTTGGACCTGGCAGATTCTGCTTTTGAGCGGGCGTTCAGGAAGTTGTTGTTGTCGCCGTTGGTCTTTAGGTTGCCATTTCTGTTGACAATGTCGTCCTCCTGATCCTGTAAGAACTCATTGGCCATGCTCGAATCTTCTGGTTCAGGCATGTCTGCTGCCATTGCATAGGGATCCTCTGGGATTCCAACAGGTGAGGCAAGGATGAGCTTGTTGAGGTGTCCAGGGTACTTCAGCGCATATGCTACCGCCATGTAGCCCCCCAGACTATGACCCAGCAGTGTGAACTTGTCGATCTTCTTCATCACCCTCCATTCTTCTAGTGCGTCGATGAACCAGTTTTCAGCTTCTGTGATCTTGCCTGCCTGGTCCTTGGCATGAATTTTGAAAGGCGGCCTGCTGCTTCTTCCCATCCCTAGCATATCCAAGGCGTAAAGTTTCCAGCCCTTTACTCGGCTCAGTCCTTCAAAGTTCTTGTAGAAGAATCCAAGTCCGGCTCCATATCCGTGCAGCATAACCAGATTCTCCTCGACTTCTTCTCCAACACGTTCCACAGAAAACTCATTCAGTGCTCGGTCTCTTCCACTTAATTTGACGAGATTCGAATGCCATGATCTTGGGCCGTATGGATCGGTTATTGAATTTGTTCGGACTGGCGCCGAGTCCCTCGCAGGATCTATGTTGATCGAACTGGTTGACTGGTGCGCGGAAACGGGAGCTGAGCCAGTCTGCGTGTGGGTTGGAGGCTTTTGTAGGTATGGTATAAAAGATAGGACATTGTGTTCAGCCATTGCTGGCGTAACACTTGCCCACCACTGATGGAATCCTGCTTTGTATCCCAGGGGAAAGTAACCTCGTTTGATTTGTTCATTGTTTGCTTTGGCGCGTTGGGAAGCAAGCATAGCTTGCTGACCACGGTCTGATGGCGATTCTGAGCTGGTAGAGGCGGACATTGTGGAGTAGGTTGGACCTTCAGGTCTGGTTCTAGGAGAGGAAATGTGTCTCAGGTGAGGTATCGCAGTGCAGCCTGCAAAGGTGTCGGCAGGAAGCGATCGCAGCAACAGCGACGGCAGACTCGTTGGGGAATACAACTTGAAAGAGAGATGTAGAGAGGCTGGGGCGCCTCTCAAATATCATAGGAAAGGATTGTTGCTTTTTGGGCGGACTTAAGGCAAATGCGCAACTCCGTGTACTTTGATGGAAGACGCAAAGTGATGACGTGAACGCCTGAAGTAATTTGGGAAATCTCTGAGGTGGCTTGACTAAGGAGAAGACTGGGATCCAGCTGGACAGATGTGAAAGCAAATGAAAGGCGAGAAGGTTGTTCCTGCAGATTCGACTTGATTCATGGGGGGCATGGGCAGTTGTCTTCGGATTCGGACTCTGCTGAAATCCATCCGGAGGGTCGGCGCAATTGTTGACCGGGGGCTGGCTGGGCCCTGTCCCCACCGGGTTTGCCGCTTTGCTAAAGCCGACAAGAGAACATCTGGTGCATGTTCTCCTTGTGTTCTTGCTTGTGCTATACCTCTGCTTGTGTCCTAGAGGGAAATTTGCATCTATAGACCATGGATACTGTGAGGATGGCATCGTCTATGTGAAAATTGTACAGCAAAAGCCAGCGAGTTATGAGAACCCCTGCATGTGGTGAGCTTGATAACGAGCCCAAAGCTTTCAGCACCTCGTGCCTCTCAAAGACAACCGCGGCTTACCGACAGCAACAACGCTTTCCGGAAGCATATGTCAACTCGATGATACCCGGTCTCTGACTTCAGTGGTACAGGTACCACTTCTCTTATCCATTCCGCTGAATATTCCTGGGACGATAGCTCTACCCTGCATAAGCTCTCGACGACTACGTTGGGCAAACAGTAATCTGCGACCAGCTATGAAATACTAATAGCAAACAGCTTCGAAGACCCGATCGCGATGTCGAATTTGGATCAACTGGTAAAGGGCGCACCACCGCCTGGAAACCAGTATTCCATACCCTCGACCAGCCCCATTATATCCCCTGAAGCCTCAACCGCGTCTTCCTTACCAGACCCATTGGCATCTCTCCCTTCGTCGCCTCCGCAGATCTACCTTAATCTATTGATACTAGAGGCGTCACTACGTGCGCAATGGCTCCAGCTACGAACTAGACGGCGACAACATACGTTCTTCTTGACATTGCTTGGGTTGTGGAATCTCTATTTTGGATATGCCCTGTTCCTTGCGCCAAGAGAAGATGGCAGTGGTGTCGGGGGTTCTGTATACTGGGTTGTTGAGGTCACGGAGAAGGTTTGCTTCATGGGAGGTATTGTGACAGGAATCCTGATCTGGGGAACCGGACAATGGGAGAGGGGCATACGCTGGCCCCGACGCTGGGTATACACGACAAACAGAGGCTTGAGAGGTTTCAATTGTAAGCTGGTGGTCATTAAGCAATCTTGGTGGAGGGAAGTCCTGTCTACATTATCTTTCCTCTTCTCGTACGGACTGTTTTCAACCACCAGTGGGAGCTCATATCGATATGTGGATCAGTCGCTTTTGGTCGAATCGGAAAAGGCCCAACAGAAGAATGGAGGTCATCACGCACTTCCCAATATACATGAAGATGACGAGACAGCCGGGTATGAGGAGGATCTTTCGCCAGGCGGGGATTATGTCAAACTGCTCTTACTTCCAAAGCCCTTTTCTCCTAATTTCCGGGAGAACTGGGATATATATCGCACCGAGTATTGGGAGAAGGAAAATGAGCGTCGGGCATTACTACGCGTCAAGTTGAAGGAGAGAGATAGAAAAGTTGCCAAGCAGCAAGGTGGGTGGTTGTGGTGGACAGGTTATCGTGGTTGGAAGCATGGCAAAGGACAGGACTTGGAGAAGACTCACCATGCCACTCACAAAATCCATGAGAAAGATGCGAAACGTACTCGAAGCGGGAGCGTTCGTTCCGGATCTCACTCTCGAACCTCATCTCGAAGTACCACTCCCACTCTCGAGTTAGAAGAAGGCCCAGTCGGCGGACATGTGCGCCGAGGGTCCAATGCTTCGGACAGGAGAAGGAAGAAGGCTGCACCTGGCGCAAGAGTCCAGAAACTTACGCCTGCTGGATCGAGGTCTGCAACTCCTGAAGTCCCAAGTCCTTTAGTCAGAGAGAATAGCTTCAATAGTGTTTCTTCTCGTGACAGTGAACGGCCTTCCACTCCTGTGAAAGGAGATAGAGAGAGTTCAAAATCTTTGAGAGCTTCAGCTCAGCCTGGTGGCAGCCCTGCAAGAAAATCCAGTTCTAGCAGAGCGGCAAAGTAGAATTAGCTAGCAATAAATCAATACTGATAAACTTCAAATTCTTTAAGAGGTTTTTGATATGACGGATAAACAATCTGCCGATCCGAGATCCGAATGCAGATGGGATGACTAAAATATACGCTAGTCGAAGGCATTCGCTAGTCGAAGGCTTCGATATTCACAACCGCTTTCACCTTCGATCGCATCCACCTTCCCCTGCAATTGAACGGTATTCTACCCAAAGCATGAACTCCGCGCACCTGCACCGACAACCCTAGACCACCTATCTCATCTCTCCAATTTAAGCTCTCGGAAAGTTCACGATTCAGCGAGAACTCTGTAGACTTGATAAAGACGATCTCAGCCTTGTCTCCAAAACCATCCTGAGGTCTTTGAAGATTGCTCCTACTGTGAATGAGCAGCATGGAATGGGGGAGGCAAAACACCCGTGTTCGCTCTGGTCATCCCGGTATCGCAATCGAACAACCATTGGGCAATAGGAGCCGACCAGAAGCGCATATGATCACTGCATCTCAGTTGCGGGGAGCGACTCCTGTGGGCGGATATTCTTGGCGGGTATGTCCTCTTTGTCTGCGGGAATGTGCACTAGCTGACTTTTTCCTAGCCGCCATCACCACCTCACATCCATGTGCCTCAAGCCCCAGAAGACCAAGCGCTTGTCTTGCCTGCATATAATGGAATGAACTATGATGTCGAAGAGAGAGAGATTCTGAAGATCATCACACGAAATCACAACGTCGTTGTTGGAGTGAAGGATTGGAAGTATGAAATGAGAAGAAGTGCACAGGCTATACAACCGTTTCTCTATCTCGGACCGTCCTCTGCAACCCGAAACCTGGACTTCATGCGGAGGGAGGGTGTTACGATGCTGCTGGTGATCAGAAATACAATGACTGCAGCTGCAAGTTTGTTAAGTGGCGACAAAGTTGCAAGAGAGTTGGGCATCCAAGCGGCTGCTGTGGACGTTGCCGGTAACCAGGAGCTTATTGCCGCCTTTCCAAGAGCTTGCAAAATCATCAACGACCACCTCATCGCCCAATTCCGTCATGGCATAGCTAACGGCACGATGCATGGTGGATCTTCAACTACCCCCGGCAAAGTCTTTGTCTTCTGTGAATCTGGCAACGAACGATCAGCAGCTGTTGTTGCAGCATATCTGATGAACATGTTTGGCCTCAATCTAATAGCAGCTATACAGTATGTCCAATCGCACCGCTTCTGCGTTGCCTTTGATGATGGGTTGAAGAACTTGCTATTGAATTATGAGGAATTACTCAATGCCCAAAGATGTGTTTCTGCAGCAACGACTATACAGATCACGAATATGTCAAACCAAGCGAAACCAAAAAGGCGCAGAGGCGAGGACTCGGACGATGAGATGGAGATGTCCTTCGACAATGCAGATGATGATAGATTCGCTGGTCGCGGTGGGTTTGTTCCTTTCCAAGATAACGGAGCGTCTTGATTCGTCGCAATGATTCAAGAAAGACTTGTACCCAGAGGGCTCTTTGCATTGGGATGGCGATGGTTTGGCGTTGATGGATTACACTTGCATTTAGCTCTCACGGGCTGGCGTTACGAAATACCCATGGGATAAGCGAGGATTTCCTGCTCTGATATATGGGAAGGAAGCATTGCATCGTACGCAGTGAAACAAACAATAGCAGTCATGAGAACTTCTGAAGTTATTCTCCTTTTTGTCTTTGATGCTGATCTGCTTTACTTGCGTGCCAATTGCCGTGTGGCATCGCTTTACCCCTGCCATTCTCTTGCTTGCAATAGCCTACTGTTATTTATTGATTCCGAGTATTGAACATCAATCCTCAATGAACATATCGAATCTAAACATCAAATGGTCTCTAAACTTTGTGTATATGAGCCCTGGTGGCCACGAAGTACCATATCCAAAAGTGTCACAATATCTGGCAGAGTTCAGTGCTTGCAGGTCAGACAGAGCTCTTGCGACTTTCAGCACGATGAAGCATATGACTAAGTAGTCTCTGATCGCTTTCTTGTCTAGTACGATGATCCTGCATTGCAGAGTATAGTTACCTCATTACTTTGGGTCCAATGATATTCTTACTTGAATTACAATGACCTTGTTACTATACTTCTTATCCGAAGAGAATAAACATGCCCCTCCCAAACACAATACACTTCGAACTTCGGGTACAATGATGTTCTGACCTCAAACAAGACGTATTCTTGCTTTAACTTCTTACTTTGAACCCAATCGTCTTTTCACTGAGCACAATGAGTCTCGCCCTTGCCCAAGGAGAATAATCGCCTATCTACGAGTTCAATTTGACAATACACTTTCCACTTCGCGGAAAACAAATATCCCCCTTAAAGCTGCTTGTCCTTCGACTTGGAGTACATTGACCCTCCCATTTTTAGAGCTATATTTTCCAATCTTGAACTCAAAGATCCTCGCATAACTGGCTTGGTTTTCGCGCAGAGGATTCGGCTTCAAGTATTCACTTCGGGAAAGTGTAATAATCCACCGACGTCGAGTACAACCATTCCGACTCCTCCTTCAAGTTCAATGTTCCATCGAGGATGAGTACATTCCGCAGTCTCTTCTTGGGGTTGACTGCCGTTGACGCAATACTCAAGTCTAATCTTCCGGCATACCTTGAACATTCAGACCGCTTCACCCTTTGAGGAGTAAGTTGAGCTTTGCAGTTCACTCTTCGCTCGAACGCCTGAGCCGAGATAGTCGCTGCTAATTATCTGAAAAAGCATACACACCTTACCTGCCCACGAATATTTCATGTACAAAACCTTGACCGCGATCTCTGTCCCTTCCTCAACACTCCATGACTCTGCGCACAACAACGACTACGTAGAATCCAAGATGTACGATCTCCGTCCCAATACCGTGACCCCAGCACGACGGCTCAGTGAGGGTACCGATCATGAGCGCCAGAGGGGTGACATTCTTGGCATCGTGAAGAAGCAGTGCAATGTCCGAGGCAAGTTCGAACAATCGCAACCTGTTGTACCACACGTGGTCGGACAATTGAAGGCCATTGTCCCACAGGCCATCGAACGACCAAACGTTGTTCGAGGTGGGAACGACGTTGCTGCAATCGACCGGAACATTCAGCCAGCTGCCCCTGCATCATCCCAACGACAATGGCTTGCTCTTACCGACACAATGAAGCTCGTCATTGTTCGCCAAACGCTGGAACAATTCAATCAGAATGGAGCAATGACTGTAGAGTACCTTAACTTGAACGAGGACGAGATGGCCGAGGTCAATCGACTGCTCATAGCAGAATTCAGCCGCAACGACCAGTTCGAGGAGGACGCCCACGCTCTTACTCTAGCCATGCTCCACTCTGCTCAGTACTTCACTTCCCACGTGGCACATGACGAGCAAATCGAGGCTGTCTACGCAAAGAACAAGAAGCACCTGGGAGATTCAGCTCCGAGGGGTTACCTGGTCAAGCTGAAGGATGTCGAAGCTGCAAAGGAATTTGTGCGTCGCCGTGCTGCAGATTCTCTAGTCCGTCAAGAAATTTTGAAGGGCATCGAAAAACACAAAGGAAAAGAGTATAATAGGGAGGTTATCAACGCTATTCTAGCGGATATTTGGGAGGATGGCGACGAGGATGGCGAGGACGACGATGAGGACAACCAATAAACAGCTTCAGCGCAAGTCATGGTAGTCAGTTGTTGTGGTGCACTGGGACAACCTGGATGACTTGGAACAATGGCAATTACTCGGGATATTGGCGGTGGGTCAACAGAACGAAGGGGCATCTATGGAGGCGTGAGACGAATGATACCCATGGAGTGAGGTTGTACTGCAGCAAGAATACACCACAATTGGAAGTGAACCTTGGAAGTGAACCGTGCACGTGATCGTCATTTAGACTAACCTAGCTACCTAATCCAGACCTCATCCTTAAACACGCAGCTCTGCCAGCTTCCAACATGTCCAACAAGCGCATAGAACAGAGCGAAATTGAGAAGTACTGGGAGATCTTTGCCTCTTTATCAAATGGTGGGACGCATCTGACCGGAGCACAAGCTGCGCCGGTATTGAAGAACAGCCAGCTACGCGATGATCAGCTCGAGCGTATATGGGACCTTGCGGACGTGGATAACGATGGAAACTTGGATTTTGAAGAATTTTGCGTGGCAATGAGACTTATTTTTGATCTGGTCAATGGAGTATGCATTGCACATGGTGTAAAGAAGCTCGAGGCGCTGCTGACTAGAAACTCAACAGGAATACGCGGATGTCCCACCACAACTGCCAGATTGGCTAGTCCCAGAATCTAAAGCACATTTAGTGCAGGCAAACCGGGCGTTGACCGGACGGCAAGTGCAGTTCGAAAGGATCGAGGACGATGATGATTCCCCTGGGTTAAAGGACGGATTCGATTGGTATATGAGCCCTTCAGACAAGTCCAAATACGAGGAGATCTACAGTGCCAATCGGGACGGAAGGGGAGACATAACCTGTGAGTAGACCGTCGTTTCTAGAATAATTGGTAGTAGCTGATATTATATCGTGCAGTCGAGTCGCTGGATTCCCTTTACTCCTCCCTAGACGTCCCAGACACCGATATCCGATCAGCGTGGAACCTCATCAACCCATCCGCCTCGCCTGCGATCTCAAAAGATGCTACTCTGGCTTTCCTACACATCCTCAACAACCGTCACGAAGGCTACCGCATCCCAAGAACTGTTCCGCCCTCCCTCCGAGCTAGCTTCGAACGCAACCAGATTGACTATCAGATCGACAATCAGCGTACATCATCACCGGCTCAACGATGGGGTTCAACTGGCGGAGAAGAGACGAGCACTGGTCGCAAAGCAAAGTTTGGGGATACATATCTGAGTCGAATGGGCATGGGAGGGAAGTCAAGCTACAAACCCTCTGGGACTGATTTTTCAACCACGAAGACTACGGAAGACTGGGAGGAAGTACGGCTGAAGAAACAGCTGGCTGAGCTCGAGGCTAAGGTTGAGAAGGTCGAGGCTGCGTCAGCAAGCCGATCTGGTGGCCGTCGTGATACAAAGCCAGCACTTGTGAAGAGGGAGCTTGAGCAGCTTCTAGATTACAAGCGGCGGGAGTTGAGGGATTTGGAGTCTGGTGAAGGGAATAGCAAGGTTGGGGCCAGCTTGAAAGGGGTCGCTGATGAGATATCAACTGTCAAGGAGCAAGTGGATGGACTTGAAGCACATTGGAGATCACGTCAGCAGACTCTAGCAGAATTGCAGCAGGAGATCGAAAATGAAAAGTCAAGTAGATAGATCCAGAAATGCAAATTGTTCATACCAAAGCCCAGTGGCACTGCTGATATTCAATGTTATCAACGCTCAAGGATTTGACTATGCAGTGACTCGCAGACTTTGCATCTATTCTCCCAGCTTGATCAGACATGAAAGATTCCTGTGCTTGATTTCTGTCTCTGCGCTACTTCTACGGTCGCTTCTCTTGCCCTTCATCAGTTTTGTTAAGCCAGCCAACGAAGCCAGCACCGAATGTTTCCTTGCGGTACTCAACACGGAGATTCACAGCTACGTGAGCCTGATTCGAAGCATTTTTCCATGCTGATGACTTAGGTCTATTTTTGAGGTCTGAACTGAGCTATTCGACAAAGCAGCAACCACTCCAAAGATTTGCGCCTAATGCTGCCAACTGCCATCAAGGTACCCCAAGCCGAAGCACGTCAGAGTGCCTCCGATCCATCAACGATTATACATGATCCTTTCAGTCAATATCCGCTGTCTGAAAATACCGAACTATTGACTATGCCGTAATCATGTCGTGCTATGCTTTGTTGCTGTGTCCCCTCACCTTAGATGCTCACGTAAGTCACGTGGCACTTCCTGCGCGTGCGCCCTTTATAGAATTAAATAAGGATCTCGTCTCCTGTTGAATCGGATGGCTTCATAGTCCCATCGGTAGCGTCAAATCGCTTACCTCAATAAAGTTGCGTCTCTAATCCATTCGCTTTGAATGGTTAGAACGGCAGACAACCTCTCCAGTGGTCCCTCGAGCGATTACGGCGAAACTGCTGAGAAGACACCAGGACTTACACCTGTATTTCTTGGTAGGGGTGTGGGGCCTAGCAAGAACCGCCCAGTTAAGTTGTAACTCATACCGCGACTTTTTAAGGCTCTGTGAACCACAACCTTATAAGGCTCTGGCTCGGTTGGTACCTTGTGAGAATCCCGGAGAAAGCATAATCATCCCCAAACTTTCAAGAGAGCAGCCTGCCCCTCAACGACACACTCTCGAACCGCGTGGAGGTTATCCACGGCTTGAATAAGTAGTGTCGCTGGTATTACACTGCCTCCAGCAAATGCGAAAGTTCACGAACTCAAAATATTTTTTGTGTCATTTTCCTTTGCCCTCGTCCGCTTTTTTGATGGCTATCCACAATTATCAAAGCGGTGCGCTAGTATTACAAAGCTTTTTTATTCTACACTATGACTTCAATTACTGATGGGTTCCCTTACTCCCTTTGTTTTCGAATATCTTCGTTAAGCGAGAAGGAGGTTGCGAGGACACCATCAACCCAAATATATGCTTATTTTCTTCTCTGAAGCGAGGGCTCCTTCCCAGCCGCAGCTTGTGCTCGTTTCCTCAACAGCCATGGCAACTCTATTCAATTTGAGTCCCAGAACATTACTCCAATCCTGCCGGGCTCGTAAGCTCACTTGGACTCGCGTCACAGGTTGCGAAAACACGAGAACGGGCTCAGAGAGAGCACGCTAGAAGGAGGAAGCATTCTTAGTAGCAACGTACAGAAATTTTTGGATATCATGAAGCATAAGACATAGTTCTATCAGGTCTTCAGCCAAACGCCGTTCCTCTTCCGCCCATGCAATGGTATCGCGTGTTTTTTTTTTCAAACCACTTCCCTGTACAACTGTCTACCCCAAGCTATGTGTTTCACGAATTCATCGTTCTTTTGGCTGATTGAAGATGCCCAAAGGAATAGTCTTTGGCATCCATCAGCTGATCTTCTGGCACGCCACCAGGGAGATCTGCTGTCGATGTCGGGGAAGGAAGACTGACAGGTTTACTTGGTTCCGTCTGCGACCTCGATGGTATTCTTCCCCAGACTCAGTATGACTCTAGGCAAACATGAGCGGAATTTCGTACTCACACTTCAGATCCACGCTGCGGGGTAGTCGCGGATGCTGTATCGAGGCCTGCGTTGACTTCGGCCAGTGTAGGCTCCGAGGCATTTCCGTGTGGCTGTGGAAGGTTGGTAACATCGACATCAATACTTTCTTCTCCGCTGGGACCACTGGGCTTGACTCCTTCTACAGAAATTGAATCAGCGTCATCCGCCCCGTTGCTTTTGATGCTGCTAGCTTTGCTGATATCCGCGCTCATTGGGCTTTCTGTTCTTAATCCAAGGTCGTGCCCCAGACCAGGAGACGTCTCGTTTCCTCCCTTCCAGTCTGCTGGTTGCATGTCCACAACCGGTGAGTTAACTCCTGGCTCGTGTATGACATTTTCTTTCTTTCCTCCTCCTGGCTCTGGGTCATATGCTTTCCAAACGATAGCTAAGCGATCCAGAGCTCGAGTGCCTTTCCTACTAGATCCCTTGATGCCATCCATTTTGTCCCACTCAATTTCGAAGACTCCTGTCTCGTCGGCCTTGCCGCCCTGCTCAGGACCATTGCCTTCGAAGTATGCATTAAACCAGACGTGAGCCACGGCCGTGACCATGGTCCAGCCCATCGAAGCCTTGTTCCTCCGCTCAAAGTCGATGTTGATATCGCTCGTAGGAAGAATGACTCTTGTCGAGGGCTTGAAAATAACGGCACCGCCTCCGGCTTCCGCGCCAGTGTCCACACTCGTCGAGCTTGACCCTCCTGACTCTGAAGGTTGTGCATTATTAAGCTTTCCGCTATCAAGCTGATCCGAGCTCTTGCTCCCCGCGATCCTTCCTTGATTCTGAAAGCCCGCCATATCAGAAATCATATCCGTGAAACCCCCGCCACCCGGGGTGTTGCCCTCAACCACAACTCTCTCCTTCTTCGTGAACACATGAAACAGCTTGATCTTCTTCCCTTCGTCAACGTATCCCTCTACCTGCACCTTAACCCCATCTCTCAAGCCCCAGACGTGAACTTCCATGATCTCGATTTGGCGTTCGACGTACATCTTACCAGCCTTGGTCCAGCGATCAACATAACCCACCCAACGTAATTGACTTGGTATCGAAACGCCCTGTCCAAATCCTGGCCGCATTCTTCGTTCCGTAAAGCGCGCCAGTGCCTCCTCTGGTTGCCACCCACACTCAGAAATCAAATAACTGCAAGCCATGGTCCCACTCCTTCCTTTACCCGCCTTACAATGCACAACCACAACTCTGTCCTTCCCGTCTTTCTTTCCCTCTCCTTCAAGCAACCAATTCCTCATTCCTGCAACAATCAACCCCACAAGCCTGAACGGGGGCGGGTGGTGATCCGGCCAGGGATAATGCCTGATCCTCCCGTAAACCTCACTATCAGGATATCCCGTTCCCTCAGCTCGAAACTCCCATATCTTCCATTCTTCCCCATGCTTATAATCGAGGAATTTGACGAGCTGGTCAAGCGGATTGCGGTATGCGCGTTGTGGGTAGGTGCCGCTCGGGCCAGAGGTTGCGATGATAAACGGAGTGACATAACAGAGGTCGAGCCCCGCTTCTGGGTGGCGAGAACGTGGTCCCGCGACGATTTGGCGAAGGAGGGATGCCATGTTGTTTGTCGTTATCGAGAGAAGAATTCGAATGCGAGCATTTTGGTGTTCTGGTATTAATGACCTTTACAAAAGGTAGCCTTGTAGTCAGAGACGTCATAGTTGACTTAGCGATCGACAGGGCCCTGTTTGCAGGATGCACAGCCACGACTTGCCTTTAGCGAGCCCCTGAGGACATTTTGGGTGGGGCTGACTCTCTTAAATGCTAGCCTAAGCCGAGACTCAAATTCGTTAATCGGCTCGAGAATAATGGTTTATACGCGCGAAATGATGCCGAGAATCTGTCTATGGCATCACGCTGGGTTGGTTTTGTGGAGTAGTTGTCGGAAGATTCCAGGGCAAATGTTTCTAGAAGAGAGGTGATCTTCGGCCACAGGAACAGTAGGCCTTATAGTAGGCATGAATGTTCAAAGGATGAATAAAATCAGCAGCAACTTCTTTTTGTTACAGGTCACTTAGCTATTTTTCATAGGTGCTGTTTGCCCTGAACGATTGCTTTGGAGGACACATCGTTCTTGGCTGGCAGAATACATGTAAGATTACCTAATGGCCACAAGAACTTTCCTTTCACAGTAGTGATTCCTCCTGGGATTGAGAATACTACATTCTCTCAGGAAGATGCTTTAGATGAGTCACAGAATATAATTATATTGGCCACCTATTATGTTTCTGTCATCTGTCCTGCTGCTGTCAACGAATATTCTTGGTCGTTCTATAGAATGCTGCTAACCATTAGGACCACTACGATAGATTTGAGACTATAAGGAAATTCAAATCCTTGTGGTTGTACTATTAACAACGTCATTTGGCCGCCTGCTGTACTAAGCGTCGAGTCACGGATCTTCGTCGCTCCCATCGTTTTTCGGGACCAAGAGGGTAGAAGTACTTGAAAATAGAAAGTACATTTTACAGCCCAGTTCTCACTCTAGCTAATAAGTAGTCTTGGGTGATCTACCAGACTATCATTTCATGGTAGCTTTCTTCCATTCCGGTACTGAAACCAGATTTTCCTACTTCTTGCTCAACTATACAGTCCATAATTCTTAAAACGGTACCGTACCGAAGCACCTTCATCTTCGAAGTTCGTTGACATTTCGGCTTTCAGCACAACTAGCAGCTGCCATTATTGGATCTAGAAAGAGCGATCTGCCCTTATCGCAGATCCCCCTTCCTCTCACTGCCAGAAACTTAAATCCTCTCTCATTTTCTCTCAAGTGCGAACCGACAATAAAGACATAAGGGCGAGGGGCATGGAGTGTGATATGGCCCAGTGGGCTGAGGATTTTGGTCAAGGTTTTAGACCTGCAATATATCAGTCGCGTCACTTAGCCATAGCTTCCTGATTTGTGTTTATTTAAGACTAACATCCTACACAACTTAGGAGAGCAGTTTTACTTCGTAGAGTTTGATAATCTTCATTGACAACAATGCTAAAATGACAGCAGAATTTGAACCTCTTGGCATGAAAAGCCATCTACTGTAGTATTCAAACTGAAGACGACCAATATATGCAATTAGCCATCAATTGATTGTTATCCGCTCCCTCAGGCCTTCCGATTGCTCAGCCGCAGACTGCAGAGATCGTTGTGAAAGCACCAGTGAGAGTTGAATGTGCTAGGGTGTCCTATTGCCGTCTGAATACTCCGTTGCCACTTCCAACTGCAGATAGCCTATCTGGAGAATTCCAATTCCTAGATCTTTTGCCTTCTTGACGATGGTGAAGAATCTATTTTTGAACATAAAGAGAGGTGCAGGAGGTATGGTAGTGCTAAAATGCTATGCTTTACAGGTAGATTGTATCTACATATTAAGCAAAACATCTGCATGCTTGTGAAACTTGAAATGCAATACTTGATACCAAGCACTTAAGAAAAATCTGCAAGAAAAATCCTCTACCACCTTCGATTTGTGATGGATTCTGGATCATTCAGGATACGCCGAGTTGTCCTGTCGCGACTGCTCCAATCACATTCGCAGAAATTGGGAACCAAAGGCGTGATTTTAAACATTATCAATTTCGTTTCAGTCATGGTATAGAACGCCTACGCTATGCATCTAAAAAGGTCCCCTCGTTAATCAATCGACCATCGTCCTCGTAACTCAAGATCTCAAAAGCTCAATCCCATGGTTTCAATGCTAGACTTAACGTACATCGGGAATGGCTCTCCCACGATAGCCGTGCTGTCTGCAAGCTGGAGATGGCCATCACTCCCACTGCCGCTGTAGAAAGCACTTCTCGTTTCGAGAGACACGTCTTGAGTGCCCTTGATATTTTCAACCATAGGCGTCTCAGCAGGCGTCAATTGCTCGCAAAGTCCCAACACTGCTCTGCCGTCGCTCATTTTGGCTCCATGGCCTGAAGCTCCAAAACTTCCGAAGCATGTAACCGCATCCCAATCTTCATCGGCATCATAAATCACAGAGCAATGTTGCTGGCCTGCTCGCTCCATGTCTCCCAACGCTTCCAGAATAATAGAATGCTCCCAAAGTGGCAGAAGCCTGTATCCGAGATTCTCGAGGATACTCCACTGAGTGAAGTTTATTTGCTCACAGGTCCACAATCCCTTGCCCCATTCCTCGGCATACTCTTTCGTGGTCTGCTGTGCATCGTCCAAGAACTTGACTGCCAAGATCAACGCCGAGAGAACAATGAGTTCAGGTAGGACAGAATCAATATGCTGCTCCTCGATCCTCTCGTCAATATCTCCGAAAGAGCAGGGCATGGGTTGCGTGATAAGTGGACAGCCCTTGCGCCACTGCAGTGCGAAGCGAGAATTGAGCGAATCGAGTATACAGACAGCGAGAGCGACGGTCTCGAGGGGTAGATTTGCTCGCGTGATGATGGCATGGACGAGCGGAACAGAAGCTGTTGTTAAGGAGGTGGACGACGGTATCAGGTTCGTCAGATGGATTGCCGGGCCTAAAATGCATGGTATGTGATCAGCCTGAATTCGCATGCTGGGGTCAAAATCCGGGGAATCATATACCGAGGAGGTCAGGGTCTGAAATTTCTCCTGGCGAGAAGAAAGCTTCGGGAGACTGCTGACGCGTGCTGGAGTTCGAGTGTGAGGACAGAGGTGGAGTGGGTAGGCTCGAGAGAGGGACGTAGGTTTTGGAGAAGTAGGACTCGTCGAAGGAGGAGGAGAGGGACGAAGATCGAGATCGGGAGGCCATTGGGGGCGTCATCGCGTTGTTCATGATATTCGTGGTTCTTCGGAGGTTTGATGAGGTAGCCATGTCGGTGGGGGGGGTAGAGGGTCCTTTTCTATTCAAGTCTGCGCCAAGATGGGATGAAGAATTGGTCTTGGCACGAGTAGAGGCGTCTCGAGTATTTTATCAATCCCTCTAAGTGTGCCATGAATCTGCAGACTTCCTTGAACGTGTAGCCGGATCGTGTACGGGTAATTCTGCTTAGGGGTATTAAATGCGAGATCGGTGCGGTTGTTGGGTAAAACTGAGCAAAAGCGAATGTGGGTGGCCAAACGATCGTGATTGTGCCACTGACTCCGTAGACGCAATGGGATGCTTTTATTGTGCCATGCCTTTCTGCCAGAGCAAAGCAGAGCAGAGCACGGTGCGGTGCGGTGCGGTGCCAGGCTATATATCAAACGAAGGTAGTCTTGCGTTGTGGGGCTAGTGCGGTGAGAACGAGGTGGATCTGCATACCTGTGTTTTAGCTTAGTGTCTTGGTAGCTGCCTGCCTGTGAGACATGACTGAGAGAACAAACAAGGCCAAAATTAGCACCATCTGAAGGAGGTATCTGGTTGCTTCTGCTGCTTTGTTTGTGGGCTGCCCCTTCAAGAGACATTAATGGGCCCTCCTCAGTAGTGACAGCTCAACACACCAATCGATAGAAACGCCATTGCAGAAGGAACAATGCGTCGTATTTCGAAGGTACAAGCACTCCGTGGCCAGTGCATCACGCCAAGGCAACTCGCTCTGCCGTTATGGGTGTTCCCATTCGCTATTCCTGCTGCGGTGATGTGAGGCATAATGCTAGTGGATATAAATGAGATGCAAATCGAGATTTATTAGCCAGGAACAAAAAAAGCTCCGGCGGGGAAACCCTGCCCGCACAAGAAAAACACGTGCCTGGGCCTGCATGGCATCCAAGATTTCATTTTTTGTAACAATAAATTGTACATGGGATGACGAGTACACCGTGTTGAAAGCTTAAAGATTTTTTTACTTCTTTGGTCCAGCACGAGGTTATTCTCAAGGCATTGTTCGCCTGACCATTAAGTGGGAAGAGCCCGATGCCCAATGGCCCCCTTTACGCTAACCTCAGCACGGTCCAGCATTAGAACTGTGAAAAGTCGTGATTGCGGATCTAGTGGGGAGACCGTCGTCACTGGGACACGGGCGATATTCTATTAAAAGAAGCAGCGCGGCGTGAGACACTAGGCTCGGACTTTTTTCTTCTCAAATATTCAATTCATTTTGTTAGAGGTTGGCCGGAAACATGGAGTGAGATTCTTTCAATATATTACTGACAGGGGGGAAATGCCAAGCCACGAGTTCGCGGAAGAAGCTTGCAAAGGATCGCCAACCGCCACTTTAAAGTTCCGGCCAAAAAGACAGGCAATTCGGGTACTGCCGATCCATATTCAGCGTTCCCAGCCGTTGAACCTTCTTCCGACACTTCACCAGGTCGTCTTTGGCTACGCCATGGGCCGTCAGGCGGGCTCGGAGTTTCTGCATAGCTTACAAGAACATGCTGAGCGAGTCTCCACACCGCCGAGTCTGTGAGCATATTTGCATCTGACTCTGCAGGCAGCACTGAGTTGTACTGGGAATCGAGATTTTTCATGTGAGATGAAAGTGATCCCCTTCGCCCTTTTTACCTACAATTCCAAGACGGACCTTTCTTCTCCACCTCATCTCCCTCTCAGCACTCTCTCTTCCCTCTCTCTTTTTCTTTTTGCGTTCGTATACAGCCCGCACACATTTTCTTGTTCTTTCTCGTCCCTCCTCGAAGTTTGCTCTAGCAAGGGCAACGACCTTGTCAATATCGTCAGGGGTATATACGAAATTCCATGTACTCATGTAGTCACTACTGACCGGGTCGACACCTTCGACGTTGGGGTTACTTAAAAATGGGAAATAAACGACTGCGATGCCTGCGTCTGGTTCCATTAACTGCCAGTCTTCCTTGACGGCTTTGGAAGGGACATCTTCTGTGCTGGACATCCGCTCTTGAGTAGTTCCAACCCATACGGTGCAATATCCCAGATCTCCAGAATCATCGTCATCCTGACTGTTTGATGCCTGTTTGCCATTTTTCTCGACGTCTTTAAGATGTTCAATTTGATCTGCTTTCGCGTCTTCAAGTTTGGCATCGGCTTCAGCGGCAGTGCTTGCTTGTGCCTCATCAAGCTGACCTGTGGTCTTCTCTATCGTGTCCTTCTCCTTGGGCCACCCGACCCCAACTGGCCAACCTTTGATGCCTCGTTGACGAGCATATCCATCTGCCACGGAGAGCCAGTTTTCAGTCTTGATGTCTGCACTAGCATCAAATGCTATGAGAATATCGACATCTCTGCCAGGTCGAAGGAGAGGATAGATAGGAAGATTATTTGACATTCCGGCATCCATTAGCTGAAGGTGCGTATTTCTGTAAATGCTTTCCGGTGTCGTCTTCGGCAATCGGTCCTCCATTTTGTACGCGAAATTAGGAATGGATGCTGGCAGAATTGGATGAACTTTACTCAAGTCCTCGTTTCGCCCTTCTATCATGTCGTCAATGCCTCCAAACCCTACTAGGCCTTTTACTAAAGGCCGAACCTCTTTGTAGTAGTGGGACAATGTTGCACAGAAGGCAGATCCGAATATGCCAAGCATCAATGGGAGTCGAAGTTCAGGCACACGGAATCCGTCCTCGTCTTGCGCAATATCCTTTCCGTTCTCAAACTTCCGACCTATGGCCCAAGTAGGTATTCCAGCTCCGAACTCCTCGCAGAACATCTCATATGGTGAAATCTCGAACCATTGAAACCAAGCCTCCTTTTTGGCCTTTTCTTTCGTCTCCTGTGAGGGGGAGTCTGTAGCTTTCTCAAGCTCTGATGCTTCTTCGATAATAGGTATTTCGTGACGTACTGCAGTATAGATCGGCATAGGATGTTCGCCATTCTTAAGGTAATCTTGCTGATTTGATATCTTGAGATCTCTGTCATCCACGCCAACTTCTCCTTTGGGAACAAGGAGCCTTGCAGCAAGTAGCAGACCATAAACATCCACAAGTCCAAAATCAGCCGCGGGGTCACCTTTCAATTTTTCAACAAAGCCACTTAACAGAAACTTGTTCGTAGGAGCAGAGTTGAGAGCTGCCAGAGCTACTGGTGGATAAGCAATGTGGATGCCAATCCGAGCCTTCAAGTGATCGACAATTTTGTCAAGGCGTCGTCCACTAATTGATGAATGGTACAGCGCCTGTAGCCAACAGCTCCCAGAGACCCCAGCAGTGTAAGTAACACAGTCGAACAGTCCATCTTCACTCGAAGCAAGCAAGGAGCCTGTACCTGCCACCAAAGCCCTCAAGCCGCCTCCGGATCCA
This sequence comes from Stipitochalara longipes BDJ, assembly GCA_009732865.1. Lineage (NCBI taxonomy): Eukaryota > Fungi > Ascomycota > Leotiomycetes > Helotiales > Hamatocanthoscyphaceae > Stipitochalara > Stipitochalara longipes. The sequence goes on along the minus strand of ML769347.1, from coordinate 644,892 downwards.
ACCATCGCGATACATGGCACATCATCAGGGTGGACTTCTTCCACAGGAAGACCAAGATATTTTGCTAGGGCAGTAGTTGTGGCCTTCTTCCGCTTCAGAAGGAACTCTTTCTCTTCTTTGCATAGCTCCGAAGAGACTCTAACAGACGCAGTGTATTCGATTTCTGGGTTGATATATGGATCGTGTGCTTCTTGCCAAATTTCATCCGCCAACGACCCCGGTGCCATGGAAAGCTCCCTCTGCAATTTGGAGATGTAGTCTGGCAGAACTTTTGCCCACTCCGGCATGATAAAGTCTGTGATCTTATCGGCCACTAAACCCCATTCGAGATCTGCGACAGAAGAGAATAGAGCAAACTTTGTGCTGAAATTTCCCCAAGCCGAATCATCCTTAGGGGCTTGTAAATCCTCATGAAACGGGAGGGCTTCGAGGCGCTCTGCATTCTCAACAGCAATCTCGTTCTTCTTTTCTTGTACAACTTGGTACCTTTGTCGTTCGGCCCGTATTTCGCTGCGCAGACGGGTCGGAGGAAGTGGTTGCACATAGTCGTTCTGGTAGAGAATGTAGGTCAAGGAGCCCGCGACGACGACTGAGGTCACTCCAATCAATGTGCCACGGGAGAGCGACATCTTAGATTTCTTCTTTCCCGAATTCGATTTACGGAAGAGGGACCGAGATTGCTGCTGCCATGGCTGTCTTCTTATCGTACGATAGAGCAGTTGTTGAACCTTGACAGCCAGCTGCGGATAGGCAGGCCGAGAAGGACCTCGAAGCATTGAGAGAAACATGGTGGCTAGCGAGGGTCAACAGCCCTTTTAAAAGGGTAGAGCAGCATGGATTAAAAGAGCGACATGGTTTTGGGGCAAGGGAATGTCCTCCGGGGCGGTGGAAAACAAGGCACAAGATATGGAAATGTGGAAATCGCATGTGCTTTTTGGTGGGAGGTGTGGCGTGTGTGGCTGGTGAGCTGTTCATCTGAAGATCCCCACCAAATCATGGGTATGAGCACGTGTGAAGACATAAGGAAGATCAAGACGTATTTGGGGTCTCTTGCATGTTCTAATACACTACAATCTGTAATTTCCTATCATCTAGGGCGACATGTCAACAGTGACAGGTGTCTAACAGTTGGCAGGGCCTTGCTATGCCAGCTTCACGAGCTGGGAACAATTCCATCTAGAGTAAAGACGTTTCGCCACCCAGTCTAGATGCTCAAAGGGAGGGTGGCCAGAATAAATCTCCGACTGACAACAAATTATGGTGGCCGTTGCCGGGGCTGATTGGCCTCTGGAAAAAGCAGGTTCTATGGACGTTTGGCGTAGAGATGAAGTTTTACCGCGCGCCCAACGGCAAGACCAGTACCTGACGTGGTGAATCAAAGGATGCACTTGCTCTTTGGCACCAAAGTGCCGAAAAAAGTCCACAGGCCGATTCACTCCCTCCCAAAACCCGATTTTCCTACACTCTTTCACATTCCAAGTGTCTCCGTTGCAAAGCGTGCATGTCGGAGCTTCCCTTATGCTTGACCGTTTTCTGCCAGCTTCGCCGCCTTTTCCAAGAACTGCAAAGCGCCTAGCGGCCGCATTGTCGAAGCATCATGTTTCCGCTTGGACGCAAGGCCTGGTCTCTCCAGATCCAGGAGTCAATGATGCCCTTGCCTCCGGGTTCACGACAAGCAGCGGACGAAGAGGCACGGGCGGAGGTGGAGGTGCTGAACTCAAGGCTAGAGAAGACACGCATCTTGAATACGAAGCTCGCAGCGTCGCTGGCCAGGCTAGAGGCAAGTGGGAAGAGTGTTCAGGAGGCCATTGGCCCGTTGTATGGAAACACACAGAGGCTTCAGGTTCTTGGGACGAGTATGTGTTTGAAGCTTGGTCTCTACTGGAGCTTTGCTTGCTAACTTTTCGCAGACATTGATGGCATACTTTCAGCAATTGAGAGGATTAGACAACCTTCGGACATCAAGAGCAATGAGGAAGACATTATTCGGAAAGGGTTAGTATTTTTCAGCATTGAATTGTTCGGAACACTGATGGATTTTTAGCCCCGAAAAGGCCGGCCTGGCTGCTTTCCTCAGCTCCGTGAAGCGTGTGAACAAGGCCCTCACCGAACTCAGGCAAACGAACCTTCGATCGAACCAACAAGCAGTGGCAGATCTGGAGAGGCTGCTTAAGAACGGAAACACGCAGTTAGAAGCGCATTTCCAAAAGATTCTGCAAGAAGACTCGAGGCCGATCGAACCACTGCATTTCATTACCAAGGACAAACCGTTTCCGATGCTCTCACAAGACAAGACAACTCGACTAGGTTTGATCAACTCATACATTATCTCAGTTTACAGGCAGTCTGGAGCCCCTGGAGCAGAATCCCCAATGCTGCAGGTCTATGCGGGCGTTCGAGGACCATATCTGACTGCAACCCTGCAAAATCTGGCTGCTGCCTCCGTTAACACCGCAAAGAAGAAGACGCCCGACGCACTGTATCGCCAAGGAGCAAACGGTATGGGTGCATATGCAAAGGGTATGGAGGGGGCATTCCTCGCCGAGTACGACAATATCTGCGCTCTCTTTTCTAGGGACGAATGGGGAAAGGGTTTCAATCTGACATGTCAAGGAGCTATTTCGGAACTGGCAAGGACGCTGCGCGAATTGAATTCGCACATCAAGGCTAACCTGACCACTGATTGCTATCTTGCCTATGAGATCATCGAAATCATGTCAAGCCTCAGCTCTAGTTTGGAGGGCAGGACTGGGGAGCTGAAGCCATCATTTGCGGCAGCGTTAAAGCCTGTCCGTGAAACTGGAAAGTCGTCTTTGGCTGAGCTGCTGGAAGACACACGCCGTCGGATCAATACCTTGGCAGTGCTTCCTGCCGATGCTGCTGCCGTGCCGATTACTACCGAGACGATGACCCGCCTTCAGACTATGGTCGATTTTCTCCGTCCCATTTCAAGTATAATGATTTCTTTAGGAGATGGTGGCTGGAAGGTATCTGCTGCCTCTAACGGCTCTTCTGACCAAATACCCAGTCTAAACTCTTTTGATGTCGGAGCCGATGGGAAACAGATATTTGCAAATTACAGCATAGACACGATCGATACCCTTCTTGCAGCACTCGAGCAAAAAGGCAAGGTTCTTTTGAAAGGGAAGCAGGCTCTGGGCGTCTTTCTTGCGAACAATGCGACAATTGTCGACCGCATGATCCGGAACTCAGATTTGCAGCCTCTACTTTCTTCGCGAATGGCTGACATCGACAAATGGCGCAAGAATGCGGCGCAGCTGTACAATGTGGCATTGCGTGAACCGTCTCTCCATCTCTTGGATGTTCAGTACACCAATCGTGGATCCCAAAGACCGCCTTCTGGCTCAGCAGCGGCAGTCGACTCGGCAGCCATCATCAAGGGCCTTAGTAGTAAGGACAAAGATGCGATCAAGGAGAAATTCCGGCTTTTCAATACGACTTTCGACGATTTCGTAGCGAAACATAAGAGTCTCAATATGGAAAAAGAAGTCCGGGAGATGTTGGGTCGTCAGGTGCAACAAACCATCGAACCATTATATTGCCGTTTCTGGGATCGATACCACGAGGTGGACAAAGGGAAGGGGAAGTATGTAAAGTACGACAAGGGGAGCATATCGGCCGTATTTCTGGGTCTATCATAACGGAGCGGACTTGCAGAAAGAGGCTTGGGTTTTCGGGCATGATACCAGGATTGGCGTTCTGGTTTAATGATATGTGGTTCGTCAAGCAACTGCCTGGGAGTAAGATAAGAATGTGTAAGAATACATAATAGCACTATGTGCTACCCCGCTTCAGCCAGCCCGTCCCGTCCCAATAACTCCCAAAATGCCTTCCTGCAGTATCCCATGCATCCCATAACCCTACAAAATTCCAAAAACTCCGGTCCAACAGGAAAACCGGCCCTGAAACATGACTCGCTCGCTCGTGGGTATCCAATTGAAGGGACAGTGAGTTTAAGATCGGAGGATTATTCAAAGACACTGGAAAATCGGTTAGTTGGTATTTCTTGACTTGGATTTCTTGAACGAGCTGCAGCTCCGGAAATATTCAGCAAGGGAGATCATAAGGAGATATGCATACGTCTGTGGTATCACACCAACCGCAATAATCGTGATGGCCATTTTCCTCGTATTTACAGCAGTAACCGCAGCAGTGATTGACGAGGGGAGAAGGAGTGACAACGACCATTTTGAATATTTTTGGAGAATGAGTATAATTGGTGGTGGAGGACGAGAGTTGGTAGACGATAGTAAAGTATGTAGAGTTTGAGGGTAGTGCAGGCTGAAAAATTGGTTGCTGGAGACTGGTTGTTGTCAGTTGGCGAGCACCTGGAAAGGGGGAGTAACCAACAATTATATATTGTGAAGAGCCAAGAGTCGGGCCCAAACAGCTGTTCAACCCCACTTTCTTATTTATTTCTAGAAACTAAGATGCAATCTATCTGTCACTGTCCGGGCGTCCATAAGTCTGACGATATGGTTATTAGACATACATGCACGGTGCACAGCCTGGACGAAGCATGCAGCAGGCTGTGTATTCTTAGACAGAGCTCGGTGAAGCGAGGAAAGTGAGGCTGTCGTCTGTCTCAAGGACCGCGATAATTGATTGACGGGATCTGAAATGACAGGCACCCCCCACCAGCCCCACGCGGAGCCGAGTCCTGCTTATGGAGAGGAAAGCATTTCCCAAAAATGATTTCTGTGCTGAGCTGAGACCAGAAACCGATACGTCAGATGCTATCCTGTGCTAAGGAGAATGCGGAGAGGGTAATGGCGGGCTCGCCAAACGGTTCCAAGGCTGAGGGGCCCTGATATGATATCCTCATGCATAGTTGCTCGTAAGGCGTTGGTTTCTATTCCTTGCTGACATGCATTGGAGAAAATAGACGCGCGTGACTGATGCCCGCTGCAGATCTGCAACCGCTCATTGGGATCCTTCCCCTCGACTTCCCCTCTTTCGTGTCCCTTTTCTCTTTCTATGGAATATGAGGACATTGGGAGTGTTTCAGCGTTTGTCTGTCTATGGCTGCAGCCTACAGCAGAGATTATGCGGCTGTGCCTCGAAATTCCGAGACCACAGGAAAGGGTCTCAGAAGATGGAGCTGCACGCAGCATCGTGAAAGACCGGGATGCATCAGGCTTCACCAGGCCTCACCAGGCTTCACCAGCGCTTCGGGGGCTGCCGCCGTTCCAAATGGGGCGAGGGGGGAGGCGTTTGCATGAGCCCTCATGGGTCTTCGGCGAGGGGAGAGTAGTAGCAGAGCCGATTGTGGATTCCGGAAGGGTCGGATCGACACGTCTTACAATCTGATGGTCGACCAAGCCTCGAAGTCGAAAGTCACGAGCTGGAGAGCGGGTGTTTCGACCAGTCGGGACAGACCGAGATTCAAGGGCATCGGAAGCAAATCTGGTCCGATTGCAAAAAGCAAGCTTGCGTCGGGATGACGTTCTCGTCTCCTCTGTCTCCTCGTCTTTGTTCCAGAAGGGAGATCGCCGCAGCCACGTGCTGGTCGTTGTGCTGGAATTTCCCCAGTGTCCTTGATCCTGGACTCTGAGCTGCTTTGTGGAACTTGGGGCGTCACCCGCATGCGTGGCCGCTATTCCTTGGGTCGATTGCTGACGAAAGCGGTCCGCAGGCTCGGGTCTGGGGAGGTTTCACTGTTACACAAACGGTGCTTCTATTTATCTGTCAAGTTAAAAGTGATTCCGCCCGCTGCTTCATTCTGCTCGTGTTCGTTGGCTGGTTTGGAGTAGTAATGGACCCCGCTCTAAACTTCTAAGCCATGTTTATATTTTGGGCTGCTGAGCAAGAACTACTACTGCGCTCTCTTTAGAGCTGGAGCCAATAATCGGTGGCGACATCCTTCCCTCAGGGGTCGTGAAAGTGGAAGCTGCATCCCCAAGTCCAAGATTGGTCACCCAAGGGCTCTTTTCTGTCTGTCATATTTCTGTGGTCTGACAGCGACAGGAATTCTCCAGGAGGTATCGCCATCGTATATATTTTCCCACCCTAATCAGATTCAGCAGTGACTGGCGAGGATAAAATAGGGTAAGATCAAATCTATGGTGGATTTGGTCAGAAGACCGTGGCCAGAGTCTTAACTGGTCGCTTAAATCTTGCAATAAGTCTTCTACCAAATCTGAAGCATTTCCAAATGATGAATAGTCTCCATAAGTTCCCACTACTGCCATGCCCCCTAGAGAAGTGAGACACCAGGTTAATTGTAGGTGGCAGGAATCTACCGTGTTTCTTCTCATCTGCATTCTGGCGAACTATCTGGTGTTTCCCTTCCCCACTCTTATTCATTCCAGAATGCCTGCCCCAGAAGACGTTCAATTTGAAACAGCTTCGCTGAAAGTGATAAGTGGAGAAGGTACAATTGAGGGGTTTGCCGAGAACGAAAAATCTAGAGATGATTCAAAACACTGTACGGACATGTGGAGCAGTAAATTTATCTGCAACCAGCTATTCCGTGAAGGCAGCTCTAGTTGCTTCAGCAGCACAGATACGATGTATCGAGAATTGTGTACCGGAACGCCGAAATGCGGGGCATCTAAATTCGGAAAATGGCTCCAGCATCTCCTTTAGAGCTTCTCCACAGCATTGCCTCTCCCCTTTTTGTGGCTATAAGGCTGAGGCTGAAAGGCGGCAAACGTGATGCGTGGTCGAAACTTGTGAATCATCATCAGGCATTTGACTATATGACTGCATAGAATGCCAAACTAGCGAGTAACATAAAAAGAGTTGCTTGAAGCTCATTTGACTTCTCTTCTATGCCTGACAATGCTTCGAGTTATCCGTGGTTCCTCTTGGCTGATGAACAGCTGATTAGAACTTGATTGGGAGCCTAAGATCACTAGATCTCAATGCATCCACCAAACGTTATTTCGAAGGAGAAAGAGTGTATGTGAATACGGATATGACACCGGGGCTACTTTCTTACCTCAAGGCTGCTCTCTTAATAGAACAATTTGATCAGTAGTGCGTTCCTTGGAGGTGTATAGATCGTACCAATCTCTGATCCCTCTGTTACAGTGAAAATGTCAGCTCAACGAGGATGAGGAGTCTGCGCCTGGCACAACATCTTTTTAACAATGCTTAACATCATTTTATTTCTACCTGTAATCACGAAGTTTTACATTAAACAACAAAGAGAAAGAAACTTTACTTGAAGATTCAAAATCCCCAGCGAACATCCCACGAGATCCATGAGTGGAGCTTAACGAACTTCCTGATTGGTCAAATATTGCATCAGCCACTTATGCTGTGCAAGACGAGGCCAACAATTGCTTTTGCTATGGTACATGAAACGGTGCTCGCAATCTATCATCCGAACTTAGAGGCTTCTGAGCCACCAGTGGGAAAACTCGAAATGGCGAACGATGAAATGGCATTGAGCATAAGGGGCCGCAGCAATCTGATACCAAGCACCAAGGACCGTTACGAGCCACCTAGCTTAAATCTTGGTATAAATAGGATATATATTATGTATCACCTGCAGCTTCGAGACTTCAAAGTACAGATGGGGTACTTCCTGTATGGGCCGTTGAAGCATTTACGGCACAATCGTTGACGTCTCATCTCCAAGCGACGAACTAGCCCCGCCAACAACCCCCGCCATTTTCACTCCGCCACAATACATCCAAGTGATAACTTGACCACAAGCTCAATATCCAATTCAAACCTTCCAGATCCCATTGTACGTACGAGATCCCCTCCTTACTACATTTCGCAGACGATTGCTCACTTCTACTCGAGGATTCCCAGTTTCTCAACGAGAACCCAACAAAATCCGTGATAATGTCCGCATTCGACACCGCCGTCGCAGACTCGAAGAAGTTGACTTCCAAGCCCTCGAACGACGAGCTGCTGAAGCTTTACGGTATGCATACTAGTCTGTGGACTGTAGTAGGCGTTTTTGACAGGTGTAGGATTGTTCAAGGTTGCAACTGGCGAGGATATTACCAAGGCTGAGAACCCGGGAACTTTTGATCTCAAGGTACGCTGGAACTGGTATCCGTGGAGCTTTGGGTGGGCACTTTGAGATAGGATATATGCTGATGCAAGTTGTGTAATAGGGTAAGGCGAAGAAGAGAGCGTGGCAGGCGGTCGTTGATGAGGGGCTCACATCCGATGAGGCAAAGGAGAAATATGTCACGCTGGTGGAGGGATTGAAGGCGAAGTATGGATACGATGCTACTAAGGAGCCAGAGGCTGTTGGCGGTGGTTCTTAGGCGGTGAAATATGGATATTTGGACACATGCACGTGGGGGAAACACCTGAGTTTTGATGATGCTACACGGAGGCTTTGCGCTGGTTTATAGCATAACTCAATAGATACTTTGCATATGCTCTGACGTCTATTTTCTATTTAGACATGAATAATGTTTTGGGTATCTCGCGGCCAATAGCGGCGAAGTAAAAGCTCAACCAGCCAGGCAAAAGAGCAAGTGCTTGACGAAATTATCTCCTCATCGCTCCAGCCTGTAAGCCATTCCTTTCCAGTCAAGTTGTTGGTAAGATTTCGTTGCGCACCACGGCTCATCATCTTTTGTGTAAGGAACAAGTGGTAGGTCATAAGGCATCCGCGCTCCGATCACTAACTCGCCAGCCTCCCTTCCTGCAATTGGCGGTGTATCGGTCTTGAAGGTAGGAATCATAGTAGCCTTCTCGCCGAACAGCTCAGGCCATATAAGAACTCCTAGCTCATAGCTACTTACTCGACTCTCTCCGGCAGGATTCTGAGCTTCGCCCCATGCTTGTTTCGAAAGGTTTGCCGAAGTAAGCAACATCCAATCTATTGTAGAATGTGTTTTGTCCGAGAATCTGATGTAAGTTTTGATGTGCGGAGCGGCCCGTTTCCTCCCTGAGTCTTTCATCGTTGCAGAAGAAGCTATGGGTTGTTGTAAGCTGAATACATCCTATCTTTTGAGTGGAAGGATATCAGACCTGAAGTATGCTGTGCCCCATCCCCTGCCCAGTGATAAAGCATTGGCTTCAAGTATTGAAGCTGCTTAGCCTGTGCTACCGTTTGAATTTTAGTGTCTGGCTAAGTCAGCAATTCTATGCTGACTGGATTGGATAGTGAGAAAGGACAGAGTGCTAAAGACAGAGATTATCAGCACTTTCAAGCTTGAAAATAACATACGTATTGCGCTTCCAGACGCATAGCCGTTCAGACTTCGTCTAATTTCATCTGCAGTAGGGAATATAACGTGGAACTTCGGCTTTGATTTCAGGTTCTTTGAGGTTTTTAAGACTTCAAATAGAGTTTTGTCCAGCCATTTGTCGTTCTGACCCAACGTTGCAATGGAAGATATCTGAACTACAATATCTGGTTCGGGACCAGACACTGGCACAGATTTCAGAACATTCTTCAAGCCAGCCCAGCCCCATGAAGTTTGCGAGTCGGATTCCATATCCTGTCTTCCAGGCACACTACCAACGAGAGCGGCTCTAATCTCCGAAAAGTCGTACTTCATGAGTTGTTCAATCAGAGGTTTGCAGATTGTTCTCTTCGAATCATATGCTCGAAGGTAGTTGAGAAAGTCGAGCTTGAATTTGGCCCCATTCCCCATTTTCTCATGCTGTATTGGAGGGGTGCTGCTGTTGCTCAGAGGCAATAATGGGGACTTCCACACAGCTTGTGCCATATTTTCCCAGTCAAAAGGGATCATGTTTGCAGTGTGAATGATGACTTGAGCCATAGCATCATGTCGAATGAGAATCAACATCTGAATATTTGATTAGATATGCCCCCCCCCTTTTCTTTCCTTTGTTGAAGGAAGGCTTACCTTCGTATGATGAGTTCCAAACATCTCTGGCATGTATGCTGTATGAAGAGTGATGTTTGAATACTTCTTTGCCTGCTCCTGCACTGCTTGTTAGAGACCTTTGGACAATGCATGATTCCGGTGATCACAGCTCTAGTAACCATTCAAATGAGGTATGAGGAAGAGAAACTACTCACCACCAAGTTCAAGCGGCCTGCATCCTCATGCTTCCAAAATCCGTGGATCACGTGCACTTTAACCAGATCTCGAACATCTTCATCGAATGCATCCATGAGAAAGTCCAGGTTGTGCAAATAGTTGAATTCCCAGCATTCCGAGATGAGAGGGTCTCCGAGAATATCTTTCAGGGAGATAGTGTCCACGTTTGAGGCTGGAGGAAGATCGGCGATCTGCGTGAGTTGGAAGGGCGATTTCATGACTTTAGGAGAATCATCTAGAATTAGGTTTTTTCGACGAAGCGGAGGCGGCGATACGGAAGAATCTGGGGAATATAATGTCAATTCGTATCTATTTTGGTTGCCGTCACGTTGCTCACCTAGTCTATGCCTCTTGCGAGAGGGGTCGGACGCGTCTGCCATCTCCATGTAAGGATTGGAGCACTCGATACGCTTTGAGCGACGTTCCTTCTTGTTCTTCATCAACAGGTTGGATTCGGGAAATGGTCGTGGCTATCATGAACTTCGTTGTTCGAGGTTGAGGTACTGAAGAAAGATCACGTGTAACTGTATCCCTTTTTAGAAGGCGTGGCTTAGGTAAGGTTAAGCGACCCGTCCGCGTCTGGAAAGGTGTCAGGGACGTGATAACGAAAAGAGCCGTCAACCTTCCACTCGTTCTAAGGAGCATTGAAACGACGACGACCGCAGGCCTCGACCTTTGTACAATATTGCGCAGCTCTCCTCTTCTACGCGCTCTGCGATTGATACTCAAATCTCGTTCAACGGCGGTCTGGCCGCTCCGCTCCCAGCCTAGCCTCAGGAGAAGGAGGCAATCTCACCAAAATGCGTCTCCTTCCGATTTCATTACTCTACGCTCTTTTCGCAACTGCAGCATTTTCAGAATCCATCGAAAAAAGGACAGGAGACACTGAGGTACCGATTGCAGAAGATGTCAATGATGGGCCGCTCCCAACAACTTTTAATGGAGTCAAGGTGCCTGTGCTGCCAGAAATAGATGGAGAGAAATTCAATGGCACTATCAAAGAAGGTTATTGGTTTGTGAAGCATTACTCGTGAGTTCATACTTTACAGAAGACGACGTCGTATTCATGGTCAGATGCTAACCTCACTTATCCAGACCATACTGTGGCCACTGTATAGCCTTTGCACCAACATGGCAGACCTTGTACGAATACTACTACACTTCGAAGCCGGTTCCTGCCGGTTCTACAGCAGACAGTGCTTCTACATCGATGAACACCTTTACCGCGTATTACAATTTCCATTTTGGTTCCTTGGACTGCACTGCATTTGGATCAGCGTGCACGGCGCATGGCGTGGGAGCTTTCCCAACTCTCATACTCTATAATGATGGCGAGGAAGTCAAGAGATTTGAGGGAAGCAAGAACATGAAGGACCTGAGCGCCTTTGTGGAGGATGTGCTGGAGACCATTCGGCCAGGATCCCGGCCCATTGGAGGTCCCAATCTACCCAAAGCCAAAGACAAGACTAGCCCAGACTATCAAGGCCCTGAGCCTGCTGAAGCTGCGTCGAGTGTGGAGCAACCAAAGGAGAACAAGCTGAGTCCGGAGGTGAGCAAGGACGCGAAGGCACCGGCGAAGACGAAATCACCCTTGAAAGCCACTCCAGTCAAGAAGAAGAAGCCAGTCAAGCCCACGAAGGCACCTTCAACCCCCAATCCTTTGGGAGCTTCGCTCTCGTTTACAGCAGAAAGCTTTCAGAACTTGGTCACAATGTCACAAGAGCCGTGGTTTATCAAATTCTACGCGCCATGGTGTGCACATTGCCAGGCCATGGCACCAAACTGGGTTCAGCTTGCCAAGGAAATGAAAGGAAGGTTGAATATTGGGGAGGTTAATTGTGATGTGGAATCAAGATTGTGCAAGGATGTCCGCCTGCGAGGTTATCCTACTATCCTGTTCTTCCGAGGTGGTGAGCGTGTCGAATACGATGGCCTACGAGGCTTGGGTGATTTCGTCACATATGCCAACAAGGCTATCGAAATTGGTGACGGGGTCAAAGACGTTGACGCTTCAGAATTCAAGGAGATGGAGGAGAAGGAAGAAGTCATCTTCGTATATTTCTATGACCACGCCACGACGAGCGAAGACTTTGCTGCATTGGAACGGCTCCCTTTGAGTTTGATTGGCCACGCCAAGCTGGTAAAGACTAACAGCGCCAATCTTGCAGAGAGATTCAAGATCACGACTTGGCCTAGACTCTTGGTCTCTCGAGATGGACGCCCAACATATTACACTGCACTGGCTCCCCAGGATATGCGAGACTTCCGAAAAGTTCTTAACTGGATGCAGTCAGTATGGTTGCCAATTGTTCCTGAGCTTACCGCTTCGAATTCGAGGGAGATCATGGACGGCAAATTAGTTGTACTCGGGATACTTACCCGTGAACGGCCGGACGAGTTCATGATCGGCAAGAAGGAGATCAAAAGCGCTGCACTGGAATGGATGGACAAGCAAACAACTGCTTTTCAAAGGGAACGCCAAGAATTGAGAGATGCAAAGCAACTGAGAATCGAAGAAGCAGAGGATCGTAATGATCAGCGAGCACTGAGGGCGGCGAAGAGTATCCGGATCAATATGGACAAATCGGAACAGAAAGAGGTTGGATTTGCCTGGGTAGACGGTGTTTTCTGGGAGAGGTGGATTCGAACTACATATGGCATTGAGGTTGCCAAGGATGGCGAGAAAGTCATCATTAATGACGAAGACGTAAGTTCTTTCATGTTGCTTGTAGAGGGCCTATGCTAATTTTCCCCCACAGAACCGAAGGTATTGGGATAAAACCGATACCGGCAATTCAATCTTGGCATCACGAACATCAATCCTCGAGACACTGCCTAGAGTCGTCAGCTCACCACCCAAAATCAAGCCCAAATCTACCATTTCAAACTTCGAGAAATTCTTCTTCGATATCAGAGGAGTGATTTCTGGACATCCGATCCTGTCGATAGGATTTATTGCCGGCATGGTAGTGAGCGCATTTATGTGGGGTCGAAAACGGATGCGGAGAAGTAGAGGCGGCTACTTCAGACTCGACGAGAAGGATGGGCTATTAGGGGGCAACATTAACGGCAAGGTAGATTAATAGGGTTCCTCTGTATTATAAAGAAATGCTTGGGCTGGGATTTTCTTGGGTTCTGGTGTTCATTGTACCTCTTTTGAAGCATAGTTCTGCGTTGAATGTTCTCTTTACCACTTTTGTCTATGAGGAATCTGACAAATATCTTCCTGTGACACTTGTACTCCATAAACCTCTATCTGTCTCATAGTAAGTAGTAAAGCAGTAGTCTACTTTGACTATTTTTTCTCCCACCGCTGCAAGATCCCAATTACTCCCGCACTCCCAACCACAACGCACCACTGCCCATCATTACTCCACGCAACCTGGCGGCCCATGAACCCCAACCCTTTCACCGTCTCCATCTGATGCGCCTCTAGCTCTTTCAACGGATCTCCCATCTCGTACTTCTTCTCCCACTGCGTACGGCTCTTCGCCCAATCTATCTGCCCCTTCCCAGCATCAGAGCCCTTGTCCGTTGCATTATCGGAGCCGGTATGATGACTTGACGAGGATTCCGTGGGGCTTGCTTCACGGTGCAGACGGGCTACTGCGCCACCGCGGTTGCGGCGTTGAAAGGGTAGCAGGAAGGGGTGGTTCCGGGGATTAGAGGATGAGGGGAGGCGGAGGTCGAGAGCCCCTGAACCAGAGCTCTTATCGATTTTTGGATTAGTGGTCCCTCCAGGGAAGTAGTCGATGACATCGTGGTATTTTTCCAAGCGTGCGAGGTCCCAGAAGAAAACTTTGGAGACGCCGTTGCAGAAAGCGAGGACTGGGTTTGAGGTCTTCGAGCCTTCAAAGATGGAGAAGCGCATGAAGATGATTTCGCTTTCCGGGATGGAGAATTGGAGGTGTCGGGTGTACAAGGCGGTTGACGAGGGGGGGGAGAAGGCCGATCTGGTGTCTCGGTTGGGATCGTGGGTTGTGGGAGCGGATGTTGGCGATGGTGGGGGGTCGGTGGGTGCGAAGCCATTGATGGACCAAAGGACTATGCAGTGCTCTCGAGCTGCTTTCGAGAATATTAGGTCGCCATACCAGGCAACGCTGAACTCAATTAGAGACCGAAGGAAGAATAGAAAAGCAAGGTTACAGACCAGTCGACAATGTCGGCATGTATCTCAGATGTGGAGAAGTGAGGGTAGTATATTCTTGTTGGCTTGTTGGTGCCCGTGTTGTTATCAGGGAACTCGGGTAAAACCCACTGGTCACATAAGCAGTTGTTTCTTGGCAGTAGAGCAGAGGCGTACGAGGTTTATTAGATGATCTATCCCACCTGAGAGAAGATACCGCCCACTAGAATGAAACGACTTGTGAGTGTTAGTAAAGTACCGAATTAAGCCGCTAAGAGGCTCCTTTACCAGACTCAAAACTGTTTCTCTGTGCCCATCACCTTCGAGAATTGCAGCACAAGGCTGGGCATCATGTGCTGGATCGAGGCTCCATATCCTCACAGTAGAATCCTCTGATGCTGATGCCAGAATGTGGGGGTTGATCGGCGAGACTGCGAGATCATTGACTTCCTAAAGAGGTCAGCTACAGCAGGATTCCCTTGTGGCTGGCTAGATTTACCCCTCCATGGCCAGCTAACGTCTATTTCTGGTCAGCATCCTTCTTTTAAAGGAGCAAAAGTCTCGTACCCGAACTAAATCGCCGGTTAAAGCATTGATGATTTTTATCTTTCCATTACCTCCACTCACACATAGGAGAGGAGTCTCATCAAGAGATTTACTCCAAGCACACGCGTAGTGATCCGCGCCAATCTAGCTAGCTTGTCAGCTGATTCTGGGTGCTTGTGAATAATGACACCTCACATCTTCATCTAGAATCAGCTGAATGACCTCCATCTTTGGGTTTTCTTTTCCCGGAGGCCGGCACACTAGTATCTGCAGTCACGTCAGATTCGCGTTTGGATGCCGTGAGCGCTTGGCAGAGGTGACATACCCGCTTTCCACCCGCAACAGCAAAGACGGGATCGACACCAGGCTGGGTGTACGGATAGAATTTCACCGACCAGAAATCTGAGTCCAGAGTCAGACCACCCGATCGGGTTTCAGTGCTGGGCATCCACATACCTTCAGTTCCCTATAGGATGCAACTCCGTTAGAAAGTCCATTCAGCAAACACTGAGGTGATACAAGGATGACCCTCCCATGTCACTCACCTGCATCTGATGTGCTTCTTTGAAATGGGGAAGTTCCCATTCGACCTTATCTCTCTGGAGAGACATTGTGATTTCTTCTGCGGCTTCCTGGATACGATGGGGAAACGACTGAGTTGGAAAAGGCTAAATGAGGCTCAAGGCCCGTTGGCGGCGCTGCTGCTCTCGGGTTGAGACTTTGGAGATCGTTGGGGAGGGGGCCAGTCTTATTGCGCGGTACTTATGAGACACGCGACTGTGCTACTAAGCAAAGAGCAAACTGCTAGCATCAAGGAAAAGATAGGCAACTGGTCCTCCAGAGCTGCAAGCTCAAATCCAGACTGGATACATGTACTGAGAGACGCAAGTCAGTTGACACTATCGCTGAAGCTTTCACCAGCAGAAATGCATAGCTCTACGCACAGCGGATGAAGTTGCATCCCTGAGCAGATCCCATTGGTGGCCTTGAGTGAACAAGGCTTCTCCACAATCATGCTCTGCACATCGCAAAAGGAAAAAAACGCGTAGCGCGCAAACAAAAAGCCTGCAGCTGTTCGGATCAAGGTGAAACATACCGAGAGGCTGGAAATCCTAGATCCTGCAGCAGCAGCCTGCCATCGTGCAGCGGAGTTTTGGAGAGCTTCGACTTAGTCAGAGAGCAGCGTTGATTGCACGGGGGTGGTGCATTTGGTGGACTGAGGCTCCAGCTCTGGCACTGTCTTTATTGGGCGGTGTGCAATGTGTATCTTTACTGCTAGTCTAGTCTTGCGAATTTCTTGCGTTCTGCTGGGCTTGTTACGATCCCAAGCTCTGAGACCGACCTTCACGTGTACGGTCAAGTATTCAGCGGCTCACTGGCAGCTTCCTCTCTTGTCGTTGGCGGTGATGGTGGCTCGTGGGTGCATACCGATTGATATTGATGGGCTGTCACTCTCCCTCTTTTAGCGTCTCGGCTGCACCGTTGGAGCGCCCAATATCAAATTCCAGCCTCCCGCAGCTCCAACAGGCGCTGCCAATGCCAATGCCTATGGCATGGACGCCGCCACACAATCACAGGTCGAAGGATCACGCAGTTGTTGCAGCAGCACTGTCACCAAGAGCAAAAGCGACGATCCGATGTCTACATCCCAGCTCTCACTTCCCAGCGTGCCTTTCAGATCGGCCAGCCACCGCCGGGACCGAGAGTAATAACCAGCTTTGCTATCGGACAGGCATATTATTGCAGCCTCGCAACCGACTTTCTGGGTCCAGGTCCAAAGCCAAGTCAAAGTCCAGGTCCAGTAGTCCAACGCGCCCACCTCACAAGCTCACAGGCATCACAGAGGACCGTGCGCGTAGAGTCGAGAACTCAACGTTCCGCCAAATGATGCGTTGAAGCCACTTCCACATCGGAGGCTTTTCCTGCTGTCCAAAATAGCATCAACCAGCCAGCCCATCCCATCCCTGGCACTGTGGCAGCCCAGGTCGGCGAGGTTTTGGTGGGCTTGCAAAATGCAATCCCAACTTCCCAGCTTCACAAGTATCACGAACGCACGGGTGTGAACGTCCTAGAAATGCCAGCTCAAACGTGCTGGCTGTCAACCCTCAACTATGTGCAGAGCAGCCTCCCGGACCCAAGGCCATGTTCCAGGCAGCGTTGTACAGCAGAAAACCCTTGATTATTGGAATCCCAGAGATCAGAATACGGATCGTGGGAGCAGCTGGTTGCACTGGGAGGCGCTCTAAGGTCCCAATGAGAGCGCTGTTGGTTCTGTTCTGTTGGAGCTGTCCCCTGTCGAGGTTACCTCCAGCTTTGACTTCAGACGTCCTCCTTCACTTGACTCCCCAAGGACCTGGTTGAGGTCCAATCCGTGCCACCTTCCTGCAGCATGAGGAGGAAACTTGGGCCTCCCAAAGCTGGAGTGACCTGTCTGGACTTAAAAGCAGTGTGAAGGGAAGAGGTGCCCGCCGGGCATGTTGAGATTACACAACGCGTACAAGCGTGCAGTCCGACATTCAAATTACTTGGGGATTTAGTAGTGAGGGCGTGGCAGAAAGGAGGAGGCCGTTCGAGTGCTGCTCTTGAAGGAGTGAGTGCTCCACGCAAGGCAGGAATTGTAGAGGCTTGAACTTCTTAGATCTGATAAAGTCTCTGCGATGTCCACCAAGTCTCGAAACCGATACCATACCGGTTCAGTGATCGCCAGGCCATAGCGCGCTCTGGGCGGCGTCACGACTCTCTCACTAACTTGATGGAGCCCGGCGCGGGAACGTTGGCCGGAGGGGCCCTCTTAACCTCCGCTTTCCCAACTCCGGTCTTGCATCCCTTGAACCCTTCTCTGCGCCCAAAAACGCCGTGTGCAGATATGTTTACTTGCTACACCTCTGCGCCAATGATCTTACATCACCACAGCTGGGGTGCTGCTGTGTATCCTTGACGCCCTCTCCCTCCCCCACCAAATCTGCTCGACTCGAGTCTGTCCTGCTCGGTGGCAGCGGCAGACGAGAGCGACCCTGATCCTTCCCTGTCGATCTTGAGCAAGGCCTGGCTGCACTTCTCGCAAGCAATCCCCAAATCAGCCGTTGCCGCGTTTGCTTCATCAATATCAGAACCGCCGTTTTTAATATAGGTTCCATCGACATCCCTCCTTCTTTCAATTGCATTTATTGCACTCCGTAGAGGTGTTTTGGAGATCAGAGGTTATATAACAGCAAATTTCGGTCCTGCGAATGGCAGGCCATTTCACCACCTGTTCTCCCTCTACTTCCTTTTTGATTTTCTAAGGATTTCAAGCATCTACCCTGGAACCTGTCTCTAATCGACGATCCCCCGCTATCAGCTCGAATGTACCACCAAGCCATCCTTACAACGAAAAGAAACACATTACACAAATACGACGTTCCACTTGACCTCTTCATCGCGAATACATAATAACTCCCGATCTCATATTGTCTTGGTGCAATTAATTGAAATCGTCATTTGCCGGTCTTCACAAACGCATTTTGGCGTAGGGCGACCAGTGACATCCTCGTCTACCAGTAGGACTGAGCATCTTTTTAGAGATACAAACGCCAGATCCTCGAAATGGAGACGACTTTTATGACCATCCATAGTCAGTGCACCTTGTATTCCACCGAAGGGTGCTTGACGGCTGAACATTTTCACTCACAGACCTTACTCCCGACGCCAATATCTTGTTTGCTTCTGAGTAAGAAATACTTACGTACTTCTCGCCGATGGATACTAAAATAAATACTGCAGGTCTATCGTGGAAATTCTGGGCTACGAACCGAGCCAAGTGATAGGGAGGTCGTGTTTCGATTACTTCCATCCTGATGAAGTACCATTTGCTCGCAACGTGCACAGTCGAGGAGTGCTACTCGATAAAGCCGCCGTTTTGAATTATGCCAGGATCAGAAACAGTGATGGATTGTGGGTAGGTTGTGAATGCGTCTTCACAGTTGTGTATGAGGTCTTGGTTGCATGCACGAGCATATACAGGGGGGATGCAAAGAATGAGCGTATGCTACTCAGCGTCTCATTCAATTGTATACGCTGACCAACAACCAGGGCGAGCTGCGGAAGCTCCAGCCATTCGCCGTCTATTTGCTTCATCTCCGCGGGACCCGCGATACCACATGTTGGAACACCTTTCTTCGAAGTTTAGAACTCCTCCTCAAGCATCACTTCTTGAGCCTCGTGCTGCCTTGATTCTGAATCGATTTACACGGACACTTACTGTCATGTATGCGACCAATGCCGTGTCAAGCATACTTGGAGTAAGTCCAGAGCAGTTCAAGGACAAGAGTTTCTATGAATGTATCCAAGAAAACTGCTTAACGGAAGCTATTCGATGCTTGGAGAGTGCGAAAGCCAACGACTCAATTGCTTATCTTCGATTTTGGTACCGCGATCCCCGTCGTCAAGAGGACTTCGACGAAGAACTGCGTGAGGCTAGTCAGAGCAGTGACTCTGAAGATGGTGGCGTGCAGTTGTATGGGGAGATGGACGTTGATTCTGAACCCGCCGCCGAAAGCAGCACGTCCCACTCAGGACGGGATACCTCTGGAGATGATACGGCTATGATGCGACAAACATCTCCCAGTCGCGCGAAGAAGACTTCACGCACATACTCAAGCGAGAGCACAAATATAGAAAGGGACTCATCTGGTGCTTCGCAACCTTCTCGTTCATCAACTTCTTCACTGGCTATCGTTACCCCTTCAGAGCGTCGACGAAGACGACAAGGTCAGGCTACACCACGCAACGATGATCCCTACGAGATAGAAGCTGTCATTTCATGTACCTCGGATGGATTGGTAGTAGTACTGCGCCGTGCTCGTCCAATGATCCCATCCCTTCAACCCCCCATCCCCATGCCACACTTTCCGAATGGTCTTTTTGCAGCTCCCTGGGGAGCCAATCCAATCAGGCCTCACCAGTATCAGCCAGACGCCCGGAATTCTTTTTTACACGGGCTCCAAGCACCCCCCATCCCT
The DNA here is from genome assembly GCA_009732865.1 of Stipitochalara longipes BDJ. Taxonomy (NCBI): domain Eukaryota; kingdom Fungi; phylum Ascomycota; class Leotiomycetes; order Helotiales; family Hamatocanthoscyphaceae; genus Stipitochalara; species Stipitochalara longipes. The sequence goes on along the minus strand of ML769347.1, from coordinate 625,207 downwards.
CCTGGTGGCCCTCCGATGGACGAATTCATGAATTCCATCCGAGAAGTTGCTGTGTTTGCTTGGTCGTTAACGGGTATCAATGGCAACATTGCTTCGTACGGCCATGGCACTCCGCGAGGAGAAGCTGTTCCACCTGCCGGGCTCCCAATATGGGATCCCTTTGGACAACCGAGTCCTGGGTATCGAGGACCGGAGAATCAAGCACTCGAGAGATGGAACAGGATGGGTCGGATGACGAACGAACCTTATGATGGAAACAAAATGCCTTACCACCATGTCCATCCGGAGGTAAATCTTCGGCATCAGAATGGGTACGACCCGGGGCTGATGGGATCTGATAATCCAGCATCAACGGATTTCGCTCCCAACGCCGATCACCTCGCTCAAATCCATGAAGCTCAACTTTACGGCCAGCGTGATCCAGTCCAAGTACAAAGCATATGGTTACCGGGATCGCCAAACGACCATCCGGCACCAAGTCCAACTGAATGGACGCGTGGAAGTAGATATCTCTGGTAGGAGAGAGTCCATGTGAGTACAAGTTTGGGTTTGTTCGGTGTTCGGCGTAGGCGGAGGCAATTGTGAGAAGAAAAATTTAGCCACTTGGAGATATACCTATATATGATCTAATGATATGTACAATGTGTAAAATAGTTTTTTGCTTATGGGACACTTAAAGACTGGAAGAAGCTGATAAAATCCAACTCTATCGAGCTTCTAAATCACGTGATCGATCCATAATCTAGCCCGTATCGACTCTAGCGTCAAAGCTTGGGCCATTGACGCGCAGCTGTTAATTGAGGACAAGGTGGAAATTCAAAGCTCAAAGGACTGAAATCTGAACATCGACAATATTACGATCGTGGCCTACGCTGAGCAGCCTTTGCCTTGAGGTTTACTCCTACAGGCCATTTCATGATTTGAGAGCTCGCAAAGCCATTCCACAATCACGCGATGGCATCTTCGTCAAATCCGTACGAGCACTACAACTCTCCCCAAGTCGAGGACGACGACCTAATAGATCCCGATGATGGTACGCAGCCCTTGACTTCTCTCATTCAGAATCTACAAGCTAACGATACCTCACAGCCAATTTAGACGACCTCGACGATCCTCTCCAACCCAGCTCATCCCGAGCTCCCTTAACAGGCAACATCTCCTCAGGCTCCTCCCGACCACTTAATGAATCCTACCTCACATCGCGCTTTCCCGGCGAGGACCGCCGCGCGCCTACAAACACAATCGACGAGTCAGTGTGGGACACTCTTCGTCGAGACCTCCTCGCCGTCTGGTCTAAGATGCGCGAGGTTTTGTACCCTAAATACCTTTTCGGCGGCTCGATGCTAGAAAACACCACCAGTCTGCGCGGCGCATATGAGAATATCAGAGGAGCAGGCATTTCTGGAGCGAGGGATGAGCTGGTCGGTTTTGCAGGGAGAGCGCTAGATCCGGATGCGCTATTGGCGCAGGGAAACATGAGTGAGGGCTTAAGAGACTGGGATCTTTGGGGCCCGTTAGTCTTCTGTCTGTTGCTAAGCTTGTTTTTAAGCTTTCGAGCGGATAAAGAACAGAAGGAGTTGGTATTTTCTGGAGTGTTCGCTATGGTCTGGATTGGCAAGGCGGTGGTTACGATGCAGATTAAGCTGTTAGGTGGGAATATGTGGGTTCCCAATTTATTGGAATGTCATGAAAACTGTACTAATTGGACTTATAGCTCATTTGCTCAAAGCGTCTGTATCATCGGATATACGCTCTTCCCACTGGTAATCGCGTCTCTGCTTTCAGTCTTCCATCTCCCAACCATTGCGAGGATACCGGTCTACCTCTTTCTCGTTGCCTGGTCATTAGCAGCAGGAGTCAGTATTCTTGGTGGAAGTGGCGTAGTCAAAAACAGAGTCGGGCTTGCGGTCTATCCACTCTTCGTATTTTACCTGGGGTTGGGTTGCTTATGCTTTATCAGCTAAGGCTTGCCTGGAATCTGCAGGCAAGCGGTATTATAGAGTCCAGCCTGAAGGAGAGCTGCTCTGATCTGGCGCGCAGTGTACTTTAGCTTCTGGCGTTTTTATCAAATAAAGATACTATCGAACCAGATCTCCAGTCCAGCCTAGAGGTTGAGATTGTGAAGTCTTCGCTTTTGAATACTCGGCCTTGATGTGCCAGGCTACAATGGGCTATACCACGGAAAAGAATTGTGACAGTATTCGAGTTGGCAATAGGGAACAGTTCATAAGCCTCGTTCAAACCTTGAAGCCTTTAGCCTGACAAAGGACTTTCTCATTTTGTCCAATCCTCTATTTCATCTAATCTTTCTTTGCTGTCTAAATAACTTTTGCTATCAATATCTGAGAATCGCTGCTTTCAAACAGCATGAGACTAGAAAGTCTCCATACCTCGACAGCCCTCCGAACACACCCCATCGCCTGCTCTTGTGCTATCGTATTGTATATTCGTTGGTTGTCAGATTGTCCGCTGAGAACCTTTTCTTTCGTAAGTACTTATGTCGTGAATCGAGATCTTTTTAATACAAAAGTCGTTAGTGCCTTGCTTGGGAAAGTGCTCCTGATGAATTGTGTGTCTGCGTTCTGAACTTTGTCAATTCATCGTCGCTCTTCCCCCGAACAGAGAATAGCTGCTTGCGAAACAGCCAGCTGCATTCCATTAAGTGGTAGGCAGAATGCAAAAGCTTCTCGTTTTCACTTCGATCTATTCTTCCCAAGACAAGGTTCGAATTCCTTCGCCGATAATTTAATATCTGTCTCTTGGCACCCCCAAGCACTGCTGAAACCGCTGATTCCGCACACGAAGACTAAGTGAGTGGGCTCTTGCACATCACGGTAAAGTAGAACGCGGCTACAGTTTTAAGTCCGTATAGTTCGTATTATATTCCTTCATTAATACACAAGAATTTCAACGATGTGTTAATGTTTCTTAAGAAGTTAACAGGAGTAATCGACAAAACCAAGGATTGAAGGTAAGTCAAGTCTCGAGCTAGAGCAGACAGGAAGAATGATTGTCGAGCTTCAGATAGAGGATTGTAGTGGAAGTTGCTCCTTCCAGTTCAACGAACCAACAACCAACACGGGGATCCATTGAGCTGTTTCTCATTATTTTTTGCTTTTTCATCAAGGGGCCAATGAGAAGTAATGTCAGGTAAAGTCAGAGGATGTAGTGAGGCTCTAAGGCTTGCTCCTGAGGCGTGACGCCGTCACTTGATTCTGGGTCACAAGGCTGAGATGAAGGTATCAGGCTGACAACTGTAGAAATCGGCTCAAAGAGTTGGTTGTGAAAGCTTTGGATTTCTGACAAAGAAATTGGCCAAGTAGGCATGCGTTAATGTGATGAGCATGGACTTACCTCGAAACATACATTAAGCAAAATCTAGAAGAAAATTATTGTAAGAAAGAGAGTGAACTGGTTGAGGGGGAAATTGGCTGGACAGCGCACACGACCACTAGCGCGGTCCGGCCTCGAGAAAAGCCCGGGCGATCACTGCTCCGCCGAATCACACTCCCACAAATTGCTTCGACCGAGGGGCACCTTCCTAAACTCCAAACAAAACATTCACAACAAGTTCATGCGGATCACGAGCCGCGTTTGCTATGTCATCCTCTGCAGCAGCAGATGCAGTTGCCCCTGAGAAGGCTGATCAGTCACCCGTGAACCACACATCTGAGCCTGATGTCATGGAATCCAATCACGACCTGCCAGCGCGGACAATGGCCGAAGAGGACAAGAAGGAACACGCACAACTAGAGAAGGATGATCCAGCAACCACCGCTGCCAGAGAGGAACTGAAGCATACAACAATATCAGACAGAGTTCCTACGACCAGTCGAGTCGGGACTGATAACACCGAAGCTGAACCCGAAGCTGAAGATAAGCCGATGGAGGAGCGAACAAGCACACCCGACGCTGAGCCTAGCGATGCGCAAGATGAGGAGATGAGGGAGAGGTTATCATCACCGAAGAAGAAACGTGGTCGAGATCAAGATGACGATACCAGAGAGTTAGAAGGCAGCAATGCAGACGAGCCAGGATCTGCAGGCGACGGCAGTGTATTGAATGGCAATCGAACAATACGATCTGGACCAGAAAAGAAGCGCCCTAGGGATACATCTGAGGAAGAAGAGCCTTTAAAAAGTGCAGAAAGGGGGAAGGAAGACCAGGTATGATTAGTCTTGGCCCAGCCTCTTGGAAGACCTTCAAGCGCTAACTACCCCTTGACAGGTTGGCACAGCTACTATTCAAGCAGCAAAGGCAATACCTACAGATAATGAAGAAACTACATCACAAAGATCTACTTCAAGTAGTGACAAGTCACAAACAACCAAGTCTGCATTTGCGAGCTCTGGCTTTGCGTCTTTGGCGAATACCAGCACATCTCCATTTGCTAGCCTTGGAGCAAGCAAGCCTAGCATATTCAGCGCAGGCGCTCAATCAGCTACATCAGGCTTTGGCACATTAGCTGCGAAACCTTCAAATGTACCCTCTACAACCACTGTCAGCGGATTCGGAGCTCTAGCCGGAGATAAGCCTACCACCGGATTTGGTTTTGGAAGCGGAACGAGTTCAGGGTTTGGCGGTCTTTCTAGCGGTAGTGCTTTTGGGTCAAAACTTGGAAATGGATTTGCAGGTGGTGCTGGTCCAAAGCTATCAAGCTTTGCTGCTCCTGGCAAGGAGAATGAAATTATAGGAACCAAGCCCGCCAAAGCATTTGGTGCACCAGAGAGTGACGAAGATGATGGAAGCGACGAGGATGATAGCGAAGGAGGCGCAGGTTCCGATGAGGACGAGGGCTTTGTAGGAGCAGAAGAAAAAAAGAAGTCGAGACTTCATAAAGGTATAGTTTCATGGTCCAAACCTTGCGTAGAACTTACTGATTGCGTCGTTAGTTCATATTGATGACGGTGAAGCTGGCGAGGCTACACTTTTACAATTGCGTGCTAAGCTATTTGCTCTTGAATCCAAGGAGGCTGGTTGGAAGGAACGAGGAGTAGGAACGCTTAAAGTCAACGTCCCGAAGTCTTGCGTCAGTTATGATGAGAATGGTCAACCGTTACCCGGGTCTTTTGATGCATCAGGACTCGAGGACGAAGATGCCGATCCAAGTGCTCCTCAAGTCGCTCGGCTCATCATGCGACAAGAGAACACACACCGAGTCATTTTGAATACCATAATTGTTCGAGCTATGGAGTTCAAGCCCAAGCCATCCGCAAGCGCGGCTCAAATTCTGTTTACAGCTTTTGAGGGCGACAAGGAACCCAAACCCATAAACATGCTGCTTAAGGTAAGAGTTTCAAATCTTCGGTGATATTATTAACTAATGATTGATAGATGTCGGAACCAAATGCCAAGCTTTTCAGGGAGGAGGTTGAGTCCATTCAACGTGAGCTCTGAATAAGGTAGAAAGGAGAGATGAATAACTGCTTCACGACTGATATCACCGAAGTCGATTTCTTTTTGTCCTAGAGATACACGGAAAGTGTGGGGGGATGGGGCTTTTCAGTACTATTGGAGTGCTTTTCATACAGGAGTTTTTAGGCATAAAGCATAGCGATGGAAAACGTAAGGACGGGGACGTCATGGATCTGTCGGTGTGTATACCCATATACCATGCTTGGACGCAAAATACCAAAGAAACAAGCAATGGTCGGATTTTCGTATCTTGTAACCCCTTTTAAATACTGCACGTGATGGACGCGCCAAACCCTTCCACGCGAACGCGGTCTTTTGAATGTCGTCAACGACTTAAAAGGCTCATCGTCCATCGAACCACCCTCCATGTTGACGACCTTTCACCCACCATACTTGCAATGCCAAAATTACAAGCTGCCACAGTATCCAATCAAATAATACGCAAACGCAAACGAAAAGATGTAGCAGAAACAGATTGCCCCTCCCCCGCACCATCCTCTGAAGCTGGTTCCGAACCCTCATTCAGCATTTCTACAATTCCCACGAAGACACACGATGGCGGAGCAAAACCACGACGCACACTAAAAGCAAAGCAACCCCCTAAACTATCTCGCAATGGCTCCTCCTCAAATCCCGTCACAAGTTCGATTCCTTGGCCGGCATGCTTCCAATCGCTCGAGAAAACACACCGAGCGCTCAACCTCGTCTTCACATTTTGCTCCACTCGGAAGCACTTGGCAACCACATTCAATACCATAAAGTCATCTGTTGAAGGACATATCAAGCGGGATTTGACAATCGAGGAGGTAGCCCGGATCGTAGCTCTGCGGCCTGGTGGGATGAACTTTGCATATGTGGATGAAGTCATGCTGCAAGTTGATGTCAGGGGGGCAGAAAGAGACGAGACATTCAAGGGTGGGCGAGCAAAAGATTGGCATGCTGCAGGGCCTCCGCCGGATGCTTCAGTCGGAGGAATTACGGGTACTGAAGGTCTTGGCTTGGGTGAAGCTGCCACTAGAGATGGAAAAGAAGTTCTCTTTTTCGAGTTTATCGATGGAGACTTAAAGAGACAAGTGCAATCGAAAACTACTGGTGAGGCAATTAAGGCCACGAGGAAGCTGAAAAACGAAGACTTGAAGATGCCGGTATTCAGTCAGAAGCAATTGATGAGTCTGATTGAGAAGCGGAATAGCAAGTTTACAAGTGCAATCAATGCTTTTTTGAATCGATGTGCGACCGCGAGCTTGGACCCAGAAGAGACATTGAAGAAGGAGGCGGAAGCATATATCCCAGAGCCGAGCACCTCTCGAAGCACGACGCCGAAACCAGACATTAGTGTACTACCGAAGACAATCCCAAAAGAAAGAAAGGCTATTTCAGATATCATCAAAGAGCTCAAGGATAGTGAATGGTATACTGGGCAGATTGTCCCTGATGGCCATCGAGTATTCGATCCTCAAGAAGCTATCTATGGCGACTTGAACTTCCAGCTCAGCCAAGATCTGGTCAATGCCTTGTACAATACCAAAAATATCACACAACTGTACGCTCATCAAGCTGAAGCTATTAACAATCTGCATGATGGGCATCACGTTGTTGTCGCTACCTCAACCAGCTCTGGAAAGTCGTTGATCTACCAGATCCCAGTTCTGCATGAACTGGAGAGGGATCACAATACGAGAGCGATGTACATATTCCCCACCAAAGCTCTTGCACAAGATCAGAGGCGAAGTCTAAAAGAGATGATGAGATTCATGACTGGTCTCGAAGAAGCTATTGTGGAGACGTTCGATGGTGATACTGAGATGGTTGATCGGAATCTGATTCGTGAGGAGGGTCGTATTATCTTCACGAATCCAGATATGCTGCATATCACAATTCTGCCTCAAGAGGAGAGGTGGCGAACTTTCCTGAAGAATCTCAAATACGTCGTAGTTGACGAGATACACGTCTACAATGGTTTGTTTGGTTCTCATGTGGCCTTGATCATGAGGCGCTTGAGACGGATATGTGCAGCAGTGGGAAACCGCCATATCAAGTTCATATCTTGCTCAGCTACGGTGGCAAATCCTGAAGAGCATTTCAAAACTATCTTTGGCATAGACAAGGTCCGCATGACGGATTTTGACGGCTCCCCATCTGGCAGAAAGGAGTTTCTGTGCTGGAACACACCTTTCAAAGATCCGGGAGACCCTGCAAGTGGACGAGGAGATACAATGGCCGAGGCAGCCAGGCTGTTCTGCCAGCTGATTCTCAGAGGCGTCCGAGTCATTGCATTCTGCAGGATCAGGAAGGGTTGCGAAGCTCTCGTCGGAGCTGTAAAATCAGAACTTGCTTCCTTGGAGCGTCCAGAATGCATGGCTCGAGTCATGGGATATCGAGGAGGGTATACACCTCAAGATAGACGCCGAATTGAGAGCGAGATGTTCGAGGGAAAGCTCATGGGTATCATTGCTACCACTGCTCTAGAACTTGGCGTCGATATTGGTTCTCTGGATGCTGTGATCACCGTCGGTTTTCCATATTCAATTGCCAACCTTCGCCAGCAAAGCGGTCGAGCAGGTCGAAGAAACAAAGACTCTTTGTCTGTTCTTGTTGGGGATTGTTTCCCGACCGACCAGTATTATATGCAAAATCCTGATGAGATCTTTACTAAGCCGAATTGTGAGCTTCAAGTGGACTTACAGAATCTGCTTGTGTTGGAAGGACACATCCAGTGTGCTGCATACGAGATGCCCATCCGAGGAGACGAAGATGTTGTCTATTTTGGCAAGAGCCTTCGAGAAATAGCGGAAGAAAGGATGATCAAAGACGAGCTTGGATTTTTCCACTGCCATGATCGATTTCGTCCTATTCCTTCAAAATACGTGGCTATTCGAGACACCGAGGAGGATCATTTTGCAATTGTTGACATTAGTCATGGTAAGAACATTGTTCTAGAAGAATTGGAAGCATCTAGGGCATTCTTTACTCTATATGACGGCGGTATCTTCCTTCACCAAGGAAATACATACTTGGTGAAAGAGTTCAATCCAGAGCGCAAGATTGCAAAAGTCGAACTAGTAAGAGTAGATTGGACGACTCAGCAGCGTGATTTCACCGATATTGATCCTGTTGAAACGGAAGCCATTCGTCGCATCCCCAAGTCCCTGTCACGAGCTTTCTATGGAGGTATCAAGATCCAGCAAACTGTCTTTGGCTTCTTCAAGGTTGACAAGAAGCGGCGTATTCTGGATGCAGTACAAGTGGACAACCCCCCAATCATCATATTCAGCAAGGGCATGTGGCTCGATGTCCCGAAACAAGCCCTTGATATTCTGGTTGAAAGGCGTCTTAACGTGGCAGGTGCCATCCACGCCGCCGAACACGCGGTCCTCAGTCTCATGCCCAACTTTGTGGTCAGCATGCCAGGTGATGTTCGCACGGAATGCAAAATCGGCGTCAAAGAATTTGCACAGAAAGAGTCCTCTCGCAAACGGCCAGCCCGGCTAACATTCTACGATGCGAAGGGGGGTGCAGGAGGTTCTGGTATTAGCACCAAAGCTTTCGAGTTCATTGATTTGCTACTCAAGCAAGCGGTGCGTAGAGTGGAAGCTTGTCATTGTCACGAAGGCTGTCTGGAGTGCGTTACGAGTGAGCAGTGCAAGCATGCCAACGAGGTAATGAGTAAAGCTGGCAGCGAGGTCATCTTGAAGAGCTTGCTGAATATGGAGATCGATATCGATACTTTGCCTATGGGCCCAGAAGAATTCAGCCCCGCTGGGATTGAGACTGTCGTTTTGGCGCAACCAGTTTTGCCGAGGGGTAGAATGGTCGATGTCGTGGAAGTAGACAGGAGCCTGGGCGGAAGAGAGGAAAGGACTGTGAGCAGGTTAGATGAGGATGGTGTTGAGATAGAGGTTACGGTCAAGCAGGAGCCAGATGATTGAGGTCTTCAATCGATTAATGATTGATGATAATGTTTGCATATGACGCAGCGACGGCGTACAAAGCAGAGGTAGATCAGATATGGATGTCCTCGTCTCAGCGCGAGGTTTTCTCGTACTTCTCACAGTTTGGTGGAACCAGCTCCCTTTATCTCACATCTTGGTCAAGGTATCATCTATACTACACTAGAGCTCATCCTTCTAGAGTTTTCGAGGAACTGAAATATTATTCGAGTCTTTCATTATCTATATTCTGTTCACCGATTCAAAAGATGCATTTCAAAATATTGGCCGCGACAGCTCTCGAAATCACGCCTCGAGGCTAAGCGAGACTCCCCCCTTCAACCGCCTCATACAGCGTCGGGTCTAGAAATGTGGACCAATAAAATTTAAGCTGTGCGAGACAGAGTGCATAAAAGAGGAGCTTCGAGTCTCCGAGTCCACTTTCTTTCCTTCTTCCTACATCTTTTGCCAACAAGGCTTGACAGGAGCATCTTCGCAACCCCGCAGTTTCATCAACAAACCAACAACACCACTTCAGCGAGCAAAGCCTTTCAAGATGTCGAGTAGACGTTCAGTAACAACCAAGCTCAAGGACGATATGACTGACGAAGAAGCACTCAATCTTCTTCGTCAACGTACCTTCGCTGCGCCTAGCCAGGATCATCGTCATTACGTCGCTCTTGCAACATCTACTCCTCGAACAGCTCACGAGGAAGTCCTTGACAATAGTGCTACCGATACTGATCAAGGTTTGTCCTGAATCCCACCACATTATTTGGTAGACTGGCTAATAAATTTGTCAGGTGGCGTCCTTCTGTACTCTCCGACAGATGAGGCCTCAACACAAGCTTTCACTTCATCTTCTGATAGCTACGCATCGTTGTCTTCACAGCCCTTTAGTCAACTCATTCCGACTATGGATGAAGCAGAGAAGAAAACCTGGGCGACCGAACACAATCAAGTCTTTTTGCAGTCCTTGAATGCGTCGATGGCAGCTTGGAACCACGCGAATACACCGATTCTGCCCCTTACACCCTCTTATATTGTTGATTCTTCTTCTAGCGACTCTGCTGGCACGAACTTCTCGGAACAGCCTCCACATGAAAACTCTCCTACGGAATCAGTACCAAGCTCGCTTTCTATTCTTGTTCCCACGTGTGCTCTCGCCTACGAACCACATACGTTTAGACCCTGCTGGAAGGTTTTGGAGAACCAGGGCGTTCCAGTAGCTGAATATTCGCAAAGACTTGGCAGTGGTAACTACCTAGGCCAAAGAAACTCAGTTTCACCCCATCGTGTCGCTGCAAACCAAGAGAACTGCGCCCTATTCTTGACGAAAATTCCAGTCGAAGCAGAACTCCATGAAATCTTCAACATTATCAAAACCGGAGCTGTTTATTGTCTTCACATCAATCCTCCAAACGGCATCCATAAAACAAAGGCAGCAAAGCTTGCTTTCATGATGCCCCATGCTGCAGCAGAATTCCTCGCAGAAATCCACAGCCCCAAAGGAGTCGTCTTGCACGGTCAACGCATTCAAGGTCAGTACAACAGAAACGCATACGCTCGTAACGACAAGGCCCAGTCCCGAGTTTTGAAGCTTGTGGGTCCATCCCAATACATGGTCTTGGAATTTTGGACTTCCCATTTTTCCAAGTTCTCGGCATTTGAGTTGGAGTGCTACTGTTTGACTCCAGATTATCCCACCGATGGAAAGACCGAGATCGAGTTTAGATTCGCTCGAATCGATGGCCAAGCGCAGACCTGCTTACAATGTATTCGAAGCGACCCGACTCTTGCCGGCATTGTCGAGGCCAAGTACGCCGCCGATCCTTGCGGAGCCTGGTCAGCAGGCCCAATTACAGCACTCGTTTGATTCGGATCTGTGGGGACTGAATAGGTTCTCTGAAACGATGACTTCAGATTATTTACCTTCCAAGAGGGTTTCATCTTAATAATCAGGCACATGGAAACTCGATATTTTGGTTCCCTCTGTAATTTTATTTTTGGTATTCTTGGGCATATTATTGGCGCAATCGGGTGATGGGTGGTTGCATAATACCCTGGTAGACGGATAAACTCATGGCTTAGAGGCGTTTTTGGGCTCCCTCCGGATTTGGATAGGCAGCCAGGCAGAAGGAATGTAATGTCTGCAAATAGAGCTACAGTCTACCTTGTGGAATGGAAACCATTGCATAAAAATTCGCTTCACTTCCTTAATCTTCTCAAAGTCCTGTCCTCAATTCATAACATTTCTGTCCGAAGTAGTCCTGAAGTGCCCAGTGCATTCCCTTCAGCAGAAACTCTACAATCCTCAGTAGTTGGTTTGAATCCTTTCCTAAATATGCTACAGTCTATGTATGAGATATGATTATAGTCTGTCCATAATGTTTGGTTGTAGTAAAGGCTCGAAGGGTATTAAGAAACTGAAGCATTAGCCCCTATTTCTTCGCTTAAGCAAGAAATTTAAGCGAATGTGCCAGGTCCTTCTATCCACGAATCGCCTGCGCAGTCACCAGTTGGTAACTTAAAAATTAAATACAGAGTATCGCGCCTAAAAATTCAAGATTCCTCAATCTTGCCAAGGTTGACAACCCCCCATTTCTTTTGCAACTATACACCGCCTTCTGCCTTTTGCCTGTCTCCCTCAGGATTTAAGAGGCACATTTTTCTTGCTCTTGCGCATACCTTGATAATATCTTCGAGGAGAGAAGAACAATTCTGATCAGAAACAATAAGCTGTTACCATGCCTTCTGAACCATTCCAGGATTTGCCTCCTCGTCAATACCAAGGATTCATTTCCAGCCGTGATCAATCGCCGGCAGAGTGTGACTTGACCGATTATCTGAAGGAACTGATCACTACCGAGCATGACCAGCGACATCCGGTTGTTAGTTTTGTTGGATTTATGACTGGATTGAAAAGACGCAGTACTTTGCAGAGAATAAACCTGTCAGACCGAAATTATCTGGTCCCTCTCTTCATGTTGATCTGGTAGGAGGTACGTGTAGTCATGCAACAGTTGTTGCAAAATGCAAGCCTGCTGCTACTTAGATTAATCTCTCTTATAGAAAGCTTAGGGCGTTAGAAACGCCAACAAGTACTTAGATCTGACTTCATATCATTGCGTATGGTTATTCTACTGATATTCATCAAAGTATCATGCACGACAATGTCATAAATCACGATATCGCTTCTAAAGTAGATACAAAACAAGTCGCGATGAGCACTGCGCCGTTTTTAGAAGCTCCGCTCCCGCTTTGGCCAGAAATTTGTCCTTCTCGGCGAAAAACCTCCACAGTATTCCCGATTCCACAGCCACTTTCACCTCCAAGTCTATGGAATCACGGCTTCCATTTCCCAGTCTCATACTCGTGCAATACTGCGATTGTTTCTGCCTCCAAGCTTTCGGGAGCTATGAGCAAAAATTCAGTTGCTCCGCGTGTCATCTGCCACAGGCTTTATATGATCCGTGGTCTATATGGCCCCAGCGCCAAGATCTATCTCGAGAATCTGACCAGGACTCCGTACCATTTCAACATCGCACATCAAGGTTTCGCCCTTCGCGTATGGTACTCGAGATGAATGGATCAATCCCTCTTTGGCTGCATCAGCGAGAGGTTGCAATTGGCAAGGCAATCCATATTCTAACTCCTCATTTTCACCGATAAACAACTTCCCCGATGAATATAAGTGTGCTTTTTTCATCACTAAATTCCCCAATTTGCTCTCCATCAGAGATTTATTCGATATTATTACCGAAGGCGCTGTGTGTGCTTTGGATTTGAACACACCGACAGGCACTTTTCTCACCTCCGAAGCCAAGTTTGTGTTTTTATCGCCACTAGGAGCGCAATCGTTCATAAACAGATCACAAACTGCAGCCGGCATCTCGCTAGGTGGAAGCCGTTTGCTTGTCAGATATAATCGAGCTGGATATCTTTGACATGAAGGCAACGCAACACGAAACCTGGTGATCAAAGCCCCCCACATGATGAAGTGGGTGTACTGGAAAAGATACTTCAGTAATGCTTGTGTCTACCATTTCGATTAATGGGTCATGTATCCTTGTCTAGATCCTGACAGAGCAAGGATGGAGCTTCGGTTTGCACGAGCTGATGGTCAAGCGCAGACGTGTTTCCAAAAGATTATCAAGGACATGAGTGAAGATATCAAGGGGAGAGTTTCTGTGAGATATGATCCTCACCTATGTGACCCAAATGTCGATAGGTATAACTCGGTATATCTAGACAAAAAAACACTGCTGTGGGTAAGTAGATTGGCTGGGACTGTCTTTGGAGCCAAGTTGTTGAGCCAATCTGATGTTAAGTTGTGATCTGGATTGGGTAAGCATCAGAACTCCCGCAGCAACGGCACTATGGGTCCAGTTTCCAGTGGCTATTTGATAATCGTGGATATGAAAGAATCCGCTGACGATTGTTTTTGCTCACCCGGCTCTTTTATCTTGGATTTCTTGAAGTTCGCATGCTTTCTAAGAAGCAGACAGCACTTGCTATACTGAAGCACAGCAAATTGGAAACGAAGATGTCTTTGAACACAGTTTTGATATTCCTCTAGTGACATTTGCGCTTAAGAGCGATGCCGTGATATTTGGAATTCTGGAAAGCTGTTGATAGAGTGGTTAATACAGTCGTGATCTATATTTTTCTTCGCCTGCGGTCTTGAACTTTGTCGATCGACAGGAGCTCCTTTGAACATTTCTTACCACAGTGCTTGTAACTAGCCAATTATCAACCTTGTATAATATTATGGTTTCAAAAAGATGGCTCTGGAGATACCGTGAATTGCGTATTCGAAAGCCTTCTGGATAAAATTTCCTCTTGCTTTATGTGCCAATCATACTCAAATAGACCTCTAAATACTCTTCCAGCAGTAGGTAACCATACAGTCAGAGGCATTCTAACGTTTAGAATGATGGTTAAGCAATCAGTATTAGGCAAGAGGCAGTCAATTAGTCAGACACAAACGATAGGTTAGGTATACTATCAATTGGCTAGCGATAATTCACAAACAATTTGAACCATAAATAAGAGGTCATACATCAATTGGAGCAGCTCCATAAATAAGTAGAGACGATTCTTGCAGATCTAAGTTTACTCGTTCGCAGGCTTGGCCTAGTCCTTTACAACATATCTTATCCAGCCCCTGGCATATATAATATCAAAGAATATCTGGTACGGAGCTATAGAATGTAGAGGCAGGGCCTAACTAAGGAAAGGGTGTCTGTAAGATATTGTTGTTGTGGTTATGTGACTAGCCCCTTTCTCCAAGCCTCTCATTTCAATCTCTCTTCAATATACTTCTCAAAATACTTAAGTGCTTATTGAATATTGAATTAACACATTAGAACTCTAAATTTTCGGTTGTGGTGTGAATCATATTTATCGAACCATTACTAGCAGTGAAAGAAGGCTAACGAAGTTGATGTAAATTTCGTGACAGGAGGTAACTTTCCCATTTCATGCTTGTTCCAAGGTATTTAAGAACTCTTCCAGGTCGACCATCTCCAATAACCACTGAACGTCCAACATCCAACTCAACATCACCACAAAGACAATCCCTCTTAGAAATCCCAGGCAAGAAGAATCCTTCGCAAGAACCAACTGTCTTCTGAATCCTTTCATACTTCTTTTTTATTATTTTACCTCTTCCACTTTCCGGCCTACAGGACTCCGCAAGCTCTTTGAAGTGTGCCATCTCTTCTCAACGGAACGTAAATTGCCATTACAAAGCTTGCCTTTGCAGTCCTTCGAATCTCCTACCCGACCACCTTCGATAAAGAAGTACTCTTCCACACCACAGCGATGTCTTCCACTCCATTCCAAACACGAGACCAGCAATCTTGGGAGACTGGTCAACAACCACTTAATTACCGAATGAGAAATGGTCCTGGTAAGCTCCCTAGTGTTGATATTTGTCAGGGCACTAAGCGGTAGATAGGGGCTTCCATTCCTCCCTATCCGCTCGTCGGAGAGGCATTTGCTCAATACTCGACCGCGCAGCAGGAAGCTGCCAGAACCCGAGCTCAATTAATCGAGAACCATAACATGGTGGTAGACGTGTTTGGATTCGCGCGCTTTCGACAAGATCTGGGTCTACCCAGAAATCAAGCAGCCGATTATAATACCAATATGGAAGTACCAGACGCACAGATTGAACTTGCTTCTCCTATGCCAGGATTTGGACTTGCCGCGTAAGTATTGGGTTGATAGTACGAAGATCATTACTGATACTTTTTCACAGATCTGAGGAGTGTAATACTGAGCACGACTCTGAAGCACTTCGATTTGATCATCCCATTTCTGGACCGATTATTTCCGAAGAGGATCCAATATTCCGGGTTGTCGCTTTGCAGCTGGACGTTTTGCGAGCATCTGGTCTTGCTTCCGCCGCAACGCCTCGACCGTCCAAGGATTTCCAACCATCTCATATGGCACTGGAAAAAAGTGGGGCCGTGGCTCCACCAGCACGAGACTCCAAATACCTTGGACACAAGTTCAAGGAGGAACGAGGCCGAGTCCCTGATAGCTTGAATTGTGCGCTCTGGCTGTCTGGTCTCAACCCCTCAACTACGGTTGAAGAGCTGTTCAGCATAATTGAGACAGGTGCTGTTTACGCCTTGAACCTCACACCCGCACAAGATGGATACCCAACAGCAGCTGCAAGCCTCTGTTTCATGACAAAATCCGGTGCCGAGCGTTTCCTCGGCCAAGTGACCAGTTCGAATGGTATTTGGCTCCGAGGTACGAGAATCAAGGCCGGATACAACAGACATGGTCAAGTGCAGCAATCATATCAACATCGAAGCCGTGTTCTGCTCATCCGGGGGCCGGCGCACATAATGACTCGCGAATTATGGAAGACTTTCTTCAGCAAATGCATCCAATATCAACTCAGTCACGTCGTGGAGAGAGCCAGGCCAAACGGTCAGGTTGAGATGGAATTTGGTTTTGCTAGAGTTGACGGGCAGGCACACTCTGCGAGACTCGCAATCGAGGCTCAGGAGAGATTCCAAGGGATATTTGAGGTGTTGTTTGGCGCAGATCCCTGCGATCCTTATGCTGAGTATGTATGAAGTATTAAAGGGTGAAAATTCGGTACTGCGGGAAGTAATGATCGGTGATTGAAATATAGCATCCCAACTAGCGCAGCCAAAATCGTGTTCTTCCAGAGGTATGAGGCAGAAAGATTGTTTAACATGATCAACGCCGGCCGATTCATCATAATGGGGAAAACAGTTGATAAATTTCGATCGAATAAGATCAAGAGTCGTGCTTATTGCCATCACGAGCGATGTTGGGCGATACGCATAATTGGGCTTTAAGAATTGATGGATTTTGAGTTCTTTGAGGATTTCTTCGGTCAAAAAATGGCCTATGATTTGGACAAAAGAGGCCAAGTATTCTGCAACCACCCTGGTCTGGTTTCACATGAATGGCATTTTGCTTCGCTTCGTTGCCAGGCAGCCTCTGCAAAATCCGCAATCGAAACAGAGCTTAAAGGATTTTTCGAAGTCGAGTGGGCGGCGGGTCGCGAGGGTTTTTAAGACTTGAAAGTCTTGAGAGATCGTTGGATCGCTGGGGACTAGCGTTCATCCATATTCGATAGCTTGGTATCATGGGTTGAGATGTGTTTGCAAAGTGTAGATAGTGTACAGGTTTATCATGATGCTGCACTTGGACTTCTCTCGGTCCATTGTCGGAGTTTACTAAAGAAGCTGGATTGTAACTTCTTTACAGAGCAATGTTTCTGTGCTCTCTGGTCAGTATATAGGCTAATTATTCCAGAGTTGTACTTAGAAGAAATGGAGAACAAGACTGACTTCGCCTAGCGAGGGAAACAGGATTGAGTAATGGTGGTCCTAGTTCTTTCATATTTCAAGGTCTGATGATTGACACCAATGGTTTGAGAAATTCTGGCGTTCATTATTCGAGTCTCTGAGTGACCTCCGTCTTCTAACATCTGATTAGAACAAGTAGACGTTTGCTTCCAGTCGCCGACAAGTTTGGGCAATCGAAAGTAGGCTGAACTTGGTTTTCAGCTTCTCAACCTTACTATAAGTCATCCAGCCATACTTTGACCCTCTTTGGCAGGGAGCTGCATGTGCACCACTACCTTTGAAGCTCCCTTCGGGGTCGTGGTTCACTAATATCAGCTCCTGCTTTTGGCTTTACTAACATATTGCTAGAATAATCAAAGAAGTAGAGTGTCACAAAATTGAACACATGAAGGCGGATGTGATTAGGAAATCGTTCGGTTAATGGGATTATGGAAGTTCGACGTGATACTGCAAGGATTAATCTTGAGGAAAATTCCCTCGTAGTGAAATGTCGTCAAATTTAGGTTAAACAGGGAAAAAGTGTGACAGGGTCACGTGCACTTCTACTCCTATAAACAGCCTCGTTTGCACAATTCGCAAAGGAGCATTGATTTTGGTAAAGGATCTCAGTTTTTCAGCACGATTTACGATTAGTTTAATATTGAAAGAACAATTGTCAGTGGAAGTCTGTGCAATCATATTCAATCCTTGTCAGGGGACAGCCCCTGCTGATCCAAAAGTTGCTCTAACAAACGATTTGTTGAGGGCCGATCTTTCAAGAAATCATGCATAAGTTCTTATATATACATTACTAACTACTGATCTCTCTTGAAAGGTATTTCTTAATAAGACAGCCTAGAAGCAACCTCTGCTATCAAAAATACCTCTCGATGCTCTAAGTAATGAATTGTAAGAAGATCCTGGGAAGCAGGTTCGGAAATTCTTAACCTTATGCATAGCAACTCTAGAGAAAGTATCATCACATTAATCAGCCGTCAGGGTATTCTGGGGTTTTCCAATCGACCTTCCTTATCGACTTTCTCCATCAAACCTCCTCAGCGACTTCCGCTTTCAGTTTTCCTTCGAGAGTTGGGTCTTGCTTCGGCCTTCATGCTGATCTGTACGTGGATATATTTGGCTCTTCTGGATTGAGCTCCCTACCCCAGGCATTGAGCTGGTCCATTCAGCAGGTCGACGTTATTCTGCATGCGCAATTCATTCGACTTCTCACAGTCGTATAAACTATGGCCCCTGCTTCGCATTCATTGTATTTCGGGGTTCAGATTTCCTTCTTTATGTAATGGGACATGATTTCGAGGTTGTATTGTCGTGGGGGTTGGATCTACGTGGCGACTCGACTCGGCATCTTTCGTGAGCAGCATCGGAAGGACCCTCCACTACATGCATTAAAGCACCATGGATGTGTTTGGATATAGTTTGTAGACGAACAGCATACGTGCAGGTAAACAAATAGAATAAAAAAACTTTGCGCAAAGTTTTCTTCTTGTGAATCGAATTATAATGTTGGTTGGTCGTTGTTCGTAGTTCTCTCCTCCTCTTAGGGGAACAGTCGACGCACGGTTTTTCCAATTTATGTTAGGCATTTAAGGTCCCCTAAATAAATCTCCTTGCGCGTGCGTTCAAACGAAAGTTCATTCACGCACTTTAGTTGTTTTACTCTCCACTACAGATATCTAAGAAACATCTTCCGGCTTTGAATAACCTACCTTACAGACACTGCGTAAACACGAGAGCTCACCGAACTATCTGCAACGAGCGTTAAGCACCGCACTGACGGTGGGTTGTTAGAAAGGTACTTAATCGTTAAAGCTACCTAGAAGTTCTAAAAATACAAGAATCGCAAATCTGTGTATGCCTGTCCCAATCCGGTACCTTTTTCGATGGCAATGCTGATACTCGAAAGAATGCTCACAATGATCCCCCCATCGCAACTTGCATAGAGCATGTTGTCCATCAACGGAGGCAAATCGTTATATGAAAGGATGCATATTCCGAAGCCCCTTGTTTCTCGAAAACTTTAGTGGATATGGATTTTCAGCAGGTGCGCCTACAATTTTTCCAACCAAAACATGCTTCCCCTTCACGACAAAGGAGTACCCATTTTACTCGCCTGGATTAGGGTAGAAAAAAGCCGCAACGGCGATGTTGACATAGACGATTACACACAGAGAGCCTTCGAGATAGTTCGATTTCGAGTCTCTGAGGAAATTTCCAACGACGAGAATGCCGAGAATCAAGACGATAATGTTGAAGAGATCGAAGTTCAAGTCCATTCTCTTGTTGATCACCCAACCGACAAGCACAACGAGTGGACCATTGAAGAGTGAAGTCTGAATAGTGGCGCCTAGGACATGGGCAAGAGCCATGTTCATCTGGTTGTCCCAAGCTTCATCGATGGCTCCCAGATGCTCGGCGAACTTCTCGACGACGGGAACGAGGATCAGACCAATAAAGCTGTCAGAGACTCCACGCTCCCTCACAATAAATTCGATATGCTCCACCAAGTTAATGGCAATGATTGTGACTAATGTAATAGCAATTGTCAGGGCGAGAATGCATTCTGTGAAGGTAAGTTTCTCCTTCTCTTCACGTTCATCCTCCTGCTCTTGATTCTCCTCCTCTTCAAAAATGGCGTCATAGATACTTTCGTGTGTCCGAATCTGGAAATAAATATAAACGATGTACGAGATGATGAGGAGGCAAGATGTAATACGTGAGACGTTTAGCACCTTGTCGGCAACGATATTGGCTTCGGTACTGCCAGCGGCCTTCACCGCGGTAAAGAAAGCGGCGGGAATGATAAGTCCGAAGCCACTTACGATGAGTCAGTACAAAGTTTTTGGCGCAGAACTAAGCAAACTCACGCAGTCAACAAGAGATCACTTCCAACCTCAGCCACAACTGGAGAAAATTCGAGCTCTGTATGGCGGATGCCGCCAACAACAAAGCATACACCCAGACACAACAGCTGAGTCGCCAAAACAGATCCAAGAATCGCGGCTTGAATGACTTGAAACTGGTTGTTCTTGACCAGGACCATGAACATGACCACCTCAACGACAGACCCGAGAGTTGTCTCGACCAGGACACCAAACACCTTGTGCAATTTTCGAGCGAATTCTTGGCCAGCGAAACCAATCAGATTGGCACAAGGAATCATGGCAAGATAGTTGAGGACGAAGATGGCAAGGTGAAGGTCGGTTCGAGAATAGGTGACTGTGATCGCTGCTGGTACGACGGGCCAGAGGATATTGCAGATTCGGGATGCTCTGCTGGTGGAGAGCCAGCAGATCTTGAGGAATTTCTTGATATGTATGCCACTTCTGCCACTTTCTCCAGCCGGCTGAATGCGTGCGGTGATACGACGTTTTGCGAGTTCATCTGGAGATAGGAGTGCGGTACGTGAAGTACTACGGCCGCGAGAGCGAGACCTAGAATATCTAGAGTACCTGGAGGACGACCTGGAAACCGGCTTGATAGGGAGGGACGGTGGAGCCAGAGAGAAAGCACCGTCCAACGTTTCGGATTTTTCTTCTCCCATGGCTTTGATGTCACTGGTGGCAAAGTCGTGGCGTCGATCTGTCGAAGCTGAGGTCTGAAGCTCGTTGAGATGGAAAGAGTAAAGGTCGACATGGCGAATGCTAGCTTCCTCGTTTGTGGCTACCTTTTTCGATCATGTCCGGTATATCGGGAAGCGACATTCGTGCGATGAGATTGATACGTTCACAGGGATTGCAACGTGAAGTGAAAAGACTTGTATACTCTCCATACTTACGAGTCGTCCATACCCGGTGTTGAGCTAATTCTCCACACAAGGGCTCACGTTAGGGAATCAGATCTCCGCAATTCCCCATCTTGGCATGTAGACCATCGATTGGGTCGATTTTCGAATCGTACGAGCATATACGTATGCTACTGTCATGTCCTGCTACCCCTAGGGACTGGGTGTTTTTTTTTAGTGGTGTAAGAGAAGGTGAACGAGCAACATACAAAGAGATGTCGTCCGTGACGCGTTGGGAACATTTGTGGGTCCTTGGAACAATCCCACCAATAACATAAATTGTCTTTACCCCTATCCCAATAGGGAATCATCAAAACACAGAAACCATAAAGGATCAATTCTATACGAGATATGGAATAATTCATGTCTTGCTTAAATCGAATAAAACTACAGCTAAAAATTACCCTTTGTCTCTATCACCCCGAGATTGCATTATCAACTTCGCTCTTTCTACAAGAAACAGATTATCGATCACAGCACCAACTTCGCCTGAAGATCTAGCCATCTCGAGAATTCCACCTCTGACTCCCACTGCTGGTGAGGAGGTGACTACGAAAGTCGAGGCACTCCTTGGATGTTTGGATAGCAGGACTTTATGAGATGGAGATCATCACCGTAAAATTGCCATAATGATCATAAACAAGCTTTTGAACTCTGAGACAAACGGCTGCCACTTCAAAAAGTGTACCGTCATAAAGACTAGAAGTATAATCTGTTAAAGATAATGCTCGATATGCTGTGATAACTGGTTCTGCTACAAAATCTGCACGAAGTTTAGGATGCAATAAAGCGTGATGGACAACGCTGACTTCAGCGGGCTCTCTTAGCCCCATCAGCAGGGGTTTCATCTGAGCTCACACTCATATTGGAGCGAGTTAAGCATTCTGCGACGATCCCATCTTACAGCAACTTGCTGCATCGTACAGATCCACCCAAATGAGCATCAAATGCAATCCCTTGGAATGCAGAGTGTAGAGACTGCATTGCCGAGTTGCGGGCCTTCAAATTCTGGCATCCTGTAGTACAGAACAGCGGTGTTACATATTGGACATGCTTAAGCCATGAAGGTATCCACGCATATTGGCATACAATTTTTATAGATCCGATGCGCTCGAACTGGTCTTCCGTGCCTCGTCCCATTGACGAGTCATGGCCGGACATTTGAAGGCCATTGACAATGTTGCGGCAGCCACGACGACGGCACGGACGCTATTTAGGGCGCGGGTGTGCTCAATTGATTGATTGTAAGAAGAGGAAGTGAAAAACGATTGGCTGGGAATAAGTGACAATCTGAGCATAAAAGCGGCCACCAAGTGTGAAAAAGCAGCGTCATGTCGCGAAAACGCGCTCGAGAAGCCGCAGCACCGCCTCAGAACTTTCTTGAAAGACGGAGGACGGAGAGGCTAGCAGCAAGTTCAAATGGTCTAGAAAACCTCGAAGACATTCATTTCTCGTAAGTGAATAATAACCGCTATGAAGACTCTCTCGAACCATCATTCCCTTGAATTGAGGTGTTCAATGAGCGTGTCGCACCGGGGGTTCAGAGGCACTTTTGATTAAGCTGATCTCAAGACTCCCTCGGAGCCTCCCCTCCGAACGAAAGGGAAGCTTCTCTCGAGCCATTGAAGGAATTAGCGTGAAGAATTGTCCAGAGGGTAACTTTCAGACATAGAAGGATTTTCGTTCCTCATCTTGGCAACTAGTCCGAGGCCGGAACAGAGCCGGTGCGTTGATTATTCATTAAAATATATGTCAGAAGCTTTGAAAGCATGTACACACCGCTGCTGCCACATAGTTATATATGAAGCTTGCAGACATTGCAGATCTCAAGTTCTCGGATAGAGGATTTACAAAGTGGATCTGTCTGAATAGGTCAAGCGTGAAAGTATTGCTAGTTGACATCATATCTCAACACCATCTTCGTCAATATTCTCAAAAATTATCAGACGTTATATTTTTAGGCTTTAGGATCACTTCCGTACAATTTATCTTCTAATTCCCTCCAATATGGCTCCAGCATTTCCCAAAGGCTCAATGGTTCTTGTTACTGGGGTCAATGGTTTCATTGGTTCCCATGTTGCAGACCAGCTCATGAAGGCAGGATACCGTGTGCGGGGTACAACTCGGAATATCTCGAAAGTTCAGGGCTTGAGCGCCCTGTGGAAAGAGAAGTTTGGCGAGCAAAGATTCCAATTAGCCACAGTGGAAGATATGGCCAAGGAAGGGGCATTTGACGAGGTCATCAAAGGTGTCATTGATATCAGGAAAAAAAGGAAGAATCTAAGCTAATGAGGTACAGGTGTTTTTGGAGTTGCCCACGTGGCATCAAATCTTACTTCGGAGGCCGACTCGAACAAAGTTATCCCAGAAGTTCTAGCTGGTGTGAACGGAATCCTCAAGTCAGCAGCAAGGAGCCTAGTGTTAAGCGATTCGTCTTTACTTCCTCTTCCACGACAATCACAGCACCGATCCCTAACAAAGAATTCGTAATCGATGAAAACGGATGGAACGAGGTAGATATTAAAGCAGCCTGGGCACCTCCACCCTACAACAACGATAGGAAATGGGCTGTGTACGGATCGAGCAAGATGGAAGCAGAAAGAGCGCTCTGGAAGTTCGTGAAAGAGCGGAAGCCCCAATTTGTTGTTAATGCAGTACTCCCCAACGCGAACTTCGGAAAGATCCTGGTCAAAGGTCAACCTGCCAGCACCGGAGATTGGGTGACGAGTCTCTTCAAAGGGAATATCGATGCATTGAAAAACGCCCCACCCCGTGAGTACAGCAGGAAGATGCAAAAAGCAGCAATTTCTAACAGTTTTCAGAATGGTTTGTGGATGTCCAGGATAATGCCAGAATACACGTTGCGGCTTTGATCAATCCGGAAATTCAAAATGAACGGATTATCGCCTTTGCTGAGCCTTACAATGCAAAGTAAGTGGGTATTAATCCGGAGGGCAGAGAAAATATCTGACAAGAGTCAGTGATATTTTGAAAATCTTACGAACGCTACGCCCAGACCACGAGTTCCCAGAGGACTTTGTCGATGACAATGTTCGAGATTGCTCTAAGGTCGCTAACCAAGAGGGTTGGAGGTACTGAAACAAGACTTTGGGCAATCGGGCTGGACGAGCTTGACGGAGTCGTTGAGACGCACTATCGAAAATCTGTAAAGATATTGTCACAAGAGATAGAGTTGGAATACTAAATCTTCAGAAACAGGGGCAACAGACATCTCTTCCTTAGATCACGTGAGTCAAATACTCCACCTGCTTTGGACGCTTGGAAAGTTCCGACTTCAATGCTTATGAAATAAAAATGTATGCCCAGGTGCCAGGCTCAAAGAAGTTGCAAGTTATTCGAGTGACATCCCGCTCCCCCAATTAGTCATACATATCAAGTTCCCCTGGCATCACAGTCTTCGTCCTCGAAACAGCCTCGCGATTTTATGTCAGACATGCAGCCATGCAGCATGTAGCAGCACCACCCACAAATCACAGGCTCCCAGAGCCCACCAAACGTGCATCTCAGATCGGACAAGGCAACCCGCCCTTTGAAGACCCGGTCATTAAGCACCAAAGTGGTGGCAACTCGGCGAGGCATGAGTCTTCACCCTCTACGGCTCTGGGCAAAGCTGCCTGGGATAGATGCGCTGGCCTCGCGATAAAACGTGGTGCCCCTCATGCTTCTTCTTCTCGATCATTGGATTTCATCACATTTGTTGTGCCCAACCTCCCATTTCCGGTAGTTTATTGGTTTATTTGACACTTAGTAATGTGTCGATATATTGAAACATTTCACGAGTATAGCGGCTGCCGCCTGAGGGAGACGCTCCCTAACGGCCAGCCCACTCGATTCGCAGCCTTCATGAGAGGTGTCACGAATTTCGTTACTGGGCAGCAAAACGAAGATGATGGAGCGAATGGAGAGATTCATGGGGAGGGTGGACCGGAACATCATCAAATCACTGAGAAGAACATTTTGCAGTGCGAAAATGCGGTTAAGGACCCGAGGCAGAAGGACAAGCCGGAAGATGAGCGCGTGTGTCCGAACCCAAAATACCTGCGGGGCGAGGCAGCCAGAGAACAGATTGAAAGTATACAGTATACCAGACAAGCTGGAACTTGTCCGGTTTGTGTTGCTGTAGAAAAGGCAATTAGAGAGAAGACAAACCAAACTGTCATCGTAAGTCTTGCCCCCGAAAGGTTGCGAGCAAAGGCTGATGTTTAGAACAGCGAAAGTTTGAACGGGGCCACAAAGCGGCGAATGGTCAGAACACGCACGGCACGTTGTATGCGAAAGTGAGTTGTTCCCCTATGAATGAGGCTCAGAATCGCTGAAAATTAGTAGGGTTCTGGAACAACGCGAAAGAAGCCGATTGTACATGGCCCAGCCGTGGTGAGAACGCCTATCAAGCACAAAAAGAAGAAGCAGTAAGTCTTTACTGCAAAGTTCTGATCCTTGCTAATCTGTTATACGCAGAGACGATGCTTGTCGTCTGATGTGAAAGGCAAGGAGCATAACTCCAACGGGACTTGAAGGCGTTTCAGCATTGGGAGCAAGAGGCTTTTACTCTTCAAAATGGTTTGATTTCTTATACCCTGATGTGATACGCATATGAACGCCAACTGAAGAATTTTGGCAATAATCCAACTCCTTTATCATCCATCTTCTTTCCTCTCCCATGACTCCGCTTCTTGTCCCATTTTTCGGGGTCGAGTTCGTATTTGCGGGGCTTGTGCCGGGGGGTTTTGGCATGTTCAACGTATGCGTGTTTTGTGGATGGTTGCCGGCCGGGTGTCGAGTCTTCTGGCTCGAGGTTAAGAGATTCTTGTGAATCAACTAAAGTCGAGCTCGAATCGAAGTCTTCGTAAGCGAGGTCTTCCAAGTCGCGGACCACTTCTTGTGTGGTTTTGTATCCTTGCATCCAGCACTTCCTGATAATCTGGTCCAGCTCTGGCATGCCCTTTAGTCTAGGGAATTTCCCTCTCTTAAAGAGTCCGTGTACCTCCCTCCAACATTTGTCTTGGTAAGGGGCCAAGCCTGTTGCCATTTCGAACATAGCGGAACCAAGAGCAAATCGATCCGAGACCTGATCGGGTTCGTCAATCCCTGGAAGCTTGCTTCGAACCTCATAATCGACTGTTGGCTGGGATTTATTGATTGAGGAGCCTGCGAAGTCTCCGAGCTTGACAGTACCATCTGCAGAGAGCATCATATTGTGGCAGCCGACTATCGACAACTCAGTTCAGATACGATTGGAACAGTGGATCGCATCTTACCATCAACTTGAACGATTCCACAGCGGTGGATGTACGCAAGCCCCTGAGCGGCTTCGCATGCCCATTTCTTGACCACATCATCTGGAGGTGTCGTACTTCTATAACGCGATCGAAGACACTTCCGTATCGTATCGTCACATCGCTCCAGGACCAGACCGGAAGGATTGTCGACCTCATAACACCATAGGATGTGTTTGTTGTGTTGCTGGCTCAATCGTCGATATATTTCTCGTTCTGTCGCGGCATCTTCGATACTCCTTTGAGATCCGATATCGATCTTGGCCACCCTCTTCTCATCGATTGCGAGGACCACCCCTGAGACTCCATTGCCTAGGGGCTCCAGATTGTGTATGTTACCGTCCCATGGTCTGTATCTCGATTTTCGCTTTTGGCTTGGGTCAGACGACACTCCCATCTCACTCGAACATCAGGTGGAAAAATCCTGTCTGAAGACGCAAAATCAGCTGAACAACCGATCGCAAGAGATTCGCCGCTCCTTAGATGCAGAACTTTGTGCGCTCGGAGGAATCAAATGGTTTATTGAATAATGAGAGTGAAGAGCAACGTAAATAAATTGATCACGACTTGGATCGCAGCCAGCAAACGACAGAAGTCACGACGGGTGCGGACATCAGCGCTGAAAATCAGACACCCCACTTTGGGCAGTTTATTGGGCAGCCAGTAAGACTCGACAGGCGTGATTTCAGCGCATGGTGCCCGAGGAGTCCTCATGCATGCGATCGAAAAATGTGGTGAGAGCGTGAAGGGGGGTTGGTATAGGCTCTGGCTGGCCCGGAGTCTGGAGTCTTCTGGACGGCGTTTATCCAAGGCCTGCAGATGACATACACCGCCGAAAATCTATTTGGTAGGATTCGTCCACTTGCAGATGCTCACGCAGCACTGCAGCTGCAGAATGATTGGAGACGTTCCATCGAGGATTGTCCAATTAATTGCGAGCTCGACACAAGGATTCGGCGGACGGATTTGACGAAGAGGGAGAAGATTCACGTGTTATTCACGTGACCTTCAACCACTATCGGTAGGTATCAATTCAGCTGTGGATGGCTGACTGTTCAAAATCAGAGTCTCGATGCCATGAATGAATCTTTATTGGTTTTTGAGTTTTGATATGACTGATTGTAGTCTCGCGGTCTTTCTATCGCAACTCTTTCTAAGTTAAACGCAAAACAGTTCCCCCAGCCGCCAGTACTCGGGGGCTTAAAAGGACTTCACTTTACCGCAGTTCCTTATAGAACCACACTCCATCTTTCAGTGAACCATCCAAAGGAGATATCATGTACCTAGGGACTTCCCCAACCTACATCTATCAGCATCGTTACCACACAACACATTGCATGAAATCACTTGCCCTCACATATCCTAATCTAGGATACACCAATTCAGCCGGACTATCCTTCTCCGTGTCCAACATCTGCGTTCACACTTAGCTTCTCTCTCATCTGTCGTATCATCTCACGAAAGTAATTGCAGACTCACCAACAATGTTCTTCCCGCCTTCTTAGCCACCTCCTCCAACCTCACCATCATCCTCTTCGTAACCCCCTTCCTCCTCCACTCCGGCAACACAAGTAACTTCTCTACCCACGCCGTATGGGGAACGGTCTGACTTTGGGGCTTATCTAGCATCACAACCCCTACAACTTCTTCCTTGCCAGTCGTTGTATTGGGCGAAATCTGCATGATGATGTGCCTGTTTCCGGTCATTACCTCTTTCGTGCGGTCTTCCCACCACTTTTCCATCACGGATTGGTCGAGAGGTGGGAGGAAAGTTGCAACGGTGTGTGTTGGCTGAGTTATACATGTTGCGTGAACGGAGACGAGTGATGGGATGAGGTGGGAATGGAGTTCGGGATCGTAGATGATGGCTTCGTCCATTCTGGGGAGAAATTACTTAGAGAAGAGTTTGGAAATTAATAAAGTACAAAGAGTATAAATCTCAGAAGGTAATGCCAAGAGGTACATCACTTATATACAAAGCTTGGCCCATTTCTAGCGGAAAGACGCCCTGCGCATGACTTCTGCTTGTACCTCACTAAGTTTAGGCAGAAGCCAAAAGTGGGGGGTTATCACATGATATGCGATCAGAAATTCTCTGTGGGTGTAAGTGTGTGGAGACAAAATGAAAAAATTGATATGTAAGAAGAGAGAGACTGGGGTAGGATATTGCGGCTCAGATTACCAAATTCTGGGGTCAGACCTCGTAACGAGGTAAGCGAAGCTAACCCCTAACGCTTGACAAGAAAATATCCACTACAGTCGAACATAATCCAGCACTCATTCACATGTGCCCATTGACTCCATCATTACATCGTGAAATTCGATGTAGATCTGCATTCTCCAGCTGTGTAGACCCTTGCGTCTTCAACGGCTTTCAGCCAAAGATTGTCTTCCAACTCATCTCATCCATAACATCCATCCAAAACACCTCTTGGCCCAAATCTGCCCGTTCCCACGTCTCCTTAACTAACATCTCAGCCTTCACAATCGGCTTTGCTGGCAAACTCAACTGAAACTCCTGCAACCTCGTCGTGACAAACCTCCTAGCACTTGCGATGTCCACCTCCCTATTCGTCAAGCTGTTGAATATAGAGCTAGATGTTGCCGGCATGAAGGGGGACAGAGGATCAGCCATCGAGATTGGGGGCTGTGAGAAGCGGAGTTCGCTGGCTGCAGCAATGAGTACGATTGGCTGAAGACAGCGTGTTCCTGAGGTCGAAGGGAGCTTTTCGAGAAGAGAGATAGTGTGCATGGCAAGCGAGATTAGATAGTCCGAAGGTGGTTGAGATATCGAAATAGGAAGGAAAGGAGAGATCTGGTTACTGGATGGTGAGGATGCAAAAGTGTTATCTGCGAAAGGGACCCTTTTGAACAGGATGGATGGAAATATGCGGTATATTTCGAGAAGGCCAGCACAGCGATAGGCTTCAGCAAGATAGATATATTGCTGAACTGGTGTATTTTCGTCGCCAGCATCCACGAGGCTTGAAACTGAGGGAGGTTCGAATGAGAGAAGTTCTTCTTCTAAAGCCTGTGCCTTTGCTGTAGCTTCGATGGTGGCTATTGAATCCTGTGGAAACTCCATATCGAAACCAAGATCTAATGATAAGAAATCTAGTGATGATGCAGCATCTTGGGCCTTCATTCTCCGGTAGTTTCGAATAAGCCGACCCACCTGTGCAAATAGCTTCTGCACTTTTGGTGCAACGCCGGTCCACGGATGAGGAAAAATTTGACATTTGTCGTCTCCTGATGCGGCAGCATCACCCCCAGGAGAGGATTCGGTATCGCGAAACCTCACCTCAAATTCTCCAAAGCCAAAGTCTTCGATATCGTCCTCTACAAAACCAGCTAGCATGTCCCAGTACAAGATGCATTGCTCGAAAAAATCATTTTGGCGTCGGGCCCTGTTATCGAGAGCCCCAATTTGCTTTTCCATTCTGCGTCTGTTCAATCTCTTCGCTGTCTTCAGATGTACGAGACCCAGATCTTTTGGATCATGCCATGCAGTAGTCTGCCCAACCAAAAGGATGGTCAATAGTGTTTTGTCCAAATTCTCGGATTGCCCTCTGCCTTCTTGGGAACTTGGTAAAGAGACCTATAAGTCTCGCGCTGCATCTGTATGCCCACAGGCGACATTCGAGGAAAGTGGTTGGCAAGATAAGCCGCAGCCATACTCTGAATAGCATAGTATATAGGGGCTGAACCATCCCATAATCGCCCGACTGTCGACCGGAAAGGGTTGAGTGTGCCGTCGAAGGACGAGAATATCTGGCAAACATAGCTGAAGTAGTATTCAACCAGCATTGTCGGCAAATGAAGTAGGAATTCAGGAACAGTGGAGCGGTGAAGCTGTTGGCGAATCGCCGTCAGACTGTCGGTATGGGCCCCAAAGTCGCGACGAGTACTGTCAACAGGTGATGGGCGATAGCTGATGCCTGATGGGCTTTCAACACTGTGCACTTTTTCCTCTTCGACAGAACTCATAGTTGAGCCTACTGGCTCTTTCCCCGATTTATCATGTCCATGCCCCGAGACAGAATTTACTAAGCTGAGAGCTAAAATCCTTGACTCAGGAGGAAGAGGGCAATTCGCACCCTTTGATAGTAACTTCTCATGCTTCGTTGACCATACCAATGCCTTCGGCTTATAGCCTGGACATTCTAGGTTCTTTTTGACGCATTGGTAACACCCGGGCTTTCCTTCATCACATTTCAACTGAAAACAGTTAGCCATCGATTCAAAATCCGAAGCCAATAATGCAGTACTCTTTTTATCTTGCATCTCGAACAACCTCCCCGCGACTTGGGACCCCTTCTCGGATTCGCAGCTGCACTCTGGCAGGGCCTTTGACCCGTCTCTTCTGGATTTGAAGGAAAGATAGGCGAACTCAGCATACTGTGCCTTATCTGGTGAGACTTCAAAAACCAAAAGTGGGGGAGGGGGTTTCAAGACTCAATTCAGAGTAACACAGTATTGCGCAGTATATAAAGCAAAGGAAAGAGCTCCTCAGTCTTCGAGACTTTTACATGCTGCTAACTTAAGGCGAAAACGATTTCACGAGGTCTAGACAGACTTGAAAAGGGTCACCGCAGGGTTGTCTCGCTAGATAAGGTGGATGTTGTGGCTTGGATCTAGGAGCGTCACGTGAATGCTTGCCCATGCCAAGACATAAGGTAGTGGTGCTGAAAGATGTTTGAAAGTATTCCTACGTTCAAGAAAAGCAAGATTTTTTTCTGGTATCCAATATAAGAAAGAACAGAGTGGGAATTAGCCAACCTTGAAAACGGTACCGAAAATTCCATGCTTGTAATTTCTTGCCAGCCACTGTTCACGAGGTCGCTGGATCAACCTTTCCCTGGTTGAGCTCTTCCACCTTCTGGAATACACCCATCGTATGCTCCCAGATGGTCTTGCGAAGCCCTTGTTTACGGTAGTCGGACAGTAACTTCTCCTTTCCAACGATTTCACCGTTCCAGTTGACAAGGTAACCTCCGCTTCCTACTTGCCCGTCTGAGCCCTTGCTTATGGATAACTCCTTTGACTGTGGCACTCCTGCGGCGAGCGAGGCACCCTCGAAGGGCTTAGCAGGAGGATAAATTCCGCTGGAGGCAAGATATAGTTGACGATTCCCTGTTTCATCTGCACCTACAAAGAACGGCCATAACAAAGGGGTAGCAATTTTTAGCACCCCTCGCAGCAATAGCGGAAGCTCTCTCGCTACGCCAGTGTTGACCACACCTGGACTTGAGTGCAAGAAGCTGATTCCGGGCTCTCGAGCAGCAAATTCCTCAGCCATGAAATCATTCATAACTGTCGTGTGAGCAGCACACCGCCCTGTGGAGAAGGTGGTCTTGAGATCGAGGTCCGCCAGGTTTATGGCACTTTCATGTCCAGCTCCGAGGACGCTTAGAGATCGAGCGAAGTTGGGGGCCTCGTTGCTCGCGGTGCGAAGCTGGGGAAGGAGATTGTGTATGAAACGCATGCGAGAGTAGTAGTTCAGGGTGAACTTGCGGTCGAGCCCTTCAGGATTCTCTGAGACAGTCAGTCAGCACACTTCAGACTTGCAAGAGGTAATCCACCATTTCGGCCATTTAAATTCAGATTCCCTTGTGTCTGAACAATAAGATTGATCTTCTTTTCTCGCTGCTGAATCGCTTTGCAGATACGATCGACCTCTTTAAGCTCCGATACATCTGCCTTCAAGAACTCCACTTTCCCCTCTTTATTCAATTCTCCGCATTCTTTTATGATTCGATCCGCGGCTGTAGCATTTCGTCCCACAAGGTAGACTCGAGGAGAGATCGTATTCTGGACGAAGGCCTTAAGGGTGAATTCTCCGATGCCGCTCGTGCCACCAACTGCAAATGTTAGCAATTGCTCAACGAAGCTATACCTACCAAGGATTACCAAACAGAGCAACAAGGCCTGGGCCAAGCTCTCTCAGTCGCGCATTCGATGCGTGGACGATGTCGAGGGCCACCATCTTCGATAACGAAGCTGTTTAGGAGGTCTGATTTCTTTTCGAAGGCAGAACAGTCATGGAAGAACAGCTGGAATTGGATCCACTCCGACGTCCAGGGAATTGCTTTTGTACTTCGTACGAGTCCTGCAAGTTCCGGGCGAGGTGCGGTGAAGTCGGCCGTAGAATAGGCATCCACGACGCGTTTCTGACCCCTGAAGCGGCCTCCTCCGCCGAGTTTCAGCGTAAAGTCCGCAACTCCGTTCCAGGTTAAACGTACCTCTAGCAATATCCCCTCCCAAAAAAGGACATCTTATGTTTCCTTCAATCTTTCTCCAGGTACCTTAAGATGTATGCTCTATAAAGTATCCTTTTTCGCTGTCCAATCCGACAACTCCGCCTCTCAAGCTATAGATAATGGCATAAAAGTTATAATAGGTAATTTCTTCTCTTCACTTAGGGCCCGTTTGGAACAAACTCTCGCTACAGTTATCAGAAACCATCATTAGCTTTTAATACTCGATATTCATTACTAGCTTTCGAGTAATTTATGAGCGTTTGGGAGGTCCGATTATTGAGTATCCGAAACCCACTCCGGAGGTTTTAGAATAATCTCCGGCACCTTCAGTCTCGAGCTTTCACTTCCTCTCAGCGATTACTCCCTATATTTATAGGGTATTAAGCCTAGAAGTTATTTCTCTCTAAATCGAGAAGTGCTTAACTTATTAATTACTCTCGTATTCTTTCCTTACTAAATAAGATATTAAAGTAAAAATAATATAATAATTATATTATTATTATAACTAGAAAGATATCGTAAAGCGGCGTACCTCTAAGCGGAGGTAGAAAGTCGTAAAAAGTTAGTATTTCATTGCTGAGCAACTAACTCACCAACTATAGGAGAGTTTCAGAAAACTCGGATTTGTATAGGACAGATACTGAGTATTGAATACTCAATAATGAACGCTAGTATTCATGAATTACCAAACGCTCTTAGCGCAAATAATCAAATACTAGCAATCAAAACGGGGCGAAATCTCAACATCCGAAGGTTGCCAAACGGGCCCTTACAGCAATAAACTGGTCTGATTTGGAAGCAATGAAGACATATCCATTTATTTCAATCATCAGGCTACTTTTTTCTTCTCACACAATTTACCACTCTCGGCTATACTTCCGCCTGCAAGTCCTCGCCACTACAACGTGTGCAACTTCGAGTGCATAGTTGCCCTCCTGAACTTCTTTCCCCAAACCATGAAAACAACCATCCCAATAATCGTAAAACCAACAGTAAGAGCCATCATCATCATAACTGGTGGAATGAACCCATCTTTAGCTGCCCAATCATTATAGTAAAAGATCATGCCAAACTGTATGTGTCAGTGCCATGGTTCTATACACTTAGAAAGAGAACTTACGCCGAATGAATTCTTGATAATGGTACCAGCCAACATGATCTGACCCGGAATATGCTTGTAGCAGTCGATCGCGTACTGCGAAACGATTAGTAAATAATTTTAGAGTGTATTAGAACAATTGTAAGTATACCGAGATGAGAATTGCAGGAATTGACACAACCTGAATACCGACAAAGCCATATCCAATAACAACCACTGCTTGCCATGGCCAATGGCGCTGATACCCAACCGCGGTGACCTTCTCACGTTAGCAATGATCACAACTTCCGTTTTAAGAACTTACGGTCATTCCAACCAAGCAGATACACACATAAGGAACCAAAGCAATCAATCTCATCTCCGGTTCTCTCACACCTTTATTCCTAGCCGTAGCTCTCATGGAAACCCAGTCACTGAATGGTCCCGCAGTAAGTAACCCAATAACACCACCGGCCACGAACGCAAAGTTGACAAAGCCGACCTGTGCTGGAGAGAAAAGATATGGTGGAGCGGCGAAGACTTGAGATTGAGTAAGATTCAATGCTAGGAGACAATTTGCAGCAAAGTTGAACGAGAACGCAGCCCAGAGGATGATCGGGAAGCTAAAGATTTGGATTGGCGCAAGGATATCGCGGAAGATGAGGTCCTTACTCTCGAACTCAGGCCGGGGAATGAGTGAAAATTGGTGTTTGCTAGGACGACCAACTGGTCGTTCAGGTAGCGAGCGGACGTGGTCGACTGAGCCGCGTGGGGATTTGACAAGTGAAGATGGGGCTTTCTCGGTGTCTGAACTGGCTTGTGTTATATCAACCTCTTCAGCCTTTGATTCAGGTGGTGTTGTTCGTCCCGTGCTCGAGTTATGGTCCGAGGTGGCAGGATTTGGTCTTTTGTATAAAGTCTCAGGGAACATAAAGATCATCATGATGAGCGATACCTTTGGGCTGTCAGCAAGCAAACTGAGTCTAGAATAGCTCACTTACCCCTTGGAATATTGTGCAGACCCAGAAAAACCATCTCCATGAAATTTGGGCAGCGACTGTCGTCAGAATTAGTATGGGCTTCCCATTGCTCAAAATCTAGGTGCTCGTAACAGGAAACAAGGAATAACGATGAGAATCACCTACTGTTGCCAGAGATGATAGGACCAATGAAAGTGCCCAGGAAATAGGCCCAGCTAGTAAACAGTGTTAGTCCGCCCTTCACATCTCTTCACATGTGACATAGTCTTACAAGTAAAGACCCATCCACAGGCCTCGCTGATGCATGAACATGACATCAGCAATTACCATGGGCATAATACTCTCATTCGCACCAGCTCCAAAACCACTGATAACTCGTGCA
This sequence comes from Stipitochalara longipes BDJ, assembly GCA_009732865.1. Classification (NCBI taxonomy): domain Eukaryota; kingdom Fungi; phylum Ascomycota; class Leotiomycetes; order Helotiales; family Hamatocanthoscyphaceae; genus Stipitochalara; species Stipitochalara longipes. Next base: position 590,223 of record ML769347.1, on the reverse strand, counting down.
CCAATAAAGCTTGGATAGCTGGTGGTGAGTGCTTGCCAGATATTGGCCAAAACACAGACCAATCCACAAATCAGAATGGCTGGACGTCTCCCAAAAATGTTGCTAAAGGGAACAATAACAAAATTTGTGTAGCCGAGTGTGATTGCTGCCGCTCCGAACAGATAATTGACTTGTGTTAGAGTTTTGTGAAATTCTTGCATGAAGATTGGGGTCAACGGAGCAATGGAAAGGGGCGTGAGGACGCTGATGAAGACGAAAAATGCTTGGTTGAGGATCACTGTTGCTTTCCATCCTGTACTCCAGTTCTGTGACAAAAATTAGCTAGTTCCCCAGGGAGACGTGGATTTTCTTACCAATGGGTCATCTTGCTGGTCGCTGGGTGTAGGAACTAGTACTAGTTCATCATTGGTGCTAGAATGCCCGCCATATCCTTGGTCAGAGGCGAGAAGAATTTCCGTGCCTGGAATCAGCTCTGCCTCGATGCGATCTGCCATTTTGACTTGTATGTCGGGTTTGACAAAAGTTTGACAGAAGTTCGGGGCATTCAAGATATTTGATAAGAAAGTTGACTTGCTGAGTCCGGATGTGGATGCAGTGGGAGTCTGCTGGGGAAGTCCGTCGAATTTATGGACTTTTCAACTCACCGCTGCTCAAAGCCAAATACAGATTCGCCCGTTCTTAAATCAGTCTAGAGCCAGTCATATTGCAGGCATATAGCAACGGAACTAATACAAACTCGAGAATACGTGTGCACGTCCGCCGCTTGTGGTCAAAGTTGTCAAAGTTGGAATTCGGTACTTTCCACATCCTTCAAGCTCGGATCCATTAGACTGTCTTCGCAAAATATCAGGAGATGCAGCGGAGAAGATTTGTGTTCTAGACTTTGTAATCTCTTTACAAAAGTGTCTTCAAGGGGTTCTTGCGAGAGCTCGCTTCGCAACATCAAGATTTCGAAACACGGATTAACTTCAATCGTCCCAACTTCATGTTTCGAGAAACATTTTAGTCAAACAATTCGAACTGTCGAAGTTGTACTCGGATGACTCGAGCCACTTCTAAAGCTCCTAGTAAAATCGTGATCGCTTCGGCATTTGGACCGAAAGACCTGAACACTGTCAGTGCACACATGGTCTCGCTACACAATTTTGCCCTCTCGCCTATATCTTTCTATCCTCGTGACCACCTCCGAGACATCTTTCCATATTCTTTCACGATTTCGCAGGCCATTCATATTCATCCAGCAGAATTTTACCAATCTGTAGAGGCGATGAAAATCGGTATTCCCCATCGGAAGGTCTTTGGCTTCCCAGAGCCACGGCATGTCCTCGAGTAGCAGACGCCGAAAGAGGATGACATTGAGTTGCCGATAAGCCGGCGTGACAAATCTCAGGTTGGCAATATCCTTGGAAGATAAATCATCCAGGATCATACTTCGCAGCTCATTCGGCAGATTCATGAAAAGATCTGACGATTTTGACGGAGGAGGAATGAAATGAGACCTTTCATAGGCCTCTCCACTAGCCTTGTATCTCCAAGAGAAAACGGGTTCGTTGGCATCATATGGTTCGTTGTATCTCCATCCTGAGAATTCGCGATAGCAAGAGTTGAGAAGCTCTGGAAGACTTGGAATTGAGACCGGATTTGCGGCGAGGTGCTCGCATCCAACATCATGATTCCACCATTGCTCGTTCCCAGATCTTACTGCGAATTCACGGGGGAAATTTTCATAGAGCGCTTCAAAGCTCCCGTCAATCTAGAATAAACTATAAGCGAAATGTTGATTCTAAACCGAATTAAAGACGGACTTACCTCTCTCCAATACGACCACAGACCATCAATATCAACCCTACCAAACCGATTCATTGAAATCCTCTTGAAAACTTCTAAGCAAGTCGGATGGAATGGCAAACCATCATCCTCTCCCTTCATACTATCAGCAGGAGAACAGAGTCTTGGGCCGTAAGATTCTGCTTACTCCGTCAACTGTATTGCTGATCCACGTTTCATCAATACCCTGCAATATGAAAGTCTTGAGTTAGCTGACTGGACGTAGATCCGAAGCTGAGGTTCTTAATATACTAATACTCGCAAATAAGAATTGTACTTACATGTCGTTTCGGTGAAAGGTTGACCAGGGGAGACATGTCGGGAGAGCCATCCCCAATGCCTGTCAAGAAAACTTTACTATCTCGTTCAAAGTCTTGATCGTCAGCCTCAGGTTCCCAACCGTGCTTCTTCACCAGCAGGCATTGTACTGCCCTGCATCCTTTCATCTCCGCCAGTGAAATCCGATGCCCTGAATATCCTCTACCATCCACACACCCAGGGCCTGCAATATGCTCTTGACGGTTCTCATCGCGGTGGCACCCAGAACAGGGTCCACAACGTCGTCCATCATCGTCTTCATCCCATTCCACGAAGGACTCGGAGCCCCTATAATCCCAAGCCGATCCGAACTATATGCAATCAGCTGATTGTAAACCTGAGCGGGAGTGAAGTTGCGACAGAGTCTGGGTACAGGGAATGATCCACATCGATTAATGGACGAGGGTTGCTTGTAATTTCAAGACTCACTGGCTCGTCCGCACGCCGGATTCGTCCGATAGCGAAGCTAACACCACATAGCTGGCAGACATACTCGAAATAACCCATTTTATCGAATGTTTCACGTGATGGTACTCAAATCAGAGCAAATGAATCACACGTGTATTCTGAAGCTCGAAAGGAATGGATTGGAAGACAGCGCTTGCTATGATGCTACATCTATCAGAAGAGATACTCCGGGAAGAAGCTTGCGCGTTGACAAGACAGCTTTTTGTACGTGCATTCGTCTAATGAACAGCTTGCTGCAGGTTTGCGGCGTCACGGCGTGGGGTTTAATCAGATGAGAAGACCTGTTGTCGTGTGGACTGAAGCTTCTTCCGGATTCGGACCTTAAGGTCTTTTTTGAGGCTAGGAAGGAGCAAGGTTATACTTGCCTTATACATCTCGTCCAGTGAGTCTGAAAAGACTCCAGAGATTGGGGTGCAGACGGGCCGTCATGCTGTTTCGTTTCAGCTGCTAACTAATGCTCAAAAATACGCAGGGCTACCAGAAATGACGTACTTTTGAGAATATTTGCGTTGTACCTATGCATCTTTACAGTTTTCGCCTGCACGGGTAGACTTCACGACTGATCTCCTTCTTGCTTGACTGAAGATGACTTTGACCGCGGCTTACAGTCGTATTATTACCAGCAGATAACTTGATTGCTTATTGACTCTTCACTGCCTGCTTGTCTCGTGGATATGTTCAGACTGCCAGACCTTACAGGTCCCCATTATTCGGCGTTCACCAGTACAACAACCGCTTTGAGGTAAGGTATTACTCCTATCCTCTCATTCTCGCTTCTTCTCACGAAATTCCTCGTTGGGATGATCGATTCTGACACGGAACCATCGGTCGTGACAGGACTTCGCGCATACACGAAAACAGCTGCTTGCACGCAAATTTGTACTACTCGACCGTCACAATCACTGATGTCGGCCGTGCCATCCATCCTCTCTGCCTCCATGGTATTTGAATCGAATTTCGTTCCAGGAGGATATATGATCATTTCATAATTCTGGATGTTGAGGCAAGAACTCGCTTTAGTCGTCAAAGCTTCCACAAACATTTTCACTAGATTTTCTTGTCTGTCTTTCCATATTTTCGTCTCGTCGCTCCATGTTGCAAAGCCATCCCAACTCCGTCCTTCTGGAGCTTGCGTGTTGCGAGTGAAGAATGGCGCCAACGCTTGAGATAGCTGTATGGCCAATCTCTGAGCTTCCTTCGGAACAATCAAGGTGCGGAATTCTGGACTGTTAATCTTAGCTTCGAAAGCAGCTAGATCAAGATTTCTTAATGCGAGTGCGCCATCTGAAACGATGTTAATATTTTTGTTTTTAGTTCGGAGTACAGACTCCATGTTTATTACCTTGATTAGCAAGAAGATCCCGATACGCTGCAAGGGTGATCGATGAGTCGTCCTCAAAATTTGGAAAGTCTGCCTCGAAAATCCACTCTTGTAAAGCAGCTGTGGATAATGAGCGTAGTAATACCACAGGCTCGATGCTCAATAAGTCTCGATCCCGGGATTGAAGAGCAGGATCTGGCTTAGACCCAGTTACCCTGTGAGCCAAGCCCAAAAGCGTCTCGTGCAATCGCAGCTGAGGAATACATGGAAATTGCTTAATCTCTAAACGCCGGAAGATCATATGGCTATTATGGTACGCTTCTTCGAAGCCAATCTTGACGTCTGTCTTTGTGCCCTGAAAACGCGATGCCGGAGGCAAGTTGGTGAAAGTTCCCAACCGGCGACGAGCTTTGAGGTCATTGAGTAGATTATGCACTTGCTTTTGCTTCTTTACCAGCAATTCCTCTATTGGTGACCCGTGTTGATCGTCTCTTTGTTTTTGGGCCATATTTAAATGGTGGATATCCCGATTTAGCTCCTCCACGAATTGTTTGCTTTCTTGAAGCTCTCTTTCTCTGCCAAGAAGACTCTCCTGTAGCTCTTGGATTTTGAATATCGCACTTTGTACCCTTGGATCAATAATCTCATCTGTCTCGGTGCTGGAATCAACTCGAGGTGCGGAATATCGAGTTTCGGGCGCCGCAATTATTTTTTCGGCAGACTCATTGCATTCTTGACATAGGTATCGAAGGCATCCAGCGTGATGCAAGACTTTGCATTGGCTGCACTCAACAACGTCGTTCCCATCACTATGTGTTGCCACAGTCGCACGGCAGATGCAGCGTATCCGTTTCTCATTATGTATGCTGTTCGGCTGGCTATCTGGTGATAGATGAGTGTCAGAGTCCTCTGTTTCCAGGGGCCCAAAGGGGATGGACAGTTCCCGACAGGAACTGAAGCCATCTAGCTGTTCATCCAGAGTATCAGAGACACCGTCCTCACTATCTTTAATTAGTGTCAATGATCGCCTCTCTCTTGCCTGCGGGCGCGGACGTTGCTCTTGAAGGGAAGGCGGCGTTTCTGGACTACATGCCGTTGCACGAATACTGCGGGCCCGCTGTTGCTCATTAGCGCTACACCAAAGAATGGGACGGATCTCCTACATCGCGTTTTGAATAAGTTTTTGCTATTTTTCTCCTCTTGTCTGGTTTGGAAGATTCAGTATCGGCTTGTACAATTTCAAGCTTCACTGCAGGAGGTGTCAAAGAATCCGTGCCAGATTTGCGCTTGCATCCCCTAGTCTCCCCATGCTTTTTCACGATCGGTATATTCAATCTGGAATCCTGATTCGAAGAACCTGTTTCCACTCTCGAATTGCTTCGTAGTCGGTGGTTCGGCGTAGTGGTTTCGGGGAGGTAAGTCTTCTCCAATTTCGCAACGGCAAGCGCAATCTCGTTCTTTCCATCTTCATCCAGACCGTGAGGAGAGTGTAGCGACGAAGAACCACGAGACTTTATAACGCGCCAGGCCCCGCGTTTCTGCAATCCTGGCTGGTGTTGACCTCCCCATTTCCATATTGCCTGCAGCTTTCTTTCGATCTGATCTTGAGTGAAAGCACCACCCAAGTGGTCCACAATGGTTTCATCAAAGTTGACGTCCTTGTATTTGAGTGAGAAATCGAGCCAGGCTAGTAATGTCAACTGTTCTTCCCGTGACCAGGTTTTGATAGCTTTATTTGGTGATGACTTGACCTTTCTTCTCTTCGCCATTGTTGAAGCGGTCGATCGGGCAGAGCACAAAAAGGCAACTTTACAATCTTGAGGCGGAATTCAGGCAGAAGTTTATTCCTTGATCAGTCCGGCGTTCTGTAAAGGTTGTCTAGCTTCATCCTGCGACCAGGATTATCGCATGATTGTTACCTACATCACCCTGGTCAATGATGCCGTGTCGCAGCAAGAAAAGCCTCGCCTTCGCGCCGACCCATTTCCTCGGGTCAGACACACCTATCAGAAGCCCCTCTTCCCGATGAAAGCTGGCAGACAATGGCTTGATGATGCAGAATTCATTCCCTAACTGAGTCACCGAGAGTTTCAAACAATGTTAATCCGCAGAGTGGCTGTTTTGCTGGAGAACCTGGTGGCTCGGTCTTGAGAGACCCGGCTTCTAACTGGGCCAGCGTTACAGCAATATGCAAAATCATCGCTAAAATCGCGGTTTTTAGCCGAAACGCGTCTTAGTGCTGAAAGCGTGTTTCTAGCCCAATAACTACTTCCCTAATTACTAATTGCTTAACCACCACTGGATTAAATCGTTGTAAAATATATTCCCAGAGTGGGGACAATGCCTCTTATCCGTCGCTCAAAGCGGGCCCATGGCCAATTAATAGAACCTGCGCTTCCTGCGAAACGGGCGCGCAAGCCTCCAACCTCCTCCCTCACCGCTTTTAACGCTAGTCGACCACTACTAAAGCTCTTAAATCGGGGTAATGGGCGTAGGAAATTAAGGCCTATACCTAATACGCTATCCCCGGTGCCTGCTGCCTGTATAAAGTCTCAAAAGACTCGTGAACTAACCATTGAAATCGAGAGTTCTCCTCGTTAAGCTACCTCTCCTGTAACTGCTTCATTAATAATAACCCCTTCTAGAAAAAGCAAGAAACGATCTGCTCTACCAATTTTCGATCTAACCACTGCTTTTAATAAAGAACCCCACTATATCCAGATTTATATCACGCCAAATATAGAGGGCAAACGGAAGGATAGAGACGTAATTGGATTTGGCATGGATATTAATGATTCTATATGAGACGACCTTGAGATACTTTAGGAGACTTTCTACCAAGATTACGTTAAGGAGTGGGAATAAGTTCGTGGTTTAACGGGTGGTAATAGGCCAAAGAAGCTCTATTGGTCGGTGACGATTGGGAATTAAAGAGGGAACTATTAGATTATACGAGTGAAGGACCAGAAATCATGGGAGCTTATAGAGGCTAGCCTCCGTTGAATGAAATACTTCGGTGATTATAAGAACTGTAATACGCTTGTAGTTGAAGCTTTTTATAAGTCCATTAATTGAGAGCTAATGCCAGAAGAGCTTATTCCCAAGACCAAAGCTTGTCCTAATTCTGTATAAGAAATAGCACTCTTTGATTCAGAAAGAAACCCCCTTTTAGACAATGTTTCCGAATAGTATTTCCCTGATTTAGCTGGGCCTTTAGTATATAAAGCTTTTGTTCTAAAACCTCGTGATTCGACTACTTAATAATAGCTTAATGAGAAGGCTTCCCGTGATTCGAGTGCCTCAGTAAAGGAGTCTCTTTATTCGCAGATCTTCACTATATACCTCTGTATACTCCAAGGAATCTATAATAACACAGGGGCTTGTTACTATAAACTGAGAAGGAGTAAAACTCACTATAAGGTTTCTCTCCTTGAGTAGAACGAGTGGGCTGAATATATTATTATTGGTGCTAAGAACATTACCATTAATTGTCCTTTACCTGAATAGATCACTTAATATTAAGAAGGGTGGAATAAGATGACTATGAAGAGAGGGAAGCGTAAGTCCAATATTATTAATCTAGTGCCTTAACCTGCTGTTTCTCAACCTGCTTAATCGGTCTAAAATTAAGCACTAGTTATTAATTATAATATTGCGCTAGCTCCTTTATAATACCCTTTGAACCGGTTAAGATATAGCCCGGAGTATTGACGACTATATTCTTAATAGTGTTGATCTTAGTATTAACCGTACTAGTAATAGTGAGCTCCTCCGCTATCCTCTCCTATTCGTGGCATTGATAAGAGAGAAGCCTTGATGAAGTATAAAGATTTCCTCCTCTATGACGAGTCTAATCCTCTCCGCCGTTAAGTAATCGAGAGCGCTATTAACGTGGTATAAGCACAATAGTTGGATGATTTGGAGATACTAAAGTTACCATTAACTGTGGAGACTCTTGAGAGGCATAAGGTTCTATCAGGGATTGCAATGCTAATTATTAAGAGGGTATCTGAGTTTAAGAGGGCATATAATGGATAAGAAAGGCTTCATGCGGCGGAGGGCCTTATGGGAATAGGAAAGCCTTAATTAATGGCTAATTAACCTGCTTGATAATTATCCTTTTAACCTACTTCACAACTTAATTAATAAGATGGATATAACGGGGAGATGGATGAACCTACGTGGGACGATGAGCTCGACTACTTTGATGACTATTGAGAGCGAAGTTTGATTAATTTTAGGGGGTTGTAGTTGAAATAATAGGCGGGGAAAGAACTGAGTATATATAGTGCTAGATTTGATAAAAATAGGTCGAAAAAGACGAAAAGAGAAGGAAGAGTATAGATTCTTAGAGGGATATACTTATAATATAATGGAGTATTCTGGTTTAAACTTCTTTTATAGTAAATATACTAAGAATACTTTCCGCCGGTATGTAACTCTATGAGCTAGTAATGATAAGTAGAGAAAAAAACAGTGAATTGACTTCTAAATCAATGCTCTACGTATAGCCACTAAAACTAGCTTCTATGAAAAGATACCTTCGCCCGAGAATAAAAGCCATATATTACGCCCAAGACTAACTTAATTAGCTGGTACCCCTTGTATTCCAGTATACCGGAAGTGGCCCCTTACTCGGCGAGCAGCCTCCTCCCCCGTACTAACTTCTCTAATTACCCATTCTAAGAAGCTTTGATAAGTTCAATGGAATGGATGTTCTTGACGGTAGTGGCGTCAAATAAAGGCCTTGAGGATGCCAAAAGACTCTTTAATTAGATTGAAATCAGGTGAGTATAGTGGTAGGAATCGTACCCAAACTCCCCTTCATTTATAGGCGTTAATGATTACCTGTTGACGAGACTGGTATACTGAGGCATTGTCCATTATAATAACTGAACGGGGGCCTGGATACGGGTTATAGAGAGGGAGTAAATCATTAATAATAAAGTCTTTAAAGATATCCGCTGTATAAGTGCCATAGAACGTTACTGACTTAATATAACCCTCGATCATATATGCCGGTAGAATAGAGACTCTCTCTCTATTTACTAGCCACCGACGAATAGTAGTACGAAGCCCTGAATCTGCTTATCCGTATTTCCGATCTCCTGTACGATTATTACTTCCTGATTTATTAATACACACGAGTTGCTCTGTAGTAAAGTGTTAAAGGTCGTCTCTCTATTGTGTACGCAGTTCTTGATTCCGTTGTGCTGCCTCTACCTTGAGCTTCTTCCGTGTGAGTTGTATTCTCTTTAAGGCTCTTGATATATTGCTTTGCCCTACTTTAACACTAAAAACCTCGAATAGAAAGTCGGCAATTTCGTCTTGAAAGAACTAAGGCATTTGATCTAATAGCTCCTTGATTGCCTGCTCTATTTGCCATGTAATAACTCGGGGTTAACCGCCAGAAGGTCTTCGAATAGGGAGATTCGCGCTAATATGTCTCTTATGTCAATAAATTGTTTGAATAGAAGTATGGTAACTTCTAGCTAGCTGAGTAATATACTCTTGTGTAATAATCTCGGGCGGCTCGCGTAATGTATCTTTAATCCGAGCGATCTCAGTTGCGGTGAGATGATACGGTATCTAGGGAGGAAATCGAGTTAGCCGGAGATAGAACTATATGTCCCTATTATTTTGAGCTACTTACCTTTCGATTTGAGCATGTGGTTGTGATGTAATTCGCGTCGGCGTAGTACTAGCTGATGCTGAAATGGAGGAAAACGCGTGTTTTTGAGATTCGGCTAAAAAACGCGATTTTAGCGATTATTTTGCATAAGGGTGTAAATATGGGGACCCGCACAAGAACCTTGCGCCTTTGGTATTCTCTCGCTCTTGATTCAATCAGACTTTATTTGTTGATCGATACGAATATTATAAATTTTTTTCTTCTGACAATATGAGCTCGGAGCACCCGGACCTGGAAATGTTTCGACACGAGTTGATTGATGAACTCGAAGAGCGAAGGTTCCAACAGCTCACAGGAACCGAGGATCAAGAAATGCTAGATACCATGGTGCCAACTCCATATCCAGCGGCGATGTCCCGAGAATCTACTGCTACACTCAGAGCAATGTCTGAAGTAGATAGTGCTAATGATTGGTACGGGTCAAACGCTGCTGACGACGAAATGGATATAGATGGGAGAGGAGATAGGACTCCAACTATTGACGAGACGCACATCCCTCTTATCATCGCAACAGATGTAAGTCACTGTTTCTTAGACTGCGGACCCTTCTTGTAGCAATTTCCAACAGCTCTTGGGACATTCAGCTCTCAGTAGCCAGTAGCTGCTAGGACAACCTACAACTGAAAATGTCTTGAGTAAAGATACTGACTTCAAGATCTTTGGGGATCAGTTTGGAACAACGTTCTCATCAGTGGCATATGCGCGACGTGGAGAAGGGTTACTGCCCGATGTGAAGATCATTGACGATTACCCAAACGAACCCTCGCAATATACAAATGGCCATCCGAGTCGTCAAGTTCCAACGGAAAGCTGGTATCCTAATGAGCCAACACTTGAAGAGGAGTCTCGCAGTCCAAGTCCAATACACGACTACTTTGCTCATAGAGTTTCAAATGGAAACTTTAATGACGCAGAAAGCGAGGAGGAAAGGGACGTTTACGAAGGGCCGAACGATGATGAGGAACCGGTTACCCCTCACCCCTCTCTGTCGCCAAAAGTACGTTCTTTTGTTTGGGGTTATGGAATCCAGAACGAAATAAATGAAGATATGGACCATGGCAAGTTCAATCGCATCGCCCAGTCAAAGCTGTGGCTGGACAAATCCGAGCATACTGCTACGGTACGAGCTGAACTTGATCCCATTTTAAGGAGGCTGAAGAGGAAGAAAGTCATTAAAGACAACGAAGATGTTATAGCAGATTACCTAGCTCGACTGTTCACGCATACCAAAGCACAACTCAAGGAAGAGGGCATCATCTCGGATGCTACCCCGATCGAGCATGTCTTGACAGTTCCAGCGATCTGGACAGCAGACGCTTGTCGAAAAATGCAGAGGGCTATGGCCATTGCGATTGAGCAAGCAAAATTTGGAGCTGTTGACAACCTCTTCTTAGTCTCAGAGCCTGAAGCAGCCGCAGCCTACGTTCTATCCCAATGTAGCAAAGGAAACGCGATCACGGTAAGTGACTCTTAGTACGACCGCCAATTTAAACTGACTGCTGACGCAATGATGCCCCATATAGCACGGAGAAGCCTTTTTGCTCCTTGATGCTGGGGGTGGTACTGTTGATGCTACTACGTATAGAGTAGACAACGAGTCTCCATTAAGGCTTTCAAAAGAACTCGTCCCTTCCGATGGTAAGATCGAACCCATGGATATTACGGACCGAAATTAATAACTACAAGGATGTCTTAAAGGTTCGAGCTTCCTCAACGAAGCTTTCAAGGAACACCTGAGGGAGAGGTTATTAGGCGAGGAAGTTGACATAGAGACCAATGGCTTCACTGTGACAGGCATCATAGAAAAGGCCGCGCTCAATTTCGAGTACTCCATGAAGAGAGGAATAGATGTTACCGGAAAGGTGGCCTCGCAGCATATTATGATTGGGGGGCTCAAGGAAAATCGTGAGAAGCGCTTCAAAGATAATCGTGTTGTGATGGACAGGTAAGTGTGGCACATTGGCCACTGGGCGTTTGACTAACAAACATAAGGTCCGACTTCATTCACATTTTCAGTCCTTGCCTCCTGAAAATCAAAGAGCTTATGAGGAGTCAACTCATCAGCGCAAAGAAGGCTAATCATGACGTAAAGGTAAACTTTCTGCAGAAGCAACATTTTGAGACGCTGCTGAAAGTCATCCTAGAAAGTAGTTCTCATCGGTGGTTTTGGCACATCGAAATCCCTCCAGTCGTATCTGAGAGAGGCACTGAAAGAAATAGGACGTTCCTTCGGATACAGGGGAGATATCCGCTTGATTACTACTAAAGATTTGGAGCGAAATGATCCGTTTGTTTTCATTGGCAAAGTTTTGAGTTACATTTGGCGAACTGACAAAGCTTCATAGGGAGGTTGCCGTATCTTATGGGGCCGTGCTTCGCGCCTGGAGCAAAGAAGACGGACCACTTCGAATCACTCAGTCCAGTTATGGGTTCGAAATCATGGAAGAATTCAACCCTATCAAGCACCCAGAGCATCGCGTGGCCAAGAAAATATTTAATGACAAACTCGATGGTAAAGTGTACGTAGAGCATGTGATAGAGTGGCACGTGTGCAAGGTAATTGCCCCAAAATGATATTTCCGTGGCCAATGGACGCCAATCTTCACGATCTAGAAAATATTGCTGACCGTTCGAACAGGGTGAAGTCGTTCCAACACACAAAGAGTATTCATTGGCTTCGGTGTACAGAATTTTTTCCGCCACAAGAAAATACTTCATATGCGAGGAGAACTTGTGGGTTTCTGACTCAGAGGTGCACTCGCATTACCAGAAAACACACAAGAAGAACAAAGGTACTTTCCTCTTCACTTGTGCTAACCTCATGTTGATTTGTGATTCAGACGCCGAGCTGGCCGGGACAATAAAAGCAGATATGACGCCGCTCGTGAGATCGGGAAAGATACCGCTGACATTACCTGAGGATGGATTTGAGGGTGCTCCGCACTACAGGATTGAGTTTGAGCTTGTCATGATCATCAATGGACGGAATATGAGGTTTGAGGCTCGTTGGCCGAGGGGTGGGGAAGTGCAGGGCAGCACGCAGATTTGTATTGCAGCCGCTTTCAGGCCTGGGACAGATTGAAATCGCAAAATATCATGATAATCTATTCAATTTTGCTTTACCATTCATATTGGACTAATCTTCTATCATCTCCAGAACGAACCACCTCGATCAGATGTTCTGACTTCAGAATTACTTCTTGCAATCCAAGAAGGCCGGTAACAACGCGGCATTGATGATTGTTCAATTCCATCTACATGATGAAATCCTCAACATAGATTTGAAGTGACATGCAGAGTTCTAGAACACGTCTATCGTACTTAAAGGATTATGGCTAATATATGTGCTGATGATGCCTTGCGCACGTACGTCTTGTGGGAGCAAAGCAGCGTACTCGATACTCATGTGCACCGAGAGGAACATTCACCCACCTTAGCTTGAGACATTGAGTTTGGTGCCGCGTTCGCGTTTGGTAAGTGCTTCTCTGTCGTTCTCGAAGGAGGGCGTTGCCGTGCTACAGAGTTTCCAGGGGTGATTTCCGAGAACAGTTTAGCGTGGTATTTAGCGTCCTGCAGGCACTGTACGCGTCGCGCTCCATCCAAAAGCGCGTTCAATTTCGCGACACCCCTTTCAAAACTTCAACCTCGTTCTTAGTTCTCAGTATTGAGTACCATCACCACAATACTTGACTTTCGAACTCACGATGGACGGTCTACAACTCAGAGATGAAGCGGTGCGCGACCGTATTCGCGCAGCTCAGGAGTTTCTTGATCCTAGTTTGTCTCGATTTTCCCAAGATTGAGGGTGCCCGCTAACCGCTCAAAGCTGATGCCGCGACACGAAGCTACCGATCAGATATTATTCTGATGCTGCAGAAGTTCCAACGAAGGCTCGTAGTAAGCATTGATGAGGTGCGAGCCCGCAATGCAGAACTCGCCGATGGCCTTCTCCAGCACCCGTTCGACTATGCTCAGGCATTCGATCGCGCCCTTCACGAAGTCATCCAGACTTTGCCAAAGACTACCGCAAAGCAGACCTCGGAGGATACAATGTACTATTGTGCCTTTTCTGGTAGCTTTGGACAGTTTGCATGTAATCCGCGAACACTCTCTTCAGCACACCTCAATCGCATGGTTTCTCTCGAGGGAATCGTCACTCGATGCTCTCTCGTCCGACCCAAGGTCGTTAAGAGTGTCCACTACAATGAAAAGAAGAAGATCTTCCAGTTCAGAGAATACAAGGATCAAACCATGTCCGCGAATGGAGCAAGCACATCAAGCGTTTACCCACAAGAAGACGACGAAGGTAACCCACTGGTTACAGAATACGGATACTGCACGTACAGAGATCATCAAACGATTTCAATCCAGGAAATGCCTGAACGTGCACCTGCTGGGCAATTGCCACGAGGTGTTGATGTTATACTGGACGATGATCTTGTGGACAAGTGCAAGCCTGGTGACAGAGTTCAACTTGTCGGCATCTATCGATCTCTTGGAAACCGAAACGCAGGTCACAACACAGCACTTTTCAAGACTGTTATTCTTGCGAACAATGTTGTCATGCTGTCTTCAAAGTCGGGAGGTGGAATTGCTGCAGCTACAATCACCGACACGGATATTCGGAACATAAACAAGATAGCAAAGAAGAAGAATCTCTTCGACCTCCTCTCCCAATCTCTTGCTCCTAGTATCTACGGACATGAACATATCAAGAAGGCAATCTTGCTCATGTTACTCGGTGGACAAGAGAAGAACTTGGAAAATGGTACACATTTGCGAGGGGACATCAATATTCTCATGGTTGGCGATCCTTCGACTGCCAAGTCTCAACTCTTGCGCTTCGTTCTGAATACTGCACCCCTTGCGATTGCTACGACTGGTCGAGGATCGTCCGGCGTTGGTCTCACGGCTGCAGTTACATCTGACAAGGAGACTGGTGAACGGAGACTCGAAGCAGGTGCAATGGTCCTCGCTGACCGTGGAGTTGTTTGTATCGATGAGTTTGACAAGATGTCTGATATTGATCGAGTGGCAATTCACGAAGTTATGGAACAGCAAACTGTCACAATTGCCAAGGCAGGAATCCACACTTCGTTGAATGCTCGTTGCAGCGTCATTGCAGCAGCGAATCCTATCTTTGGACAATACGACACACACAAGGATCCACACAAGAACATCGCACTTCCCGATTCTCTTCTATCACGTTTCGATTTGCTATTCGTGGTTACCGACGACATTGACGATGCACGAGATCGACAAATATCAGAGCATGTTCTCCGGATGCACAGGTATCGACAGCCAGGAACTGAAGAAGGAGCTCCAGTTCGAGAACAATCTCAGCAAACTCTTGGCGTGGGAGTTGATCAGGAGGCTGATGCGAACCGTATCACGGACGTTTACGAGAAATACAACCAGATGCTGCATGCAGGTGTCACTGTTACTACTGGTCGTGGATCAAACAAGAAGGTTGAAGTGTTGAGCATCCCATTCGTCAAGAAATATATTCAATACGCAAAGTCGAGAATACGACCCGTCTTGACTCAGGAGGCTTCAGACCGAATCAGCGAGATCTATGTCGCTCTTCGAAATGATGATATGCAAGGAAACCAGAGAAAGACTAGTCCCATGACAGTTCGTACCCTGGAGACCATAATTCGTTTAGCAACGGCACACGCCAAAGCCCGCCTTTCGAATCGTGTCGAGGAGAGAGATGCTCTAGCTGCAGAGTCTATCCTGCGCTTTGCCTTATTCAAGGAGGTCGTTGAGGACGAGAAGAAGAGCAAGCGTCGCAAGACTCGTCCACTCGAGGATATGTCTAGCGACAATGACAGCTCTGATTCCGATTCCGACTCGCCTCCAACTGCCAGAGTTGGGACATCACGTACTCGTACACCAGGCACAGCTCGAACTCGCGGTGTTGCCAAAGCCCGAAAAGGTCTTGGTGGGTCTAGCTCAAGAACAGATGGTGATAATGGCGGAGATGTTGGCTCGGACGACGATGAAGAAGACCTCTACACGGCGTCTCCCCAAAACACCCAGCGATCTCGACCCAATGGTACTAGTGGTGTTGTGCCTACGCAATCGCAAACTTCGTTCGCCTCTTCATTGCCAGCATCTCAACTTCCTTCGCAATCACAGTCTCAAGAAGAGGACACTGAGCTTGCAAGCGGCGCCGCTGCTCTCAACATTGCAGGGATCACACTTGCTCGCTTGACCCTTTTCAGAACGACTTTGGGCCAATTGATGAATACCCCCTTGTTCGATGATGATTCCGCGGAAGTCGATGGCATCATCACAGCTGTGAATAGAAGTGTTGGGGGCTCTGCTGGTGGTGCTTTCGATAGAGCGGAGGCAGTGGCTGCATTGAAGAAGATGGACGAGGCTAACAACATTATGTGAGTTTCCCAGAACAACAATTAGTGAAGATGATAGCTAATACTTGACAGGTATACTGATGGCGATCTTGTTTACAAGATCTAGACGGCGAACAATTGAGGATAGTGAATATTGGGTTTGCAGCGGCGTTCGGTTTATGTTTGAGCTGAGGAGGGTTGCATGGCGTATCCCTTTAACGTTGTAATGATATTATGCAAGTCGAATTAGTAGAAATGTATCTGGTCTGTCTATGGTCATGCAATCATCAAACCTTTCAGTCTATCCCAAACGCCCCTTCGCTTTCCTCGCGTATTCTTCCAAACGCTCCTCAACCGAAGAACCATTCCACGTCTCTCTCCCAATCTCATCTTCCCCTAAAACAGGCATTCCCACCTGCTCTATGGCAAAACTTGCCGCCACGTTTCCCCATGCTGCAGCCTCTTGCAACTCCCTTCCACGGGCCAACGCAACAGCCAAGCCGCCAAGAAATCCATTGCCTCCCCCCGTAGGATCCACAACTCTCTCCGCCTCCTCCTCGCCAAAGACTGCAGGAAGCCACATCTCGATCCCAGGATCGATAGGTACTGTTTCCCTTTCTAAATCTCCATCATCACCTAACAAGCCTGCGAACAAAGCTTCCATATCCATATCCAGGGTTAGTCCACCTCTTGGACGATTTGCTGGTCTCTTCTTCTTGATCAAAGAAGGGCGACGCGAACGCCCTCCGTTCTTGGCGAGGTAGACACCTTTGGCACCGCATCGGACGACGAGCGCGTAAGATTGGAGAGGCATGCTGCTGAGGAGCTGTTCACAAGCACGTTCGACGGATTGTGTTGAAATCTGGCCTGTGCCTGGATCGAGGCCGAGATCTGGATCGCCCATGAAAGCGGCGAGCTCGGAGTGATTCGGGGAACAGATGTCGACATAAGGCAGAGCATTCGTGCAATTAAGGAGCTCGGATGGGGTGCAGAGGTCGGGAACGGGCTCCCAGATGAAAAGAGGCTTGGGACATCCTGGGTTCAGGTTTTTTCGCCGGCGGAGAATGGAGGTTACGAGGTCGATACAGCGGGTTGGTGAGCAGTTTAGGTGGAAAGACTTTGAGAAGAGGAGAGCTGGGGTAAGAGCGTGTTCGTCAAGACGGAGTTTCGGGGTTGTGTATTTGAAGGCTCGGATTTGATTTGAGTTGTAGCCATTCCAGCCACGGGTTGTGAGTCGAGACGGGTCGGAACGAATTAGACATGAGGTGCCCCAAGATTTTATTTGCGTCGTGATGGATTCAGGGAAGTCTGACCCTTTGTCGACAACCCAGGATACGGTCTGGCTGAGAGGTGCTGGTGAGAAGAGGCGTGCTCCGAGGGCTGAATAAGAACCTGAACCACCGACAACATCGAAAACTGGTAATTTTGGGGGAAGGTAGTGGATTTCATCTGAGTGATGTTAGAATGAGGCTGACATTCTCAGCAAAAGCAAAGAGGAGGATCTGAAGATGTCAGAAGTGTGTCAAAAAGACATTTGGGTAACGAGGAGACGGCGAGAATATCTGTGTTATGTCTACGTAGAACGGATAAAAAAAATCATGAGCTAGGTCTAAGATATAAAATATGAAAGCTGGAATGGAAGTCTTTACCCATTCTAAGCCAGATGGCCCTGATGTAAGCTTTGATCAGGATCTGACCACTAGCAGACACTTGTAAAGGCACCGATTTCAATCTCGTACAGTGATAAGAGTGGAGAAGTCTGAATAGTTGATAGTTCCTTTGCTACTCAGCAACACAACGTTCACCGCCAGACAAGGCTCGACTTCAAGCTTGACATGAGATGAAAATCAACACACGAAGGAAAACCCCTCTCACCGATGATGAACATCCCCAATGTGCAGAAATCGATCTCCTGCGACGGAGAGACTTCATCTTCTTCCTCCATAATCCAGTATGCGGTTGTCAACGCTCTCTCCGCTTGATTTTGTGTGTCAAGTGTGTCTCAGTGAGAAGGCTGAATGTCGAGTTTTCCGCCTTGCCTCCTGAGGCCAAGCGCAATCTCCAGCGAGGCTTGACAGGGGTAGGGATCACCGACGGAAGGCACAGCAACCCGAGAGAGCTCCTGAAGCTATCCCAAAGTAATTCTGCTCTTGCGCAAGCCGATCAGGCAGCTCGATTCTTTCCTTTGCTTATAAGCAGCGCTTCCGCAACTTCGTTAGCCAGCCTACAACACATCCGGAACTTCGTCGCCCACGTCAGCAACCCGCATTACCGCGTTCCAGGCATCGTTGATCGTTCCCTCAACTGCGCTGTCACCTGGAACACCTCGCAGCAGGGTCCCTGCATAGGCAAAGGCAGCATGGCGACCAACAACATGCATAACTTGACGACCCTCATCAAACGGTACTGTCATATCTTCTTTGCCCTCCTCCAAAAGCTCCCCTCCTAGACACAATCACAATCACAATCAGCAATCATGGACGACAAAGTGGTCCCGACCGTTTCTCGCATCGAGCTGACAGCTATCCTTCACAGGCTAGAAGCCGCCACTTCCAGACTGGAGGATATGGCAGCTTCTGCGATCGATTTGCCCAAACTGAACGGCGCTGCTCCCACTCCAGCGCCTACAGGTCCCCTGCCTGCTCCTCCAACCGCCAGTCGAGCTGCCGCGGAAACGGTAAAGCCGATTCCAGAAGCACTGCCAGAATCCGTCGAAGACTTTGATGCCTTTATATCCGGTACTGTCAAGAAATTCGTAAACCTGAGTGATGAATTGGGAGGGGCAGTCGCCGAGCAGGTATGCGACATTGGCAGAACAATGTCGGGGTTTGGGCTAATAGAAATAACAGGCTTCCAGTGTATACCAGGCGTTTGCTAAGCAGCGGAAATTCATCCTTATTACCACGAAAGCAAAGAAGCCAGATATGAGCAGTCCAGTATTTATGGAACTTTTAAAGCCTCTGCAAGAGATGATTACAGCCGTCAGCGATATCCGAGATGCGAACCGTGGAAGCCCTCTTTTCAACCAACTGTCTGCAGTTTCAGAGAGCATTGGTGTACTCGCCTGGGTAACGGAGTCCCCTAAGCCACACAAGCATGTCGAAGAGTCATTGGGCTCTGCCCAATACTGGGGGAATCGAGTCTTAAAGGAATTCAGAGAGAAGTAGGGCAGACCAAAACTTGAGCCGTGTCCGGCGCTGACAGGATTCACAGGGATCCGAAGCAAGTTGAATGGGTCAATTCTTATTACCAGATCTTCAAGGACCTCACGGAATATGTCAAGCAAACCTTCCCTCAAGGGATCCCCTGGAACCCTAAGGGTGTCTCGGCTGAAGAAGCAATCAAGGCTGTCGAACAGAACGAACCTCTTCCTCCTGCTCCACACCCCAAGGCAGCCGGAGGACCTCCCCCACCACCTCCACCACCAGGACCACCACCGCCACCTATGAGATTTGACGATGCCCCAGCAACGGCACCCGTGGCAGCTGGTGGTCTTGATGCAGTCTTCAGCGAATTGAACAAGGGAGAGGCTGTTACGAAAGGACTTCGAAAGGTCAACCCAGATCAGATGACACACAAGAACCCTTCGTTGCGAGCTGGTGCAACGGTCCCAACTCGAAGCGATAGCGCCTCTAGTGTTTCTTCGATATCTCGTGGGAAGAGCCCTGCTCCGGGGAAGAAGCCAAAGCCAGAAAGCATGCGGACGAAGAAACCACCAGTCATGAAGCTGGATGGCAACAAGTGGATCATTGTAAGATACTTATCTCTTGCATGTTATACATCACTAATTGGCCTAGGAAAACTATGACAACGAGCCTAAACCCTTGACCATTAATGCTGAAATATCACACTCCATCCTCATCAGCCGATGCAGTAAAACTACGATCATGGTCAAAGGCAAAGCAAACGCCATCTCCATCGATAACTCTCCACGGCTTTCACTCATCGTGGAATCACTGGTTTCATCAGTAGATGTCATCAAGTCTACCAACTTCGCTCTTCAAGTCACAGGCGTACTGCCTACGCTGCTTATGGACACAGTCGATGGAGCCCAGGTCTACCTAGGGAAGGAGAGTATGGGTACTGAAGTATTCACAAGTAAATGCACGGGAATCAACCTCAATATCATTGACGACACAGGTAAAGACGGTGATGAAGAGGGTGATTACAAGGAAGTAGCATTGCCAGAGCAGATCCGCTCATATATTGGCAAGGATGGCAAGATTGCAAGTGAGATCGTGGAGCACGCCGGATGAGTAAGTAAAGAGGTGTCTTCAGAAGGTACGATTATTGTAGCATAGCGTTGTACTTGTTTCTCTGGAGTCGGCCAGCGATCTCGATCACATATCTAGATTGTGGTCGATTCACGTTGTTCGAAGCAACCTCTTCAGCTGTATATACAGTACACACCCTGAACCTCTTAGATGCGGAGCAATCCTTAAAACAGCTCCCTTGTCTTTCCCGTTATGTTGCTTGGCGACACACCGCACTATCCAAGAGCTCATAACCCATATAAGCCGTCAGAATGACACTGCGATGACATCTGAAGGCACTTTGTTGCCATCTTTTCAAATCCATTCCATTTATGACATCCGAGATATGTACAAATCCATCCCTCTCTACCCCAGCTCCACCACTTCTATGATCCGCCCTTCTTCTGATTTTTCTCATGCTCGATGATTTGCTTGCTCCAGCTACCAAAAATCAGCAACGTATCAAGTAACCCCTTCCCATTGAGACTTACTATCGACTAGGAAAGAACCTGCCATCCTCCGGGAACTTCGTCCGGAACTCCCTCTCTGCGCTCAATTTCCACATCATAGCTGTGAGTCCTACGATAACCATCCCGAATACTGCAGTATTGGCTTTCCAGTTCGATGGTTGCGAATACCAGCCACCTGCTGGCGACCAGACGTGCTTAGGGTATCTAGCTTCGTCAGATTGTGTTCGGCATATTCGTTCATCGTGAGCTGTGGTTGAGGAATTGACTTACGGGATTTTGCCGCCGCCACCCTAGAAGCTGTTAGCAAATACTAGTATGCATGTAGAGAGTGGCTGATCTTACCATCTTGTTCAATTGCTCAATCGCGCGGGGTTTGTCTTGAGCTGTTCAATGGTCGTCGAACTCAAGATGCGAGGTTGCTACTAGCGCGACGATCACGTGCAACCCCGAAATATCCATGATCGTGTGAGGGAAGCTCGAGATTTTTTTTGGGAGTGAGCAGGGGATCGGACTGAAATCCACCACCACGGCCCGACACGCTTTCACAACTTTCTCCTTTGCTAGTGGGCTGAAGAGGAGGCGTGACTTCTGGATTTCGATATGAAGAGAATACGGCTGGAACGATGGAGCGGACAATTGCTGTCGCCGCGCACACGACCATGCTGTCTCCGGCAGCAGATGATGCAGAGTTCAGCTAGCAATAGGACGCAGCAATCACGGTTTCAGTCCTCTTCTGCAGCAATGCAGGAAGATCTTGTGTTCGAAGATGACGAGCCTTCCACCTCCACTTTACGACATCCAATGAGTCCTTACGCCTCTCCATTACCAGAAGCTGCTTCGAACTCAGCAAAGCTTGCAGCTCTACACGCCCGTCTCGCGCTCCCCAAGAAACTACCTTTACAAACAATGGCAAGAACGTTAGTGGATACAACTGCAGATCCGAATTCACGCTTTAACAACGCTTCGCTGGCGCAGTTAGGCGGAGCCATCACCTCTTTCCACGTCGCGGAGTTTCTGCTGTGCACATACCCCCGTCTTCCAATGGCCATCCTGTTCGCCGCCGCCAGCGCCTACAACGGGCCCCGAACACTCGCCATAATAGCGCAAGAATGGGGAGTGGAAACGGCCGCATATCCTGGTTCAGAAGTCGATCCCGGACTTTTACAATTCTCGAAATTGAAGCCGGGGACCAAGATAGGGGAGCTTGGAAGTGTAAGGCGGGATACGGGACCATGGAGGAGGGGGATGAGCAGTAGAGTAGTCCTTGATGACGAGTTTGGAGACACGATACCGAAACCCGGGACGGAGGTAGACTCCAAGCCGACGGAGAATGCGTACTCGAATTTCGTGAAGGCAGTTGTGGGCGGTATCTACGTACATGCTGGGCGAGAAGCAGCGAAGAAGTTCGTGCGGGAGCATATCCTCAGTCGGCATTTGGAGATCACGCAGCTTTTTGAGTTTAAAGATCCTGTGAGGGAACTTGCGGTTTTGTGTAAGAGGGAGGAGTTTGAGTATCCTGTTGCGAGGATACTTAGCGAGACAGGGCGGATGTCGAGGTCACCTGTGTTTGTGGTTGGTATTTATTCGGGACATGAAAAGCTCGGGGAGGGAGCGGGTGCGAGTTTGGCAGAAGCCCGGATAAGAGCAAGTGTTGCGGCACTGAAAGCATGGTATCTGTACAGCCCGGGTAATAATGTGAGAGTGCCGAGTGATGTGGAAGGTGCGAATACCAAGCCATGGGAGCCGGTGCATATCGACATTGGGGAGATTATACATTAGGAGATTTTGTATGTGGTTGCTGCATAGCGAGCGGGTGGGAACGGCTTGTATGATGAAAGAAGAAGTTGCAATTGCTGGGCCGGTCATTCAAACCTTGGCAAGCAGGCAGGCATTATGTATTATTGAGATCTCATTTGTGGGATGCATTACAGAGCCAAGAGTCGCTCTTTGGAGTATCTGTTGGGATAGGTGTAGAATATAAGAGCTTCATGTAGATTCAATGGTACCATCTCCAACTTTATATTACTCCATGATTAGAGTCACCCTGTTCAAACATTTTGCATGAGAAATCGACCGTTTTATGATGTGTATGCATATGTACACGAGCAACCATCCTAGCCAAGAACAGACGAAGCGTTGCCTCTTCTGCATAAGCCAAGGCCAGACAGCCATTGTGAAATGGAAATGCGTGAAAACAACGTGCAAACAGACCTCCATCCCGAATAAACGCCGTTGATACAACCTTGACAATGCATTGAGGAAACTAGAAGCTAATCGGGTTCGAAGGGTATCATGAGGCCTCAACAACAATCTCAGACTTCGTATCAACCTTCTTTGCTGATGGCTCAGTTGAATCATTATCCTCGCGAGCACGCTTCTTTCCATTTGCTGGAGATGCCTCAGTCTTGACCGCTGGAGCTTCATCTGACTTGCTGTCAACCTTCTTGGCCGGAGTTTGATCTGTATTATCATCTTCTCGAGCATGCTTTCTTCCGTTAGCTGCTTGTAACTCCTCCGACTTGCCGTCGACCTTCTTTATTGGCTTCTGCTCATCATCATTCTCACGTGCTCGCTTCTTCTCATTCTTCTCGTCACTACCTTTCTATTAGTGCAAGTATATTAATTGATAAGCGTTTGACTTACTGGTCTTCGCGCTCGCGATTCCTATTATTGTTGCGTCGGCCCCCTTCATCACGTCCTCTACCGCGACCACGCCCCTTGCGATCTCCATCACGCTGGTGTCCTCGATCACGGTTGTGATGATTGTCCTTGAAACCGTTTGCTCGATCCTCCTCTCTTCGCTTCTTCCAATCATCTGGATCACGATCGCCTCTAGAATCACCTCGTCCGCGACCACCGCTGTCGTTCCGGTGGCCACGGCCGCGATTGTTGTTACCCCGGTAGCCACCGCCCCGACCTCGAGGGCCCCAAGTCTCAGCAGGTTCGATCTTTCCGTCTTTGATATCTTGCAGCTTCTCGTCGGTGTAGTCCTTCTTGGACTGGATTTTCAATGGGTATTTGCCCTTCCACAATGGCTTCGGGTCAAGGGCGAGGAAGTTCTGGGCAGTCTCCTCATCTGCAAACTCGACGAACACAGAGCCCTTGAACAACTTCTCCGGAGTACGGCGAAGACGAACCGCATTTGTTGGACCAAATTGAGCAAAGAAGGCCTCGATGTCGAATTGAGAACTTGGGTCTTCATCACCGAAACCTTTGACATAAACGGACCGGGGGTCTGCTGATGGTCTGACGGCGGTAGCAGAGTAGCCTTTCTTACGATTGACTGTCTCTTGGCCTTCTGGACCGGAGATCTCAAGAAAGTTACTTTCTCTGAGCGCGGCCACAACGGCAGAAACTGGTTGAAACCGCCTCATACGACCAAACTCGCAAATCTGCTTAATCGAGACTGGGAGGTTCGATTCGCCATCGGTCAATTGCCACAGGTGGGAGTCGGTTGGGAGGTTTGCATCACTGAAGTAGAATTCGACCTTTGTAAACATTGTCAGTGGTCGGAGGCGGTAGAAAGACTGCATTGCTGCATACCTGTGCACGAATCTTGCTTGGGTCGTCGGTAGTAGGCAACACTGCCGGGTCGTACTTGGAATAATTCTTGCGTGCGTCGGTCTCGTAAATCTTCGCAGAGGTCTTCAAAACACCATTGTCATCGAACCTTTCCTTCTTCCCTTTAGAAGCTCCATTTCCCTCAGTCTTCTTGTCGCTCTTTTCTTCCTTGACATCTGTAGTAGCTTCGCTCTTCTCGACCTTCTGCTCCTCTTTGAGTTCTGCTGCACCGTTTGAATCCTCTGACCCGGCACCTGTCATGACGACTTCCTTATCGGTTGGCGCAGACGGGTTAGCAGCCTCCTTGTTTATAGTCTCATCATTCGGGAGAGAGGTAGCTGCTGGGTCAGGCTCTGTAATTTCGGCCTTGAGGTTTGACATTTTGCTTCGTGTGGGAATTTCGCAGTGTCTTATTGAGCGCGAAAGTGTATGGATTGAGATTAAATAGCCAAGATTTGGAGATACTGATCTAAGGCGCTGATCTTATTGTGGTGTGCTTCTATTGTGGTATTAGTAGTGTGAGCGGTGAATCCAATGACTGTAGCTGTGACTCGATAAAGATGGCGGGGTCGAGACCCGAATGGAAAATGGTCTGGGTACATGTCCAATTGTTGCCGGGACTGATAATACATACCGTTAAAGCTCGAAGTCCATCTGAAACAGCTAGAACGTAATTCCCAGGAGATTGACTCTAGGTTCGGGGAAGTTGTAGAATTTTAAAGAGCATCGAGTGGGAGCTGCAGAAAATGCAGTGGGCCCGCGAGCCTTCTGCGCTAGCGGCCGAAGCGCCCCTGCTAGCTCCTTGAACATGAAGTTGAAGTTGTCTTCCATCTTTCGACCTCATAATATCGCGTGTTGGCAAGCCATCATTCGCAGAAATCCCCTCTCTTCAACAGCCCAATGACGAGAAAGAGGTTCCACGGCCTCAAGCGGGTGGTATGTTATCAATTCCTTCACGACTACGCCAGCATTAGAGCTTAGCTGACCCCTTACAGAAATTTCGGGCGACATGGAATAAATACAATCTCTTCAACCTCAGCCGTTTAAAGGCACCCAGGACGGATTTCATGACCTACTATCAACAAAAATGGTCTGCCAAATCCATAACTCGAGCTTATCACGGAGAGCACATTCGGGAAGGTCAATGGGAACGGATGTTTACGCCTCTTTTAAACTCAGTCATTCCTATGGATCACAGATACTTGGCAGAGCATGATGGTTCTGAACAGGCTGCAGGAAGAGGTTCTGGTCTAGAAAAACCTTTGGACTTGAACAAAATATCCTTTGGAAAGAATCAGATCCCGTATATGCATATGACCTACGCTCCGATTGAAAGACGACTCGACACGGCAATTTTTCGAGCATTGTTTGCTAGCAGTGTGAGGCAAGCGCGACAGTTTGTCATCCATGGTCAAGTCAGGGTCAACGGGAAAAGGGTTAGAATTCCTTCTGGAGCTTGTTGGAGAACCTCGGTTGCTGATCAAAATAGATTCCATACCCCGGATATCTTCTCAATCCAGGAGACATGTTCCAGGTCGAGCCGGACAGAGTACTATTTGCAACTGGAGCGCCGAAGATCAAAGTGAAAGTTCAGGCAGAGACGCGTCGCTATGAAAGACGCATCAGCAGGCAGACCAATCTCGTTCGCAACGCTGCATTGTCAAAGGCAGCGGAAAGGAGGAGGGCGAGGGAGGCAAAAGAGCTGGCAGATGATACGGTGGAGCTAGTTCCTTCAAAACCCAAAGCGGCGCGGATAACATTGGGCGATCCAGAAGTGCGCAAGCTTCGACAGAGAGAGCTCCTCAAGCTCATCAGACAAATCGAGGATAAAATTGGCAACAAGAAGATTCGAAGAACTGGGAAGCGTAAGCAGGAGCTGAGGGCTCTACTGAGGAGAGCGAAAGCCAATGTGATTTTCATCCAGAAGAAGCCGGTTGAAGAGCTGGACAGCGAGATAAAAGATATTACGCAGGAGCTCCTTGGCTTCACAGAGGAAGTTGAAACACCTGACAAGACACCAGTCAAGAGGCTCAAGCCTGAGTCAGCGATGGACCAAAAGCAGAAGGCAGCTCTAGAAGCAGCCATTGCTAGGATTCGAGAGAATCCTGCCGATACCGCGAAGCCCTACGCCACCCCCTGGCGACCGAGACCATACATGAGCGCTTTTGCATTCATTCCGCGTTATCTGGAGGTTAACCATAATATCTGTTCAGCTGTATATTTGAGGCATCCTGTTGCTCGGCCTGGTTTGGCGGAGGTGCCGACGCCATTTCCGGCCGAGACACAACAGTTGGCCTTCAATTGGTATCTGAGGAGGAGATAAAATGTATGATAGTGCATGTGTATGATGTATCATAGTAGAGGGTCCTAGATTAAGATTCTTTCCTCAAGCTTTCATGTCTTAGCGCCTTTCCCATATCCCAATTATGCCGATATTCACATAATGGCGGCAGAAATCGGCTTTTCGCATTTAAAAATCATGAGACGTTGAACAAGATATCACTTAGGGCGGAAAGATCGCCGAGCCCACTGTATCTTCCCACTGGCCGAAGTCTTGCGGTCACTGACCTATTTCCACATGAAAGTACGTATCGACCTGGAACAATTGGGAAAAGCATTCAATGTTCGTAGACTGGCCTCGGATAATTCCGTCAAACGCGAGTATTAGAAAAGAAAGGGCCAAGGGGTCACATGAGAAGAAGTCACAGAATAGAATCAGAAATAAATCTAATTCTGCCAAGCAATGAATATGATACAGCGCATCTCATCATGAATTAATCCCTCATCTAGACCCCGGGTCTACAGCTTCGCCTTTGGCGTCTCTAATGTTGGAAGAAGAAGATCTCTGATATCTCCCGCGGCTTCGTTCAAGTAGAAGCTCATCCTCTCGCTACCAAGCCCTTTTGACACAATGTTGAATTGGATGCTGTGTCGGCATTAGCATAACAGATTTGCATGAAGGGAGGCGGGACTAACCTGTTCTCGTTGATCATGTAGGCAATTCCCCAACCATCGTCAACAACTTGACTCCATCCATAACCGTTGAAGTACTCTGAGCTCAATTGACTGGTGGATATGAACCACTTGCTTGAGTACGCGTAGGTTGGGTCTTTGTAGATAGAAGGCAGCTCTTCATTTGGACCGAGCAATTTCTTCAATCCAAAAAGATGTCGATCAACACCCTTGCCGTCCGAAGCTGCAAAGATATATTCTACATGAGAATTTATCGCTTTTCGGAACAGCGCTACAGTCTCCTTAGGTTCGATATTTGGATCGGCCATGGCTTTGCAGAACGCAACGGAATCATCAGAGACAGAACGGCAGGTTTCAGTCCGTCCTTGCTGGAAACGTCTAGTAGTGGCTGATTCGTAAGTCGGACGATTTTTGCCATACATTTTAAAGTAGGCTAGTTGGATAACCATTTGAATGTATGCATCTGGTGAGCACTTGAACTTCTTAATGAGACCCTTGCCATAACCTTGGTATGCCTGAACACGAAGTTCGTGAGCACCAATGACTTCGGTGAAGTCCCTTTCCGCACGCTCAATCTCGGTTTGAACTTCCTTGTTGACATGGAATTTAATAACAACGGGTTCAGGTAGGTTAGAGCGGACTGAGGGGTTGGAGAAGTCGAGTTTGTTGTTGAGAATCACTTCGTTGACATAATCATTGAGGCGATGTGTTGGTGTACCATCCATCATAGAATGCTCGCCCATGAATCCAGATGTGCCGTTTTCGTTGATAATGAATTGGAGAGGCTTATCGAACCAGCGATTGCAGCCATCGCCATGCCAGTATTGGTGTGCACGCTCCTCGAGCGTGACCGGTGAAGCATCATCCAAGCAAACCACAAATGAAGCAGACTCAATAGCTTTTAGAGCTGCTGCATTCGATGAGTGCGCCTTGAGCAGAACTTCTCTAGCATCAGTCCAGACATCTCGGTTCTCCGTAGTCAGGACGCCAATAGGTGGGGCCTTTTCTGCTTTTTGGTAAATCCGCGCGAATTGTTGTTCCAGCTCAGATGTGTTCAATTGCTGCCCGTCAACCTCATGCATAACTTTGAAGAATTGGTTCTTGCGGATCACAAGAATGTGCTTGTTGTCTGATGCCGGATACTTGACAGGGTGGTCTGCGGGCTTTGCAGGTACGCGACACGCATTGAACATCCATTGATAGCTCTCCATAGAAATGGGGAGCTTCTTCATGTATTCAGGTTCCAATGTACCAGAGTCGACTTGTTTCTTGAACTCCAGGGCTGCGGTTGTGATCGCAGCTGCTCTCTTGGAAGGGTCCCGCCGTCTTCTGTCATCTCGGTGAGAGTAGAAGTAACTGACGTATGGAACGACTGGGTCACGGTAGGACAGATACGCTGCATCGTTCCACCATTCGTAAATCCAGTTTTTGTGCTTAGGGTCCTCTCGTCTGGCAATCAGTTTCTCCTGCAGTTTGTTTCCAATGCCTCCGGGCTTTATGAACTCCTGAACCGCCTTTGTAGTCGATTCGAGTTCGGAGGTGGAGAGTAGAGGGTGGACGGATTTGAGGTATCGAACTGCTGTCTCCTCTAAGGTAGGTACTGGTAGTCTGGGCAGAGACTCTTCGAATCGTAGCATAGGGCCTTTGGAAGAGTCTTCCTTGTATCCTGGAGAATGTCAATCAGGGTCCGCTGCGGGGTAAACAAGAGAGAATATATTGCATACCTGCTGGCAAAGAGCTACTCTTCCGCGCACTTGCTGGTGCCATCGCCACGGTCTGCGAATATCTATTAGCAACAAGCAAGCAGTCATTGGAAGATGAGAGGCGTACTCTGGACAGCTGGGTCGACGTGTAGCTACTTCTTAGCACCCGACCCTTTGCAAGTGTCCTCAACATTCCTCACAGCGTTATCGAGCAGGAAGAAAAAGAAGAATCGTAGATTTGAGAAGATAAAGTTCGGCCTTTGTTCACAAGCTGTGGTGGAGCGGGACGATCAACGTTATGCCCATGTGGTTGGTCGAAGGGATGAGGTCGGTAGCGTTGCCCCGACGAGCCGAGGTCAATTGTTCCCGAGAGCCTCGCACATTCGGCGCAAGGCGATTCAGGCGAGTTGAGGACCCCACAAAGCCCCGGTCACTAGCCACCCACAGGGGCCTGCAGCAAGAAGCCAACTGATGCACAAATTTTGCCAGACTGCATTTTGGCTGCATCGGACCGAGGGATGCAAAAGGCCGACAGCGGGATGAAATAAACAGATTTTGAGGCTTCACTGACGTATCAACAAGATTCGATATGCTAGAACTAGCAGCTCGACCTGTGCGTTATTCTTACACTACGTAAGCGAAGCATGTGAAATTCGGAAATGTGGCCTACGAGATCTCTCAAATCCCATGACCAATTCTGACCCGCTCAGGCGGCGCAGATACCGTTAGGCCACGAGGCTTCTGGACGCCTTCAAGCTCAACCTTTTTGGTCCACCCGCAACACTATTGTTGCTCAGTCCCAAACGCCCAGGACTATCTTGTTGTCCGTAAATCATACCATACAACGACCCAGACCATAGTTTATCTTTTCCGCTTGCTCTTCCTCGTTGTGGGAGCGTCCGCCTTTGCTTTTGACGCAGCCTTTGATGTCTTTGGAGACGGGGTTCCATCCTCTTCCTCTACGTCCTGCTCATCGTCTTCACCAGCCTCCTCTGTCTCTTCTGCTCCTTCGTCTTCGGTCACTGTGGTGTCCTTGCTCTGCTGTCGGGAACTTGATTCCGCCTTGACTCGTCCCATTGATCGATTCGTATTCCTTCCTGCTCGCGTCATCTTCGGAGGTGGAGAATTCGCTGGAGACGTCCTGGTATCATCTGTATCATCAACTGTACTACCACGAATCTTGGTGGTGACTGTGTCTGCTCTCTTGCGCTTCCGTCCACCTTGTGGTACTGGTGACGGTGATCTGCCTAACCTGGGAGGTGAAGATGGTGTTTCGCTATCGGCGCGCCGTTGGCCTCTCATGAATGTAGGCTCGTCATAATCTTCCTCTGGGAGCTTGAATTCGAGGTATTTGTCCTGGTATTCGTACTCAAAAGAGTTCTCCCGATCATCAATGACAGGGAGATTGTAACAAGTTCCAAGCTTCTCCCATATTCCGGGTATGCGAGTGTGTTTCTCAACAGTAGGATCGTAGCCATGATTCCGGAGGTGCTCTGACAATGCGATCATTCGGAAGTGCTTGTGCATACCTTACATATTTAGCATTATCCCATGGCACTCCGTATCTTAGGCTCACCAGCTGGTTTCCATTTGATGATTCCCTTGAATAATGACGTTTCCTGCTCGTCCGTCCAGGGATCTTTCAGGATGTCGTATGCTGGCTTGTGAGGCTCCTCAGTTGGCGCTTGGGGGTTATCAATCACCATAGCATCCTCATCGGCGGTTGGTGTTGAGGCCGCAGCAGCTGCCTTGGCCTTCTTCTTGGGAGGCATTTTGTGCTTTCAGTCAAATGTCGTGATTGTAATTGATTGACGCTGATCGCAAAAGGCTCAGTGAGGTCAGGTACACTTCGCCGCCCGCGCCGGGAGCTAAAACACCCCTGTAAATTGCAGTTGCCAAAGCCGAAAACGCGTCAATATCGTCCGCGACCACGCGCCCGAAACCATTATCGACAAAATGACAACAGAATGGACGGACTTGACGGCAAAGATCTCGGCGAAGTCTTTGCAATACCCGATCTTTACTGCCCCTCGAAATTCTTGGTAGATGCTTCGCAGAACCCAAGCTTTTTGTTTTCAGAATTGAAGCTTCATGGTTTGCAACTCCTCGAAAGGAATTCGCAGGAACTGACGAAACTAGATATTAAGGAACGTTTACCAGTCGATACAGAACAACCACAACCTGAAGATAGCTTCTTCAGTATACCTAACCTTTCTTTTGGTCCTACTGAGGACCTATCTACCCCGACCCAGTCTATCGGCTCGTACGATCAACTAGTCAATATACAGCAGGATGAAGTAAAGGTCGATGGAGAGGCGTGGGAGCTGCCGGAAGAGATTCCTGTTCCATCTGCAAGCTATCAAAGTTGGGACACATTTGAAAGTGAAAAGTTCAAGGAGCTACATACACCTTATATTACAGAGGCCGGGCCCTCAACCTTTGATACCGCATTCGCTGCAAAGGAGAATTTTCTACGGATCGGAAGCTCGGATCATGTCGTGGTAGATGTTAAAGCCTATTCTTCTTCTGTCCTGGCCCTTGGGCTTGGCCGTAGCTCGGTATTCTTTACGTGGGATGAAGTTAAACAATCATTTGTGCCCGCCGTCGCAAAGCTCAGAATATCCGGTTATTCTGGGGAATCTTTGAATGGGCTCCTTACGACGTTCTTCGACTGTGGAAATATCACGCGAAATCTGCAAGCCTTTGTCGAAAAGACGTATTTGGGAAGCACATCACCTGGACGGATTGCATTAGCAGATGCTGTTTCCACATTATTAGCAACCATTCAATCTCGATTGAGTGTGTCTGCCTCAACGCATCAAAGCATCCTCCAGCTTCAATCATTGTTTCACCCAGCTCATTCGATATTGACCTGCTTCCAGCGCATTGTGGTAAACGTCTCCGCCACGCGCAGTGACGAGTCAATGCTATCAACAATATTTGAGGAGATTCAACTTCTCGAGCATCGAACGGATTCGCTGAGAGAGATACTTCTTGAGATACTGTCCCGTGTCTCCCAGCCATGGCTTGAATTCACAGGCGAATGGCTAGGACTACAACGTGAAGCTGGCTTGCCACTGACTAAAGAGGGCAATGGAAAGAGTTTTGTGAAGGTGGAGAATAAGGACTGGATCGATGATCAAGGCTTGGAACTACAGGAACCAGATTATTTCTTGGACTACGATCGAGTCCCCGCATTCATCCAACCTGAGGACGCTCGTGCAATGTTCGAGGTTGGCAGGAGCCTCCGATTTTTGCGCGCTCACCACGCGGATCATCCTCTAGCAAGGGCAGATCTGATTGCTTCTGTCAATCCCCCGACACTGCAGTGGAAATTCTCTTGGCAGGACATAGTACAAATTGAAGCGAAAGCTTTACAGTACGAGAAAGACCTCACCAATGCACTCCTTCAATTCTCGGAAGGGAGTCTGGCAACGTCTGCAACCGCAGGATCTAAGCCAAGAAATCACAACTCTGTGTTAGATTTTTTTGGAAAGCCAGTGGAAGATATGCAAGCACATGTTCTGGCTTCAATAAACATGCTGAACGAGCCATTAAATGAAAGCAAGTCCCCCGACAAACTATCTCTTGGGTTGAATTCGTATCTCACCGCCAGAGACCGGCATCAGGGTGACGATGATTCTGTTTTTGCTCCACCAATTTCACTTGTACCAATACTATCCTTCAATCCAATCATTGGCGCTCAAGCACGAATCGTGAATGGGACTTGTATGAGGATGTTTTTCAATTCGCACAAGCTGCGGGAACACCTCTCGGTGCAACGAAGCTTTCATCTTATGGGGAATGGAGTCTTCTCCAGTAGACTCTCCCATGCCTTGTTCGATCCAGAGCTTGAAAGTGCGGAACGGCACAGAGGAGTTGCACGTTCTGGAGGTATTATGGGTCTGCGCCTTGGAGGTCGAGATACTTGGCCTCCTGCAAGTTCAGAGCTTCGACTTGCCCTCATGGGAGTCCTCACCGATAGTTACACGTCAACAGAGCCGCTCAATAAATCTCATGCCGGCACCTACCTCGACAATACTTCACTCCCCGGCGATCTGTCCTTTGCAGTCCGTGATATGTCACAAGAAGAGATCGAGACATGCATGGATCCAGACTCAGTCGAGGCACTTGACTTCCTTCGTTTGTCATACAAACCGCCTCCACCTCTTGAAGCTGTAATTACTCCTATGATTCTCTTCAAGTATGATCAAATTTTCAAGCTACTTCTCCGTGTGATTAGGATGCTCTACGTTGTCTCAGCTTTTTTCCGCGGTGCCACAAACCAGAGTTCGTTGTGGCAAGATGACTCTGTTGCTCAAAGATTTCGTATTGAAGCCCACCATTTCGTTGCGAGTGTATGTGGATACTTCTTCGATACTGGCATCGAGGCGACTTGGCGCATCTTTGAGCGTAAGCTAGATCAGGTTGAGAAAAGAATCAGCATAGAAGATGACAACATCACCCTTGGCCAAAATGAAGGGCTAGACAAGCTCAGAGATTATCACGAGCGAGTCTTGGATAGAATCATGTTTGCACTTCTACTACGAAAACGACAACAGCCAGTTCTGAAACTCTTGAACGAGATTTTCGCCCTTATTTTGCAGTTTTCGAAGCACTCTCCGGGGATAGTGGTGGGCATGCAGAGCAAATCCACAGACAACGATGAGGTAAAAGAAATATATGTGAAGTTTCAGAAGAAAATTCGGGTATTCATCACTGTGTGCCGAGGATTGAGTGAAAAGAAGGGGTATGGGGAGAAGAGAACTCTAGATGCCAGGACGTCTAAGCAAGAGGGTCTTTTCGATGGCGATGATCTCCCTGAAGAGAATACTGTGGCTCATCTTCTAGTGAGGCTAGAGATGTCGAATTACTATTCGAGGGATATAGTGGCGTAGCGCAAATTAGAATCATCTTCGAGAAGACTTTGCTCCATTTGGCTTTTCGTTTGAGTCTTTCCTGTACGACATAATCGCACCCGATCCTCATCTCACACTCTAGAGACTCCATGTACTTAAATACCGTGTCAATTAAATCTCGGGAAGGAAGGATGGTCTTTGAGAGACCACACCAGGTCAAAAGCAAGGGGCAACGATCTTGCCGGGCCCTTTGTTCATGTTGTACGGAGCACTCAAGCCACAAGAGACCAAGATTGTGTCTGGTGCATGGCACCACAAATCGCCTCAACAGCAATAATATCCTGGGCACGGTCCGGAAGATCTCAATTACAGCTAGGCTCGGAGTCCACCACACTTTAACTTAGTATATTGCAATGCAAGTATTCTTGCGAGATGTGATATGACACTAATTAAATATGTCCTATACTCATAGATCTATGTATTTTGAACAGGGAACACAAGTTCATAAAACTTCATTTATCTATAAGAGCCTGCTCTATACCTAGCAAAAAAAATTCTGCGTTGCTCCATTACCTATTACCAAATTTGCACCTATACGTTCGGTCCACTGTCTCCTTCGCATCATCTCAAGACAACCCCCAACCAAAAAAAAAATGAAGCTATCTATTGTAGCCGTTTTTATGGGCAGCAGCTTGCGCTGCTCGAGAAAGTATTCTAATCTCGTGTCCAGCGTCATCCGACCATCATAACTAATTTATTCATAGTCCTTCGAGATGTCGCTTCGTACAGTGATTCTGCCGTAGTGTAAGCTGAAACATTCGAATTTTTATTTATTTCTTATTCTCCAGCTTGATTTGAGATATCGGTAATTGGTTACGGTTTTCCTATCCCGCGAGTCAGCTTGAAGCCCGTACTCTAGGGTAATCGACCATATTGGAGCATTTTGACCATGAAATTTACCCAACTTAACAAAATAATAAGTTCATTCTTCATTCAGTTTGAGTAACCGTAGACGCAGTCAAGCCTTTTCACGAACAGCATTCTCCAGGCCTCGAAAAGCCCCGTCAAAGAAAATTAATTGAATCACGTGACTTTCATATTAAGATGCGTCCCTCTTGCAGAATTGAGCCATTTTTGAAGGCTAGTTTCAATTTTTAAGATCATCAAATTTTTTAATAAGTTTCTTGGCAGCCTCGATCTGAACTTTCAATTGCTTAACATACTTATGTTGGTCAGAATCACAAATCGACTTCTCGACAAGGTTTAGCGCGGCGCCAAGACGGTGAAGCTCTCTCTGGATTGTTCACGTCACAACGAACTATCTAGCCTCACAACAACCTCTATTCGCGCCATTGACCTTTGCCATCATGCGACGGACGTTCCGACAGCTCGCGGCCGTTAAGCCTTCCCGATTTCTCGAGCCCGGGACTCCCACCGGCCTCACAGGGCTCTACACCCACGCAGCGCCCCGCTCGACGCTCCTCTACCTCTACTCCAGCACGCTTGACAAGCTGAAAGAGATCCCCGAATCCTCGCTGTACCGCCAATCAACCGAAGCGCTGACCAAGCACCGCATGTCAATCGTCTCTGCGGTTGAACCTGAAGGCTACAAGGAGTGGTCAGAGAAAGCGAAGAAAGTTATCGCGGAACATCCTGAGGTGTTTAATACACCTGAGGGTGGCGTGGATCATGATATGGGGAGACATTTGAAGATTTTGAGGGATGGGAAAGTGTTTGTCAGGAGTAAGGTTGATCAGGAGGTTGATGATACGACGGAGGAATGGGATGGGGAGGAGAATTTAGGGCCAGAGTTGGAGGGAACGAGGTCAACGGAAGACAGGAAGGGACAGAGTATTTTGGGATTGAAGAGGCCCGGAGAGGATACAAAGACCGTTGTCTGGGAGGAGGAACCTCCTTTGACTGCTGAACAGTAGGTGTTCGTTCCTGCAGGTAGGTCAATAGGACTGACTTGGCATAGGATATCGGATCTGGAGACCAAGATTGGCGCTGGTCTAATTGAGGAGGTCATCCAGGTTGCTGAAGGGGAGTTGAAGCTCGTCGATACCATGGTAAAGGCAAAAGTGTACGTCCTGTTATCTATGCTAATTCTGGGGCCTGCTAATTATGCCTCGCAGATGGGAAGATTTAGAGGAAAAGCCGGTTGAAGGTCAGTGGACATATTTTATGCGAGATACCGGCACTCCTGTCACACAACCTCCACCTCAAAAATAGACTCGACATCGAGATGGATGATGTACACTATCAGAGAATTGTAAATAGATCATACCAAGATGTTGGACTAGGTCAGGCGCCCGTGTTGGAATCGTCGAGGTTTGTTGTGATCCTGATCCTTTTGTGTGAGTTGATAGCCAGGTATCAGGTAATTACAGAACGGATAGCTATTTGAAGGCCCGAAGGATGGAAGGCTTCCGTAGGTCGTTTCGGGTTCGTCGGTCATGATTTGTCAAGTCCCTCAGTGCAACCGCAGCTGCACCCTTGGCCCAGGGCTCACGGAAATCGAAGGCGCACCGTTGTTGGGCGCCGTTGGAAGATCTCGACGCTTGAGTGTGGAGGGTCGGGGATTCTGCCATGCACGTTGCTATTTTCAGTCGACGAACAGACGCCCAGCCGCGCCTAAAGTCCGAAAACACGCACACTTCAGCGAATTTTCAAGTTCGTTTCTCCCATCGCATAACACTCGACCTGCGGACACACAGACTTCACAATTGTCTTTCTAATGCAATCGCTCGGTCCTGCTTCGCGATTCGGGCGATGTTCATAACGTACAGAAACGCATGAAGAGATCTGGTCACCCTCACCAGCAACAGAGTAAAGTAAGTAGTGACTGATCATATTATCAAACTATCTGCAGATCCTTTGGGTGAGTAGTCCACCTTATTATATACGTTTGGATGCAGGCTAGTTGGCCTTGTATGTGATGAGGCACATCGCCTGATCACATTTGACGCTCTCACTCAAGGTAAATCACTAGACGAATCCAGTAGCCAAGAAGAGAGAGCGCTCTACTAACTTGAACCTCCAATCCTGCAGAAAGAAACGCAATCTAATCAACAGCCCTTCCTTTCCCTTTTCCTTCCCTTGCTATTCTCCTAGCTTCCATCCTTTCCAGTATCAGCAAGCGTGTCTGCTCGCGTTCAGCTTCCAAATGTCTCTCTAGTGTGTTATGCTCTGCACTGATGTCAAAAGTAACAGGAGAGTGCTTAGCAGCAGAAGTGTCTTCATCAGGAACGGCAGCAACAGGAGAACCCGTAATATGATAAGGAGCATCAGTAGCCACAATGGCAGAAGACTCAGCGACCAGAGCGCTAAGAGAAGGGCCAGCTATAATCAAATAGATAGCAACCAGTGGCCAAACAATGCTTAACGACACAGCGTGTAACACAACACCTAGCCTCCTCCCACGCCTTTCCCATCTATCGCAGAGCAAGAAAATAAACCAGATACACGCCATACCGTATGCGGAGAGAAGCCATATGACAAGGAGGCGCCTTTCTTGAGGGCGGAATGGCGCTAGCGTGTCGAGAGAGGTATCAACTTCTTGTGTACTTGAAAGATTTTGTCCCATTTCCGATGGGGCTGGGGAGGATTGATAGATGGAAAGCGAGAACCGGGGTAGCCTGAAATACGAGTAAGCCAACGGAGCTAGGGGAACTTTAGAAAAAAACTTGCCTGTGCTTGTGTAATTTGGCAAAAGAAATCCTCGGCATCTCGAAGACGTTTGCGACTTTCTGGAAATAAATAACCAACGAGCTGATTCGGTGCTCACGTTATGCAGGTGTATTTTTACTCATGGGTGCAGGATGGCAAGGATTGCAAGGATTGCAAGGATCAACGCCACACCCACTCAGCCCGTCAGCCCGCATCGCCACTGATCTGACTCCGCCAAGGCTTTCAGCTCCAAAAAAAAGCCGTATGCTGCGTATTCCTCCCAACATGCAACCATCTTCGGGTTCTTTTACGAGCAACGCTCCGCCGTTTGAGGTAAGAAATGCGTACTTCCAATGAGAAAAGACTGCAAAGCCTTTTGAATGGACGAGCGCCTCCACACGTGCGGCCCTGGCTCGGCTTTGACTTCGAGGTAGCTCCCCCTGTTCCACCAAGCCTCTATTCTTGTGGAGGCAAGCGCTCTACATAGACTTGTGTCTCCCACACCTCTCTCTTTCCCAAATCTTTCGCATTCGCATTTTGCAAGAAAATCCGCCCACATGGACACGGCAACTCATTTCCGTGGAGACGAGTTCAAGGGCTCCGATCTCTACTCGGGTCTACCAGAAGAGTCAACTCTACAACTCGCTGCTAACAACACCGCACTGATGGATATGATATATGGAATTCTGGAACAGGGAGACGGTCCAACATCACCGCATTTCCCAACACCAATCGAGCACGACTTGAGCAAAGCCAAGGTGTTGCAATGGGCTAGTTCCCTTTTCGAGTACTCACCCGTCGACGAAACGCCTCCACCAATATTCCCCGAATATGACCACGAGATTCCTCGGAGCCCATCACCCATGGGGTCGATGCTTTCTGATTCTTCAAGCCATGGCTCGAGTTCGGGTCCCAAAACGCCAGCCTTGACACACCCGGTTCCACCAGCTCAGAATCGATTCAGCTGGGAAAAGGCGGAGAGCGCATTAGAAACAACAACGAGAACACCTTCGACATCTCTTGCTATCTCAGTACTTCCTAGATCTTCAAGTCACAACCGTACCAACTCATCACCGTCGCCCAGCCCTCGTCCAGCAATGAAAGCTACCATTACTAGTCTAGTGGACGACTTTATGCCAGGACTTGTCCCGGACTTCGAACCATCTTTCGTGAAGACCAAGCCTACAAAGCCGCCGGTCCTCAGGATCTCTACTGAGGTTCCCCCATATCCAGTTACTCCCACATCAAGACGGCCTGAGCTCATTCACCCTCCTTCATTGCAGCCTGGACCTCAACCCTCTCATCTCGTATCCCCACAATCATCAACACACAGCTCTTCTCTACTCAGACGCTCATCAGAGATCAGGAGTAGCCCCCTCAAAAACCTGCATGGGAGTTTCTCTTCTCTGAGGCAGTCGGTTAACCTCCCGTCAAAAAAGAGTTTGATAGGCCAAGAGCGCCCACATGCTCAAGCGAGGCAATCGATATCATCCTCTCCTAAAAGACACACTCGCGCAGAAAGCCTTCGAGTTGGACCTAGGCCCCCAGTCTTATCAGTAGTTATTGAAGAGCGCCCACAGATTATAGATGCGGGCTCTTCAGTTATCTCATCGCCTAGTCGCAAGCCATACGACAACAGAGACCAGTACCGAAGGATGAGTTCGGCCACTCCCTCATCTGCATCAATGCACATGATGACCCCTGATTACCTTCGAAATCAAGCCAGACGCTCAATTGTATCCCAAACTTGCAACCCAGGTCTACCCGAGCAATATATGCCTTCTCCAACTAGACCTCCACCTAGTATTCCGTCTCAAAACCTACAGAAGATGCCCTTTCCGACTGGACCTCTGCCTAGTATCTCTTCTCAGATTGAACGGAAGATGCCTTCTCCCATTAGAGCTCCGGCTACTATCCCTTCTCAAATCAAACAGAAGATGCCTTCTCCTACCAGGCCTCCGCCCAGTGTACCTGCCGAAGTCCAACAACAGCAGTCAGTCCAAAGCCGGCACTCATTACCAGTACCAGCTAGAAGAACTCAGCAGGAGATTGAAGCAATTCCAAAACCAGCTCCAGCCAAATCAGAAAAATCAGCAAGCTTGGGGACAAATCTGGGGATTGATACAAAGGGACTGTTTGCTGGAGAGCAGGGGCTGCAGTTTACGATGTCTAGGCGGGTCATTACCATGTCAAAGATGGAATGGGAAATTCTAAGCCCAGGTGGATCTCGGCTTCTGAAGTGTTACGAACAGACAAATTCTCTGAGCAGGAGGCGGGATTTCTTCGATGTGCGAGGCAGCCAACTCTTTGATTTCCAAAGGAGAATTGGTAGCACGAGGACTGCTGAGTGTCCCAGGGGTTCAACGTTGTTTGTTGTCAAGAACGCTTCATTGCATCGTAAGATGCCCACTTTCAACTTCATCTACCCATACTAACTTAATCAGTGACGCCACATTGGGCTGTGAGCTTGGGAAATACTTCTGATAACGTATGGGTTGCGAAGGGTGACGAGGCGATGAAGAATGTGATTGTGACTTGGGGCGGATTTCAAGTTGGTCACATCTCATGCGAATCAGGGTTCAAGAAGCATACGGTTTGTCCTCCACGTTGCACATTGTTAGCCCCTTGCTAACGAAGCTCA
Source organism: Stipitochalara longipes BDJ (assembly GCA_009732865.1). Taxonomy (NCBI): domain Eukaryota; kingdom Fungi; phylum Ascomycota; class Leotiomycetes; order Helotiales; family Hamatocanthoscyphaceae; genus Stipitochalara; species Stipitochalara longipes. Next base: position 550,112 of record ML769347.1, on the reverse strand, counting down.
GTATGCTGTAAGTATCGCACCGGAGATGAATTATGCTATTATGGCAGCATTGACTACAGTCTTGGATGACTTGAGGACCGATGAAGGCTGCTGAACAGCATGGATCTGGGATTTTTTGGAGTAATGGTTCAAAATGTTTGATGCGTTGGAAATTCGGCGTCTCTGGGCATGATTGGAGTGAGGGTCTTGTTTTTGCAACTATGATACCACTTTCTATTGAGTCAAATATTGGTCCCGTACAGTCAACACAGCCATTGTGAAGCTTGGCGTGAGACTCGTTCTGCCATGTAATGGAAGGGACTCGACGATATCTAGGAAGAAGCGATTGATCAGGTGATACAAAAAGGGGTCGCTCGTTCTTGCCGACTTGGAAGGGATCTTTCCTGTTGGCTTACGAGAAAGACGAAGTATCTAGTGTGACCACCTCGAAGTGATCTGACTTCTCCAGGAATTATTGCCGTCGAAACGTTCCCAACTGTCGCCCATCGGTGCTCCCCGCTATCACATGATATACCAAAAGTCGCATGTTCTGCAAACATCCGATTCTTAGGGAGCCGTGTCCACGAAATATCCAATGGAAACCTCAGTTCCTGTCACCGAGAAGATAAGGAATGTCCATACGCTGCGGGGGCTCCTCTTGCTATGCTCATGGCTGACAATAAAATGCGACGGCCATCTCAAAATCGTTGCTAGATCGTACTTTCCAAAGTTTCGAAATTCTTCGCCATGTCAACCAAGTCTTCGCACTGCGCAAACAGAGAGATATCGTACGTTACTTTACCTGCTCTATCCCGTACTTCTTCCTTCCGAGCTCTTCGGATTGCTGGAAGAGGAACGTTCTGGACCTGCAAGGATCACTGGCACTCAACTTCATGTGGCTCTTGCATCTGGCTGTTTGTTACTGGATGTATGGATACGGGAGGGCGACTTCTGCGCGCTACTACTGGATACAAACAGGACATGCTATTGCTTTGTCACTTTGGGATGATGCGAGGATACTTTAAGGGAGACTTCGGACCCTCGGCACCCCAATTTGCAGCATAGTGCACCAGGAGCGGAGGCCGGCGTGCAGCAAAAAGACACGAGCGTCTCAAGGTTGACAGCAATATGTGACTTTTTGTGTGTACGGCTGCAGGCAGAATAAGCCACAGCTACCTTAAGAAACTAATTCTCGACGCCGCACGCGGGGCTAGTAGTTCCCCATCATGGGAGAAGGCCGTAGTATCGGTTGGAAGCGGACATGTGGAAAAAGACAGCGACTATATCTTCAGAGCCACTTCCGTCGAGTCTGGATTTTTCTGAATTGCAGTAGTAAAAAAAAAATTTTAAGCTGCTACCAACAATGACTTTCAATCAAGGATCTCAGGGGAATGTTTACTTGACTGGAGCATGTAGCCATGACGACACATATGGCTTCGTTCGTCCTTCTATTCAAGCATTCGTCACTTGACGTAACTGACGAAGGTTTAGGACTATCATACAAGCTCTGAGAACTGCTATCCGCTCGGATATAGCACCCAATCGCCAGCTAAAAGCTCAGATTGGACCTTTTTGCCAGCAAGTCCTTACATTGAGTCACCACTCTCCAGTGTAGGAGCCTACGCCGACTCGTCCTGGGATCCGTTTGATCAATCATTTTATTCCATTCAGAGTTCCGTCGAGGATTGCAATTTCGTACCAACTGGCTATCAGCCAGCCCAGAGCCGCGATATCCAAAGCGGAACTCAGCGGTACGGGAGTCTAGCTGCCTTCAACGAAACCACTGCTTTCGATAACACGATAGACAACAAAGCCCCCGGAGGCCCTTATGAAACATCACCCCTTGCATCCCCAGGCATCAAATATCGTTCCCGAGAACCGAGCTGGGGTTCTCGACGCAACTCATCCTCCTCAAGCTCTTTCAAGCCAGTACCTCCAACCAAACGCCGCAAATCCTCAGACAAAGGATCCCACTCTTCTCACTCGCACTCCAAATCAGACTCCATACCCCGCCTCCGCTCAACAACACAGCCTTCTAGCTCCATCACCTTCTCCTCTAGCTCCAGCTCATCAAAGAGCCCACCAGTCAGCGAGAGCTCGAAAGGACGCACGAACCACAACCAAGTCGAGAAGCAGTATCGGAACAGGCTGAACGGCCAGTTCGAGACGCTGCTCAGTACGTTGCCAAGCGAGGACGACAAATACGGAGCAAACCCAAGAGTTAGCAAAGCTGAGGTGCTGATGCTTGCACAGAGGCACATTGTGGAGCTGGAGCGGGAGAAGATGATGCTTGAGAGTGATGTAGAAGAGTTAAAGAGACGTTTCCTGGAGATTGGGGGCGTTTGTATGCCCTGATTATAATGAATTGGAGGTGAGGAAATGCCGCTTGGTAGCTTCAGGGCTTGATCTTTCGGAGTTTGACTTGCGGCATGAATGATTAGCGTGGCATTCTGCGGAATTGGACAACTAGTTTCGGTTTCAAGATGAATGGAATTAAGAGGAGCTCGTGATCTTCTTAGCCTTAGTAGTATTTGGACAATGAAAATAAAATAATGAAGAAAAAAATTCGACAAATATCACTCACTTAATTGACACTACTTTGCACAATGCTCGAATTTGCAGTGACGGCACGTGTACTGTTGATAGGGTTGTCTGTTATAAGAAGTAAAGGAAAGAACAGGATCTCATGTGCTTACACAACTCAGCAATAGCTCACCAACCAATCGAGGCGGAAAGAGATGACACAATTAGGAAATGTAATACTCTACAGAATCAGGTACAGAACGAATATCCTGAATCCCGAGGAGCACTCGCAGCCTTTGATGAAGGACTGTTAGGTCCTGTCTCAACCTGGAACAATTCTCATGGACGCTCAGCTACTTTCTCAAAGACGCACCACTCATCAGCCTCGTCATCCTCTTCCTCTCTTCCTCTGAGAAAGTCTCATACTCTCCTTTCCTCGCCTTCTTGAATCCCTTTTTCTCCCACTCCTTGAAGTGTTCGACCTCAATTCTATGCCATGGTATATTTAGGTCCTTCGATACCCTGACGTTAACTCCAGAGTTATTAATTGTTCAAGCAACATAGTTCCAGGTGCTTTCCCCCGACATGTTAGGAGAACGAGAATAGATCTCAACTCTTACCTATCTTTCCAATAATTCTTACCACTACAAAACTCGGGCTCCTCCGGCGCCTCTCCCTCCTCGAAGAAGATCGCTGCCACCTTTCTCGCATCGTCTTGCGCCTTGTTAACCGCTCGGTCCATACCTCTCATTATCTTCGACTTATTGTAGGTTTGGGGCTCCATCCAGTGCGCTACAGCATCCCAATCGAGTTCGAAGCCGGATTTATCGTAAGTGGGCGAACCATTGGGTCCTTTATCAAAGCAGACATGAAGCCTGCACAATATTCAAGTCAGTAGCTGCATCAACTCCAAGCATCCCCTTATAAGGCGTACTCGTGGAAAACATGATCCTCGTTCTCGCGACAAAACTGCGTGTATTCTTGTTCTTTTCTTTCTTGTACCTTGGTCCTAGAGTCAGCACTGTCTAGACGTTGAAAACAAGACGGGGATCGAAAAGTATACATACGCAGTCTTGCCAACTTTCTTCCCCGGCGGTCCTTTAAAAGGCTTAATGTCTGGTTTGACGTCGAACTTCTGTGGCTTGATGGGGCCTACGCATCCTGGCGTTCTCTCGTATCCTGGCATCTTTGCCAATTCGGAGTCACCAAGTGGTGGTGCTGATACCTTGGACTTAGGAGGTGGTGTCGATGGCCGAGCTTCATTCTCCTTGTCTTCCTCTTCTGGTCCTTCATTATCTGCCTTCCTTTTCTTGCTGATGTTGGCCTTTTGCTGTGGCTTGGCTTTTTGAGAGCTCTCAGCTTTCTTGCTACTGTTACTGTCTTTGAGGGCCTTTCCACTGCGAAGAGAAACCATTTTGAGATTGAAGGAAAGTATTTATGTTTTGAAGGGGGTGAGTAAGTAATGGAGAAGAGAAGCAGAGAGAATGTCGCCTTTTAATCTTAATTTTATTTACTTATGATGTCGTGTCCCTCGAGGATCCGTGCATCAAGACGCGAAACCGCGTTCTACCACGTGATTTGACATAGAGATTTTTATATTACCCTTTCTGCTCAAGTGTCTGAGTTATTGCACTACAAAGCAAATTATGTTTGAACAGCAGAAGAATAACCCACGAGCTTCTTGACATTAGAAGCACAGGTGAGACCAATTCCGAAGGACTTTATCAGCATCACGTGATGACAGTCCAGTAGTCATGTCTGTCTTTCCATCTGACATCACACTACTTGCAAGTTGTCTACTCATCATGAAGCTACTCCCCAATACGTCGCTTCAATCCACCATGGCAGCCTATACTGGACCCTGTACCTCTCGAGCTGTTGTTTCTAGACTTTCCGGATGATGCAGCAATTATGTTCACGCTACCTGCAAGAGCCTCAAGGATAAAGCATAAGGAGGTGAATTTCCTGTTAAGCGGTATTTCTCAACTAATTTGTAAGCGACTGCAATGGTTTGACGAAGTCTCGACAAACTCCCTCCCCTCATTCCACTATACTACTGCCGGTTAGAAGCGCGAATTGTGGAGATCATCCCATCAGCCGGATTGGCTCTTTTCTAGCATTATCTCGAGTAGTTTCGACACTTTCGATGAGATCATTCCTCAGTCGTTAACTCCGTGCCCGATGGATTTGCATCCACAACTACCGTTTCTCCGAGACCGTTTCTGCCAAAACTGCTTCCAGGATACATACAGTATTGAGCACTGTTCTCGGATTCATCATGACTATTGTGCCCAAGGAAAACGGTAATATTGCTGCCGTGCTTGAGAAATCCCAAGGTCGATTGAAAACGGTCGATAGGGCTATACCTAAACCCGGCGCCAATGAAATTGTGGTTCGCAATCATGCAAGTATGTTGTCTCTTAATCTTTATATTTCTTAAACTCTACGCTTCCAATTTGACAGGAGTCTGTATCTTGCTGTTTATAAGACTAGCAACAGCTATATTCCTTTGTTCAAAGCAAGACCTCGAACACTAATCATTTCACAGTTGCGGCAAATCCAGTTGACTGGAAGATTCAAGACTATGGATTCGCAATCAACGAGTTTCCCACGGTCCTCGGTAGCGACTGCTGCGGCGTGGTCGTTGCCGTCGGAGATCCAGTGACCAAGTTCAAGGTTCGGGACAGGGTCACAGGCTTTGCCGGGGTGATCTACAACCAGGACATCAATCATGGAGCTTTCCAAAGCTATACCATTCTTCGAGATATTGCTACAACGAAAATCCCAGACAGCATGAGCTTTGAGGAGGGCTCCGTGTTCCCAATGGCCATGGCAACTTCATTGATAACACTCATGGTGAATCTTGGCATTCCAAGACCGAGTGGATCCATTACACCCCAGCAGTCAGGCTTCCTAATCTGGGGTGCTTCGTCCTCTGTTGGCACGTCTGCTGTTCAGTTAGCCAAGAATATGGGATTCAAAGTCTTCGCAACCGCTAGCCCAGCGCATCATCAAAATCTCAAATCTCTGGGTGCGTTCGAGGTCTTCGATTACCACGATTCTGCTGTGGTAGAAAAGATTGTTGCAGCGGCAAAGTCTGCTAGTACTCCAATCACTCTAGGATTTGACACAGTCACTGAAGGTAAATCTTACAAGCAAGCTGCTTATGTCCTGGGTGCTTCTGGCGGGAAAGGAGGAAAATTGGTCTTGGTTCTACCCCCCCTCCCCTCCCCCCCCAGAGATTTTGCCCCGGATGGTGTTGAGATTTTGCAGACGGGTGCGTACCTAGCCTTTACGGATCATGCAGACCTGGGAAAATGGTTCTTCAACGAATATTTGGAGAAGTGTCTTGCAGATAGAAGTATTGTGTCGGCTCCTCAGGTTGAGGTTGTCCCTGGAGGAATCCAAGCTGCGCAGAGTGCGCTCGATAAGTCGAAGGCTGGTGTTAGTGGGAAGAAATTGGTTATTATAGTAGACTGTGGTCATCATTGATTTTCCAAATAACTTTACCAGTGGCTCAAAGTGAAGGAAGGCATTTTTGATTCATTTTGTCTTCCCCTCCCACTTCACAGTCCAGTAAATTGGCCTGCAAACACTCCTTTCAGTGCATCCCGTGTGTTTTTCTCCCTCATGAAGTGAATCATTATTTTCATCCGGCTGTCGTGTGATTCTAAAGTCTTAAGATACATCAGATCAACCTTCTCCCATTCAAGCGACAAGACTTTCAATAGTTCGCCGAACTTAGTACAAATATTCTCAATACCCCTCTCGTATCTACTTCTTCTCAAGCCTCTCTTTTTTCCAAATATCGCTCCATTGCAAAAATACCAAGCCACTACAGGATCCACCTAGCTACCAAGCATCCTAACCCCTGGGGATACAAGTTACCAAATCATAACAGCCTACTTGTATCAACATGGCAGAACCGAGTCTTTACTTCGAGCTGTTGCGCATGTTCCATAACGAATATAAGGCAAAGAAGAAGGCAGAAGAAGAAAAACTCAAGCCTTTTGCTGATGGCCAGGGAACGGCTGCTGGTGAGGAAGAGACTCCCGCCGAGGAAGCAGAGGGATTAAAGAAGGACGCTCAAACCAACGCAAAGAAAAAATGACGCTGAGCTTGGAGAACTGGTACAGATAAAGGGGCAGAGACAGGCAGTCAAGGTGAAGTTCTTGAGGGGGAGGGAAATATTAGACCGATTCATTAGGGAGCAAATTGATACAGATGAGGGATAGACAATAGCCTAGAGTATAAAGAGGGACTGCTGCGCTTTTGTGGGGATGATTAGCGGCCGAGTAGATCGTTGAGCTTCTCAAGACTTTGGAATCAAATTCCTTCTCAAACATAGTTGTCATCTGCGACCATCACTGGGACCTGATCATTAGTGATTTCCTCGTGCTTTCCTCACAACTATTGAAGTCTTAGCCAAACCAGCAGCAGCAGTTATCTTGATGAATTTCAGGAAGCGATGGCCCATTTGCAGAGCCAATCCTACGATGCGGTACATTTTGTTGGCTGCCGTATTGTTTGAGATAGGGGTCACCTAAGCGAGAATTGGCAGGATATGAAGATGTTCTCCTCTGCTGTGGGAAGTCCGTCGTCGTCGGTCTTTCTCATTTGCAACTATGGAAATTTTAGTTTCCGCTTGAGTGTCGTGAATTTTGTAGGGCACCGAAAGCGGACGGAGAAGATAGGGGAGGAAAGTCACGTGAAACGCGTACTAGTCTCGACTAACCTTAAAAGAACTGTAACTGTACCGCAGGTAAAAAGACTTGGATGAGTCAATCCAAATAAAACAGGTAACACTTTTTTCCTCCCGTGAAACGCTTTCCAAAGCGCCAACTCCTTCATCATCAACACCAACTCTTCGACATGGTCTCCTCTTCTAATCCGTTGCCATTGGCTTGGCTTGATGGCGACCTGACGCTGTCCCACCTGCCAAAATTCGCACCCAGAAAGCCAAATCGCCGCGACAAATCTTTAAAACAGATATCAAGTCTATTCCACAATGCTCCCAAGCTCATGAAAAAGAGGCCTCTGGCAGACAAATTCACAACGGAAGACGACCATCCAATCGAAGATGAACTTTCCCAACACCCACACGACCTCAAAGGCACTATGAACCCCGCGCTCGTCTTTGGCCTCCAGGTCTCCACTTTGATCTCACTAGACAGAATGATGCTTCAAAGGAAACCCGCGTCCACGTCAGAGGATGAATCTCCTGATTCAATAATCGTCCAGAGAAAAAGAGCTCGCGACCATGCCAGGCTCGTCATGAAGCAGCTGGGTCAGAGGTCAGAAAAACTTCACTGTGTCAAACGCCCAAGAAATGTTCTGGGCGACGAGTTGGAGATATTCAGATTCACAGAGCTTCCACCGGAGATACGAGATATAATTTATACATTCTATTTCACGAATAGCAGCGGCGAAAAACCAAGTCTAATGTGGGCCTTCAAGATCAATAAGGTGAAGATCAAGGGGGATTTCTACGATTCTGCAGAAAAGATTTATTACACAGTCAATAATTGGTCTTTTAACGTTAGGGATTGTACGAAAAATTCGATTCTGGGGAACATGGACGACTTCCACGTGGGAATGATTAGGAAGATGACCATTGAGATACCGTAAGCTTTCCGCCTAGGTCTGAGGGAACAAATGGTCTGACCAAGAGAACAGAACTGAGATCCAAGTTTGCACAAAGCTTTCAAGTCAATTATCCAGAGCTGCCAATACCACCGACTTGACTTTAGCGGCCCGAGCGGATACAGGAATTAGAAGGGTACTGCACGAACTCATGCCAGGCTTCAAGCACCTTCGGAGAATTACACTCAGTATCCAACGCTCGAAAAGGGCGTCCAACCGTCGACTAACGACACAGAACGGCGATGGAACCGAGTATTACAAGCTCTTTCAACCAGTCAGGGATATGTTGAACAAGGCAATTGGCCAAGAAGGAATTCTGATTCGAGAGACGGTTCGAGTGCAAGAGTGGCGATGGGAGGTTGATGGTCCGAAAGTTTTCGAGATTATTTGCCCAAAGAAACACATCAAATTTGAATAGGATCAGCTAGACATACTGAATCAAAACATTGATCAGACTGAAGCTTTGTCCCCTTCCACTATGCTGCCCGTCTACTCCTCTGACAAGAATTTCCAGTTCTTTACTTTCTAGTCTATTATTTCTGGTACGCTAACTCTATTCCTAGTTTTGACTAGTTCCTGTCGCAAGGAAGGTCTCATATCTCAAGTTTCCGTTAAGGCATCCGTCGATTTTCCACACCAATGAAGTTCCTTCAACTTCCTAATGTCCTCAAACTCGAGATCAAACAGATTAGACAAAGATTAGCTCCTTGCATAATAAACCCGAATTTATCAATACTTAATTTCGAGTTAACAGATTATGCTCAGCAGATCAATACCTAATCACACCATTCCTCCCACGGCTTTAGCCATTCAACTTGGCCTGCACAGTCAGCGAGTATGGAATGTACGCCTTATTCACCACGGTTCTACTTACCATATTCATGGCCACCTTCTTAATTATTCAAGGGGGTTTCATACTCATTCGGATTCTCCCCATGAACAAGAGATACAAGCGTACGTACAAAGTATTCCTGGAACTTACCGAAAAGGACCCGAGGTATCAGATGATCGGCTCCTCGAATCATGTGTGGGACTGCGCAGGGATGACAAGGAAAACTTTGAGCTGTGTGGATTGGGAAAGAAGACAGAAGTTCTTTCTAATTATATGAAGATGGGGCCTAAGAGGTTGTGGACGGAGGAGAAGTCTTTGGAGGACAAAGCAGAGGAGAGACCTCTTGACACCGTATGACAGTAGACCAAGAACTGCTTACAGACTAGAGCACCACATTCAGGTCAAACCCGCTCATCAACACTTCCCAACTTTCGCTCTCGTCGTGACTAGTCCTCGTTCTGAGCTCAGCCATCAACCTCATCATTTTTCTCCTTCCCCACGTTTCTCATAACTCCTCCAAACCGCCATAATGCTTTCGGGGATTTCAATCAAGCTCTTCCCACCCTCAATAACCACCCTCCTCTCCCCCTCCACAGTCCCCGGCTCAACCCTCTTGAACCACTCCTTATTCTCCCGATCCAGAAAGCGCTTCTCGTCAACCACAACTACCTCTTTATAATAATCATTCAGCCATTGCGGATCAGGCTCCTCACTCGATTCACTTGGCGGTTTCTCTGCTGCTCCGGCCCAGGTACTCAGATCCAGTGTTGAGGTTGACGAGGTGTTGGTTAGGGGGCCATGGATCTTGTGTCAGGTCAGAGGCATGTCATGTGACTTTGAGGGGATCGGGGAAAGGAGGGATACTTGAGCGTAATATTGGACTCCGCCGTATAGAAACATTGGCGTCACGATCGCTGCATGTGCGTACCAGAGGTCTGAGAATTGTTCTTTAGTTAAGCCGGGTTTAGACTTGATGAGGGCTTGGTTGTTAGGCATGATTTGGGCTGTAATAGAGAGGCAAGATGTGGAATAGCAATGCTTAATATTTATTTTTAAGAGCAGAGGAAGAGAAGAAGTTGAGAAGCGGATGATGACTTTGACCTATGATGAGGTTGGAGTGAGGTCTACAAAGTCGGCCGCGCTGTGGATGCTTTGAAATGAAATTGGCCAATCAAACCTCACCTCTATCCTAAAGGGGAAAGAGGGGATGTCTGCCTAAAGCTACACCATTTACCGAGAGGAGCCAGAGAGAAACCAGGTTACATCTCTTCAAAGAATGGTGAAGAGCATGAATATGTTGATGTATTTGAGAATACTCAGCTTTCTATGCATCCTCATTTTCGGGTGGGCTATCCAATCAATGTGAACACATCCACCCATTTCCACCACCGCAAGTCTCTCAAAACTGCTCCCTCTCCCCATCCATCACTTTTCTCCTCCCTTCTCCCTCGCTTCATACCTCCTCCAAACCTCCCAAATACTTTCCTCGACTTCAATCACACTCTTGCCACCCTGAATAACCATCCGTCTCTCCCCACTCACCGTTCCCTCCCCCACTTGCACAAGATGCTCCGTTGCTAAGCTCTCCAACAACCTCTTCTCATCCTGCAGAATCACTTCCTCGTAGTAATCTTTCTTCCACTGCGGCATCGGCGAGTCAGGCGCAAAGATCTTGAGCACATCTTCTGAGCGCATTTCTGCAGCGCCCGAGAAGGGTGTGAGGTCCAGCTCAGTGGATGTTGTGGTGAGCGGGCCGTGTACTTGGGCATAGTATGTCACTCCACTGTGAATGAAGAATGGCACAACAAGCTGTGCGTGGCGTCGGTACCAGCTGTCTGAGAATGCCTTGGGAGTGAGAGAGGTGTTGCGCTTGAGAAGACCTTGATTAATTGGCATTGTAGCTGCGACTCGATGCGTCACGTCAACTGAGAGAATGTTTAGGTGTGCAGAAGCAGCTTCAAGAGAAACACTCAAAATAAAGCCAGAAGCGAATGAAGAGAAAGAACAAGGAATGAGTTTTTGAATGGCGCCTCGGGACTGCTTAAATCGCTGGAAGTGCGTACTCGTAAGGAGATCGTTTGTCATGATGACTGCATTAGCGTGAAGTCCGAATTACGGACGTAAAGTAAAGCATTCGGTGGTTGTGTCTATTACTTAGAATATTTCGGGTCAGGTGGCGTCGAAAGCCAGGTAACGAGCTGGTCCCGATACAGCGGGAAGTTTAAATTCCCAACGAATATCACCTGATCCGACGCATTCTAGGAGTTATGTTGCAGTGAAGTTGGTAGATTGTACTTGACGAAGCTCCATATCTCTATCTGTAAATACGCTGAATACACTCAGGTATCTTCTCATCGACTGACAATCCACCCATCCAAATTCTCCATGCCCTCAGGCATGTTGGAAATAAACAGTGTCGATCATATCTTTCTCGACGTCCTCTTTAGGATTTCGGACTTGGTAATTAAGTCTGAGCATTGGGAATTGCTCGACTCTGACCGCTCTTTACTGTCCACGTTGTACCACAACCGTCCAAAAGTTTACTCTCTCATACTTCAGCTCTCAACAATAGCTCTGACTCATCTAGTGTAAGTTTCTCATTTTTCAATCCTCCATTTCCTCATCCTCAAATCTCTCGTCGGTGCTTAAAGCCATGGCGTGCTGAATTTCTGGACGCTTTGGGTCTGGCTTCATCTGCCATTCCTCAATGACTCTCTGCTGAGTCAAGAGATCAGCGACAACAAACGCCTGCCTAATGCCAACAGCCTCTCCAATAGCTCTCAACCGAGCAATGACCCAATCTCTAATAGGTTGGGTCGTCACATCCATGGCTCCACACATATAGAGAGGCCATATCACGAAGTATGCTCGTGAGCCTTCGAGTAAGGAGACTGGCTTGGACCCGAATGCTGAGAATGGGGTGTGATGAGGCACGCTTGCGAGGATATCGGCTCGCATTTGGAGCATGGCGTTTAGGGAACTGGCGTTTTGAGCTGCAATCTCGAACTCCGTGAAGATTGGTGTTATGGCAGTACTAGCGGATAGCAATTGATCTCGGATAGTTTCGTGGAGCATAATTCGACATACTCTCATCCCATTCCAAATGTGAGCCATATAATTCTCGGTATAAACATGATAGTTTCCATTCCAAACGAGTTCGGGGGTATCGTCTGTGTAGACGACCTTGTATTGCCAATTTGTTGGAAGGCTTGCGAAGGATTTAATGAAGTGGCGATCAATTTCCAGTCCCTTCTCAATTACTGCTCGAGGACCCACGAGCTTGCTCTCTCGTACCGCGGCACGGAAGGAGGTGAAATTGATGATGTTTTGTGATAGTGGCCAAGCTGGATTGGCGTCCCTGTCCACGTATTTCTCTGCCTCCCTCCGAAGCTCAATTATGTGTTCTGGCATGGCAGTCGTTCTTTGGATGCAGCTAAGCATGAGATTCGATGTAACCTGAAGAAACATCTTGATTCCTGCTGTTGTTTTAAATTGATCTTTCCCGCGCAGCTTGACCAAGGCAGCCGATCCATTCACATGCTCAGCCCACGCGGCTAAGGATCTCTCGCTGTTGCCAGTCACCGTTTCAAATATGCTCAAGATCATGACAGAAAATAGTGTGCTGTCTTTTTTGGCTGCTGTGGGTGATCTGAGAGCGGCATTGGTAAGCTGCAAAGCTGAAACATACTCTCTCCGAGCTCGAACCATGAGTTCTGGTGCATGTATGGAATGTGAGAAGCTCGCAAGACCAACGGCACTCATGCTGGCGAGCAGGTGCTCATCGGTGGAGTTTTGGGAGCTCATATCATCCGTAACGTCGAAGTTACGAAACCACGTCTGAGAATTGGTACTGAAAAATCCAAGAGCTCGTTCCTCAGTGGTTGGGAACATAGAGAACTTGGGAGCTAACGTCTCCACGAAGAACCCTCCATCATGTTCTTGGTTACTGGCAAGCTCTCTGAGCTCACTGTTTGGACTGAGCGGTTCTTTCTTGGTTCCGGATGGGCCGGCAACGACAGGACTTTGAGAACGTGACTTTGCTATGGCCTTGGACTTCTCTCGAGCTTTTGCTTTGCCGATTACAGCTTCGCTTTCGTTTCGAAACATGAGATCAACTTCATTGCGATATCCGGGACAGTCCCGATGAGCCCGGATACATTGGCTACATGATGGGGTAGCACGGTCACACTGTGGCATGTTAGGAAATCTAGTCTTATAACCTGTGCATCTCAAGAATTCACAACTCACTCGTGTCTTCCTGTCACGACAGGCCTGGCAACCTTTCGATGGCTTGCCGCAATATACCATTGTGATTCTAGGTACCCTCAAAAAGTTTTATAGGGGTCGGTGTAATGTCCTTTGGGTCTACTCTGTGAGCAAAAAATCAAAGACTGAGCACCAGTCGTTCTTTTGTAATTTCATCATTAAGGTTCCGAGGTTCGATGTACAATATGTGAGGCTGTGCGGCCTAATGCCTGGAGGGCCACGCAAGGTACAATGCACAACCGGGAGACGTTCAGCTACTCGGAGCCGCCGCCTAGACGATGATTCAACGAAAGGGAGGCGTCTGACGAGGCATTATTGCATGATCTGGTAAAAGTTCTCCACGAGAGGTGTCGGAGTGCGATATCAACCGATGTGGTAGTGATCTGCGTGGCTGATGCCTGAGACGCTAATCCTAATGCAGCGCTCTGTGCGTAGCGTCGTTGAGGCGTCTGGTCGGCCAAACCGTTCCGCTCCGCTCCATCCGTTATGGCCAATCAGAACGATCGTTCTTGGAGAAACTCAGCCCTGCCAACGACAGAAAGGCCGATATGCACGTAAAGTCGTCCACTTGATAGCTGTCGATGTGAATTTTGAGGTCTTTCTAAATGGAGGGGAAGAGAGAATATTCTGGTCAGGGACAAGCGTTCTCCAGCTGCCCAGAAGGCTGTGGGGCTGATATGACTTTCAATTGAACCAGAAGCTCACACTGAAGCTGATGGTCAAGCTCCTGACATAGTGCCACCAGCCAACAGGAATGTATAGACATTCCCCTTCTTCTAGTATGCAGTCCACAAACTCAGCTTCTCGAAAAAGGGGAAACGTTTCGTTTGCTTCTCTTGTCTCTTCGTCGCTGCCATCCCAGCCACCTAGAACTCCGATATCCAACGAGCTTGTATTGCCCATGTCTACTCCGCCGTCCTCGACCCCTCTTGCATACAGCTTCTCACTCTCTTTCGGGGCATAGAGTCTGACGTATTTTCGTCCCACCACTTGAGACAGGATGTTGTGGTATGGATCCGCATGCAGTGGACTGATCGTACCAGCTGGTCCAAACCAAGCATTCAGCACCGGTTCTGCAAGCGGAGGTAGTTTAGAATGCTTTTCAGCTAGAGGCGATGAATCATGAGGCGGCGGGGGTGAAGTAAAACAGTAATCTGGAATCGCAATGTCTTCTCGTAGAGATGGAATCTGAGCAAAAAGGTCATGCTGAGCGAGGTAACCGGTAGCAAGAGCTGACGACTCTGGATCCAGGATATATTGCTCCATGAACTCCTTGAAAGTTATGATCTTCTGACCCCATCCTTCATCCACATAGCTTCTGCCAAGCTCGATCGGAACCAGCCTTCGTCCGCCGATAGTCTTAGAGAGGAGGTATGATGGACTATTCCACGGGTGATCGTTTCGAGCTGGCCAGCAATTCAAAGCTCCTCGGATGATAACTGGTTCTGGCCCAATGTCATCATCATTCGGATGCAGCATATGCTTCTCGAACTCGTTAAATGAGGGCTCATTCCACTTCGATATTGAGATCGAGACAGGTGGTTCGAAAGCCTCAGATGTTGGGAATCTGTCCTGCCATACCCCAGTATCTTCATCGACTCTCCGCCGCTTTCTTGGCGGATGCTCCTTTGGTACTTGCATAGACTCCATGTGAATCTCTTGCAGAAGATCAAATACTGATGTAATCTGCTCCTGGCTATCACTTGAAGGTGGCGGGCCTGCCATAATGAGAGCCATGTCAATGATCTTCACCATCTCGTCTATTTGCTCCTCGCTTAGGGGCCGAATATCCAAATTCCCATTTAAGTGAGTCCAGATTCCTTTGACCGCGAGTGCTGAAATTTTCAGAAAGCTTGCCTCTCGAAAGAGATCTCGCCAGCACGGTGGGACATCTTTGAACGGGAATGCATAGAACTTTTCCGTTGCTAAAGCGATGAGGTCGTCTAATCTTTGTAATACAAGATCGAAATGGCCCTCGCGATTCTTAATCGCGTTGCTGAGATGAAGCAAAAGTTTGAGGATAGGGCTACCACAAGCGCGGAGCGCAACCATCGATTCTGTTTGGTCGTGTAGTAACTTAGTGAGATTTTCTGAATCGCAAAAGACTCGTAGGCAAGTATCCATTAATTTCCCCTGTAGGGACGATTGACTGAACTTCTCCATGTTGAGAGATTGCAATGTGTGCGCGGCTTGAGGTGGAAGAGTTCCCCTTGCTGGAGGGCAAGGTCAGCTGATCGCAATTATGCTTGCGCCTTATTGTAAGACAGTAATCATCGCTCGTAATGAGTACAATATCGCTGCAAACCGAGATCCTCTTCTATTCAAAGGAGCCGTAGTTGCAGGAAGAGGTAGGGAACTAGAAATTATTTGACAGAGCATGGGTTGTTGAAGATTGCCAGTCGCGAGTGGAGCCTAGAATTTCAGGGCATGTTAGCGTTGAAGCGCAATAATTTGGCGAGCTCGCTTAGAACAATTGACCAAAAAATGTCAACAGAGCCCCTTTTCGATGCCAAAAATAGACATATCTTCGTCCAAACCCGCTTTCAAAAATCGGATTCGGCCTTGATCAAAACAAAATGCAAAAGGTTATATGACGGGGTTTTAAACCCGCCTTTAATCCTTGGCCGCAGACATGGTTGACTACCCACCCTAAGCACAGGTTTTAGCCCATTACTTAGAATGTGCCCGCGTAATACATGTGTCGAGTTCACGACTCACGACGCCACATCTTTTGGTTGAGCGCAAAATGGCCTATTTTAATACATAAAATTCACCGAAATTTCTGCCAGCATCGCTGTGGTGCAGGAATCAGCAAGCTGACCCCTCTCTTCCAAGAATGTAGTGTGCCTCCGTGAATCGTGTAGGGCGTGAATCATGTTTGCACACAAAAGGTCATCATAGAGCTTCAGCCAGGCAATTTATTCACACAACATGGCTTCGATTTTCTTGGATGTTGGTCTACAAATAACGGCCATTTCTCGTCAGAAAGACATTCTCTCCTTCCATCATCCATCCTTTTCACCAACCAAGATCACACTCCATATCAAGGCCAACCAACTTCACAAACCTTAATCAAATCATTAATAACATCATGGCAACACCGCAAGAGCTCGTCGAAAGCCTCAACACTCTCGTCAAGGAAGTCGAGCAGGTTGTTGCCAGCCCTGAAACACCATCTGCTGCACCAGTATCTGAAGCTGCATCTTCTGCCGCAGACGATTCCGAAGAGAACAAGTCATACGTTCGTGGCTACAATGGTATTTAATCTCTTCCTCTTTCCATTCCGGTTCAAATGTTTATTGTTTGCAGACGCACTCAAAGACATGCCCGCTGTACCTCAAATTAAAGATCCGAATGCATCTAGATCCGCATCCACTTCTTCCAGAAATTCTTTCCCTGCTCCTGTAGTTGAGGTTGGAGAGGAGTCAGAGAAGAATAAGTCGTTCGTTCGAGGTTACAATGGTAAATATGTTTGTGCTCCTCTTCTGGCATGAAGACTGACAACTTGCAGACGCACTCAAAGATATGCCAGCCGAGGCTATTCCAGCTGAAGAGGAAGCTTCTAGCTCCGGAGCAAATCCGGTAACTGAAGTTGAGCATCATCCTGTCGACAATATTGATATGGCATCTCAAGAAAGACAGAAATTAATCTATAAGCTGGGTTTTATGCGTAAGTATCCGCGAATCTGAGGGTGGCCGCCTACGACATGTTGACTTGCTAGCAGAAGCGGTTGAGTATCGAAAATTCACAAGCAATATCCCCATTATCAAATATGAAAATCGTGCGAGCTCGGAGCTGCAAAAATCGTATGTACGGGGATATAATCGTAGGTGTACCTTCTTTCGCATGAAAAGTGGTAAGTGTGACTGACTATTAGCAGACGCGGTGCGGACCATGCAAATCGACGCCGAAGGCGAAGAATTGGAAGCGGCGGCAGAACAAGGTCCTGCACCGAAATCGCCTGAGCAACCTAGGTCCCATCGGAGTCATCACCCATCTTGTGATCAGCGCGGTGAGTATTCTCAAATTCAAGAAGTGTGTTAGGTAAGTGTATTAGGTGTGCTGCTGACTTGCTAATAGATGCCAAAAATGAACAAGCTCTGACAGATGCTGCTCCTAAGATTAAATT
The DNA here is from genome assembly GCA_009732865.1 of Stipitochalara longipes BDJ. Classification (NCBI taxonomy): domain Eukaryota; kingdom Fungi; phylum Ascomycota; class Leotiomycetes; order Helotiales; family Hamatocanthoscyphaceae; genus Stipitochalara; species Stipitochalara longipes. Next base: position 532,739 of record ML769347.1, on the reverse strand, counting down.
TGCAGAACCTAACGATTCCAAAACTTCAAAACAATATGCTAGTGGTTTCAATGGTGAGTGTTCTCCTTTTCAAAAATAGGTCCTGGGGACGCTGACTCCGAGTAGAGGATATCAGCCACATGACGGATCCACGCCCAGTCTCACCAGGGATCGACGACGAGGACTTGACCGCTCACGACCGAGTTGCTGCCCAATACTTTGCGTATTGGGCCGAGGAAAACAAGTGGAGTCAACTTGGGTATAATAGTAAGTGATTTTACAAGTTGAGGCTGTGCTAGAGATGTTTACTTTAGGTAGACGCGCTCAGACATATACGCGGAGAACTATACGAGAAACCTGGTTGGGCTTACGAGAAGGATGGGTGGAGGCTTAAGTGTTATCTCAGTGGCAACAGTGGTAAGTATTCTGATACTCGCGGAAATAGGGTAGAGTATACTGAAATCTGTTAGATGGTTTTGGGAAAGGCTACTCTTACCTTCAAGGTTACTATGGTGATTGTGCCTGCTTTCGTGAAGCGTTGAGGGAGTGCTGACATATACTAGATGCCATGCATGACCTGCCACAAGTATTGCCTAAGTATGGGCATACTCCGTTTAAGTCAACACAGCGTGCTAGCGAATGCTGTCATTGCAAAGACGATCACATAGACTGTGAATGCATTTGTGATTCAAACAGTGAGGCAGACGCCGAAGACAAAGAAGATGGTGAGTGTCCCCATTAACTCTTGAGCAGCTAAAAACCAAACTAAGTTAGAGTTAGACGCAGAAGCGAAGATCGGTGGCATTTGCTACAGCTGCTCAAACGATGATCGGCATAACCAATGTCCATGTACTTGCGGCAAGTCCTCAAATTGCGATTTATTTGCAGAATACTCCGGCACCTGCAACCATTGCAAGTGGGAAGCAATCCACCTACTCTGCCCTTGTATCTGCGGCAACTCGGTGACATATGGCCGAGAAGAGGAATTCGGCATTCGGCCAATTGTCAGCACTCCTGTAGCTGGAACCGATTCCTCAAGAACAGAGACCCCTGCGACCGAGGGAGCTCGGACTGAAAGTGGTAGAACTGAAACAGCTACAAGTAGAAATTCTGGAGCCGAGACTTCTAGAAGCACGGCACCCATACCAGCACGGGAAGATGAAGGCGAAGAAGGTCCACGGGCTGAACTCCCTGCTCTCGCGGCACTGCGTAAACTCCTACAGATTCGTGGCCGTGACACATTCACTAGAGCCATCGAGATAGCGAGACAACGTCAAGAGGAGCGAGAGCGTGAGCGTGAGCGACAGCAAGCACTTAATGTGGCGAGGTTTGAGGAAACAGCAAGAAATGAGGTGGGTCGGTACCTAGCTACCCATGAAAACAACTGGTTCCGCCATCCCAGCCGCCATCCGAGCCATGAACAGCGAGCAGAAATCTTTCGCGCTCGCATGAGAGTTGTAGCCGTGGAATTCAAGAAAAAGGCGTGTGAATATGAAGAAGCTGCTGGCCCAAGCACTCCCAATGGAGTACTCAACGAATCTCAGGGTTTTAGAACGCAAGATGAAGACACTCGTGCCAGTCTAGCAGCTTGGGCGGTCGAACTTCACAGAGTGGCTGACAATGCTCATCTAATGGCAGGCGTGGACACCCAAACGCTTTTTACATATTATCTGGATAGACCCATTGGCCCGGTCCTACAATCGCAGAGACCGCGTACTACCGGACCATCGGCTTCTCAAGGCCCAACACCTGATTTGCGAAGACAACAAAGGGGATCATATGACTTCCCGAGTCAAGAATCATGGAATGACTCTGCGACTGCAGAGAGCATTTTTAGTGGCAGTGACAGCCAAAGATCTGCTAGTTCCTACTCCCACATTGCAGGATCCGGCTCCGGTGGCTTTGGGGATGGCCTTTTCGGGCTGCAGCAATGGAGGGGCATCTCTAATTCACAGGCTCAACAATCAAATACCGACTGCGACCGCTTCTGCCACGAGCGCTCGGATGAGGGTCTCTACCACTATTGAAGAACCCACAGAGAATGTATTATGAATCTCAGAGAAAATCAAAGTAGACGTTGAGTTTGCATGCTTTAGATAGACCATAGAATGTTGGCTTTCGAAAGGAACAAGTTGTGCATCTTTTTCTGTGAATGTGATGTTAATAAACCGAGAACTGCAACATCAGCATTACCACGATTGTAAAACGCAGCATGAATTTGACAACACCAGACAGAAGTGAAACTAGTGTACGTGAATGTTAGGTCAAGGGAAATACCAAGAAACGAGTATACTAATCAGAGCACTAAAGCTCTGAATTTAGCGATGAAATCCAGGCTTAACTTCGAATAGCACTCGAGCACATCATTCACTTGATAAGAAACCGAGGGAATCATCTTCATTGCACGATCCATTGTCCAAGAATCCGCCCGTTATTGGACTCCTCTCGTTAGCGAGCTTAAGAAGGAGAGGTTTCTCCTCTCTGATCAAGTTCATATTTTTCTAACTTCATCGTTGCACTATCGAAGTCAACATTCAATATCAACATGACCGATCCTTCTCCGCACGTCCCCAAGATGAACGAAGGCGAGCTTGAAAGATGGGTCCAAGAGTTAGAGGAACAAGAACAGCAAATTGCCGAAGAAGAAAATGAAAGCTCTGAGAAGGGAGAGGATTTTGAGGCGCTAGAAAGTCTGGAAAAATTGATCAAGGAGATAGATGCACAAGAAGAAGAAGAACACTCGGAGAAAGGAGAGGTACCTGATGCGCTGAAAGAGCCCCATTTCGATGACCAACATCAAGAGGAGCAAAGAGAAGAAGTTTATGCCGAGCCAGCAGAGTCCACAGCCGATATTCTTGACGCTACAGAAGAGTCTAGGTCAGGGAGAGCAACAACAGACAATTTCTCAGCTGGGAGCGAGGACGAGGAGCTGTCCGACTTCTACTGGACAGATTTGGAAGGAGATTTGCATTGTGCCCATATTTTTGATAGGGAGCAAGGCCTGTACTATGAGTGTGGGGTCAACTGTGTTATTTGCGATAGGAAAGATGGGTTTGTGGAGAGGGTTAGAGAGGGGGGGGGAGGAGAGGGCAACTCGACGGGAGGAGAGGGAGGAAGAAGGGAAGCCCGTGTCGCTGCTCAGCAAGCGCGTTCTATGGGAAGATTCGCTGCCGCACAAGCACGTGCTAGACTTAGAGAACGGATGATGCGAGCTCAGGCAGAGAGCTCTGCTCGACAACGTGGTCGACGGGGAATTCAGGTTGATATTCGAGGCTGGGGCGAGAGAACTGTCGGTGACGGGATAAAGATCCGAGTGGGAAACGAGATGAGGGAGATGAACCGTCAGATGGGCAGGGATCTAGAGAACATGAGGCGCGACATAGAAGACGTTATGGCGGAAATACGACGAAGCATGGGGGGCATGTGAATTGGGTGATTCGAGATACGGTCATATGAATGCGTTGAGATTAACAGAACAAGGCGTGTAGTCTGTTGTGAAATGTGACGTTATAGATGTGATTGTACCTGGGATATTGAAGCAATTCATTGTTTGTGAATGGGATCGCAGGTCCCTGTGGTTTCTTCCCGCTCACTCCTACCCTTTTATAACGTTCCTCTTTCCATCTCCACTAGGATTCAACTTCACACTCACAACTCGAAAACAAATAATAGAAAAGTACCGCTAAGAAAATACAAATACAGACCATTCAACCTCAATATCAACATGTCTAACCCTCCACGCACACAAGTCTCTCAGATGCAGGAAGAAGAATTCGAACAACGCATCCGGGAGTTGGAAGAGGAAGTCAATAAACGACGCGCCGAGAGGAGAGCCTGAGATCAAGGAACCGTCTATCATTACAGATCACCACAGAGTGAAGATGAGCTTTAATAACGGCCAGATGAGCGACAGGATGGGAGGATGGGAGGACTTCAACGAGTGAATGAACGCCACTCAGAGTACCGTATTGGGCAACACCTGGACATTCAGCAATCGGAGCAACTATTCTTTATGCAACAGTTGCCCCGAAAGGAACGATTGTTCTAGATGCGGACAGGATAATAGACGCGCGAAAGAAGGAAATGGTCGAAATGAGGTATTGGCAACTGCTCAGCAAGCACTTACTGTAGCTAGAAAACACATGGCACGAGCTCGGGTTGAAGCCAGAGCTGCTCGGACTCCTAGGCAAGGGGGGAATGAATGCAAGTTAATGTTGTTGGGGACTCGCGGGAGGGAAGAGAAGATCGCAAGGGATCGAGTGCTCGGCCGATGATAATAAGGAGTGAGGGCCATATGGCGTCGGATGGAAGAACAAGAGTACGTGATGCAACGTCGGGGAGAAGAATAGCAGGATATGCTCGTCTTTGCACTGGGCAGAAAAGCAGAAGAGGTAAAGTAAATTTTTTTGAAACATGAACGAATGGGAGTTGCTCTAGACAGATGGTAATTCTGTGCTAGTGTAGTGACTGCGAATGTGCTTGCAGCAGCCCAAGAAAAATCTCCTAGATTTATGCCAGGACGAAGATGCTGGATCTGCTACAAGTCCAATAGTTTTGCATTCAACTCTCAACTAGGAGAATATTCTGACTCGAAGCCCAGGTCAAAGAAGACCAAAGCGCAGAACAGTGCTAAGAAACTCTTTGAACCATCATAGTTGTCGCCGAAATGTCTTTCTTTCCCTGTCTCCACCACTTTGGAGTCTCGAAGTTTTGACTATTTGGAACGCACATCTGTGCTATTCAGGGGTTTGGCTTTTATCGAAACGGTCCAGACTCTGTACCTCACGGTCATGTCGATACGCACTCACTGAGAGAGTAGTGTGAAGATAGAGTTGACGAGAAACTCGTGTGATGGTGGCTCAGGGGGTACAGCTTGGACTCGCTTCGAGATGTGGCTCGGTCACACACAGACTTCGACCAAACCAATAAGGATGGTAGATCTACGCCAGGGTCAACAAAATAGATGTGAAGATGCGGTTCCATCACCACTTTGTGCAGTGCTTTGAAGCTCTGTGCGAAATATTGAAAAGGCAAAAGATAAGGCAAACGCCGAGGGCGGGACCTGGACTTTATACCCATCACGTGTGCTCCACGTGCAGACGTTGTCCCACCCGTGCCACGGTCCATCATCCCATCATTCCATCAGACGAACACGCTGCCGAGGATCCCCGTCACCCTCGTCCAGGCCAATTAAAGAGTTGGCACTAAAACATCATGCCTTTGAAACGCCAAATGAGCCACTTAGCGATGGGAGATCCCATAATCACCCCCACTAAATAGATTGATTGGTTCGTCCGAGACTCCAAATTTTGCTGAGATGACGGAGCCGAGAGATCGCCCTGGAGATTTGATTGATGATGATATTGAGGCTGTGTCGGACAGCGTCCCGAATTACCAGCGCGTCTGACAGGATTTTAGGGCACAGAGAACTTGAGAAGATGGGATGCTTTGCCGGCATGGGAAGGTACAGTGCTGGTTGCTGGTGGCGCGTGGGAAATATTATTTAGGTACAGTACGAGGCACAGGGCACAGGGCAAGAAGGGTCTGCTCTGGGGTCGGGGTTGATGGTCTAAAATAATACGGGATATACGGGATGAACGGTGCAGGTGAGCGGCAGCCAGATCTGGGGCCTCTGATAGAAACATCGAAGGCATCCACAACTTCTCCTTATCGCCGCGATATACCACTACCACTACTACCAGAGCCACACCATCGTCATGCACGGCTTGCACGTTGGGGGAGATCCTTCTCGCACAAATCGGTTGGCTCAAAATAGGAGCTGCAGCGCGTATTGTGCTGCTCGGGCTGCCTGTCGTGCTGCTCTTCTCTCAGCGAACGGATAATTTGGAGATGGGCGTTATTGGAAATTGCGTCGTTCGGATCTGCAGCCGTCCCTGGCTGTCATTGGCTGTCATTGGCTGTGGGGCCTCCGCTGAGAGACCGCTCTTGCCACTTGCAGCTTAGCGTCAGGAACAGAGGCGGGCTAAAATCAGCCTGCAGGGGCAGCAGGGGCGTGGGTCGTTCCTGCAGCGAAAACGAACAAATCGACCAGCCAAACGAAACAATCCGCCCTGCCCGCAGCGAAGCGGCCTCTCTTGACCTCTCCTTCGCAGCGCACCGCTCTCTCTCTCACTCCACCTCCTCCACCTTCACCTCCTCATCGTTGCCTCCTGCCCTCGAGGAGAATACCTTCAATCGTTGCGGTCGTCCTTCTTTTATCGACCAGTTCTGATTGTTCGTTTCTACCACCACGCTCCCTTTCGCGTATTCGATATTGTTGACGTTCCTTTACACCCGATACCCAATACTTCACCTTTCATTCCACCACCACCTCCTTGGATTCAGCCTGTCGAGAATATCCAGATAGTATCTTCGACCACCCCTTCCCACCACGCGTTTCGCATATAACGCGCCTCCTATTCACCACATAATATTCCATCCTTCGCGATATCTACGAGATCGAGGGCGACACGCTGAGGCTCAAGATGGTTCACGAATACCTCCACCGCCGCCACGTGCGCCGCGACAACCCCTTCAAGGAGGCCGCGAGTGCCATTGCTCAAGCTTTCGGAGGACATGATCAGGTACAACCATCCACTGTCGTATCTATCGTCTACGTGACGGCCACGCCGACTTTCACGGGTGCCATTGGAGGTTACTCAACTCAAGGTCCTGTTGTCGTGCATACTTCAACACCAGACCCAGATATCAACTCGTCACCTCCCGATGAGGGCGCCTCGAACACAGGCCTCCTCGTCGGTGGCAAAACTTCGAGCTCGACCACTATGCCGACTGCCATCCTGCCGTCCAAAACTTCTGTTCCGCCCTCTGCGTCGCTTATCATCGACACGAGCACCTCTTCTTCTAAGGTAGCAGCCCAGACCTCCTCGACATCAGTATCAGCCGCGAGCGCGACCTCCTCTAACACCACAACGAATTCTGGTTCAGGAGGAATGAGTACTGCTGGGAAGGCTGGATTGGCGATTGGTATCTTGTTACTTCTTGGCGCAGTTCTTTCCATTGTATTGTTCTGCTTCAAGAAGAGACGGGAGAAGCGAGAGAAATTGGATGACGAGAAGCATGAGTTTGGAGATATGAACCGACAAGCCAGTCAACGTGCAAACCCCAACGCCCCACGCCTGTCTCTTCGACCTGTAACCCAATTCCTTCCGAACCTGGGCGAGAAGCAGCAAAGCAGAGGCAATGTTCCCAATATGAGTCGACCGGTTGCCCAAAACGCCGAGAGATCAACGACTGCTCAGTCAAACCGGGAGAACCCCTTTGGTAACCACGCGGAGACTATTGATGCCACCAACGCCAGAGGCCCGGAAGTTGTTCAAGGAATGGGTCCTGGAGGCGAAGTCTTGACAGGCGCCACTGCAGCAGCAGCTGCTGTCGGTCTTACTCGTGGTGCTTCGAAGCGTGGATTTGGTCCCAGCCCAATTGATCTCACTAAGAAGGCTCCGTTTGCAGGTCCACCAAGCCCTGCCCACACCGAGTTCAGCGTGTCGTCCGAGTCAGGCTCACCAAATCAAGGCGCGTCTGCGTCCGGTGCTGCTATCGCTGCTGCTGGAGGACCTATCAACTCTGCTGTTCATCGTGTCCAACTGGACTTCAAGCCATCTATGGATGATGAACTCGAGTTGCGTGCTGGCCAGCTGATCCGACTCTTGCACGAGTATGATGATGGATGGGTAAGTCGCTTTCTGTTTATCTGGAGCTGTATCTAACGTATCTAGGCTCTCTGCATTCGTCTTGATCGTTCTCGGCAAGGTGTTGTTCCTCGAACCTGTCTTTCAACCCGCCCCGTCAAGCCTCGCCCACAGCAAAATGGTCCTCGAGGTCCCCCTCCACCAGGAATGCGTGTTCCACAACAACAGCCGCGCTCAATGTCTCCAGCTGGCCAGGCCAGGCCTATGACTCCTAATGGTCAACAACCTAGACCAATGTCCCCAAGTCAGCAACGTCCTATGACACCCAACGGCCAGCATCCTCGATCAATGTCCCCGAGCATGCAACGTCCAATGACTCCCAATGGACAGCATCCTAGACCTATGTCACCAAGCCAACAACGTCCCATGCAAGGTCGTCCCGCAAGCCCCTCGCAAATGCAAAGCAGACGTAACAGCCCCCCGGGCCCCAGCGCCATGAATCCTCAATACAGCCCGTCGAGCTCTCCGCCTGGCCCCCAATTCGTGTCTGGCTCGCCTCCCAACAACAGCCCAATCGGCCGCAAGCCAGTCCCCGGCCAAGCCATGTAAAGACATGTCTCCCTCGTTAGACTCGCGATAAGATTTGCTTTACACGGTACATACAGGATATGGCGTAATGGGAGGTTCAGTCAACGATCCGAAACGAAACATGTATAAATCATTTCCTTAATTTGTCCTTTCTTACCGGTATCTGGGAGGAGTGTCGAGTAGCTATCCAACCTTCGATTCTTTGCACCATCTGGGATGTATCGGATGTGCACTTAGCTAAGCAGGGCAGGGCAGGGCAGAAACACACACTGGCTGCTTCATTTCAGTAATGCAGTAATGTGTATTTTCCGCAGATTCCTTGCGCCTTCTTCTTTCTTCTTTCTGGCTTTTTTACTTCCTAGTTTGAGGGAGAGTGCGATACCTTTGTTGTATCTTCGTTCTGGCTGGGTTCCTTTCGGGCTTTGTTTGTGTTGGAGATGGAGAGGGAGGGTAGAGCTGCTGGGCTTGCTTGGCTGGAGAGGATGGAAGAATGGGGTGTAGTGCGAACTAAAAACGGAGAGAGAGAGGGAAGATAAAGAGCGTGTAGATAGGCTACTGTATAGTACGAATCTGATGTTGAATGAGGCTTACTGTTCCTTAATGCTGAGTGACTTGAGAATGGTTATTGTTCGCAAGTGCGAGGGGACGTTGAGATTAAGAGTATGCCTAAAGAGTATACCTAAAGAGTAAGCATGCTTCTACACATTGAGGTCTCTTTGATTGTACTCGCTTGCTCTTAACTTCGAAGATTGCTATAGACCCTTGATGTACACCCATAGCTTCTCACAATCAAGGCTTGACTAGGACTAGACTTCTCAGTTCACAATCGGGGCTCAGTGGACCCGTTTGCTTCTGAGCAATGAAGCATCCTTGGCGCAAGTCAGGTCGAGTCTTCAATGTCCAAGCCTTACCCTACTCTAAACCAAAACCGCTCACAATAGCTGATTTAGCTTTAGGGTAATGTACGTTTAGTATATGTGGTTCCTATGGTGGTGTTTATCTTGCTTTGCCTTCTGTAAATGAATTCTTTTACTGGGACTAATATATGCATTGGTGATGGCGCATGGAAATTGAGAAAGGGGGGTGAGTCACGTGCAATTTTATAGCCCAGCACCAACTTAAAGATCAACAGAACTAGTTAGGTGATTAAGATTCATTGTTCTCTGGTGTCACCGCAACGTGTAGTTTCCTTGTGATGTACCAAAGTATCACTGGATTTGAAATCTTCCCAAAAGTGGGCCGAGAGTGTGAGGTGCATTACGGCATGGCACGTGAGAATGACGAATCCTGACCAGCATGACTTCCCCACCTAAGCATTAGAAATGCAGATTCTCATCCAAATACTTCTAGAATTATTAAGATTTGTTGCTAGAGTAGATTTTTGACGATGGCTAAAGATAATCGTGTAAGGTCGGTTGCCATAATTGGTGCGGGAGCAGCAGGTAAGAGTTGCCCCGCTCGGAGAACTACAACCTCGCTTACTACATACTGAGACCCTTATCATAGGCGCAATATCTGCTGCAGCATTTGCAGCGGAGAAGTATTTTGACAGAATCCAGGTCTTCGAAAGAAGGGAAAGTGCTGGTGGAACGTGGTACGTACACCTCTACTCATTTACCACATCACCTGATCAGTGAACAGGATATACGACTCTTCTACTCCTCATAAATTGCCCATCAAGCCAGGAAGCTTACCACCTGAGTCTGATCCTTCGATTCCAGTGCCAAATGATCTCCCCAAGATCACTTCGCCGAACAAGCAGGAGAGATTTACGCAAACTCCGATATACTCTTCCCTCACGCGAGCCCTCTACTCTTCAGTATTAGATCCTGTCTAACAATAAATAGCACCAATGTCCCTGCCATAGCAATGTCATTCTCCGACCTCCCATTCGCCTACGGACCATTCGTGCCTCACCACATCCCGAAACAATATATAGAATCCTACTTCGCTCACCACGGAACCGATACTCTACTCAGTCTCAATACTACAGTCGAAGACGTGTCCCTTATTAAAACATCAAACTGCTCAAAAGAAAAGTGGAAGTTAGCTCTAAGAAAATATGATTCAGTTCGCCAGGTAGATATTTGGTGGGAGGACCACTTCGACGCTGTCATCTTCGCAAACGGGCATTACGCCGTCCCCTTTGTACGTCAATTCATTCCCCTGAGCTCTAGACCTGATATCTGACATAACGCTCAAAGATCCCCGAAGTCAAAGGCCTCGCAGCCTACATCGAGAAATTCCCAGGCCGAGTAGTGCACTCAAAAACCTACCGTACACCACTCCTTTACAAGAACAAGAAGATCCTCGTAATCGGTAACTCCGCCTCCGGAAAAGACCTCTCCACGGACTTGCTCTCATCTGTTCATCTTCCGCTCTACCAATCACGCCGCTCTGCCTCTCGCTGGGACGGTCCCACACCTCCTGAAGGTATAGCATGGAAGCCTATCATTAGAGAATTCCTGCCATCTGGACGGATCATATTTGAAGACGATACCTACCTTGATGATATAGATACTGTTATCTACTGTACCGGGTACCTGCCTTCGTTCCCCTTCTGGAATGTGAAGAACAACGGCCGAGAGATTTGGGACTATCAGAAAAACAAGCTCGTGAAAATCTACCAACACACCTTCTTCCACGATTTCAAGACCTTGGGGATTGTGGGGATGCCAAGGGTGTTGACGTTCAGGAGTTTTGAATACCAGGCTATTGCACTGGCTAGGCTGTGGTCGGGCCGACAAACGAAAGAGTTGCCAGGCTTGGAAGTGCAGGAGAAGTGGGAGAGGGAGAGGGAAGAAGAGAGGCAGCGGCTGGGGAAGAAGTTCCATGATGTGGAGTGGGAGACTGGGGAGACGGTCACGTGGTTGGGGAGTTTATATGAGACTGCGGGTCTGCCGTTGTTGACGGGTGAGGGGAGACGCCCCCCTGTGCTGGGGGAGAGTGTTAGGTGGGCGATTGAGCATTTGAGGAAATATCCTGAGCCTGGGAAGGGTGAGGATGATGAGGAGGATGAGGGAGTGCAGGGTGAATGGGTGCTTGTTGAGAGGACGAAGAAAGACCTGCTTGCTTTTATATAGATAGGTGGAATATTCAAGATGAGATGCATCAGGATACTGTGGTAATAAAGGCTTGTTACTTATGAGAGAATGAGTTGGAAACATCATAATTATGCGATCAGCTCCTAATCAAAGTGCTTCTCCGAAAAAAGAAGTAATTTCCTCAAAGCACCAGAGACCAGCGATAAAAACGTACATGGCACTTCAAGAAACTAAGCGATAGATGTTGACTTTAATATAGTGTGCTGGTTCTGGAGTTGGCACACTAGTGCTTCCCGATATACCATTCTTTGTGTAGAATTCAGGGTGAACCCAACTCTTGTTGCTACTATTCAATGTGTTGTGAGCTGCAGAATGGTCAAAGTATTGCTAGCAGAAAAGGCCCACTTTCGTCTTTGGAAGTCCTCCAGAAAGAGAGATACATTCGCATAATGCCAGTAAAATCCCACAACGAAGAATTCGGAAGAATAAACAGTGTTATGTTTACATCTATCTTTTTGAAATATCCAATGGCATTCCGGGTATCAAGTCCGTCCCATATTCACGCTGAACTTAAAAACCCAAACTCCTCTCCCCGAGCTATAGGATCAAACCTTCGGTGCAATCGTCAACACAACCTGCTTCACCTTCCCTTCCTCATCTTTCAACGGTGTCCAATGCGTCACATATCTCTCTTCCACCCTTCGTAATCCCTCTTGCTGAGCACCAAACCAAGTAGTTCCCTTCCTCTCCTCGAACCCAGTAAGCAAGCCTGTTTCCACACTAACTGCTTTTCCTATCCTCAAAGCATCTCTGACTGTTGTTCTGAACACCTTCGCCACTGAGGATGATGAAGACGAAGAGTGTTCAGCGAGAATCTTGAAGATGTCTTTGTTGTATATGGGCGCGATACCACCATTCGGGAGGTTGAGGCAGAGCATGTCGATCACACCAGGAGAGTAGTGCTTGATTATGAGGGCATGGGTGCTGGTGTTCCAGGCCATTACGAGATACTATATCACTGTCAGCAGTCTTGTCTATCATTGAAGAAGATGCCTGCATACCTTCGAATAGGCAGTATAAAATGCTTCAACCTGCGTCTTGAAGTTCATCCTCCCAACCCGGTTTATCAGTTCCCCTTCCATCCCAGCCTCATCTCTCACGCTGATCCTACTTACAGGAGGAGCATTGTACTTCCTCCAGCTTTTGAAAAAGGAGCTTTGTGGTTTCGCCGTGTCTTCCCTTCCTGAGTTTCGACTTCGGATACTGGCTGGTTTATGTCTCATGGACGCGATCTCGTCGAGTTGATCGAGCTCATCGTCGTTGATACTCAACACACGAAGGATGTCGTTGCAGGAATGTATCGTTGTGCTGCAATTGATCTGTCCACCGAGGAAGAACGACACTTCACCCCTCTCATCTAATAGAGGAGCTACATAAAGCAGATTCCAGAATGGATCGCCGTTTTTGCGGTAATTGAGGAGTAATTCTACTGTTTCTTCGCAATTGTCGATTGAAGCTCGAAGTCTTTTGGTGGCAGATGAGTCTGTCAGTTCGCCCTGGAGAAACCTACAATTGCGAGGTATAATATCTTTTCTACTATAACCAGTGACAGAAACAAAACCATCTGAGGCGTAAAGAATAGGATTGTCGGCTTTACTTGGATCCGTTAAACAAAAACAGTCCCCTAGCCCTTGGTACCTCTCTCTGTGATCTGCCAACGCCATTGTAGCTGTTGCTGTAACCTGATGCTTGACGAATCTTGGATATATATCACTAGCGAGAAGTTTCTCAACGTGTTCTTGGGCATCTGAGAAAATGGTTTCGAGACTCGGGAGAGTTAACTGCGTGGCCTGCTTGATGTCCCCGGATATACGCTTGATGTGAGCGTGAGAAAGGTTAATTTGGCGCGGAGCATCCGGAGAAGTGTAGGTGGAATGGATCGCTCCCAACGTCTGGGAGAGTTCGTCAAGGAGACGGTTATACTTGTCGATCTGTTCTCAGATTTGTTAGCCATAAATTTTGAAGCGATTATGAAGACATTGGCTATTAGAAAAGCAGCAAACGAGGAAGTCCACCCACCTTTTGAAGAAACTCCATGTTCTCACCGCATGCTCTACTCTGGCAAAACCGCAAAAATCGATGAGCGGTGGTTGGATTATGAATAACAATATTGAAGATTTCGGAGCTGAAGAAGTCTGCCATGTTGCCGCCAAGGCCCGAACCATTCAAGGTCGTGCCGGTTCCAGTTCTACTACTGGCACTACCTTCTTCACTTCGTCTTATAGAAGCATTTCTGCTGCTCACGGTGTCCGTCCTACGAGAAGGAGAATCCCCACGTTTCCCAGTTTGCGAAGTGGACTGTACATTTCGGTGACTCCTCTTAGATGGCGACAAAGGGGGCAGAGGAGCGGTCCTGTTAATGCTGAGATTCGAGTCGCTGGCATGTGAATATCCGTTTGACACAGAAAGAGAATGTTCACTCTGGATGACTTGATCAATGGAGTCCACTTCTCCAAGACCTTGCGGATAGGACATTGCGGGGATCTGCTTCTCAGATAATAAGCATATAGATGAGAGGAGCTGTAAAATAAGGACGTTCTCGCGGATCAGAAAGGGAAGCCATCGGATGATATAGGACGGCAGACCCAGAATCTACAGTCTGAGGGGAATTGCCTTGAAGTGGATTAGGGCGGGGAGGCTGCAAAGATCTGTGCTCTGATTCGGACTTTGGAAGAGGCCGGTTCACGCTGGCTTGCCTAGTCTGGGGGGGCAATGGCATGTTAGAAGGAACTAACATTGGGTAATGGGGTTCGGGAAATTCTTTACCGCGCCATCATTCGTCAATACGCCCAGGAACCAGAATCCTAGAACCAGTTCTTCGTGGATCGTCGGTTCGGTCTTTCTAAGCATGGTTCAAGGCTGAATTGAAGTCCTGCAGCGAAGGAGATGCTCTCGAGTCAAGAGACGAAGCATGTGGCATGTGCAGCGCTCGGCGGCATGAGATCAAAACACTGCATTCCCAGATTCCCATGGGGCCGGGATGGTGTCCTGCAAGGTTTCAGCGCGCAAGTGGCGCTGTGCCGTGCATGTCACTCGTCGAGGAGAATGCCCCGTGGTGCAAACTCTCCAAGTAGCTCTGTATCGGCAATTTTGCTGCAGGAAGCTACACCATGACATGTTGACGCGGCTCTCAACATTTCACATAGGATGTAGAGATTCAAAGCCGTTCAAGGGGGCATCGTTGCTGATCACAGATAATGGTTGAAGAGACCGGCAGAGTAATCATCAGGATACTCCCTTGTAGCGTCGCACGGACAGACCCCCTGAAGTGTAAGCGTCGACCCCTGAACTGTCATCTGAAAATCGCATGGCGACTGCTGCATTTGGGGACAAGTCACTTTGAAGATCGTGGGGCGTGATATCCTGCAAACGGACTAAAAAACAAAACATCTCTTTTCTTTTTCGCGGAATTCTCCCACTTCTTCCATTGCTTGTTAAGCTTTCTTGCATGTTCTTTTACATTCGTGCTTCCTTGCCTAAGTCTGTCCCACGCTTCATCTCCTCCTAGCACCATCCCTTCCAGTGCCTGCGAGCTGCGCCATTCCCTAGCCTCGAGGAGCTCGTTACCATTCCCGAATACAGATAGATCCATGCCCACCCGATCAGCCTCGACCTCGACAGAGGATCCGTGCCCCCATATTACGGATCACAGCCGAGCGTCAATCTGGACAGCCCCCGCGATCTCGGCGTCAAGATCTCGTCGAGGGCATCGGCAGGGGTTTCCGAGATCAACAACTTCAGTACTCCGGATCAGGTCCTGGTCTTCTATAGCGCCTCAGGGTCTCGTCCTGAGCGTTCTATTGCTATCGCGTAGATTCGCGGGTAGATGCCGAGTGGCTGACTTTCAAAAGTCGTCTCCGTGTTGTTTCCAGCTTAACTCCGTGAAGGGGCCGCAAATTTGCACCGCACTCTTACTCCTTAAGATTACGGCCTGCGCAGAGCAACACAAAGCTCAGAAGGTCAGCACGCCGGAAAACATCAAGCTCCTACAAGCGTAGCGGTGAGATTTTAAAGTCCTTCATGGAGCCATGTATCAATTGAGAGATCTCCTTGCTGTTGATCATTCGTACTACAGGTTCCTATCGATATTTCAAATTTGAGGTTCCACAGAAGCTGAGCTGCCCGCCTTTGAAGTAATTCGGAGTGAGAGCGAGGTGGAAATTTCTGGTTACGTTATATTTGCTCAAAAAAAAAGGGTGACCCTACAGGGAGCCCCGATGATGTTGCCAAGACCCATGAAATATTGCTGTCAAAATATTTGCATTCGAAACCCCTTCTCCGTATGTCTAGATACATCAAATCATTATTGGAGGATGCCAATCCAATGAAGTTCTCCATCTATCCCAGGCCGTCATGTTCATAACCTTTAACCTTATCCCAAATCATGATTGTTATTTCGTGTCAAGAATTGTTCGTCTTTGCCCCCAATACCATCCAATCCTCCATTGCTTTAGAATGCGACCATTACCACCATGCCTACTATCACTAAAGCCTCTACACTTTGTTTTGATCCAAGTGTTGGAGCAGCATTATGTGATCCTGTCGTCGAAGTCGCGCCCGCAACCGCAGCATTAACAAAAGTTCCCGTCTGCAGCGACGTGACAGTCAAAGTGCTAGTAACCCCAGCGTCTACTTCGGTTGTTGTCACAGTGACCGTCGCTGTGGTCAAGCCTGTCTGTCCATTGCTGGCAGTAAGGGTATACCAGCCGTTCGGTCCAGCTCCGCCCCAACCACTTCCTCCCCACCCGACGGGGCCTCCCCATGGGCCGAAGCCGGTAGTACAAGATGCGGTACTTGTCGCGCAGCCTGAATATGCAGAGCATAAAGATGACTGCAAGCTTGAGAGGGTTGCATATGAAGCGCTTGGACACGCTGAGGAGACGCAGCTCGCAATGGATGCCGTGCTGGTACAGTGTCCCGAGAAAGCACTCCATGTGGAGTAAACGGAAGAAAAACATGATTGCTGGATGTCTCGTTAGTTTGTAGATTCTCAATATAAGGCAAATTTGAAATACACACAGCACATGAAGGAGCAAAGCCCCATCCACCTGCACCTCCTGGACCTCCTCCCAACCCACCACCCCAAGGGAATTGGGCTGAAGCAACGCCGGACAGCGCGAGCACAATCGTAGGGAACTTCATGTTTGCAATATTTGAGTTTTCGGAATCAAGTTAATCCAAAGTTTTAATTGAGTACACGTGAAGGTGTAGCTACAGACTATATAGCTGTACGAAAGGAGGCCAGTCCACCGTTTGACTGCGGCACGGACGGTGGTACTGGGGAAGTCCGGCCCAGCCTTGATGTTATTGATCGGCGACGATCTCTGCATTAGGGGACGAGTGCTTCCTGTTTCAGGATGAGAGTAACTGTCAGCAATTGGATTGGGGACCGAGAGACGACGCTGCACGGCTGGCAAGGCTGGGCATGCTTGATGGGGGCTGACGAAGTACTACGTTTTGGTTGTGGTGGCTGAGGAGCTCTTGGATAAATCCATCGAGGTCCTCATTGGATGCGGCAGTTACAAAGTCATGTAGCAAACCCAATCAAGCAGCAGATTGCGAGTTCTTGGGATACCTCGCTCGTGAATCCTATCAGCGTAGGTTGTGCGCGATTAGACATGCGTGAAGTCTTGGCGGGGTCGCACAAGAACCCCGCCATCTCACATGGAGGGATTCGAAACAACCCTGTGCTGATCAACGATGACGCGTTAATTTTCCGAGTCGTGATAGCTACAGATAGACCTTTTACGGATTATTAATGATAGAGCTCACTGGTGGAGTGGAGGATCTTACGATGTGCAGCTTCTAAGTGGTGGCTTAGCCAATTAAACAATCGGGGAGGTTTGGCAACTGTGCACCGAACTGGGGATGAACGTATGAGGCTGGCACTGAATTGGCTCCGGGAGGTTGGTGAAAGCGGGAGGCTGCGTACGTGGCTCGAGGCATGGGTTGACGTATAGCTGCTGAGATATATTTTCATGGTACCGAATGTCAAAAGTGCGGGAAGGGTAGCTGGTCTAGGAATGAGAGCCCGCTCTGATGCATGTAAGCGGCAAACTTACCTGGATTTGGACAAGCAGAGGCAGGCAGAGGCAAGCCTCCGAGTTTCAGACAACTTAAGCTTGAAATAAAGAAGGCTGCTCAATGGACTTTGATCCAGCGGTCAGACTGGTGGCTCTCCCAAAGCTCGGGGTCGGTGCAAGTTTTACCGACTTGGTGGACGTTGTGTCGGGAAGTCGGCGCGGCTCTTGGGCCGTGGAAGATCTTCCTCCGGACCTCACTCTTCAGTCCACCTCATACCGTTACTCCAATCGAGCTCTGCACGGCTTCGCGGCGACCGAACCTGCAAGGTCCGCCACGGTAATGCCTGCGGCTCAGTTCTAGCGTCGTCCGCGATCATCCTCGATGATGAGTAAGTGTTCGGATCTCCTACTTGAGTACGGACTTGATGGAAGCAGTACGTCAAAGTCCTCGTATTTGCATTTGTACGAGCACCGTAGAATCAAACAAAATCTAAGTATGTCATCTCACCGGTTTCCTTACGCGCTGATCTTTTGGCAACATATATATTTGTCATCGAACAGAGATAGAAGTGTCCGCACGCAAGTTCTGGGAGGAGCTGGCCGTGTAGGATAAAACGATAATTCTACAATTTATGCAGTGGAGTTCGGCGTTGGATCTTGAACATTTATGAAGCATGTGAAGCTTTTATGAATTTTTTTTTTGTCTCCTTCTCAACAGCAACCTATTTTTTTCTTCATCGGCCAATGCCTGTGCAGTATAAAGCCTCTTCTCAATACTCACTACTTCACTTATCTGCAACACTACTCAGCACCCCAAGTGATGCAGCTACCACTGTTTAATTCAGTAATGATCTTAACATACTCGTGTCTTATAGCCACTCACAGCCCCCAGCAGTTATGATATACGAAGCAATGCCCCACGCCATCTGAATCATCGCCAAATCCGTCGAGTTCCTGCTCTAGAACCACAACCCTACGGCCAGAATCAGCAAAATGACTGAAGAACACAATTGAGATCCGTAAAGGCAATCAACCTGTTACTATCTCGATTGAGAACTGCTTTGTCTTGAGATAGTGTCAGGGTGATCTTTCATTTCATTGAGAATGTCACGAATCCATTTCATCCAGTCTCCTGTCGCCGCGAGAGAATTCGAGGAGAGATGAGAGAAAGTAGGAGAGCCACCACGAGCGGCGAAAAGGTGGCTAGCCTGTTGAGGCATTGTTTGTTGCATGAGACTGTTTGGTGGAATCTTTTGGTTTCATCAACTGGTTCGGATGGACTGTATATGTCATATTTCGGAGACTTCCTTAAAGTTCTTGCAATGAGTTGAAGTGGCCAATGAAAGACGTTGGAATTCATGCTGATACGGGCCGTAGTGGCCGGAACAAGGTATCGTACGAGCTTTCAGGTACTATCACTTGATCGGTTTCAGTTGAAGCACGATGTATGGATATGTGGTTGATGCCGAATAGTAACGGAAGTGTTGAAGTTTCAAGCATAGGAGGCAAAAGAAGTGGAGGTTGGATGTCAAAGGCGGCGTTCGCTGTTTGCAGGGATCTTGTCCGAAATTGCGGGGTACTCTTTAGGGAAATCCTACGCTCTCTTCCTTCCTTTTGTAAAACACCATCCCTATGAAGTGCAGATCTTGACAATCAATTCCATTCATCGTACAATAAATTACATTATATTCATCCCATCATCTATGTGTCGTTTATTCTCTCTTATGGATCCATCTCATCGCATCAAGCCTCAACCGCCAAGCCTCTCATCCACATGACGCCGAAAGCAAGCACTGCTCCAATTGTTGCTGCCAGTAGCCACCAAAGAGCTGCATTTCTGTTCATGATGCCCATTGCCCATTTCTTGGCTGCTTCAATCCTCGTCAAAGGTTTCTTTTGGTAAGTGCAGATCTTCGTGCCAAACACGAGACATCCTCTGCCGCCTTCCCTCGTATCACATTCGCCATGCTCCCTCCTTCTTTTCATCAGTAGTCTATCGATTTGTTAGCTGGTGCCCTTAAGTGAATGTTGGAATGGCCTCCTGGTGCTTAGAGAACAGACGACATACCGGACGGACCCTCGACAGAATCTCATATCACTCCCTAGCTCGCACCCCTTGTCGTGTGGGCAATCCAGATGCAACCTCCTCCTCTCAATCAGCCATTCGATCTTCAGATTGACACCGGTGTAGACGAAGCTGTGGAAGTGTCGATTTGTATGTTTGAGAGACAGCGCGTCCGGATACGTAAGGTAGGACGCGATTTGCAGGTGAAGTTCAGTTGGGAGGCTCATGAACAATAATTGCTGGCTGGGGCCAACGATAGGGCTGCCTTGGATGGCCTCCATACTTGATGTCTCTTCGACGGTCTTCAGATCGGTCATCTTGTCGTTGAAGAAAAGGTTTGAAGGTCTCAAACACTTGGTGAATTGAGTGATACACGTCACGTGAGAGTGAAATTGATGTGCGACCAGGGAGGCGGAAGCAATTTAGGTCTTATGCAGGTACAAACGACGGAAGAATTGAGAGGGAGATTTTGATCGGGATATAGGACTGTGCTGCCTATTGTATGGGATTGATGAGTGACAGCTGGCAGAACCGTGGCGAGGCAACGGCAGGCAAGCCAAGCTCGTGTTCTGTAAATATCTGAAACGTGGAGAATCAGGCTGGCGTTTTGAGGGGCATGTGATTGCTCTTTGTCTGCTATCCTGCTGATCGATTGTTTACGAGCTCGGGACGTGGAGAGAACCTTGCTTTTGGCGTGGGAGGTTCAGCCTTGTGGTATTTATAGATGGCTTGTGCATCAGATCTCAAGTCTCAGAAGAGCATCAATTGAGCAATGGCAGAGATGCATGAACAAGAATTGTAAATTCAAAGGTCAGTCTACCTTCAAGGACTACACTTCACTGCCTCAGTGCAAAAGCGCAGCCCTTCAAGAGTCATAGCGGGCTGAAAAGCCCGAAAGGGGAAACGGGATGGGGAGCCAAAGAAGGCAGCAGCTTTCCAGGACATCTCAGCCACCACCTTCCTCTTCCCTAAGATTCGACTCATCCAAAAGGCCAAAACTCAGCCGTTCAACGACAAAATATACTTCCCTTTGTGCTCATCTTCGTGAAGTGTGGTGTGAAGAAGCTTGTCACGTGTAAATCGCGAGGCGCGTACCTTTTTCGCGGCTCGAACCGTCATCGACAACCACCACAACACATTAGCACCGTCTGATGGACTGAACCGATGCCGTCGCCGGCATGGCCAGTCCTGCCACGTCCAACGATATCGAAGAGCCTCTAAACGACGACGTTACCGATTATGGATCGGATTTTTCTCCAGAAGAGGCAGTTATAGTTGAGCAACTGTTGTCGGGAAAACACGTTGAGGACGACAATCCCATCGTCAACGACATCGAGCATCATGACACACGGCAGAATTTACGTCTCCCTCGCGTATTTGGGAGGGAAGAGAGGTCTCCTTTGTTCCAAGCGGCCAGAGCTGCTGAGCAGGTTGCTGAGCAGATCAGCAAGTCAGTCAAGAGTAGCAAGCACTACCCGGATTGTGAGCAGCCTACCGTCAAGCTTCCAGATAAATCTGACTGATGCTGAAGCGTCTAGTGAGTGACCAGGTTAGGGATGCTCCAGACTTGGGAACGGAAGCACCTGTTGAAGCCTTTCCAGCAGATCCTACTGCGCCAGACACTCGGTCCCCCCTTGAACGATTTCGAACACAGCCGAAGAAGGCTCTATCGGTGACAGATCTGGTCTCGCCAGCATGGTGTGAGCTGCAGTACTGGTATACCTTGACACTTCATGGGAGAAAGAGGCGTACACCGGCTATGAAGCAGGGCAGTAAGGTTCATCAAGTCCTCGAGGACCAGGTTCATACTACAGTCCATGTCAGGCTCGAAACGAAAGAAGATGCCTGGGGTCTTCGGATCTGGAATGTGATTCAAGGTCTCCGAACATTGCGCGAAGAAGGGCTGACCCGAGAACTCGAAATTTGGGGCACGGTGGATGGGTTGGTTGTGAATGGAGTCATTGACGAGCTTTCATACATTTGCCCGGATACCGAGGTGGAGGAGTCTTTGCAGAAGCCTGAGCCTAAGGCCGATCTTACTCCAGACCAAGCCACAATCTCCGAATTCTTCAAGGCAGCAGGCGGCACGTCTTTAGCAGAAATAACAAGAAGCAAGCGTCGTGCTCGTACGAAGAAAGTCTATCTCTGCGACGTCAAGACTCGAGGTATTCGAAGCCTGCCTTCCGGTGCTGCTTTTCGTCCAACCAAAATACAGCTCATGCTTTACCACCGTCTCCTTGCCGCATTAGCAACAAACAATGTCGAATTCTCGATTCTGACTGCACGTTATGGACTTGACCCTCTCAAGACGTTCTCAGATTCTTTTCTTGCACAAATCGGTGGCCTTCACGAATCTAGTGAGCAGCCTTTCCTCGATGCTAAGACAGAGCAAGACTCAAGCCAAGAATCCGAGCCAAACTGGAGTCAAGATTCTTTAGCCACACTATTGGCACACAACAATCTTTCAGCAATCTGGACATTGATGATCTCCGAGTTTCAACTTACCTTGCCTGATGGTGTAGATTCGTTAGGCAAAGTCTTGAAAGCAGAATATAGATCGCGAGAAGATGGTGAGGTATTGGGAAGCAAAACATTTGCTATGGATGACCTGGATTTATCATCGTACATAAATCACGAGATGGAATGGTGGAAAGGAGAAAGACAAGCAGAAGGTGTTGCGGTGGAGGAAGCCTTCAAGTGTCGGAGCTGTGAATTCGCAGAAAATTGCGAGTGGAGAATCAAGAAAGTCGAGGAAGCCAAAGAGAAGGCTAGGATGACGAGAAAACGGACGGCCGCTATATAATGATTGGACGAGAAGGTTGTATAGTTACATCTGGGTGTAGCATAGCATGGCGTTGAGGGTTATGGTCTTTCTTCACATCGATTCCATATATACAAGAACGTACATACCAACACATCTCATCACCAAGGATACCTCTTCGCCTCCCACGTCCAAAATGTCGCCGCGCCATCCTCTTCCTTCCTCTCAGCACTTAATCGTCCCCCCTCATCCAAACCTCCCCAGCCTTTCTCCCCAATAACCTTCAGCATACACCCAACACTCTCACTCGGACTAATAATCCCTTCAACTTCCCAGTCTAAACTCACATTCGCCATGTCCGTGCTCACCTCTCCCGGGTGCAGCGCCAGCACCACCGTCCTCTCTCCCTCCTTCCTCCCGCTCCCACTTCCACCTCCTTTCCTCTGTCTTTCTAATTCAGCAGCGAGATGTCGCAAACCTTGATTAAGTGCTGCTTTTGATGCAGCGTAAGCTCCGAATCCATCTTCGAAAGCCCGAAAATTGGTCGTAGAGCCAGAGTCGGAGGAGATGAATACTAATGTGCGGATTGAGAGAGGTGTGGAAGGACCCCAAGTGGGTGAGAGTGGTGTTATGAAGGAAGAGGAGGCAGGAGGGGTGGAGAGCGAAAGGAGGTGTTGGGCTGTGAGGAGGGGACCGATCGTGTTTGTGTGGAGGTGGTGGGCGAAGGTTTGGAATGTGCTGTTTGTTTGTTAGCTTAGCCAAAGACCTTCGCGTGAGGTGAAAAGGGGGGATACACGTGACTGTAGGCAATGCATAGAAAAAGGGGAAGGAAAAGTAGACTTACATCTCAGATATCCGGTTCGGATAAACCAAAACCCCGGCATTCAAAACCACAACATCAATAATTCCCTTCTCTAATACTCCTCCTTTGCGCCCTAACTTCCTTACTTGCTCGGTGAAAGACTTTATACTTTCCTCGCAGCTAACGTCGCATTCTAGAATCTTTAAGTTGTGACCATTTGGTGTGCCGGTTAGAGACCAGAGTTGGCTTGCGTTCCCGTATTGAGAAGGAGGGGGCGGAAGGGTGGAGGAGGGAGAGGGGCCGCGGGCTGTTGCGATTACGGTGTGTCCCAGAGTGAGGAGTTGGGAGACGAATTCGAGGCCGATGCCTCGGGAGGCGCCGACTATGAGCCAGATTTGTGGCATTCTATACCAGCAGGGCTAAAGGAAGAGAAGAACAAAACATCGAGCAAAAATACGAAAAGAGAGGGGATATAAATTTCAGGTACCTGCATGCCATGACGTTTCTGGAAAGCGGGAAGAAATTGCAAGGAACATGAACAGTGAGGGGTGAAAAGTGGGGTGTATCTTGAAGAAGGTATTAGGTAATAGGTAATATCTTCTCTTTTGTTCTCACAACAAAGGCTGCCTTCTAATACCACCGAAAACGATTCTGATAGATTTCAAGATCATGCATCCTCTATTCAAACACCAATCCAGCGGTTCAACACGTGATTAAACACACCCTGATCAACTCGGAACCTCTCTACCGAGCCCGACCACCAAACACTCTATCCCGCACCCTACTTCTTCCCCAGAAGAAACCTCCAAACCCAAAACGAAATGATTCCGAGGTCTCCAAATCAGGCTGTTTCCAATTTCATTCTCTCACGCAACAATGTATCCCGTGCAAACACCTGACCTGCCTGCGAAAGGCATCGCAGCAGGTAATCTGGCAAAATGCAGATATATTGCCTCGCTGCTATCGGTCCGCCATAGCTTCTCCAGCTAGGGCCAGCAGAGATGTTTAAGAAGGCGTCTGTTCCCCTATTTAATGGAAGCTTGTTTTTAGTACTTTGACATTCCTAATTGTGCAATTGGTTACTTTCTTGTAAATATTTTCTTCAACATGCGTTCCCTTCTCTGTCTCCTAGCTCTGCTGTCCGCAACACCATTGGCAGCAGCAGCACCAGCGCCCTCAAGCACCGCCAAAGGCGCTGCCTCAACGACTGTTTCTGGCGGTTCTTCTAGCGCCTCAGGCCCAGGAACAACGCTGCAATCAGGCTACCTCTGGATTCGCGCCGTCGAAGCTCCTAACTTCCACAAATACCTGCAAACTAAACCCGAATACTCTCCTGGCACGGCAATCTTGGATTCCTACACCACTGCTGGACAATTTCAGATCGTCTCTGGACAGCTGGTGCAGCTGATTGGCAGTGGAGGGTTGCTATACGCAAATGTGCAGCAGAATACGACTGCGGCGGTTAAGCTAGCGGTTAGCTTCAATGAGACGAAGAATACGTATGGCACCTTTGTGTTTAGTGGAGATGCGGTGACCTGGTCGACGCCGGATATCAAGAGGCCAAATTTGAGTGCTTGGTTGGTGTGTGCGAATCAACAATTGTTTATCAATCTGGGAAACTATGACTATATGACGCCAGCAGGCTGTGCTGATGAGACGGTGAGTGCTTGTGTATTGATTATGAGGAGAGGATACTGAATTTGTGTAGATTCATTATTATAATGATAAGACGGCTGTGAGCTGAGAGGATAAAGGTAGTCGGCGGTACTGCACCGAAAACAAGAAAACCAGAGAACAAAGCGTGTAAGACGAGAAACATTGGAAAAGTCTATATTGCTTTGTTGTAAAATACTCAAGAGACGTGTACATACTCAACTGATTCTTACATCTGAAGCTGAAGCGCCATAAATGCTGGTCAGGTCGGTCATTACAAGACTTTTGATTTATATTATACAAAATTTGTCACTTCATGCCTTTACTTTCTTCTTCAGTAAACAGTGTTCTCCCCAATTTCGTCGATATTTCGGTGGAATGAATGGCATGTTAGGCAGCCATATCGTTCGTGCGAGCATATGTGTTCGTGAAGCGTCCAGGAAAGGTGCGCAAGCCACTTTCTCCCAGTTCTCTGTATCAAGAATGTAGTGTGGCTCGAGCTCTGTCGGTTCTGAGCCGGGATAATAGGTGTCGACCAAGAAGTTGCAAGCCCTGATCTCAGTCTGCGGAGGATCAGTATAGTTCCTGAAGAGGGACGTTTTACTTACATATTTACCCAAATCTTCGATATTCTGGTCATTCATTCCTGGTGGCTCAAGCCACGCTCCAGACCAGAGACCAAAGCCGGTTCTAGCTTCTGAAAACTCTCCAGGGAGAAGACCTTCAAACTCGCTCTTGATGAACTTGGCGTGCATGTTCTTGGGCAAATGGTAAGAGCTTGGGAATCTGTACCATTCCTTCCCAAGGCACACTGAATCTCCACTTGATCCAACACTTTCGAGAGGCTCATATATTTTCAGTGGAGCCGAATATGCGGTATAAATGCCATACATCCGCGCCACTCCCACATCCACGGAACCAATAACGGCCATACTCACAATCAATAGCTTAAATCTGCCAGGGATTTTGCCGACGAGGGTTTTGGGATCTGTCTGTCCAAATGCTGCCAAAATTATGTGAAGCGCCATGGCAGCATTCAGCGCAAGTGCAGGATATGCTGGGTACATAAATCGCTCCTCCTTGTGCGGCTGCAAACTGAAGATAGCTAGCCAAATGTAGAAAGGAGACAAGAATATGATGCTGCGAAGTCCAGTGACAGTACTAATTTGTTGAGATTTGGAGAGTATCTTCTGTAAGGTGAACAGAGGAAGTGCTGCAAGCGCCAGCACGAACCAGATATTGAAGTTGAGTAAGAGATTCCGCACATAAAAATGCCACGGTTCAGTTCCATAAATATCCGGTCCTCTTCCAGGGCCTGCGAAAATATTGTAGAACACAATGTTGAATGGAACAACGACGAGCCTTCTGTAAAAGAAGCCTGAGACTAGGAATTCCGCCGCCTTTCACTGTTAGACGATCAACTGAAGCAGAAGCGTGAGAAATCTCACTCACCAAAGCAAGTAATCCAGCAATAACTCCACGCAATCCGCGCATGATCGCATCAATCACGGCATCCTTGTCGCTGAGAAATGCGAACACGGTCTCCTCGACCAAGAATGGAGCACATAAAGCCATAGAAAATGGCCACCCTAGGACTCCACCAACCGCAAAGCAGAATATCCCTTGTGCAGTCTTCAGGCCGCCTCTCCAATTCATGAACATTGACATTCCTAGAAACGTCGTGTACATGGTGAAACTCGATGGGAGGAAAGAAGCGGATGCGTGGAACATGCCAGGGCTGAATATGAGTGCCATCATGAAGAAGAGTGCGATTCGAGGGTTTAGGATGTTGTTGATAACCCGGAACATTTGCGTCTGAGTGAGGGCGCAGACGAAAGCCAAAACATATCGGATGAAATAGAATTCCCCAACCTGCAGTTTGAGTCAGCATAAATCCACCACCTGATCTGAGTATATACCTTGGTGGAGAAAGGCAGCAACCGTCTGAAACTGCCTACTAAGGCGTGCAGCGAAATGTAGAGCCAGCTCCGAATTGCATACACCGGCGAATATTCCCAGGTCTGCAGTCCATAGTGATGACTGAGATAGTGAGTCGGCTCCCAGTAATTGAAGGTCTCGTCGCAGTCTTGTATCGGCGCATAAAGGGCTGCGAGTAGGTTGGCAATGAAGAAGACGTAGAAAGCGCCAATTGGTTTTACAGCGAAAGGGGTCGCAGGTCTGGATGAAAGACAGTTAGTTGCAGAGCTCACTGTTGAAGTGGTTAATCCTACTTTTTCTTAAGAGGCCGCGATCCTGGTCCACCTGCGGGAGCCTTTCCTGGTGGACCATTTGGAACGAGCTTCACTGCCTTCGGAGGCATTTTCAAACAGTCTCGGTGAAGTGTTCAGATGTTCGCGCTTTCCTTGTCTCTGAATATTCGAGGTTGCCGCGATAACGCTGGCAGGGGTCCCCTGTTGCGCTAGTGGCCGAGCTCCAAATTTATTTTCGAGACTCGAGAATATGAACTTTCTCTGCAAGTATTTCTACATTTTCAGCACATTGATGCAACCAAATTCTCAATGGACCACGAGACTTCGGAAGCGCCTGATAGTGCGAGAACGACTATTCCAACAGAAAATATTCCCCATGTTGAGAATGAAGAACAAGCGCCAACTGCGGAGACGAACACAGATGAGGCCTTGACAACAGACACAAACACTCGAGATACCGACATGCAGAATAGTACAATGGATATACCACCCAGCCCACCTCTCACGCATGCCTTGGAAGCGCTGTTAGGGGGCCTTGATCCTCCAGCAGATGTACACTCCATTTCGATCATTCAACCCGTGGTAGAAGAAAAACCGCATCCCGCAGCGCCAATTGCATTTGGCCAGCAAGAGGTCGAGAAGCCTGCTGATCAACTCGGCATTCCAGGACTTTTCTCTTTGAGTAGGGAGCCAGAACACACGGAGCCCAACCCTGTGGCCTCCGAAGAGCCAGTCCCTGGTGTTGATGCTGAGCTAATACTCGCAAGAGAGGAATTGCAATCTGGGGAAGCTCCTCCCACTTCAAATGATGCAGTAATGGAAGATGTTCAGAATTTAAATACTGTTGCGGCCGACAAACCTATCTCTGCGGAGATTGCAAGCACGAGTGAGGCGGTACCTGCTATAGCTGTTGAGAATAGCAATGCACCAACGGATGCCCAGGACGCAGATGGAGGAGAACACCCAGAGTGGGAAATCGACTCGTCGCCGATCGAATCCTCTTCAGATGACGACTCCAGTGACGACAGTTCATCTGATGAGAGTGAAGAAGGTGACAACGCATACAAACTTCTCAGTCCTGAAGAGCAAGCCAGAATTTTGATGGCGGGTGATGGAGGCTCTGACGACGAAGGAGACAAGCCAAAAGGATCTGGAGGACAATTGCGAACCAAGAATGAAGTTCCAGAGGAAGTCATACCAAAGCCCGACGTCACCGTCACTCCCGATATGAAAATTACGGAGCTGGGGAGTGTAGAAACAATTGTAGACAATATCCTGCTGATCAAGGCAAAAACGTCAGGGGAGTACAAGGTACTGGAAACTGGCTCTGTGTTATGTCTCGAAGATAGAAGTGTCATTGGAGTAGTTGCGGAAACACTTGGGCGAGTGCAGCAGCCTTTATATTCCGTCCTGTTTACCAATGCCGGAGAACTTACAGGAGCAGGTTTGGCTTTGGCAACGAAAGTGTTTTATTCGGAGCAGCATTCTACATACGTGTTCACTCAAAACTTGAAGGCTTACAAAGGGTCAGATGCGTCGAATTTGCATGATGAAGAAGTTGGAGATGAGGAAATGGAATTCTCGGATGATGAGGCAGAAGCGGAGCACAAAAGGCGTGTCAAGCAGAAGAAGCTTGAGAAGCGTGGAGGAAAGATGCAACAGAATGGCGGCTCGGGACGAGGAGGTCATCCATTACAACAGCAACATACTCCGTATGATGCCAGCAACGGGATTAGTTATGATGATGCTGAGGATGAGGGTCCTTATAAACCTCTTGCAAGACCGGCTGGGTATGCTGATTCAGTTGGACGAAGTGAAGCTCCACAAGAGGGTGGTTATTCAGGCGAGAGACCCAATTTCAACCAGAATAAAGATCAATTCCGAGGTCGGGGAAGAGCTGACCGAGGCCGGGGGCGAGGAGATCGTGGGCGTGGCAGAGGCGGCTACCAAAATCAGCGAGGAGGAAGTAATGGATACTCTCTTCCACCACAATCACAACAATATCAACCACCTTCTCCGGGCCCAGGTGCGTTTTCGTCCCCATTTCAACCTCAAGGAACGGGATTGTCTTCAGTATCACCTCCCGGTACGTCACCGCCAAATTTCTTCAACACGCCCTCCGCCCAACAGTATTCGCCTCATCAACCACAACTACCTGCTTGGCCACAATTTCCTCCGATGCCTCCTTTCCAGCACCAGCCGTATTCACAACCGTTTCAAGGAGGACAGGGCTGGCCGAGCATGCCTGGAGCTGCACCTTTGAATGGTGCATTCATCAATCCAGCCTTTTTCAACAATAACCAAACTCCTTCACCAGGCCAGTGGAATAATCAAGGCCAAGGTCAAGGACGCGGGCGTGGGAGGGGCAATGGTGGCTCATAATGATAACGGATAGTGTAGAATTATTAGATACCCATCAATGTTGATATGATAGCGACAACGATACTGTCATCTTATTTTTCGATTCGGAAATCGAGTCGACACTTTGTGTTTGCTGAAAAACGACGCCCCTTTCTAGGTATCAACGCCGGGTCACGT
The DNA here is from genome assembly GCA_009732865.1 of Stipitochalara longipes BDJ. Taxonomy (NCBI): domain Eukaryota; kingdom Fungi; phylum Ascomycota; class Leotiomycetes; order Helotiales; family Hamatocanthoscyphaceae; genus Stipitochalara; species Stipitochalara longipes. Next base: position 503,364 of record ML769347.1, on the reverse strand, counting down.
GGAGCGTTCGGTTCTGCCAACTTTATTTGTCATCTCGCCGACCTCAAGACTGAGCGGATCAAAGAATGGCCTCCGTGCCTTATATTCCTACACATCCTACCGATGGAAATTCTTCTCATCTCCCCCTAAGTATCTTATCGGTCCAAGCGGGACGGCCGAATACGTAAGAGAGCAAGATTTCGATTGCGTCGATGTTCTGCGGACTATGTGACATGGCAAATCATCATTTACCTCCCCAGGCTTTCTAGTCTAGATGCATTGTTCAATCTCCTAGTGACAGATATAGGTGGCAAGCCCTTTCTTTCAATGAACATTAGTTTCTTGTGGAAATAATTCCTGAAGTAGTCTTCACAAGCCATTCTTGATGCATGTGGGGTGTTGATCGCGGTTGTGCTTAGCCCGATTTGGACAAAAAGTCCCTCAACTCAGTGCGATAAGAGGAGTCCATCCCACCTCATGCAACTCAATGGCGGGTGGAATCTGCTGCCAATCCTTGCCTTATCAGTTGGGATCTGTTCGAATTCGACATATATGCGTTGGTGGAACCATGTTCAAAAGCTTGAAAGCAGTTTCAATAACCCTTTGAAATCTCCTTGACACCCACTTTAAGGTTTAGAATTTTCGAGATGAAGGAACACGTGCAGAAATGTCAAGAATGGATGGCGTATCTTGGGACTCAGATGAAATCGGCAGCAATTGGCAGTCCGAAAGCCATTCTCTATGGACTTGCTCTCCTGGCCCTCACATTGTGGCTTTTGCTCCGAGCTACCCAGTATTTCAAGAAATCTACAGATTGCCCACCTCGAACACCCGATGTTGAGAGACGAGGCTCGTACTTCAAAGCGCCGCCAAGGGAACCAGGAGGTTTGTATCACATTATGATGAAAGCAGTCACTGACGGCTTACAGTATGGGAGCCCATGGATTTCAAACGGCCGACTGCTCCTCCAGCTCCAAATTGGGATGTTCATACCTCAACACCAAAGCCTTACCGCCCTTTCAGACATGGTCCTTACCACATTACCATGGGACTTCGAAATATGAATTGGGACGAGTGGATAGGTGGGTGAAACCTCTGCTCAGGTAGCAGCAGAGCTCTCAGCTCACAGTAACACAGAGCTTGACAGCCACTACATGAAATTTCACACCGACAAAGCAAATCGAATTATCGACCGTGGTGCAAAATGCAGTTACACAGACCCCGCAGCCTTTGACGGAGCAGTAGAACTGCTCGAAGAATTCTGTGCCTATCTTCCCGAGCGGTACCCCTCACTGTACAAGCGGACAGCTGTTGGGATGGACAATTTGCTCACTGGTGAAGTGTTCAACATCATGGAACGGCCACTCATTGAAGATCCCATGCAGATGGCCGGACGCATGGTACAAGATGACTTGGCCATTATGTTTGAAAAAGAAGATGGCCAGTACTACCTCCTCGCTGGCTCAATATTACTCGCTGGGTTCTGGAAATTAGAAGACAAATTCGGGATGCCACTGAGCGAGATCCATACTTCAGGAGATGTACCTGGATTTAAGGAGAAGCTTGAGAAGGGAATGATGAATTTTTTCCGGAGGGTGCAGCCGAACGGGCCAGTGCAGCGCGTATGTCCTATCGGTCAACACTTTGCGACTACATGCATATACTGACACCTCAGCAGAACAATTACTTTATCCAAGTTGACGATGAGCTGGCTTGGTCTTCCAGTATCGGAGACGAAGATGGCGCGGAAGGAACCGTAGGTTGGTTTACCGCTGAGAAGAACAAGGCTATCGAGCATCATTACTTCCGTTCTGAGCGTCAGACTTTACGCCGCTTGCCGCGAAGTGGCGGCGTCGTGTTTACCATTCGCACCTACTTCCATCCAATCACAGAGATTTGTGAAGAGCCTTATGTTCCTGGCAGGCTCGCGAGTGCAGTTAGAAGTTGGGGCGATGATGTCAGCAAGTATAAGGGGAAGGATAGATACCAAGAGGTGCTGTTGGAGTACTTGGAACAGAAGCACAAGGAGCAGGTTGACGCGGGGCTGCCAGTAGAGAAGGAAGATGAGATTCGAGCGTATCCATTCTGATGACGAATGAGATCAGAGGTATGTCCCTGACATGTGATGTTACAAATCTCGAGTACGTACTTTGACGGAAACATAAATTGCTCATTGACGCCTGTATCCACGGAGCTTCTCCAACCCGTGCTTTCCTTCTTCAGCTACCCTAGATCTCCCCTTTATGTCTCGCTTGGATGCACTAGACTAAATTGGGAAGTCTTAAGCGACATCTCCCACAAGTTTACACGATTGCTTTTTCCTGGACTATATCTTCTGTTTCCTTTAAAGCTTCACAAGGCGATATCTATATTGGTTGGAGAGAATGGGAGCAGAAAATAAATTCGGACGATTAAATATCTAGACCCCTTGCTGAAGACACAATCTTATTCATGCTGAGCACTAACAAATGGAGCGATGTTGGCGCTAGAAAGCACTCCGAGAGAAAGCGAAGCGGTATAAAATCAAATTTCAGAAGCCTTTGAAGAAATATAGGCCGCTTGGCTTAAGAGAAATAGAGACCGTCAAGGCGTCCTCGCATGTCACTCGCGGAGAGCATATGGAAACTCAAGTTTATGTGTCATTGAAAACAATGATCTATGTCTAATAGTGAACTCAAATGGAACACTCTAAGCATGTCTTGGGAGACTATGCCAGGCATAGCTCCTACGCTCAGAATACTCCATATACGGCGTGTAGCCAATATAACAAATATGCCAAACGCCAACCTTCAATGCAAATGGTATCAATCCTATGCCCAGTCCATTTATGCCCAACCCAATGCTTATGTTTCCGTCTATGCCTCGATCTTCTGTGTATCATCTTTTCTACCAACCTCTCTTTTCCCACCACTCTCAGACCCACCATTTACTGCCCTCTCAGCAGCCTCAGCCACCTCAGCCTTCCTATTCAAATAACTGAGATACGTCTGCCATCCAATCGCAATAAACCCAGCAAATATGCTCCTGTATTGTGGATCGATAAATGTAAAGCTGAACGCCGTGACCGCCGGCCAAAGTTTGCAGGAATTGATCATTGAAATCGGCACCGTCCTCTTTATCCGTTCCCACACTTCAGAGAGCGAATCGCCGGAGAGCAATGATTGCATGCCGAAGAAATAGGTGTTGAAGATTGGTGTGAAGCATATCTGATTGACCGTGACTTTCGTAACCAGCGAAAGGATTTTAGAGGAGTAATTGAAATTATTCCCGAGGAACATGAACCTTAACATTGTTAACACACTTCCTTCCCCAATTTGAGAATTTGCCTACCACTTATAACTCGGAATCGATGACCCAGCACTAATTACCAGTGCTCGCAGCATCCTCTTGGGATCATATTCATCCCCGTTGATATTCTGCGCCGACAGATCGCCGAGGAAGTAAATCACCAGCGAGCTGCAGAACTGCGTCGCATACGGCCGCTTCCTCTGACTTCTACCATATGCCTGGAATCCTCTCGACAGCGGCCCTAGGCGCTGCCATAATGGGACGTTCGCAACCGTCGCTGGTATGGGGATTGCTGTGCCGCTGGCGGGGTCATCTTCAGGTTTTGGCCGCGTGGCAGGATTACCGCTACTGTGATGCCGTTTCGTGGGGTTGAACTGGTGGCGAGAAGGGAAATGCGTTCGTCGTAGCAAGGCTCGGCTGGCTGCTTTGATCGTGAAAACAGCCATGGGGAATGGTGTTATTGGGACATAGTTCGTTGTTGTTTTCGAGAAGTTTTATGTCGGGATCTTGAGGGGTTTTCAGGGCCCAGTCCCGGTTGCGGCGTCGAAGGCGCTTCCGGGGCTCTTTTTCTAGCGTGGCTGAGCGTGCATGACCCGTGAAAATCTCAAAGTCGTGCTGACGCTGCGAAATGACGTTTCAAACATCATTCCTTTTCCCTTTGGGTCGCAGTGACATCTCTCATGCGAGCTACTTCTCGTGGTGACGTCTTTTCCAGTGCTGCTCTTCAATTGTAGAAGTCTTCGATTGCACCAGATATCTGGTCCTCATGTGATATAGCTCACGTGACCAGCCTGTCTCAACTATCTCGGAAAGGTTTAGGAAGTGGCCTGGAAGGTGTGGGCGACTCCCCAGGGCTACTTGCCCAAGTATGGTCTGAAAGGATGCAGCATGAGAAATTTTACCACGTGGCAAGTGCTAAATCAATATTTGTTTACTTCAAAGTCTTCATAATGTTACATGAAATCAATCAAGCAATTTTATACGTTGGTCACCTCCTCTGTTCTGCTCTTGAACCTCAATTTTTCCCGCACTCTCTCCACGAGTGGTGCTTTTGGCTCTTCGGGTTCATACAAGGGCTTATGTTCCTCGGAGACGTCGTGGATTCCGTCGTAGTCGACATGTACAAAAGCCCGCTCCACATCGGCAAGTCCTGAGATCTAAAATCAGCCTATATTGTACCCAACAATCGAGTGATATACCTTCAAGCTTTCTCTGCAATCTCTCAGCAACATCGTGTGTAATTTTCAACTTTTCCTCTTGCCCCATGATAATGTCAACTTCGACGTAATACTTATCGCCAGCATGATATGCTCGAGCCTACACAATGTCAGGTGGCGTCATAAGCTTGGTAATGCGTGCTTACAGTGTCAATCTTCTGAATCCTCGAGTCATGCGTAACGGAGACATAAACCAATTTATTTAGGAAGTCTTGTGGAGCACTCTTCCCCACCAAAAACCACATGTGCTCGAAAGCCGTAGAAGCCCACGAAAAGAGAATGAGGCAAGCGATACAGATGGCGCCTATCGGATCAAGGAACCAAACTTTCTTGAACTTCGTTCCGATGATGGACATGATCAGTCCGAAAACGTTGACGACGATATCGTTTCGATGGTCGAGCTTGAACAGAAGTCAGCTTCTACAGTGCCGTTATGGTTCATTCAAATAACAGCTTACCATGAATATACCAGCTGCTGGGTAGCGACGAATAAGGAAGCAGTATACAAACATGACACTCTTCGAAAAGACTGAAATGATGAATCAGTGTTTGCATCATTTACAATGCTGGGAACTCACTGGCAATTCCTACGAAGAGAAGGGGAATAAGCTTCAAGTCATCCTCGTTCCTTGGCCCTGCAGTCAGTGCTCTTGCAGACTCAATCTGATGGCTGTTAGCAAGATTTAGATAGCAGAGGCATCAACATACTATCAGCTCTACAGCGACAGTTGTCATCAATGCGCAGAAAAGAATTATTCCAACTGTCTCAACACGCTTGCGCCCCTAGAAGACATTTTAGTGGGAAATGAGCAGGAAAGCCAGGCATGAGATGATAGATACCACAGGGAACTTTCTAATATTAGGCTTTGCTGCAAGTCTGGACGTAATAAGCATTACGACCGAGCTCACGAGGTCCATCTGAGTAACAGTTAGCTAATGTATGTTATGATGAGTACTAGTGATGTGGAAGACTGACAAAAGCATCGGCGGCGGTACCGAATAACGATAGCGAGCTAGTGGAGATGGCAGCATACATCTGTATAATGAAGAGGAAGAAGTTGACTGAAAAACTTCCATTAACGGCCAGCTTGACCTTCCAGCCATTCTGGAGAGTATCTTTAGCTTCCGTAGCTTCTTCGTCCGCACTATTGAGATAGGCATCGATAAGTGCATTTTGCCGATTGTAATACTTCTTGACCCGCCTTGCCTTGCCATGGGATGGGAATTGTAGGATGGACTTTCGCTTATTGTTGTTGTCGTCCTCTCGCTTTGATGCTCGAAGAGAATATGGGTCTTCGGGATCCGTGGTGACTGTGTTATCATCGTGCAAAAGGCCTCTATCCATTGATGGGGTAATCTTATCGTCTGACATGGTTATTTGAGGCTGGTTCATGGTTGTCCTTGAAGACGTCGGAACAGTTTTTCCCGTGGATAGATCCCTTGAAGCTGTCGTCTTAGTTGTCTGGCCCTCGTTCAATTTTGATTGCGGTTGCAGAATCTCGAACCCAGAGCTAGACAATTTCTATGATACTGGTAGTGGAGTATACACCCCAGGATGATAGCAAGTCGATTTCAACACACAGTTCGTGAAGAAAGAAATCATGCGAGAAGATGAAATGGAATAAGTACCTCCAAATATAGTGCATCGAAATCTTTTTAGCACTTTTAGATTCATTCTATCTCGTTGATAGCCCTGCCAAGGAGAAGAGCTATACATTGTTGAAGCACAAGCCGTCGGGACGCCTGTAGGCCTCGAGTGAGCTCGCGGATATGCTCTGGCTCGCCAATCTCTCTTTACCCCATTGATAAGTTCTTCCACACAGCTGTTGACACTCTGCTTATTCTGAGTAAATGAATGATTCATGTGCAGTTTCACTAGAGTATTACAAAACTGGAGGACAGCATTGGTCTCCAGTTCGCTTCAATCAGGATGCGAACACCTCTTTGCCAAAGAAACAACATGCATTAAATGCCAAGTGGTAAAAGACCTACTGTTATATTTCCGATACATCATGCAGCGTGATTCGTAACTCAAAATCATGTAACGGGAGTTTTCCGGTGGCGAGGTTCGCAGCCAATCCAAGTTTCGGACGATTCTCAGGAACCTAGGGTGGCCTTGTCAACGGCAGTGGAGCTGTCAAGGGCTGCCCCGAAAGCTTAAATCAAGCCACAAAACATGTTTGGTTCCGAAATAGAAGCAAGACAATTTGGGGGGTGTCTCGATTCCCATAATGGTTTGGTTACACGGTGTTTGTGTGGGGTCTGCAGACCTGTTCCTCTCCCCTGGAGACGCAGCGCACTCAACAACTTCTCCTAGGCTTTTGTATCAGAGCAAAGCAAGCAAGTATATTTCAAAACCTGATTGATTATGGACTGCTTAGTTCTTCTTTTCTGTCTAAGATCCCGGGCTTGTCGAAGCAAAACCATATCTGGATCCATGAGTAAATCTTCCAGAATACTTCCGACACATGTACGGAAGCTGGATGAGGTGTTCATGGGCTTCTATGGACGCTTGAATGGATCATGCTTAAATTGCCGAGGCAGATCACACTTCCGGTGTTTGAAGGCAGTTGCTGTCTCGCCCAGAAGGAGCCAATAAGATGACCATAAAAGTAAGCATGGGGAAGCGAGGGGGCCAACTTGACATCCTTGCCATCCACAACGATGCTTCATTCAACGTCAGGAACGATGTGTCAACGCTAAGTTCGCCTTCAACAATTCATACTTCCCCATGTCACCAATATCGAAAGATTGACAACTCTTCGCGTCAAACCCTCTTATATAATTGGGCAATGAGGTCCTTGCCTACTCTCATGAAGTCCTCTTGGTCACCACTGGAGACCGGTGGGAATCACGAGATCGAAGCCTTCTGTTAAGTTGAGATGATCACTGCGTTTGATTGGCAACCACCTACTCGATCAAGAAGATATTGAGGCTCGGTGGAGCACATGCATTAGAGTCGGGAGTCTTGCAGGTGCTTCCCTGGCGTGCCGGATTGATAAGCTTGACGGCGTGGAATACCGATGTTAGGCTGCTGTATCAAGAGCTACGAGCTGATCCGACACCCTGAGGGCTCAGACCAATTCCTACATCATACAAGCTCAGCTTTCATGCATCGACAAACTATGGGTCCGCAAGCTACGGGCATATCCCAATTCTTTGGCGGCTCAATTCTTGGCACTGACGAATTCTGCCTCCGTTTCTGCCCTGTCCACAGTATCTGGTACTTCTCCTGAAAATCTCACACTGCACAAGCACCAATCTTGTGTGATCTTCTGTCTACGATGGCTCCCATTTACCTAAAAACACCAGTGTGTCTCGTGTGACTTTACTCGAGTGTCGGGCTAGCGGACCTCCTTGTCTTGGAAACCCTCGCCTCTTGCTATCTCCTGTTATCAGAACACTGTGATGCTCTTGGCAAAGCTCTTTGTTCCTTTGAATTGGTATCAACTAATCCTTGGCAGATCTGCCATCGTATTGCTTCCATTATCAGCTACGTTGCTACTCCCCTTACACTGCTCGTTTGAGCAAGTCTTGGTTATATGCCGATTCAGGAACGAAAATAATCCAACAAGATGTGGGTGAACACTCCGCATCTGTATCAAATACCCAAGGCATCTTTCTCCCCCGTTTGATACTCAATAATTAACATCTACCATATCTCTATGCAATCCATTGCTATCCTGAACAATCCGTTACATTTTACTTTCTGTCTGCTTTTCTCTACTGCTTACAGTTCTTCTCCTTCAGTTACATATCAAGATGCCGAACTGGTGGAAGAATTTCGTGGCATCGTTCACCCCAGAGACAAGCCCAATTTATGCAGCGGCTCCCACTCAGAAGGTGCACTTTGCTGAAGAAGGTCCTGTCCGCCCACCGTCGCCGTCGTATTTTCCAGATTCCGAGAAGAATGGCCGACGCGCTTCCGGCACAAACCCAGAGAAGAGGAAAAGCTGGCCTATCACCTCGATAAAGGATCAACTACAAATTGATGTTACGGAGATCTCATCACCCCGAGATATATCATCAGCCAAGAAGTCAAACCTCTTCGATAAAATAACGAGAGCAGCCGGCTCGAGCACTACTTTCTTCGTCATGTTAGCCATTCTGGGAGTTTGGGTTCTTCTTGGAATTATCTTCGGACCCACGGATACGTGGCAGATTCTACTCCAGAATGTTAGCTCAGTTCAAGTCTATGTTACCGACATTCTCCTGATTAGACAGTCCTCTAATGCTGGAAGGAGCATGATGACAACACTCGCTGAGTTGCAATCCAGGAACAAGACCTTCGAACGCTTGCTTCGCCAACTGCCAAGCTGTTCATGGATGGAAACCCATAAGGAGAAACCGAAACAGCTGCTCGTGAATGGTCGACCAATTGAAGAAGAGATAGAAGAAAGCCTGTTCATGGTATCTGGGCGGCAGACACGAGGACAACAGCTATGGACCAGGATTTCCCACGCTGTAGGCAAGAGTGTGGGATCTGTCTGGGCGTTCTTTATCTACTGGTATGTCTTTTATTCCGGAGTTTTGTACTGTCAACCTCAGATTCGGTTACCTTGGCGGAGGTCCACGCCCGAGGCACAGTCTCAACTCTTGGTTCTATCTTTGTAAGGCACTACTGACTCGAAAATTTGGGTCTTAGGATTGGCATAGTCGTCTGGATCGTTCTCGGTATCCCTGTTCAATTCAGCAATGAATGGCAATTGTACATCAACACCATCACCGCTTTGTCTCTCACACTCACCAGTGTCTTTCTCCAGAACATCCAACAACAGCAAGAGGACAATCTCGAGAAGTCGTTGGAGTACGCCTTGAAGGTTGATGCCGAGGTGGAATACCGCTTTCGGGAAATTACAGAAGACACCAAGCCAAACCCCATCTACGAGATCCCCTTCCGATCTTTGAGTCGAAGTGAAAGAGCGATTGCTCGTTTTGCAGCTATCATGGGCAGCGGTCTTGGAGTTCTTATTTCTCTCGTCGCTCTCATTGCATGGCTTGCTGTCGGACCAATCCTCAAATTCGACGACAATTGGGTATTGATCATTGGCACGTTTACTGGTCTCGTGGGCTTTATCGACGGATTCGTTCTCAGAAACATATATTCTATTGACGAAACCAGTGCCGCGTTACAATTCCGAGCTCTCATGTATTCTGACAGCCGAATCCTTGAGGTCTTGAATATTCCTGTTCCCGTCGAGCCTGTCAAGACGCTATCTCTGTCGGAGAGAATTAGCTTGGCAACTAGTGATATGTGTGGGCATCGATATACTTCAGTCGGTGCTGTTCTGGTCGTCGTCGGCTTACTCGTCGCTGCATCGATATTGCAGTGGTCCGAGACTGGTCAATTGCTTTGCAACACACCAACGATGATTGTCGAGGGCTTTTTACTCTTGGTTCTCATCCAAGCTCACAACTTCTCGAATATGGAGCGGGGGCGCGATTTCAATGCGCTTTTGAAGCGAAGACTTCTGCTCAGCAGCTATGTGAGCGATCTTGAATATTAAAGTTCTCAGTAGATGATGCATAACTGTATTTTCATTCATTTTACGGCGTTTCGAAGAAAAAAAGTTGCTTTGCATGGTGCATGTATTTTCAGTGGGTACCACAGCCCTTCGGCGTTGGCATCATGATTCATGATTTGCGAAGTCCGATCGATCTTTACAAACCATTTCGCCTATAAAGGTGGATATAAGCTTAGTCTCAATGACAACTTGTTTCTTTTGATGGAAAGCAATCGTTTTAATTCTTCAAGAGAAAGTTTGGGGTGCTGGCGCTTCACATCTTTTCGTTTACAGGCATGATAGACAGTGCCTTTACATTCATGGAGCTGGATGCTCATACTATATCTTTTAATAATACTTTGTCATTCTTTAATAATCAGAGTGTGTTGTGTCCGCTTTTGATTCTTTTAAGTTGACGTCTTTGTAGAGCTGAATTTTGCTGTGGTTTCGTTTTCTCTCTTGCCGGATTGTAGTAGTACAAAGGCTCACTTCCATGTCTTGAAAGCAATGGGATTTCGATTCTCTAGTGAATTCGTGAGTAGCCAAATTCACTTGTCAGATTGTGCTAATAGAGATACCTAACCGAAAACCGCTCTTTTGTATCGTTTTCAAAATGATTTCGAACACTTTCGTACAAATTCGAAGCAAAGATCGCCACCGGTACCGAAGATGGCAGAGCTGACGATGAGCTCTCCAACCGTCTCTTCCGAAAGCTTCACTGTCTTTCCCAAGTTAGTAGTCGAACTCCGTTTGAAGGTATGGCGTTCTGCTTTTCCTCCTCCTCGACATGTCAAGCTCGATCTATCGTACCACTTCTGTGAACATGATATATCTCCCGAAATTGAAGCTATGCAAGACCATGACCTTTCTCTTCCACTACCGGTTACGCTCTTCGTCAATCATGAAAGCAGAGAAGAGACACTCCGGCACTATATTGTGGTTTGGCGTAGTAATATGATCGATACAGTCAAGGGGTACGTACTAGCTAGAAGCTGCCTTCTGTTCTTACCCATTTGATGCTCTTCTGTTCATATGGGCTATAAAATACTTCTGGTTGAACACTTTCTAATTGTCCTTACCATCCAGGTACATCGAGAAGCCATTCTGCCTCGACCCTTCCTGCGATTCGGTATATTTCTACTCGACCTGGGCTCATATGGAATATCAGCAAGGTTCCCTCAATTTCTATCGCTGGGTTATCTATCTGTCCAACATCCTTTCCAAGGCCAAAAAGTCAATCCGCTATCTCGAGTATCTTGATGACCACTTTGGCGCCGTCATGTGGGGCATTCACCCGCGGTCCAAATGGATCTACACTCTCCCAAAACTCCTTCTCGACCTTCCCCTGGAGGCTCTGTGCATTACTATCAGTACGTCTGAGGACGATTACCTCTACCCCGGCGGGTGGCTCAAGTTTCTTCACTCCGAAGAGGGCAAAACTGTGACCGAGAAGAACCTCAAGGCTTGGCTCGAAGAAGCATATAGTGATGGAAAATTGCCGAAGGTGCTGAAGTTCGTTCTCAAAACAGCCTGGCAACATTCCTTCACGGGACTTCATCGAGGGGTAGGCAAGGGACCTGGATGGGTGGGGGCTGGGATGAAAAGCGATTACATAACATCAAGGGAAAGGGGCAAATTCTTCATATGCACACGATATTAATAGGGAGAGGTAACTTAATCGACGTGGAGTGCATTGCTGTGGTACTCGAAGACGCCAGAGAGGCAGAGTGTAGCCACCGATCAGTTTCAGTTGCACAATAAAAAACTTGTCACAAAAACTGCTCTTTCCAGAGCCTGGCCAATCAAATACAGGATTGCACGTGATATGAACGCCCTCTTGCCCTTTTGTTGCACATCGCAACAGAAGGGCAAGTCGATCAGATGAGGGCAGGTTGCCCCCCAAACCTGATCCTGTCTGTCCACTTCGATTGAGTCAGAGTCACCAGAACTCCTCGATGAAGATGGTTTGGATTTTATCAGGGCATGAGGAAGCAGGGCGAGTTCTATCAAAGAAGTGGCGATTTGGGGAAAATCCTGAATGTGAATAGGGCTCGACGGATTTTCTGCAACAGAGAACTTTCTCGTGGGGAGGATTCTCTTGATGCAGGTCTGATCCTGAAGGCGTGCAACAAAACCTGAGCTTCAGAACACTGCACGTGATATAGGTCGTTTTCGATCATCATGGAAATTATCGTATATGACGCCTCTACACTCAAACAGTATCTAATAACACGGAAAGAGTCTTTCTCAGATGCATAGCCGGCTTTGGACCTTATATATCATTGAAGATAAGTTCTTCTATGTTCCAGATCTCGTGATGTCACGTGGATCTTAAGCTTTGTTGCAGATAGCAGTTGGGCATTTTCGCCCTGCGTCACGGATAGAATCGTCAAGGTCGTTTTCGCAAGTCGTTTTGGGAGAGTCTTTTTCCGTCCCTCTGCAATGTGAGGCTCAAGGGCCTGGAAGCGCTGCAAATACAGGGCGTGAGCGCTATTTTATGCACTGCGGCGATTTAGAGCCCGAGAGGTAAAGTTATGCTTGACCTCGTGAGACCGGATCATGAGGTCTGCCCTGCTCGAAATCATGTTGCCTGTGAGAGAATCTTCTAAGAATTTTGATCAAATCACATTAGACTCTCCCTGCGCGATACTTGAAAAATAAATCAGGCGAGTTCTACCTTCATCGCTTTTTGAAATAATGCGTGATCTCTTACTCGACCCCTGCTGGGGCAAGGGGGGCGCTTCGCTTACGGATATGTGATTTGGGGATGAAGCCATAATAACACTTCAAACGTCTGGAAGACCTTCAGGGACCTACGCCTGTCTTCACAAATTCAGTCAAGAATTCGCCAATTTTCCTCGAATCTCTACAGGTGGAATTATCTCTGGATATGACTGTTTTGGAAATCCCGTAAGGTGTTTGGGGTGGCTTCTTTGCTGGCCAGGCTTTCTCTAAATCCTCGCTTGCTTCAAGGAGAACTCTTCCTCGTTCCTTCCAAAGTATGCCAAATATGTAAAATATCTCTGTATGACTGTTATGCCTACCACCAGGCTTATATCGCCTCATAGTTTCTATCTAATGCATCACAATCAGCCATTAACCATGTCCGAGCCTAGCGATTGCTCATCTGCAGGACTGAGGGCTCGAGCATCGTACCTGTCTCACAAACAACTGCTCGGAAGAGGAGGCCGTACATGTCCCCATCTATGATCAAACTTCAAAAACTAACGTATCCTCGCCCCGTTGCTTGCGCCAGTAATTCGTCGATGCAAGGAGCTCCGTACAACCTCTCACAACCCAGCCCCATCTCTTCAAAAATGATTCACTAACCTCCCATCCAGAAGGATCCCACGGCTCGCCCCATATAACTAGACCTGTTCTCTCGCTTGGTACATCACAGAAATCAACAAGGTCATTGCAGAGTTCGTATTCATCGAACGAATCGCCGGCTAGTAGCATATTGTCTCTCATCCTGGGTATTGGGAAGAGATCTATCCAGGGATGGTGTGGTATCATCCTCTGAACCAAGGTTGGCTGCAGACTTGCTGGGCAGGAAGAATTAATGGGCTCGCACGTAGAACTCCAAGGGGACGTGGCATCTTCCTGCAGCCAACCCATTGAAAAGCCGAGCGTAGAAGTGTTGCTGATCAGGGCCCGGAAAACATTGAATTGAATGAGCGTCAGGAGCTCGTCAACTCTAGGAGAGCCGAGCAGGTGAGCTTGATAGGCTGTAATCTCGTACTGTCTCATCAATTCCAGGATTCCAGCTGGTCCCAGGTCGTTGAAGCAAGGATTTGGCCGAGCAGGTGCCCTTGAAAATCGACCCGTACGGGATCCTACTCGACCACTTACTGCCTCGGGTTCCTGACTTTGGGTAGTTGATCCGTCCGGAGACTCAGCGGACGTAGGAATATGTCCGACTTCTCCGATGGAAGAGCTGGGCTTTGACTTCGGTACCTGGCTTAGACGTTCTGCCTTCCGTCTGTTTCCTGGGAAATTCCCACCTGATGTTAGCATGGGACCGAGAGAGAGGCAGGACGATCTACTGCTCTTGCTGGGTGTTTCGTACGCCAGATCCTTTGATTCAGACGATTTTGCAACTTCCTCCTTGCAGCAGCATCTGTCTTCCCAGTCCAATCCTCCTCCTGTACCCGAACCTCTGTCTGCTGTGGCATCCTGCCGAGCAGGATTGCCGGTTCATTGTCTTCGGTCATATTCAATAATTAGCCCCGTGATCCTCGGAATAGGTAAGTGGAGAAAGATTTGTACCATTATCTGGAGAACCAGAACTCTAGGAGTTTATATGCAGCTTGCTTATCCTTTGTCATGACTCGGTGATGCCAAGAGTGGGGCGTTCCTTGCAGGGAGCGAGAGTTTGTGCGGGGGGCAGCTGCTGAAAGCTGTGCTATTTCGGATTTAGCGGAATTATCGTCATGTCCGTCCTCAATTCACCAAAAACTACCTCCCATAATCGATGTTCTACCTGCATAGAACTCGAGTGGATCTAAAGATGGTGCGAGTTGTGTAGGAGTTCGCGCGCCCATAGCCGTGATGCTGCAACTCCCGAACAGCGCCATGAAACTGCTTGTGGTGGAAGCGCCACCATGGGCTCCCGCCAGTTAATCAAACTTCTATAAATCTTCCTCCCTGCCCCAGGGCTTGAGACGAAAAATCTTCTCAACATTACTCTCAGAACATCAATCTCTTCTTGCTGCTTTCCAATTTATTCTCTACCTAGTCTGAAGAAACCTTTCTCTTCCTCAACAATGGCATTCCCATCAGCTGCTCCCCCAAAGTCCTTGCTTGATCGTCATCGTCAGTTGGCACCAGCAGCTTCCGTCAGAGTCTCTCCACTATGTCTCGGAGCTATGAACTTTGGGGAGTCCCACAAACATAGAATGGGAGAGTGTACCAAAGAAACTGCGTTTGAGATCCTCGACTATTTTTACACTTCAGGCGGAAACTTTATTGATACAGCTAATGCATATCAAGATGGAGAGTCCGAGATGTGGCTTGGTGAATGGATGGCTGCACGAGGCAATCGAGACGAATTGGTGCTTGCAACTAAGTACTCGAGTGGATATAAGCTCGCCGAAAAAGGGAAGATCCAGTCAAATTATGGTGGAAATGGCATCAAATCTCTCCGAGTGTCCGTCGAGGCGTCCCTCAATAAGCTTCAAACCAGCTACATCGACCTCCTCTACGTCCACTGGTGGGATTACACCACTACAATCCCAGAGCTGATGCACAGCCTCAACGATCTGGTCACATCAGGGAAGGTTATGTTCCTTGGTATCTCAGATACTCCAGCATGGGTTGTGACGAAAGCGAATCAGTATGCTCGCGATCACGGTCTTCGCCAATTCGTTGTTTATCAAGGTCTCTGGAATGCAGCAATCCGTGATTTCGAGCGTGATATCATCCCAATGTGTCGTGATGAAGGCATGGGTCTCTTGCCTTACGGTACCCTCGGACAAGGGAGATTCCAGACGGAGGCAAGCTTCCTTGAAAGAGAGAAGAACAATCCTGGCCGCAAGATGAAGCCAGCAAACGTGGTCGAGAAAGACGTATCCAAGGTTCTGGAGAAGATCGCCAAGGCCAAGAATACAGAACTCACTAGTGTGGCCCTCGCATACGTTATGCAGAAGACTCCTCATGTGTTCCCGATTGTTGGTGGAAGGAAATTAGAGCACATCAAGGGAAATGTTGCGGCTCTGAGTGTGGCGTTGAGCGAGGACGACATCAAGGAGATCGAAAGTGTGTATGAGTTTGATCCTGGATTTCCACACACTTTCCTGAGTGGCTCTTTGATCTCTGGTGGTACACCACGGGCTTCGGAGGGACCTCATGATGTCTGGTTGACGAACATGTTGGGTAACTTTGACTGGGTGGAAGGCGAGAAAGCGATCAAGCCTGCGAAGGCTTGAGCAATTCCGAACATATCTGAACATTCAGGGCAATCGCTACGTACCTCAAATATTAGTTGCTATCCACGGAGTATAAACGGATGTATCTTTTGAAAGAACGTTGCATTTGGCTTCACAAATACAGATCACGTGCAATATTCGCTACCCCTTTTCCAGGTGTGGGCTTACGTCTTGCCATTCTCGGAAATCAATCACGCACCCAGATATATATTTGTAAAGCCAACGTATTGTTATTTGTTCCTTACTAAGCGTTTTCTCTCAAGTTCCCTCAGATTGCCCCCAACATTTCAAAGAAATTCAAAGATCCTCGAAAAATCGGTTCTCGACTCCGGCTTTTTGCCGGAGATATTGACAGCCCAAGTATTCACACCCACCCATCTAGCTAGCCCATCCACTTCTGCTTCTTGGATGGTCATTTGCGGAATTTTAATCCAATCAAATAAATGCCAAATTCCTAGGCATGCGTAATAGACTATGTCTGCTTACCTGTAGGATAGAAGGCTAACAAGAGGAAGGGAGTGGGATCTTTGTTGTTTGAGGAAGAGTGGTTCTTGTTAGAAGATACCATCATGGCTGATGCTTCAGGAAACTTGATATTTTGTGAGAGACTTTTCTGTGAGCGTTCTTTAACTTTTCAGTTGATACTCGAGATTACAGAAAGGGTTAGGGACTTCGTCAAAAGCTTCTCTTATAAATAAAGAACGGGGTAGGCATTTCTAGGATGCAGCTTGAAAATCACAAGGATCACTAAGTAGGGTGAGAGGGTCTCATAACCTTGAGTCGATTCTGGGCACTAAACTTGAGTTTTCTACACAGCTCGATGTATTCACGATACCAAACCCCTTATCATGAGATGGAACTCTGGAAGGCCATAGTATGATTCATCGATCTTCCCTAGCTTATATATGGTTCCGTCCACATCATCCGCTATTTCAATTGCCTCATCCCCTAAATTCCTCTCTGAGCACTTTTACCAAAAACATGGTGGAAGAATTCTGGCTTGACCAACCATACGCCATTACCCAAGATTTGACCCAATCCCATCATTTGAGCTTCATATACAAGGGCTTGATGGTCCTGTTGAGTGGCCTGCATTCCAAAGAAACGTCCACTTAAGAGGGAGCGCTTCTCATTCACCAACCCTGTAAGAGTTGGTCCGCTTACGACCAGCCAGTCTTGGTCATACGTGCGAAATAGGTCTCTCAGATCAATTTGGTAAGGGTCTTTTGGCTGGGAAGAGTTCTCGTTATTGGAAGGAGGCATTGTATCCGTTCTTCTGCAGCTGTATGTTGAAGTTTGATGTAATATCAATTTGATGTAGAAGGAAGCTGAAACGTGGTTTGAAAGCCCATTTAAATATTATGAGATGGCAGAAGTTTCTCGAGTGAGGCTTGTGAATCACAATAAACTTGACTCGTGCGCAGCTCATAAATGCATCGCTTTCATCAATATTACGACTTCAACGCGATATATTTGTATATGTCCTATTCTAGTGTACAGCACTCCAATCCATTCAATTCATGCATCATGATGCAGGTATCTCTATTGTACAGTCGTGATCCTTTCCGTTCAATCGTCATTCAAACGCCGTTCATTCCCTCATATAAACGCCCCAGCACCAGTCCCATCACCGAACGGCGGTGGCGGGCCCTTTCCCTTGCCGTCCCATTTTCTTGCTTGACTGTCATAATACTGCTCTTCAGGACTCCGATTCCGTTTTTGAGCTTTCTGGACTTCCGCATCCTTGTCTTTAGAGCCGCGGCGTGGTGGTGTCAGGTCACGTGGAGGTGATTCGCGTTCTGGACTCGAAGTCATCTGTGGCTGCTTGTCTTCCGTCATCCATGATTC
Source organism: Stipitochalara longipes BDJ (assembly GCA_009732865.1). Lineage (NCBI taxonomy): Eukaryota > Fungi > Ascomycota > Leotiomycetes > Helotiales > Hamatocanthoscyphaceae > Stipitochalara > Stipitochalara longipes. Next base: position 485,601 of record ML769347.1, on the reverse strand, counting down.
CTCTTCCTCATCATCTTCATAAGGAGGTAACGCAGGATTGCGACCCGTATTTGTGTCGCCTTTCACTAAGCCTAACCGCTCCTCCTCGGTAGCTCCCTTGATTGTCGCTCCATGACTGCCTCTTCGTGCGCCTAATCCTTTGCGGACCATGGGCGATCTGCTCTGAGGCATTGGGTTCTCGTCAACTCCTTGAGTCGTGGCACCTTTCCTAAAAACATTTTGAAACGAGAATTGCCTCCTCGCAGAGTGTGGAGGTGGTGTTGGGCCAACGCCTGGGTTGATGCTACTCCCTCTACTCCCCGTCCGTCGTGAATCTGCCTCGTCAACGATAGTTATATGTCTTGCACCAGGGCCCTCGTATTCTGTTTTCTGGTCTTGTAGTGGCTGTCCATATGAGTGGTCTTGGCCTGAAATATCATGACCATAATAAGCAGTTCCATCAGTACCAGCTTGATAAGCTGGGATGGAGATCTCCGTCAATGGTACAGGATGCATGGGACTCTGAGGCTGTGCTTGATTTCCAGCCCGTGATCCTCTGTGTTCAATGACCGATTTGGCTCTTGTACGAATGCTACCGAAGAACGACGATCCCAAACCTGCTGTATTCGGACGCTCTTCGTCATGGTCTGAATCTTCTGATGTGTCCGAAGGGAAATGTGACATTCCGAGAGGTGGATGTTGTTGGGGAGTGTGGATGGTTTCAAAAGCAGGGAATGGTGTAGTAGTGTTTCCCCGAGACCGTACGCTTGGATTTGTTCCATATGTTGTTCTGCGTCTGCGAAGGCCATCCCATTCGATGTGCTCCCCCTCTTGAACTGGTTCCAAGTCCGCCTGTTTCTCTGCGTGTAGTCTCTTGATCTCGTCGATTTCCCATTTTTGTCTTGCTGTTGAGAATCTTCTAACGATGGCCGCTGCTCCCCGAATGGCGTCTGCCTTGGGCTCTGATTCCGGCTGTTCTTGCTCGGCGATTGTACGGAGTTGATCAAGATCGCCGGCAAATACTGCCGTATCGGGAACGTCTTTGGCAGATTTGGAGAGCTGGAGGAGGACGACTCCAGCACAGATAACGAAGAATCCCATGACAACGGTGATGATAGAGGTGACGGTTCCTTTGAAGCCTCTGAACAGGATGGCAGACGTGATAATCGTGGAGCTCGTGAAATATACATAGTATGTCGGCGTTACCAATGCCGCATTGAAGAGATTTAGTGCTTTCTGCAGCGATAATTAGCATATTGTCCCATGGCCTACAATCGAAGACTTACATTTAAGTAGATGATTTCTGTCACAAGAGTTGCGATGACAAAAACGAACAGAACGTAGAGAAACCATTGGTTGAACTGGGGGGTGCCACCAATCTGCGCAACAATGGCAGCACCCAGACCTTGAGTAGCAACCACGCTGAGGCCTCCGATCAAACTGCAGATTGACAGATACACGAGCATAGTCTTCTTTCCGTACCGTGGCCCGGCCCAAAGAGCAATGAACGCACAGCCAACGATGATGACGCCCGCATATACGAGAAACCCAGGCGCAATAACGAAATGCTGCATTTCCTGGATGTTGGCCGCCGAGGACTCCGAGGGGGCATTCATCACAATAACCACAGATCCAATGATGCAAAGGAAGCACCCGACCTTTCCAACCATGCTTAGCCGTTCCTTTAGGAAGATTGCTGATAGGATCGTCGTGATAACCACCGATAACGCTCCTAATGGTGTGACTAGAATAGCATCAACGAAGGCGTATGCGACGAAGTTGCAGATTTCCCCAATAATCATCAATGTCATACCCGTCCACCAGTATGCGTTCTTCAGGTAGCCGTATCCTTCACCTGCCACCTCTTGGTATTTCTCGTTCGCCTTTAGCAAACCCATCTTCTTTAGAACAAAGGATATCCCGATAAACACTCCCGATGCTATGGCTAATGATATACCGATTGCCTTGTATATTGGAGGTCTTGTGGCTGCCGCTGGGTTTGTCGAGCTCGTCGAGTTCGCTCGTGCGTACAGCAAGTGTGCTGTCGCCAGAGCATGTGCTGTTTGATCCATGACGGCGGATTGGATGGCGGAAAGCCGCCGGAGAGAGTGAGAGAGTCGTGAAGTATCGCACCGATCAACAGCGCCGCCCACCAAGCTCTATTATCGTTTCGTTGGGCCGGCCGTAAGAGTTGTAATCGTTCAAGTTGTTTTCGCAGCTACCGTGAGGGCGGCATAAGATCTGCTTGAATATGAATAGCTCGTTGGTATATTGACAGGGAAAGCGTGCTGATGTCGAATTCAGACCAGCAATGCTTGGACTCTCTGTTCCTCAAGTTACAGAGTCGAGGGTGGCTAGTCGTTTTTGAAACGGTTGCTGTGAAGGAAGTTGTTTGGATCGGAGGCCCAGCGCCAAAACCTGCAGGTAGCGGCCGTTGGAGAGCTAAGAATAGAACTCAATTGTGCTCACTGTTGTGCGGGGACAGGAAGCAGAGTTGGTTTGTTTGTGAGGGGAGAATGTGCGAGTGCGAGGATGGCGTCGTCTTGTATGTACAGAGATCTGGGAGGATGAAGTTCCGGAAGTGATGAGAGCGGGCTGGTCAAGTTTCTGCTGTAGCCCCTGCTCGGAAGGCGTTGTTGGCTGGTGAAAGGCTGAAGTCTTTCGCTGGCTCGCTTGAGGTGGCTCACGGAGTCTCGAGGTTCCTCTGCTCGTGTTGCGCTGCGTCGCAATCAAGGAACGAGGCTGTGCAAGAGCTTGCACTCATCACTCATCAGCACTGGAAGCCGGAGTCGCACTTGAACCAGCCGGCGCCCGACGAGGAGCAGGAACAGCGCGGAAGCAGCGCACTCGACAAACCATTTGCTTGATTGCTCGCGGTGGCGCGTTGGGGGCCTTTGGGGTCCTTTTGCCTCCAAAGCTCACGCTCGCATTCGGTCTTGGCAGCTGAATCGTGCAGATGCTGCTCTATCGATTGTGGCAGGATTCACGGAATGGGGGCTAGATAAGCAATGGGCAGCCTCGACCACGCATCTCCGCATCTCTTTTATTTGCGGTCCTGTTCACATCAATATGCAGAATGATGGAAGACATCACGAGCAGTGGTGATGGCATTCCCAGATGAAGACATCGCAAGGCCAATCTGTGCGCCATCGCAAATCCTGGTTCGAGCATCTTAGGAATGACATGCCCCTGGTGCCTTCATGGTGGAGTTGGTGCGCCGCGACTGGCTCTGCGCTGCCAGGGCCTCGAATCTCGATTTGCGGAGAGCCCCCAATTTTGGAACATCCGCAGCAAACTCCTTCGCTGCTCGGCCAACCGAGGCCTATCAACGCCTCTCTACGATGGGTATGTCACTGATGGAGCCCCAGACAACTGAAGTTTGCAACTGCTTCAAACCACAGGACGTGCTCTCGAGCATCTCAAGATCAGACAAGTCACGCTTCTTCAGTCTATCTCTGCGAATGCCATGAGCATGTTGAGGCCTATCAAACCCCGTCCGCCTCCTGATTTTCCTCCTGCTCGCGCGATCACCCCGCCACCGCGAATGTTTCCTGCAACACAGGCTGTGAGAGAGCATCAGGACCCCGGACAGGCCCCCTTCCCCGTTGACCCAGCCGCTCGCGAGACGGCCCTCTCCATGTTTCACCAAATGCTGATTTGTGGGCTGTCGGAGATCCTGCCAACCGACTGGTGACCAAAACTTCAAACTACGTGCGTCTTCTGTGGGCTTTGCGAAAGTCCTCCGACGAGTGACATCCAGCATTGTTTCTTTTCGGACTCTTGCGTTTCTTGGGCTATTGAATATGGGATGTGGCTGGGGTCCAATATGTCTGAGCTCCTGGAGCCGCAGTATCTAAACGGCTGATGAATCTCTGAGCTTGGGATCCAGTAAGGCTGACTTGATAGTGTAGGCTCTAGAGGGTGTCAGCTTATTTTTGGACCCCATCTCACCCATATCTAGTCTTCCTCTTCGCTCTCATGTCCTTTCTCTTTGCTTCAAACTTTTTTCCTCCATAATCGTTCCAGGCGCAACTCGGATTAGAAGGGTAGAACCTAACCACGTGATCTCCACTTCGAGAACATCTTCATTTGATCTAGATTCGAGGAAAAGTGTTACATACGAAGTTCACTCTAAATTTACATGAATTTCGCGTCGATGCTAGCTATAGTTCTATCTTTTCATCTTCACACAATTTACCATGTGCCCTCGTTGCTCGTTCTCGTATCTCGCATCTAGTTCAGAACCCTCCAACAAACTTCACTCTGTGAGTAACTTGGTATGATCCATAAACTCACCAGCCAAACAATCCTTGTTCAATGGGTTTTCTCCAACGCCACAGCACTAGTGATATCTAAGTATGCGAATCATACGCTGTGCTTCGAAAGAAAATATAGTCCTGAGTTCTGATTCGCTCCTTCCCTGGTTGCGGCGCAATCTCCCGAACATAAGACCTAATAACCTTTACCCCTCTTTCGATATCTACATATAACTTCACGGCCCTCACTCCATTTTCCTAGATAATCCTGCGCAATCTAGTTTCCATCTCGAACTTTTGCCTTCACCCAAGTTTCACCTTCTCCCACCGAGAAATCTTTAGTACGGCACCGTTGCACAGTCCCCACGATGATGACAAGCTTCACTGGTTGGGTAACGGCTTGGATCGTGGAAAATTATATTTCGCTCTCCGTCGGGCTCATTACTATTGGATTTTTCATTGGTTGGCATATGAGGTTGGAGGATGGTCCGGAGCAGAAGCCGGAGTACTCTGCTGTCCAGCCTGACTGAATGTGTGGATGTGGCGGCCCGCGAGTGTCAGCTTCTGAGGTGAGCCACCATAGGCGTATTTTCTACCAGTGTTAGTATACGGGGCATACCCAAGATACGAACGGCACTGATTTGATAGGTTGGAGACTTTCGCAAGTGTTGTCTTCGCCCTTGAATGTCATCCTATCTGTCGCCCTTTTCTGGTCCGCTGGGATCCCAGATGTCCTGCCCAGGCAATATGCCAAAGAGAGGAAGATCCTATCTTGGAAATGCAGCAACTCTAGTCTGACAATAGGCATCGGACGGGAGAAGCTCTAGATCGGTGCAAGTGTGTAGAGAGAAAGAAGAGCCGAAGGCAAGATCGGACAACTGACGGAAGTAATAACTCGAAGCGGACAATATGGGTCATGTTTCGATAGAGAAAATCAACCCAAACAAGTACAGGGCTAGCAGTTAGACAAAAAACAACATGTATCATCCGAATGTTTCGTTTCCCAGTTTCTGTCCCAAGTGCGGGAAATTACTCCAACCCCTCTAGGGTCCCCAAAGTTCGTCTCACGATCCCGATCACACAACATGCTTAATCGCCCCTGCATCATATCCTTCTGACTTCTAGAAGCCATGAACCTCATCCCGTCGCAGCCAAGACGTCGTGTTGCCGCTTTGGGAGAACATATTTTCCCCGATTCATGCTCTGTGCGGCTTTGGAGGAGCCGAGGAAACACTTGTGTTGAAACGGATGGGAAGAAAAGCAGAGGAGGATGGGGAAATACCAGATGAACCTATATATCAAGCGAGAGTCTCCTTTCTTTTGCGAGCAAGTCTTGGCAAACAGTGCCGAATCTAACGGCGTCCCCCCTTTCCTCGCTTAGGATCATCGTATACCTGATAACCGAACGTCACCACTCCAAAATGATGATTTCGAGCTTACTGCAGGTATCATCAAGCAGAGCGCATCTCTTTCGTCTATTTACAACCATTTGATCCCCCTTCCAAAAGCCCAATGAGTCTGGTCTTTTACCAAGATACTGGAACTCATGGCAAGCATTGCGCACGCGGCAGCACGTGACATCCCTGCTTTCATCTTCAAATGCATCTCGCCACCAGATCGTCGAGGCTTTGACCGAGGTCGAATGCATGCCATCCCGTCCATCTGCATCTGCATGCAACTTGCAAGACCTCATCAAGAGTTGGCTCGGCTCGACATGCGCTGGGAAGGGACAAGCAGGTGATAGGCCCCGAATAGGCAGGTGCTTAGCCGTCCGCACTCGCTGTTGCTCGTTCTCGCCTGCCTCGTTCGTGGACGTCCAGTGCGTCCAGTGCGTCCAGTGCATCCACTATTTCTGGCTGGGGGGGCGCGACGGCGGCCAACCACCCAATTCGACCCAATTAATATACGAGTCGCGATGCCATTTGCTGGCCGGCCCTCAGGATCGGAGCTCGCAGGAAGCGTGCAGACCGACAGCAGGCGTGACAGCGCCACAACCCGACGCGGCTGCACAGCCGAACATCTGAACTCTATTTCTGCAGCTGCTGTGACTGCTCTGTGATTGCTCGACGGATACGGAAGAGTCCACACTTGCGGAGCAGCAGCGAGCAGGGTCGTGCGGACACCGCTCAATGGTCGAGAGCTTATCATCGAGAGCTCCCCACGCTCTCAGCACGTCAGCCATGCTCTCTCTATGCCCCATGCTCCATGCTCCATGCTCCACGTCCATGATACCGTTGAATCTCGTCTCGATGTGAGCACTCCCGTCCCTGGGATCTGCTCATTTCAAACCCAGTTCATTGGTGCATCCCCCTCTAGGACCCAGTCAGACCCAGTCTTCCAACGGCGAGGTTTGTTCCTGCCGAGTACCTTAACTCGTGTATCTCCTCTTAAGCACGTCGGGTTCCTTTTTTGCATCTCACTTGCTCCAACCAACCTCTCTTATCAAGACGTGACATCTCGAGGTACCCCACGGCACCCATCCCCACAATTATATCCTCAACGTCTCCTCCGCTCAAAGATGGGCACACTACCTGCCACTTATACTCTGCACACCATGGCCTTTGGACGATGAACCCCGCGCCAAGCCTTTATACAGCCCATCATGTCGGTCAACGACACTGCCTGCTCTCCGACCGGCACTTGTGTCATCTTAGATGGAGCTTTCACCAATGGAACTTACTATGACGCTCAATATGACCCCAATTACCCGGTGCCTCTATGGCGGTCGAGGATGGAACTCTCGTTCATCTGTATCTTCAATACAATGTCTCGTAAGACGAATCTTTACTTCTCGCCTGTACAATATTACACTTTCTTTGTAGTTCGCCGTGCTTACCACATGGGGGGAGATTCGTCAACTGACAAAGCTGTAGTGGTTGTCATCACTGCTAGATTATGGTATCGATGGCGGAAAATAAGACGATTTCGAGGGGACGACTGGTGGATTGCCATCTCAGGCGTGAGTAGTCTCGGGACGTATCAAAACACACTTAGCTGATGATTATCAGTTCTACTTGGTCCTTTACTTCGCATCTCAAATCGGCTGCAATCTGTACGGCAGCGGTTTACATATGCAAAATGTGCCTGAGTATTGGAGGTCGTATCATTGGCATGTGAGTGTTCTTGGATTCAGCCAAAAAGAAACAACACTGACAGAACAAGTTTATGTTTGGATGGGCCGGATACTACATTGTGATAAGCTGTATTAAAATGTCCGTATGCTTTTGCTTTTTGCATATCCGTAAGTATCAGATGTCATCTATCTTCGGTGCTTGGCTGATGCTGTACCAGTACCTACACACTTTAAGGGTCTCCGATATTTCGTCTATAGCCTGTGTGCAATCATCTTCAGCCTCATGCTCGCTATGTGTTTTGCTTGGTGGCTTGGATGTGAACCATTCGACAGCAATTTCTTGTGGTCCATCAATTCCACGGAATGTATAAATTATGATATCTTCAGATGGCGTAGGTCCAGACCACTCTCATCTACAAGACGATATTAATACCAGGCAGTCTGGGTCGGCTTCAGCATCCCAATCGACCTCATCCTCGTCACCATACCTCTTCAAATCCTCAAGCGGACAAAGCTAAGAGTCCACGAAAGAAAGCTTTTAAAGTTGATCTTCTCCGCAACTCTCCTGGGAACCATTGTCCTGTAGGAGCTCCCTACGATCTCTCTTGAAGATGACTAACAAGAACAAAAGTACGGCAGGCATCTACGGTATCTGGGAAACACGCACTGCGCAGTCAGACGATCCCTTCTACCATGAGGTCGCATTCCTCATGATGACCGACATCGAGATCTTCATGTATGCCGTTGGTGCATCATTACCAGGTTCGTCTCCCCCCCTTTTCTCTTACCCACTTTAATAAACCGCTCTCTAACACCTAAAAGTCCTCTCTCGATACCTCGTTCAACGCGCCGACCCTGGCCCCGGCGCCCATCCCCATAACTCAAATTTCTCCTCCTGGGCCCGCTACATCCCGAACTTCTTCCCCGACACCAACCAAACAGGCCATACGGCCGACAACCTCGTCGAGCTAGAAACTAATCCCGACTTCAGCCGACGTCGACACGACAGCGGAACATCCTACACCAGCGGTGTCACCAGCTCCAAACCATCGCGAACAAATAGCGGCGTTATGGGTTTCCAGGAGTTTCTGGATGAGGATGCGGACGTGGAGAGTGGCAAGGTGCAGACGGAGATCAGGCTGAATATGGGTTCGGAGCAGCAAGTGCTGGCGGAGTATGTGAGGAATGAAAATGTAGTTGGAAAGGGATGATAATACTGCTACGGGTTTTCTTGGAGCGAAGGCGTTGGGGAGTTTGTTCGATACCAGTTGCTGCTCTTGCACAACACAAAATTCAATAATCTTCAAATCCATCTTGCACGAGAGCTTTGGACGCTAAAGAAAGGGCTTTTATTTCGTGACAGTAGGTTCGTGTTAACCTCCATATGCAATCCCGACAAAGGAAAGCTGTCTGTCGTCTAGCTCTTGCAAGACTGTAATCGAGCCGAAGCCCGTCTATATACCCGGATACCTTTGTACATCAATACATACAAGAATGGCCAGATCATCAAGACCTCATGAGTCTCGATGGTCACATCACTCTGGAACATCCGCATCCTCAACTTATTGACATTGTCCGGATGGAACCCGAACACTCATCTCAAGATTCTTTCTCCTTTTCCTCTTTAGCCGCCTGAGCAACCTTTTTCTTCCCTTCCCGGTATCGAGCGATCTTCTCGCCCATATACCGCCAACTCCTCCCAATTCCCGCAGTCAAAACGCTCTTCAGGCTCTGGCTCGTGCTCGGCCAGCCAATCGTACTCTTAATCACGCCTCTAACCTCCATCCTCAGGTCTTCCGGCGGCTCATTTGCAATCCGCCTTTCGAAGCCTCCACCCTCTCTCCTGTTGATCCTCGTCGCATCCTCATCACTTGCTGCTTCCAACATCTTATTGAACTCCAGCTGTGGAATCTGGTATTTCTTCTGGTATTGGAAGTACAGTTTCGAGCGGAACGCTTTTGGGAGGCGGCGGACCATATTCCCGCGTTTGATGGGGTCCATGTCTTGGGCTAGGCGGACATTTGCGGATGGGTCGGACGACCAGTCCGGGTTGGAGCATTTAGAGTCGCTGAAATTGACATTGGGGAGGTTGTCAATCAGGGGAGCGTAAAGGCGCCGGAAGTGTGGGAGATTGTTGCCTACTATGTTGGCGACTTTGGAGGGATCTTCCGTCGGGAGGACCATGCGGGGGTCGCCCATGTAGCTGATGCTTGCTATTGTGCCGTAGAGTTCCTGTTCTGTGAATGTTGGTGGGAGCAGTAATAGGGCTGTTCGAAGAGCTGATAATAAGTTGACTTGGTTTGCTAGTCGTACTCGTGGGTCATCGCGTAGGATCTTGACTGGTTTGTGGAGTCGTCCAGCCAGGTATAAAGTCGTCCACTCGGAAAGATCTGTGCAAAGTGTATCCAAGTTCACCACGCCATATTTTATGAGCGTTCCATTGACCGTCACATAGGGATTGAAATAGACTCCTGCTCCTAATTTGTCCTGAACCCAAGATATTGCTCCAGAGCCGAGAGATCCGAGGGCGGAATAATGATCTCGATGTTGAGTGAGGTTGAGTGAATGCCAATGCTGGGTATAGGAGACGCCAAATATAAAGTCAATCATCTTCGGATTCCCACCCTGGGCTTTGACTACCGCAGCTGGTGGTTTAGAGTGTATTGAAGTCGCACTGGAAGGAGTTGCTGCGGTGCTCTATACAGCGTTGTTAGCATATCTTGTTGCAAAATGCACAACATACAGTGAGCCGGAGGAGATGGTACGATCTAGAAACTATTATGCACGAGACAACGGTTCAACAGTTCAATATGTCACCCAAAAAGCCAGATAGATCCAGAAACCAAGCTTAATGCCCATAGTTGATTGTCCCAAACCCGATCAGAACATTCACTTACCGGCTTGGACTGCGGGAACACCCCTGATCCATATGCAAATGCGTATCGTATAGGGGCCCGGAACTGCCATAGGATCTGCCGTAACGCTTCCTTAAATTCATCATTGATCACAATATGCTGATTTATCCCGAAGTTCGAATGTGGTAGCTCGGAGAACTGAGATATAGCATAGTTTAGATTGTCCTCCCAATCGCTCGGCGGGATAGCTGTAGGACTTGGCTTCGATGTTCCCAACGACTTGGGAGATTCAGACGAAGGGGATGGAGACGATGCTTCGCTGGGCGAGGGCTGCGTTGTTCCAGCATTTGTGGTAGATTTTGAAGCCAGGAATCGTCGCGCCGGAGGGAAAGAAGGCTCTATAGGGCGTGATCGACTCGATAATCCAAGATGTCTGGTATATTGAAGCCCGCCGCGCCGCTGCTGCAGATGTCAGTAGGCGCATGTGACAGGGGAATTAGAGCCCTACAGCATAGCGGAGAGCCATTGTACCACGGAGAGATGGACAATGAAGCTGGCTCAATTTGGGATTGAGATGGTGCAGCAGACGCTGCAAGAGTGTCACCGTGCGTCAAATTCCATCGAGTTGCTCAATGTACAACGTTGAAGCTGGAGAATGAGATTTTACCTCTTACAGGAGTCTGTCCCGTCGCTAGGCGCGACCCCACGCCGTCGCGTTCTAGCGGCGGAAGCTGCCGTTGACTGGCAGAAATCGACTTATTAGAAGACTTGGTTAGACAAGAATAGGCTTGAAAAGCGGAAGAGGAGAAATTGATGTTCGATTGGATCTCATAAAAATGAACAGAGCGCCGATTATATCATTCAGAAGTCAAGCTTGCAATGGTGTGCTCGTTGGAAGTCGCGTCAAGGCCTTGTTCGGGCTTCAAAGGCTGAAATATCCTGTGAAGGTCCGGGACTTTTATATTCCGAAGCTTTGATCTCTACGGTATAGCAGATTTCTAAAGTTGTTTCTTAATAGTATGCCCTTTCCTTTTGCACAAGTAAGGAGTGTCTGAGAGCCTCAAGAGGGGTGTGTGGAAGTCGCTTGCGTCGATTCACCCCGCCAACCTGGGAACAAAGAAATTGTTGTTGCTCCACGTGACCTTGAATCGCGAACGTCCTTCCCTTTCACATTTGCGACAACACCAAAGACACAACCACTATTCGAGCGCGCAAGGCGTTAAATATCTTCCAGAATGAGGGCGCATACGCCTCAGCAAGCGACCGAAGCATCCAGACGAAGGAGCTCAGTCGGCACCGGGCATCGAGTGAGCATCGGCAGCAGTATTCCCAGAGTGCAATCAAGGGTAAGTTTCCCTTCTTTCTACAGCAGCGCTTCTATCTGCAATATAGTATGCCCACATACTAAGACTATGTTCTAGATTGCCCTGGCACGCGCAGCCAACTCGCAACCTTCCTTCGACTTTCTCACAGGCGCAGAAGCAGGCCGACCACCATCCCGCGACACCTTCCGCAACTCAACAAGAGTTCCTTCTGGAGGCCCCCCAAGAGATGAGTCAACCTTCGAATCTGACCAAGACCGGGAGAAGCGAAGGCGAGAGATGGATGAGCTGAAGGCTGAGGTCAAGACGTTAAAATACACCATCGACAATCATAAACAAGAGGAAGAGCTTGCGAAGCTCCGACACGAGAGTGAACTTCGAGATGCCCGACGGAAAGCCGAAGACGACTTCAACAAGAAGCAGGCAGCTGAAGCCGAGAAATCTAAAGCTGTGCGACAATACGAAGCTGTGCAGAAGGAAGTCACCGAATTGAAGGAGGTGGCAGCAAGTGAGAAAGCAGCTCTTGAAAGGCGGCTACGGGAGATGGAAGAGAGCAAGCGTTTACTAGAGGAAGAGGTTGAGGACATTAAATCGGAGCGGGAAGAGAGTGTCCGTGGAATCGAACGTAAAGCTGCAGAACTCGAGACCAGAAATGCGACATTACAGAAGGCGGTCGAGGAACTGCAGCTCGATTCAGATAGCAGAGAAGCATTGTTACAAGACGCTCAGCAGAAGCTTGCAGATAAGGAGACATCATATGGTGCATTAGAAGCAGAAGTTCTCCGATTAAAGGCGCAGGGCGGCGACGCAGATACTCTTGGCGTCATCAAACGAGAGCTCAGTGAACAAGTTGCACACATTAAGAAGCTGGAAGTCACCAATCGGGAACAAGCAGCAGAAATCAAGCATTTCAAGCAGATCCACAAGAGCGTGGAAGTTGTTGAGGAAGAGAAGAGATCGTTACAAAGAAAGCTCGATCTAATGGACAGGCTTGAAAACGAACTCGGAGAGGCGAGAATCCAGCGTCAGAGACTTGAGGACGAACGCCTTGCATGGACCGCATATCTACAGAGCGAAGCTGGATCTGATGGCCATCTTGAGTTTGACTCGCCAGAAGCTTTGGCCAGAGCACTGGTTGCAGAACGTCTGCAAACAGCAACTTTGGTGGAACGGATTGGTAGACTTGAGCCTGAGTTATCTTCTAAAGATAGCATCATCCAGTCTCTGGAAGCAGAGAAGTCCAAATTCGCTGCGGAAATCGAAAAACTCAAATCAAGTGGGGGTTCTGGTAACAGCAAAGCCCAACTTCGCTTGGAGAGACAACGGGCACTAGCAGTCAAGGAAGCAGAGTACCTACGAGCTCAACTAAAAGCGTTCGACTCTGATGATACCATATTCCAGCCAGAGGGTGTGGACAAGTCGAATCTTCACCGTATTCAAGAGCTTGAAGATATAGTAGACCAATACAGACAGGAGATTCAGACTCTCCACGGCGAACTCGCGACTCGAGAGATGCAACCAGTGTCAGCTGCAGAGCCCACTGGTACTAAACGTCCACGGGACGATTCGGAAGATAATGAGCGTATCGGCCAATATGCAAGAAAAAACCGCAAGTTACAGGACGAGCTCACCACCCTCCAAACGTCCAACAAACTCCTTCAAAAGGAGCTCTCGGTGACCAAAGAGCGCCTGACATCTGCTAGTCAAGCTTCAAAAACCCGAATCTTGTCACTGCGCTCCAATCCAACATCTGACTATGAGGCCATCAAGCAGTCAACTCTCGAGGCCCTTCGTCAAGAGAACGCAGAACTCCTCTCCCAGCTCAAAGGAAGCGGCCCACTCACCACCGTCCCAGCCTCCACTCTTACCGCATCACAACGCGCCATTACAGCAGCACAAGAAGCCCTTGCATCAGAAAAGAAGCGCAACGATCGCCTCATGAAAGTCTGGGGCGCCAAGTCTGCCGAATTCCGCCAACTAGTTATCTCCCTCCTTGGCTGGGATGTAGTCTTCATGAAAGATGGCAAGATGCGCGTCACATCGTATTTCTATCCCAGCAAAGGCGATGATGAGAATAGTATTGTGTTTGATGGCGAGAAAGGAACTATGAAGATCAGTGGCGGCCCGGAGAGTGCTTTTGCTGTGAAGATTGCCGACCAGATTAAGTTCTGGGTTAAGGAGAAGGGCAGTATTCCTTGTTTTCTGGCAGCGCTTACATTGGAGTTTTATGATGAGGCGAATAAGGATGGGACTTTGAGGGTTGATGTTTGAGGTTATTCATCTGCATGGATGGAACCTTCATGTTCGTTGTAGATATTATGCCTTACTGATGATTGTAAGACTATATGACTGGCCTGTACAATGGAGTTATGAGATGGGCGGCTGGTCTCTTGCGAGAATATCACTTGCAGTTATTGCAATCGGAGGGAGGCATTGTTTGGAAGTACTTCAGTGCAATACGATAATTCATGGAAATCAACATTCCCAACACCAGATGTTCGTGACCCAAACCAATTATTAACACATAGCCAAACTACTCAAGGCACTCAACTCCTTCTAGCGCACGCATAGCTCTCGTCCCCTCGCTCTCAAATTTGCCCACCATCCTCTCGCACTCGTTCTTCAGCTTCTCTTCTGCCATTTGAGCATTATGATGAATCCACTCCTCAACCGTCATCCTCTTCTCAGGGCTCGTCAGATCCCCATTTCTGATCTTGTCTACTGTGCCACCTAAGAAATCTGCTACATTGCTAATGGCATTCTCACCACCTGGGGATTTCAAGAAAATTGCTTCCAGATCAACCGTTGTCCATGGGTGAAGACTCTGAAGGCCGGCAATGACATTGCGCTTAGAGGGAGATGCAGACGGTGTTGTAGGAGCCAAAGGGATCCGTTTCGCAATTGAATGTGGAGTGGCCGTTTTCTTCGTTGCAGCTGAAGGCTTGGAGGAAGGTGGGTGATTTTCTGCGTCTGATGATTGAGGAGACTGTGAAGGAGTTGCCTCCATAGGAGCAGGTGTTGGTGATCGGACTTCCGGAACTGGCTTCGTCTTTTGTGAAACTGCTTTATTTTGAGCAGGAGGAGCTTCCTCTGCAGCAACAGGTTCTTCAACTGTAGCAACTGGCTGAGAAGAGGCTTCCGGCGTTGCCTTAGGTGGCCGTCCTCGTGCTTTTGCGGCCTTGGATTTAATCGCCTTGGCGGGTGGTTCTACCGCTACTGGCTTGGGTGCCTCTGGGAGTGGAGTATAGAAGACCTCCTCAGTCATGCTTACTTCTTCAACATGTATGAACTTCTTCCCTTTGCCCGAAGGAACGTCTTTAAGAACTTCAATGCTAGGTATCGGTGCCTGAGACTTGTGCACGATCTCTTCAATATTTCTGGTCGCCGCCTTTTTGCCACCTCGTCCCTTCTTCAAGGTACTTCCACGCCGAGAAGGTCCGCCTCTGACAACAGTTGACTGACTAGCAACGCTTGCGTCGGTCTCATGGCCAGAATCATCCTTTTGATCATCGTTCGACTCCTGATTGTCTCCAGTGGCCGAAACATCGTCACTTGTAGACAAAGCAGACCCTCGTGTAGCTCTGCTTGGCATCGGCTTTGTGGGTTGTTTCGAGGGAACTCTTTGTTTCTTCTGCTGAATGACTGGAGAAGACTGTTGCATGGAAATGCTGTGTTCCAGTTCCATGGCGATTTGCTGCGAGGCTTCATCCTCTTCAGCGAGCTGTCGTGCCTGAGCTTCAGCCTCGGCCTCGGCCGCTTTCTTTGCTGCGGCTTGCTGCTTTGCAGAAGGCTTCCGAGGTTGCTTCCCTTTTGCTCCCTTGGCCTTTGGTAATGGTTTCGGCTCAATATCCATCGCTTCCAGCTCTGCCTCAATCGCAGCATCATCAACTTCAACATGGTTCATGCCAAACATAGCGTGATCTGCTTTTGCAACTTTACTTGATCGAGACGACTTCTTTGCAGTCGCAGATGTAGTTGTCTCCATCTCGTCATCACTCAGACGTCGTTCGAGGTCTGCTTCTAGTGCCTTGTCAATCTCCTCATCTTCAATGACTGGTGCTCGTAAGGATGCCACTGAAGCTTTGCGAATAGATCTCATGGATGCTCGTCCCTTTCTGCCGGCAGGTTTCGAGACTTCTGGCTGAAGATTATCGCTGGATTCGATGATTGATTCGTCCACGGCCGTACTACCTCTTGTACGTGTCGCCCTTCGTTTTGGTGGCGGAGGCCCCATCTCAATGGCTGGCACAGTTGAATCGTATTCGTCACTCTTTCTTTTCTTCCCACGTGTAGCCTTTGGTTCAGGATCCACCTTTACCTCAAAATCAGCATCCTCTGGCTCTGGTGCAGCGACCTCTACAGGCTCGCCCTTCTTGGCCTTTGTCTTCTTTCCCTTTCCAGCAGGCGCTTTCTTCGCCTTGCCCATCTTCTTCGTGGTCGTGTTTGTGGCAGTTGTAAGGATGCTGTCCTCGTCTCCGGCAGGAACGTCTGTAATTGATGGAGCTTCTGATGCGACAGTAAAGGCCGATTGTGTTGATAATCGAGACGCTTTCGAGGTTCTTTCTCTCTTCGACTTGGTTCTCTTGGCAGCTGGACTTTGTTTGTAACTATTGACGAGAGCGAAGAATGGACACTCGGGCGATCTTTTAAAATGCTCCTCCCTTACTAGAATTAGTAACTGAAGAAGGCACGACTGCTTAAACTCACATTGGCTTATCTGACGGCTCCCAGCCATCCAACATTAATGAACAGTATGTGCAGGTCGCCATATCATCACATTCCATTGTTGGGGTGTACTTCCACCCCGAGTCTACCATCTGTAGTAAATGTTAGCTCCGTCCACCATCCGTACATAGGCACAATATACTTGTTTAGTCTTGCATTTCCAGCCCTTCTTGGTTTCATGGGGCCATTTATCTGAAAATGTGGCCTTTCGGGCCTCAATCATCCTCGCGCTCGCAGGATATTCTTGGCTCAGATCCCCATCCTGCTTCTCAATTGTGGCAACAATGGCCCAGCCGCAATCAGGAGAATGTTTCAAATGTTCAGCCAGCGGATCATCATCTTCCTCCCATCCATCGAGCGCTTTATGACAGAGAAAGCACGCGACATTGTCCGGATTGCTTTGAGTAGGGTAGTAGAAGAAACCGGCTTTGGCAAGCTAAACGCGCGTCAGCGGACATCGCAGGCAACCAACACTTATAGGACGAACCTCTTCTGCAGACAGAAATTTGTGAGGCCACTTGAGAGACTTAGGCGCCTTTGAGCTCGCGTTCGACGCCCTCCGTTTTGATATCTGCTGTGCGGTTTGAAAGGACGCAATTCGGCTCTCGAGTGTGAAGAACTCGTCGGCAACCTCTGGAATCGCCATACTGAAAGTCTAGGCGTCTTTTTTTTCCAGCGTGATGGGCTATAGGACGCGGATGGTTCCCTGTGCTAGATTGTCATGGAGATGTTGTTTTGGTGCAGAGTTCTGGCAGATCGCGTCAGGAGAGATTGTTCCACAGAGATGTGCAGGGTATCCTCTTAAATTAAATCCAGCAAAAGTCTATTGTATCCGGGATAGCAATTGGATTGTCGATATTCGTGGAGTTGCGTGAAGAGTGGTGGGATGCGTGGGAGTTGGAGCTTTTGTTTACACCGGCAGAATACCTTAAGTGTAGGCGGTCAATCCTCCGCGCTAGGGACAGGTCACGTGAAACATATCTATTTCCAGAAAACACCAAGTACATTTCGTATACTGTGCATATGGCTAAATATTAATGTTCCTTTCCTCAGTTAAGTTATTCTCGTCCTATTCTCAGCTTCAACTTAATAATAAAGATATCGTGGAATTCTCGAAAAGTGGCAATAATGGTTAGCTATCGCATATGTATCAACTCGGAAGTTTGAAAACTTCAGCTTTTAGCAGACTCATGTCACAGCTACTATGCTAAGATTCGAGCATATCAAAATTTTGATACATCTGCTATGCAATGGTAGATACAAAGGAAGCCAGGCAATGCAACTATGAACAATGTTTGAAAGAAAGCCCCACACTCGTCACCTTTTGACCACTCGACTGACTTCCGACTCAATCAAATATCTCTAATGCTTCCCAATGAATAAAACCTATCAGTGGCTGCCAGTTTGGGTGTCTCGAGAATTATGACCTTCATCAATAAAAGTTTCGTCGAGTTCGACTTTTTCGCCACTAGCATGCCTTCCATGAGATGCCTGCTACCCATGTAACCTTGCCATCTGCAGAGTCCTGGGTCAATTGTCCCTCGCCAGTACCTGTGGTTCCAGAATTTTTGGTAACTCGAACTTGACTATTGATGTTGACAGGGAGTACTTGGCCGCAAGGAGCCCAGACGACAGAGAGAAGGTCGACGTCTTTATTTGTATGATAATCTCCGCTGACTGGTCCATCGAATTCCAGCGAGGAGGTAGCTTGTTGTGCCACTGTTTATTCCAAGTATTGTTAGCAAATCATTACATATCAAGAGATTACTGGATTTGTTTCAATTGTATACGTACGTCCAGAGAAGTAATAAGTAGCTTGCTGAACCCCGGTGTATCCTTTGGGAATATCGGCATACCCACGGAACTGTGTATTGAGAACAGTATATGTGAAACCTTGGGGATAGTTGAGGAGCAAGTTGATTTGGCAATTCTTGCGTTGATCGGATGGAAGTGTTCCAGTCCCAACTTCAGCAACCATATCGTCAAAGATCAGGGTGAAGCTATCAGAGTAATTTTGTCAGTTGTGGCTACCATCAAACATTAGGCTGGTGGTAACTAACGTTTCTCTCTGCAAGACGAGATAAAGTCAGCAACCATATAATCAAACAATTATGCATATGACTCGGGGCATATTGAAATCTGGTATCAACTTACATCGTCTGAGACAAACTTGCCGACACTTCCTTGTGGGCAACCAGTACCACCATAGGTGATATCTTTGATGTAAACTTGACTCTTGTTCAGTCCTGGGGGGTCTGATGTGACAAGGAAGGAAGGTTCTTCTGGGATCGGAGATGCGAGCGCTGCAATGGCAAAAGCCGCAATGGA
Source organism: Stipitochalara longipes BDJ (assembly GCA_009732865.1). Taxonomy (NCBI): domain Eukaryota; kingdom Fungi; phylum Ascomycota; class Leotiomycetes; order Helotiales; family Hamatocanthoscyphaceae; genus Stipitochalara; species Stipitochalara longipes. Next base: position 467,063 of record ML769347.1, on the reverse strand, counting down.
TAGAATTGCAAACATGATGATAAGTTTGATGGGAGTTGGAGACTGTTGGAGGATTGTGTTTGAAGACTGTGTTCAAAGATAGATAGAAAGCTGCTTGTCTGATGCTGGAGATAATCAGTTCATGAGGGGGGCGAGGAAGGTTTATATACACTTTCTGGAGTCGCAACGAAGGCCATAGGTGGTGAAAGACCGGATGATCGCCACCCAGATTGAATCTGAGATTGAACTCCGAAAGTTGCCATTGACGTTTACCTGAGCTCTGTTCCTTGCTACCCGTACTCAGCTCCGCATTCTGGTGAAGGAAAAAGAGGTGATAATTTGCCCCGCAGCAATATCGCGAAGGCTTCATTAACAAAAGACCATGGGGTTTGGCGAGCAGCGATACGAGAGATCATCTCCAGATTCATCGGATAAAAGATTAGCGAGAAGCAATGGGGACGGGAGTACTGAAAATTGGGCAATATGAACCTGGAGTAGGTTCCAAGACCGAGAAATCCAGCCCGGATGCCTCTAGCATTGAGGCACCGACCGATAAAAAACGTGGCCTGCGGAGTTCTTGTGACTGAGGTCCATATAAGATTCATAGTGATTTATATTGAACTTGTACTATGTATAGAAACAGAGTAAGCTTATAAAAGAGTGTGGAGGGACGAACCAATGCAATCTAGATCTAGAACGCCACTCTTTATATTGTACATTCGGCGAGACTTTTGATGGGCCGAAAAAATCGGAAGACTCCAGACAGACCAAGATCTTGGAAATTTAAACCGAGATTGACATATTGGTACGTGAACTCCCTGGAGGATTGCAGCAGTCCATCAAATCTAATAATTGCGGCTGGGCATTCAAGTTCGAATTATTGATGCAGAGACACCAAGCTTCAACCGTTCGGAGTACATAGCTCCAGCATCCGAACTCAGGGTGTGGCTTGCCCCAAAGAAAGTTACCGCCCGCAGCAAATAATGGCATGGAACTATTATAACCCGCACTCCGGGCGAACGATAAGATGGGACGTTGTTATCAAACCAAGTAACTAGAATAGTAGAACTGTCCAACTGGCCCGACCATCTCGAAAACAACTTCGAGATGTCTGTTACAGAGATACCTAATCACCTCGCGTGGCGTGTTGCAGCGCTATGATTCAACAAGCACAACGCCATGCCATGCTGGTGGCGAATGCGTCACCGCGGTATGGAATACTGCACGCTCTCCGCCGAGGGACATGAGTTCAGCAGCAAAACCCTAAAGCCAGGTGTTTAGGCAAGACTAGCCCAACGAGGCCAGGCCTGCGATCAGCTTGGACGAGGCGGGACAGGGTGATTGCGTGCAGTCGACCGCGTCCGAAACGAGCAATGGATCTGGAGGCTTCACGGCCGCCTCATATGGGAGAATGCAGGAGTAGAGTAGGAGAGAGGGCTGCGGAGGTTAGAGCTGGTCGAGAGCGCAGATTAAGGTTGACCTCGGCTACTCTAGCGTCGTTTCCCCACACCAGGGGCGGCCAGGGGTCCAGGGGGTCAGGGGTCCAGCCACCTCTCTCATCTCTTCATCTCTTTCGCCTCGCTCACCTCGCTCGCCCACTCACTCTCTTTGCATCAACAATTTCCCGCCCAACGGTTTTGCCTGAAATCCGCAACCTGCCGGAGCACGACCAGATCTGGACCAGCCGCAATCTCGAACCTGGCCTCCATGAGCCGGTGTGCCAGGTACAGCCAGGGTTTGTCGGCTGGCAATCGCCAAGACCAGCTGGACGGGTCTAGGATGAGTGGATATCAGCCTACAGTCGTCTCGGTACCAGCACCAATGTGCTATTTTAAGAGTTTGCCCTTCTCAATTGTCTTATTCTGCGGGTTCGCGATGTCGGAACTCTCCCTTAGCAGGGAGGCACCTCCGCGTAGGAGATGTGTTCGATCCTTCATCGTCAAGAGTTTGACATGCCTAAAGAGCGGGCATGCCACGGTAGAAACATCCATACTTCCAGCGGTGCAAGATCAGTCATTCAGCGCAACAAGAAGCGGCGTGGCCGATACCTCTGATCAGATGATGGTGTATCGCGACTTATGCTATTCTTGGCATCAATATAAATTCCGGTCGAGGCCGGAGAAAAGTTCTCCACTTGGCATCAAGTTATTTTCAGCTCTATATTAAGGACCGAACAGGGAAATCATTCACGATCCTCATACCAATTCATACCAATGTCCAAAATTAAGCATCGCGACTGGTCGGAAAGCTTCGGGCTCGGTGAGTGTCTGCCGGGCTGCCATCCCGTCTTCCTCACGTGTGCGTGATCTTTCATATGTTTCTATTTCTCAGCTTAGAGGATCTCGACTATGATCGATGCCAAGCTAGTAGCGGTCATACGGAGGACATTAAATTCCGGTTGAAGGGTAACGTTGCTATCCCAACCTCTCGCGCATAGGACAGTTTGTCTATGAGCCGTGTTTTGTTCTTGGCATATCATAACATTACTTACTAAGCCTTCTTGCTCCAAAGCGCTTTGGGTTCTTCTATTTGTCATTTTAAGGTTAATCAATAGTTTGTCTGCTGAATTTATGCTCGTCACAAGGATTCATGGACTGATATGCCTAGCATCGGGGAATTTCCACAATCACATCTTGCATTGTCGTGCTCAACATCCTAGCTGCAGCTGCCAAAAATAGCTTCCCAAGAAACGCAGTCCCCAGATTCTCCTCCTGGTCCTGGATCGATGCCATGTGGGGTACCTTTCAACATCAGCCTCGATCTCCGACCAGCCAACCAACTGCTCGGGGGTCAGACATCCGAAGAATAAAGTTCTCACGTGAGTTATCCGATCATATGCACTCATTTTGGCCGTCTCTGTGCCTTCCGACGTGTCTCTCTAAAGTTGTTCTGCCGGGGAATTCCACGTGATGAGCGTATCTCTTCAGCAAACTCTCCCGAAAGACTATGCTAGAGCACGTGGCAATTCATTATTTGATTCCAAATTCATTGGAAAGCTTGAAAACCCGTCTATCAAATGTATTTATCATATTCACTTGCTCATATCTTGAAGATGAAGCATTTGATCATTAGCAAGCTCATGCTCTCAGAGTCCAACTGAAGAGGCAGTGGTGCAAACGGAGAAGCCACCAAAGTTGAATACTGGAATCTCTAGCATACTAACTTTCTCAAAGTATGTCTTCTGAATCATGATCTAGCTAAGGTAACTGGAATTGAGTCATCATTGAGGTATCAAGTGATTAATTGGTGCCAAGTTCTGCATTTGTTTGCACTTATGGACCCAAAGCAATTGTTGCCCAGTCTCTGCGAATTGGTCGTTAGTCCTCAATCGCGGACTTGAAAAAATCTCCAAGCGGTGGGCGACGAGGTACGATCAACGAAGGGAGATTGGCGTATCTCGTTCTGATTTGAAATTCACTTCAAAACTGATATTTTCTGCGTCTATTTTGTGGAGGCCATCGCGGCTCCAACACATGCTTCAGTACACTATAAACTTCAAAAACTGCGTACAAACAAGCATTTGCTTCTCATTTACTCCTTCTAGCCTAAAAGTTCAAGCGAATGTTCAGTCCTGGTATAAATCCCGTGAAAATGGAAGCGTGCGGCGTAGTACGTATGCCGCTGAAGCGAAGATTCTTCAAGAGATGAGAAATCCCAGCTCGCTACCAAACCCTAAATACAGTGTAGTCATGGATCCCACACAGATACATGGATTTATGTAATTTTGTGTAACCAGAATCAACTGGATTTAACGTTCCCGGTTGTAAGCTTAAATATACGAGATGAAATACCTGTGGCTCTCACAGATTCAAGTCAAACAGCGCACGCACTTCAAGCTTTGTATTCAAAATTGATTTCGATTCGGAAATATCGATCCACTCAAGTCTACAAGAACGAGACATGCAAGAGCGAGCCATCATTTTTAATACATTAATATTTCAAGAGAGAAGCGACGATTAACTGCTTCCCAAACTTCAGAGCACCAGCCACCCCCATGAGGAGATCGGAATTCTAGAACAGAAGTGGTATCATTCTTACCATCCCTTCTTCTGAGCAAATCCCTCCGCCGCCTGGATGCCCTTCTGCTCAAGACCGGACTCCACGCCACCCGACTGCCCTCCACCTCCTCTTTGGCCACCAGAGCCCGAGTTGCCTGAGCCTCCATAGCCACCACTTTGGCCTCCTGAGTTATCATTGCCTCCTCCGTATCCACCACTCTGACCTCCTGAAGAGTTATCACTCGATCCTCCATATCCACCGCTCTGGCCACCAGAGTTTGAGTTGTCTGAGCCTCCATAGCCACCACCCTGGCCTCCCGAAGAGTTACCATTGCCTCCTCCGTATCCACCGCCCTGGCCTCCTGAAGAGTTATCATTTCCTCCTCCGTAGCCACCGCCCTGACCTCCTGAAGAGTTATCATTGCCTCCTCCATATCCACCGCCGTTGGAGTTGTCTCCGTACCCACCTCCTACATGAGATTAGAATAAGTTTATGATTTGGGGATATTGTGCATGCCTTGACCACCCTGCTGGTTCTGATTATCGTCGTTTCCGTAGCCGGACATGATTGCTGATTAATAGACTGCAAAGTGGTTAGCCATTGATTCTGTTCAAATCCACTTGCAAGAAAGCATGAATTTCCCGAGAAATATGCTTACCTGTTGGTGATTGAAGAGAAGTGAAGCTGGATATTACGATTGAAGTATATCTTGAAGATGAAGAAGCTGAATGATCTCCCAAAACAACGAAAGAGAAACCCAATATATACCCGATCCTCTCCTCTCCTCAAACAAGATACAACCCTTAATGCTCAAGCTATAGACGGGAGCAAGTATCTCCCCTCAAGCTCATGATTACTTCCCCACCACACCTTCGGCACTTTCACCCCTCGCTTCCTCCGAGTCTAACCCATATTTTGCCAAGAATCCCAGTCCAGCGCTCCATCCTAGACTACTGAGCCCCAAAATCAAGTTCGTCCCAAAGCATGCACGCCGCAAAACCAAGATCTCGGACCCCGCTCGCCGAATTAGATGGTGGCAACAACATGCCACCTTTCGCATCGCCTGCGACCCTGCCAAGAGAGTCCGTGCCCAGGGTGCGGCTATTAAGCTCGGAGTATAGCGTTCATGCGGGGGAAATGTTCACAAGGTGAAAGAGAGCGCGGGAGCGCGTCATGTCAGATATGCACTCTCCTCTCTGACAAGCCAGCAAGCGAGAAACCCTGCGAATGACATCAGGAATTCAGTTTTTCCTCTATTCTCGGAGCAGTTATAGCGAGTATTTTCTGACAACAATACGGATTGTGATAACAGCCCGCGATCTGCACTGCAAGAGGTTGTTTAGGAGAGGAGGGTGTGGTGGCGAGACGCAGGGCGAAACGAAGAGATATAAAAGTTGGATTTCTTGGCAGAAGCTTGGCCTTTGAGCTTATTGCGGCGTAGGGATGTTTAGACGAGAGAGAATTTCCTCGATATTCAGGGGAGAGAACACGGAGGGCGATTGTGATGATCGATTAGGCTCCTGGGAGTTTGTAAGTGGAAACCTCACGTAAATGTCAACTCAGGTCACGTGTGGGTTCTGGCTTGAGCCTCTCGCTGATCGGTTATCATTTCAATATCGACAATGCCGCACGCTGATCTGTACAGATTGGATTATAATAGCTATCGCACAAACCAAATCTCAATCCTACAGTGAGACTGGCTCTCTCGCCTCATATTTGCCACTGACAAGTTTGTTGTTCGCTGCAATCTCGACCCAGTTTCCTACCGATGAGACAGTGGTAGGGCTTGCAATCGACTCATCAGCAAAGGGATCATCTTCTTCTTTCTCCTTGCCCTTGGTGGATTCTAATCGTGACAAGCTGATACCACTTCCTAGCGGCTTGGAGGCAGGGCTATGGATCTCCCATCTTGCTTCAATATGACCAGGTTCCGGACAAGCACCTTCTGAGCCCAGGAATCTGCAAATAACTTTGTGCCAATCGTTTGTAAGGGTTACATCGCCTATCCGCCAGTAGGCGAGTGACTTTTCTTTGAGGTGAGTACCAGTTGGCTTAGTCTGGCACCCAATGGCTCTGGGTCCCTCATAGAAGGCGATCAAGACAAGACCGTGGCAGGCTACTGGCTCTGTGCTGTATGCTGGATTCAGACTATACTCTGCCACCAGACCCAGTTTGTCGCCTTGATTTTTCCAGGCTACCTTGAGTAGTAGAGGGCCATTTACGGTAGCGTTTTCGTCGTCGATATGAACTCGGTAGGTGAAGGCCACGGATGGTTTTGATACGGCCGCGAGGTCAACGGTGAACTCGTCTGGCTTATCTCCGATGACGGGATGAATGAACGTCCTGTTGGGACCAATTGCTTCCAGGTTCGGGAAGTTATTAATTCGTATGGTAACTTCAGCTATTTCAAATCAGCAGAGTAGTAGTAGATTTAGCGCATTACTTACTTGAGGAATCCTCGGCCTCAGCCTTGTTGTAAGCCAAAGCAACCTCACCAGCAATCTTGGCTGTCTTGATCTCTCCGTTTTCTAATGTTGCGCTCACTGTCTCGATGACCGACGCATTCAGTCCTGGTTGATGCATATCCGCGTGTTTGGCAACAACATGGTTTGTTAACGAGTGACCAGAACGAATGGATGTCGTATCGGAGCCGGTCGGAGCATTCTGGTCATTAGATGACAGTGCTGCGAGAGCCGCTGCCCTTCCAGTTGCAATGCCGGGCGAGGGAGGCGGCATGTTTTCAGGTGTGCTCACGTCCAGAGAGTTCGCCGGCGGCACATACATCGTGTTTCGAACATCACGCCTTCCCCTCACAGTTCCAGCTTTTCGATTCAGGGCTGACATCTGTTGGGATCTCAAAGTATTTGCAACATTTGACAAAGCCGCCTGGGCATCTGCGTCTTGCTCAGGGATCGGATCTTTTCGAATGTCCAGCTTGAACTGCTGCTGCTCGTTTTCCTGCGCTGCATCATGCTCTGCTTGGGATATGGGGTCATTCATCGCTGCTGGTACAGTGTAACCTTCCGAGTCTTTTCGCGCTTCAGAACCGGGCTTCGTATGAGAGGGTGGTGGTCCAGGAGGAGGCAAAATGTCTGACAAATCTCCGAATAGAGCAGCACCCGTTGTGCCATTTGTTGCACGAGACGGCGAACCTGCTGGTATTGCATCTGCAATAAAATTCGAGTCCGCATTTACAGCACCAGCATTTCCGTTGGTCTGTGAAATGGGGCTCTGTGGTGGAGGAGATTCGGCCAAGGATGACAGTCGGTTCTCCCGTGATGGGGAGTCATGAAAGTTACCAACTGAAGCTTGTGGGGACGGTCCATCTCTACTTGCAGAACTCCGCCCAAATGGTTGAAACCCCTTGTTAGGAGATGGGTTTCTTCCACTGAAGGCACCGACCATGCTCTGGCGGCGCTTTCCTAGCATGGTTCCAAATCGCCTTGATATTTTGGATTCTATGTTCAAATCAGTCAACTGTAAGCACTGCCCGCCGCAACCTCAGCACAACGCCAAGGAAAATGACATTCCTACCTCCTTTCTCATTCCCACCAGAATGCTCGCTCTGATTGTCTGTAGTGGATCGAGGTGTCTGCGGAGGAGCCAAACTGGCTGTGCCACCACTTCCACTACCTGCAGTGGATAATTGCCTTGTCCTTCGCTCAATCACTGGCTTTCCTGCAATGCTGGCTTGCGACCAATTCTTTATCTCCTGTGATGTATCGATCTCCAATAATGAGCTCAGAGTTTGCTCAATAGTCTTTCGGTTCTGTTCAATCACATCTGCTTCATGCGTCTCATACTGGGTAAGTACATCCCGAAGATGATTCAGTCGTCGTTCGTCCAGGGCTTGAAGTGTCTCGTATATAAAAGGAGCTTGAGAATCCCAAACTGAGGTGGCCGAGTTTAGTTTTGACGATGCTGCATCCACTTTTAGAGCGCTCGCTTTGCCCCCTTTTTTGTTCAGCTTATCGGACTTGTCTTGTGCGTCTTCGAGGTCCCGGGCCATAGAAGCCAGATTCCCCTGTATTGTTGTCATCGCTGACATCTCCCGGTTGTTTGTGGCAAACGTTCGCAACGGGTGTTCGACATCTTTCTCTATCCGCTCTGACAACAAAGCATGCGACTGTGCAATATCCTCGATGGCCGCAATAATTTTCTTCCATGGCCCATCAAATATGCTTCGCAGCAGGTTAGCTTGTTTTCAGAGCCAGTTCAGAGACCTTACCCTAGATCTTGCCCTGTCTCTTGCAAAGGCTTGCGCGCAAGCTTCCTCAGACCAGCCACATATTGATCCTCGACCTTTCGGCGTTCCTGCTGATATGTTAACTATTTTCTGGCGCAGCTCTTGTCTCGATGTGTTGTACCTGCAGCCAGTCTGCGATCTCTGTATTGACCCTCCCAATCTTCTTCACGCGTTCGTTAAGTTTCTGGACAGCTCCTTGGGGAGACAAGCGCTCCTTCCGGACAGTTAGTAATTGCAAGAGAACTCTAGACTGCACTGAGCATGCGATGCGACAATTGGCTTACCAACATAGCAGGATATTCCTGCCTCGACAATGCCTCCATGTTCGCGGTATTTACTGGCGCTCACAGATTAGATGACGGGCGGCGCATAATCAATAACAATACACATGTACACTAAGGTTGTTGGGTGGTTCGATGCAGCATCAAATGGCATGGAGGAGGAGCTTCCAACTCATCTCGGTCGTGAGAATGGCGGCTCTTTTTAGCGGATCATCGGACCTTGGAGTTCACGTTCACATCCCTGCAAAGGCGGCGAGGGATGCATAAATTGGCACAAAAAAGTATGCACTGGGCTTAACATCTTCAACGGGAACTTTTCTTCTTCGACTTCTTGGACTTCTACTGGAACCCAAGCCTTCTGTACATGTACGATAAGGCTGTACGAGAAATCCGAAGTAACTTTGCTAATCAAACGCTCCCCATCACAAACACCCCTCAATATCGAGCTAAACAGCCAAAGCGTGCCCTGGACGGAGGACGGCCCCGGATCCTTCGGATGGGGTTGTTGGAGTATCCATGGCTTCCCCTTCTAATTGGAGGTCTTCTTTGGGTGCTACGGAGCGTTACGCAAACATAGAGAAGTTGTGAGTACGCCTTGCTAGACTTAGCCTCGGTCCCGTGGCTGACCAAGTCTTTGTAGAACGAAGAGTATTGAAGCGAAAGGGCTAAGTTCAACTGGAACTGCATACAAGACCGCTTTTGAGACAGAAGCGGAGGCATACAATACCTCCGAATCTCGAGTAAGTAAACCCAATTTCAAGAAGATTACTAGTCACGTGACTTAATACACCCCCTTTCTTGTCACCGGCCTCCTTAAACCAATACTTCCTTCTTGTCCTCAACTCATGCTACAAAGATATCTTAAGTTTCTATCAACAGATAATAGTTGCTTTGAACACCCCTAAGGAAGTCCACTAATGATTACAGGAGGTTTATGACGACGCCTGCAATGGCATCATCGCTGCCCCAGCGGATCTGGAACACCTAGATACAGTTCCAAATACACCAGGAATCTCAATAGGCAGCTATCAAGGTTGTCACCATCTGGCATCAGGTCTTGTAGCTGAAGTGTATCGATCCAAAGCTGTTGCCCTGAAAGTCATCACCGAAACTCGAGACGTGGAACCCCATAATCCAGCACGAGAAGTTAAAATCTTGACCGAAGCATCTCACCCGGCCATCATAAAAATAATAGAAACATTCAGGGATCAAGAAGGAAGGCTCGTATTGGTGTTCCCCTTCATGCCTCTCACACTAGCCAAGATGATTGGTTCAGGTGCTGTCCTAGAAACTCTCACACGCTCCTGCTTTCACGATCTCTTCTCAGCTCTTACCTATCTGCATGAACATGGAATCATACACCGCGATATCAAACCTTCTAATCTTCTCCTCAAATCAAAATCAGGACCAGCATATCTCTCAGATTTTGGCACGGCATGGGATCCCAACTTCTCCGCTTTGGACGAGCCTCGGAATCACAAAGCTCTCGAAGTAGGAACCACCTGCTATCGAGCACCAGAAACTCTATTCGGTAACCGATCATACAATACAAGTCTCGATATGTGGGCAGCTGGCACTATGCTAGTGGAGTGTTTACGAGAGCCACCAAAATCCTTATTCGAGTCAAGAGATACATCGGAGGATGGAAATCAACTTGGGCTGATCTTGAGCATCTTCAAGACTCTAGGTACACCGACGAAAGAGACTTGGCCTGAAGCAGCGAGCTTCTCGACTCCACCTTTTGAGTGGTACCAAGAGTTTCCGGGCCAGCCGTGGGAGGATTTGTTACCAGATATAGATGAGAATGCGATGGATCTGGTCAAGGGATTAGTCTGCTATGAAAGCGGGAAAAGGTTGACTGCTACTGAGGTAAGTATAGCATGTCTAATTTGAAATCAATCTAACAAGCTCACAGGCTTTGAATCATAACTTTATCACCAGCAAGAATTAGGACGATCTGTGGATCACACAGGGTAAACGAACAGCGATGAAGTCCATGCCTTTCATTTCATTCCATGATGTGAATCCGACCTCTCAAAAGGCATTCCTTCAACCAAAGCATGAACATCCGTAAACTACTACGCCAGCACGTCCAATCGCCATAAGTCATCAGTCATTGCCTCCCCATCAGCCCCAATATCATTGGCCCCCACCATTCCCCTTCAAGCGATCGGTGACCTTGACGCATCACTAATAGCTGCAGAAGCAGTAGCGACTAGTGCAACTCTCCCCATCCTCTGGGTAATCTGGCGTGTAAATCTCACCCGAAGAGTCGCAGTAGGCGCCGTATTGGTCTTCACAAACCTCGGTGGAGAGACCGCTGTGGCAGTAGAGATTGGAGCGTTTGGTGAGTAGATTGACGGCTTCGATGGAGGTGGGCAGGCCAGATATGAGGGTGAACAGAGTGATGAGAGCGAGAGTAAGGAGGAGCTGAGAGATGCAAGTCAGCCAAGGCGGAAGCCGAGGGGCAGGCAAGATTTTACCTGAACCTTCATTTTGCAGGGTAGAATGAAGCAAGGTTTTTAGCATGTGTTCTGCTGGGGAAGGTGGAATATGTAGCTTAGAGTTGAGATGAGTGGCAGGCAAGTATTTGGAGGCTTGATAGCGGCGGTTTGTTCTGAAAGAGATTATGGGAGCAAAGGGTGTCATTTATAGACAAGAAGAATGGAGGAAAGCGGTTGGTCTGCAAGCTGTAAGCCGACCTTCCCAAAACTAGAAAATCCATGCTTTTTGAACATTCACATTCACATTCACATTCACTCTCTTCGGAGTTATACTTAATATGAAACTGAAAGATGCAACTTGCGAGTTTTATTTTGCACGTGCAACAGATGGAGCTATCAAAAGCTTGTTTGCTTCCTTTTCAGGAACCGGCTCCCTGCATAGACTTTACTGCCATTCATGCATCACACTCTTTTAAGAGCGGATGGACTCGTACAGAAAGGATTGCTGTTATCTATCATCCCAATCCCCTTGTGCTACACACAGCGGGACATTGATTTAAAGTATCTTCACTAACTCAAGTCCAAGAAAATCAATCACTGGAGAACATCCACCACAGAAACGCAAATTATCTTGCAGTTTCATCTAATCAAAAAAGGAAGCTCTACCCACAATAAGGCTCACAAGCCACTCGCTTATCCTTCCCTTCCGCTGGTGACGCAGAAACTGGATTCAGCATGCCATGAAACTTCGACATGCAGCCTCGCGGGTCCGCACAGCTTTGCAACCTTCCAGAACAGAGCATCGAAGCCATTTCAGCATGCGTAACGTGGTATCTCAACAGCTCGAGACTCTCAACTTTGTTTCGGAGATTTCTTGGTTACTCTAAACGCTGTCACACTCAACGTCGCTGTGCCACGGAAGAGCAGACCCTGCGAGTGGGAGCTGTTTGAAATGTCGAGTTCCATTATCTACTTGAGGATGAGAAGTACAGCAAGGTTATTTTTACAGTCTAAGTGAGGGATAGTGTCACGATTTCATCCTGGATGCCTTGAAATGCTGTGTTCCAGACACCGCATATTCCCCTAGCGTCCGTTGAACTTCCCCATTGCTTGACTTGGATGCAACACCAGAGGCTCAGATCTGAACATATCTCCCAACACCTACAGAGCAGTAAAGGATCGTTCAGCTTTGAGATGTATACTTCAAGGTAGAGAAGCATGAACGGAATTGGGTTTTCTCTTGCCTGGTTGAACACATAAACATTTTCTGAAAACAACCTTGACAGCCGTGTGGCTCACTTTCTGGTGGCTTGAAAAAATTCATTCCATCATTGCTCTCCTCCGTCTAAAGTCTATATTGGCTTCGATTCTCGTCTTATTGACAGAAATGTATGGCTAATTTATGCTTCCTATGGAAAATTCTGTCCACATTTACATGTGATGTTTCTGTGCTTGAAACACAATACTATCAGCTATGAGCTTATGTACTGATCCTTACAACGGAGCTGTAGCTTGTCGTGTTTTGCGAAGGCTATCTATGATTGCATGTGACCTGATCCAGAGCCATAATTTACACCAGCTCAGAGCTCTCTCTCCCCTAAGTTAAATTCACCTTATCTGAGTCGAAATCGCTTAGCTGTGTGGTTTGATAGGGAAATGCCAAATTCACTGTCTACAGATTAAGTTTGATGCAAATGACAGTATGTCCAAGCTTTGTAATTTCAGAGTCTTCCGTGAGTCGTTCCTGGACCTTGGGAACGATGAGAAAATAAGTCTCGAAGTTATTTCCAGCATGTTGGCCCTCCCCTCTCAAAGCATCACTTAAAAATAGAGCATGATAGGCCAAAATCAGCTCTAGCACATTGCGGCTCATGTTTTGATACATTGAGTACCAAGGTACAGGATTTGGCTTGACAGATGACATAGGTCGATGTTGAAGCAGAGTTGAAGTCATTATTCGCCGTAGTTTGCGACCTTGAGAGATTTATTGAGGTATTTCGCACGGCTACTGGTAGAATCTATTTTGATAATTGAATCATAGTCGAGATATCTTTTGAAGTGAATGCTACAGATCACGTGGCACAATATAGGAAGCCGATTTTGTTTCATTCAGCTATGCACTCCATTCGCTCTATGCTCGGGATACCACGCAGCAAAGGAGAGACGCAACCAACCAATCCAGCAAGTCGTCCCTACGCCGGTAATGGTTATGTACACTCAAATGAATCCTCTGAAATCAATTGGGGGTTGTCCATAGTTCTGAACAACTTTCTGCGGGTGGCCCATCAAGTTATCAAGAACTCTGTTCTCCCAACGAGCCCAGGTCTTCTTAGTTGTCCAACGAATGACATGTTGGCCAACTCTAAAGGTCTTGCCATGGGCCGTACATGTGTATGCGAAGCAACCACACTCTCCATTCAGGTCGAAAGCTTGCGGCTTATCGAGCTTGGCAAAAGCCGTGTACTTCTTTGAAGGGTTTTCGGTGATCTCAGCAGACGAGGCAAAGAAGATCGTGGCAACGTCCTCGCGCTTCTCACGGACATTAACCTTGATCACCATGGTGATTTTCTTCTTCTCATCTGCCGTAATCTCTCCTACAGCGTATCCGACATCACCAGAATTGACAGCTGCCATAAAAGCCTTAATGTCCTCGTGTTTCTCGTCAGGGATGATTGCGGAAGACTCGCGCTCATCTGTAGAATCTCGAGGTCAGCATCTCTGCGCGGAGTGTTGGTCGAGGGGAAACGGGAATGAGTGTGTGCTTACTGAGAATCAAATTGCCATTGCCATTGCAGCAGAAAACTCCCTTCTCAGCATCGAACGTAAACTCCATCTTAGACATCTAGACGCGATCAGCTGTGAATAGGATGGCATGGGCAAGCAGCTGCTTTGCTTACCTCGAGACCTGTCTTGAATCTCTCCTCTTCCTGCTGCTTCTTCAAGATAGAAGATCGGCGACGAAGGACTGATGGGGCACCTTGTTGCATGATCTCGTCGATGGACAAGCCTTTGTTGAAGTCCTATAATAAGTTAGCTTCGACAAAGAAAATACGCTACTACGCGAAAAATTCGGCTAAGGGCCCCAGTGGCACTCAGGGGTAAAAGGGGAACTTACAAGACCGGCCATGGAGGGACCTGGGACTATAAGAGCTAGTTAGTCATTCTTTCTAGTCGAACAATGGATTACAAGTATTAGTAAAGGAGATTTGAGAGGGAGCTTTGGTATACATACCAACAAACTTAGCAAGCCACTCCTTTTGGGTCAGGCCACCCTCTTCACCCTCTGGTAAGTCCATCGGGATAATAAAATCACGAACAGTCTTAGGCTCAGTGATGCCCTGCTTAGAGATGCCATCTACTGTATCCTCACAACCGTGCTCTGAGGCGGCGCCAGAAACACATCCAGAAGAGGCCTCGGAGACCGCCTTATCCGAGTCACCAGTCAAATCAATGACCTCACCATGAAGGCTCAATTTGTTGATACCCATATTGTCTGCCATTGTCTGCCTGCCTGGTGATGCGAGAAGTTATGATAAGGCGTGTTGTGTTTGCGGTTGTGAAAGGACTTTCCGTTATCAGCTTGCAGAGATGGATGGGAAAACTGAGCTAACCTGATGAAGTGGTATCGTTAGCTCAAAGAACAATGAAATGAACACGTGAATTGCAGTGAAAGGGGGATAGAGTTAGCTTACATTCAGGTGCCAAGTTTCCACAATTGTGTTCGTGTAATTCGTGTAATTCTGCAAGGTAAAGCTATGCTCCTAGGGGAGATGTCTGACGTGCTACCTCGCCTTCACAATCTATGTTAGCGTGTGATTGTCCTAGAGCAGTATGAAAGGGTAAAAGCAATTTGCGAGAAGGACAATCTTAGCTTTCTCAGGGACGTTTTCTGGTAAAGGAGGGGTTGGGGAAGGGTGTAAGAATAGTTCTTACTTGTTGAAGCTGCGTTTTCTTAGAATTGCATCTAGAAAGGCAAAGTCCACGTGTAAGAAGGACGATCAAAGCTCTCCGTAGATGTGTTTCTGGCTGAGTAGGTATCAAAGAAAGGCTTGGGATATAGTGCTCTTTAGTGACGGTGCTGCGCGTATGGAAGAGTGCGAAGTGGCAACGGCGTGCAACCATTACCAGATGAGAAACAAGACATATAATGGAGTGCTAAAGGAGGACATGACGGTCTGGGAGGAGTAGTATAACAAAAGAACGTACTCACCTTGGTTTGCTTATGTGGGAGAAAGAACGAGGATGGGGGGTGAAGTTGTTGTGTTTGGGCGAAAACTTGTGTAGTGTGGATGGTTGACTAAGGCGAGGATCGTGGGGAAAAGCGCTGGCCACGCACTAGTCAATGAAAGCGATGCAAGCAAGGCTGAGCGAGGCAATTTTGGCAAGGCTTTGTAGAGTTTGGAATTGTGAAGTAAGGTTAGCTCATGAAAAGAGGAGATGCCTGAGGGGAGCTGCTGTAGCAGCATCCTCAAAAGCTGGGATTTTTCCAGATTTTGAGCAGATCCGCCTCGCAGATCCCTCAAAATTTCAGAAATCTATCATTCAGATGCCTGCAAGGATACATGAAAGTTTGGTAGGAGAACTCAGAGAGTTTGCTGAGTAAACGTTAAGTGTCTACTAGTAATGCAGATATTGATAAGCCCATAAGGACTAAGGCTATCTAATTGGTGTAGCATCTTTGGATACTGACAGGGCCCAGAACAGAGGACCTTCTGGCTCTAATAACGCATTGAGTTACCAAAGCTTGCCTGTCTTTCTAGCAAGGACGATTTTGGAAAGCAGCTGCAGACAACAAACCAGGACACCAATTTGTCGAACAGTAGACCTGTATACTATTTGTCGTGCCTGGTTCTAGCAGCATATACTCTGAATATCTAGTAAGGAAAACGAGTCTAGACTCTGGTTCAACGGCGTTTAGGCAAAGTACAGGCAACTACCCAAACTGCTAATTCGGCTGGTGCGCAAAGCCGAAGGTGGATTTGAGGATATTTTCTGGCCAAGCCTAGGTAAACTGACGAGCATTACAACGAACACTGAAGTGGATCAACGCCTTAGTGCATACAAAGCATTCTTGAATGGGTTTATCACAAGACACAAGAAATTCAAAGGTAGGGCTTCTCGAGGAAGACCATGGCAAGGTCAGGTCCAAGTCTTTGGCAGCCACTCGATCTATGTGGCTGCTTCTCAACTAGGGTCGAGAACTCGAACTCGCAGAAGAGCAAGGGATATGCGCCTTTTCAGAATTGTTGCTCGACCATTGTGTTGCTCATGAGCTTCAAGTGCAAACAAAATACGACCTAGAGCAGCCGCAGCGGGAGAGGCAACAATTGAAGACTAGCAAATTCGAGTCAAAAAGACAAAAACACGTTCAAAATCAACTTACAAGCACTTAGGCTCGGACTCAGTGGTCTTATGGTTCATCATGTTCTATTTTTTCGGAGTTGGTTTGTTCGTCCAAGTTGCCAGTATCTATCGAGAAGACGGCTACAAAGCTTAGAGCCCAAAGAAGATCTTTGAAGCTTGCTCGGAGCTAATACCTACTCCTGCAATCATTTAATGTGATTTGACAAAGAGGCCTCGCACTTCAGCACTTGAAATGCGGCACGCCTCATCCATTAATTTCGTATATCATTATTCATAAAATATCCCTTGCAAGGTAGGTTCGTTGAGAGAATTTGATCTGAATTCGCAGATCTGGTTGAGCCTAGCCAGTCGAAAGTCTACCATCAGGTCCAATGAACGTCACCCAGTCAAAAATCGTGAATTCGATCGCTGTATCAGATCCTTCCCTCACATCCATCGGAATTCTCGCCGCTTAAGTTCGTCCGCGAGATCGATTCGCAGTAGCATACTGGAAGGGATTCCGGCAGAGAGGGCAGGTATTGGTACTACCGGCACTGAACCATGTGTGGAGGCAGTCGTTATGAAAGAGGTTATGGCATGTCGCGCATTGACGGTCCGGAAGTTTCTTCTGTTCTGAGACAGTAGAATAGCAAATTGCGCAATTTACGTGGCCTTTAAGAGCGCCAACAACATTCTTTTGGAAGGTTTCTAGGCCATCTACGATAGAACCGTTCTATAGGAGTGGTTAACAGTGACATGGAGTGTATATAGGAAGGGAAAGAAGTCTTACTGTGAATTGGATGGCTCCTTGGGTATGTATTATGAAATTATTCCATTTCTTTTCCGGAATTGCGACTCGATTGATGCTTTGAACGTCGACGACGTTTAATGGGTACTCTGGAGGCAGACGGATGACAATTATCATCTCCATATCGTCAATTTCATAGCCGGCAAAGACTTCTCGTGAGTTTTTGGAAATTTTGACTCGAAGTGTCTTTTCGTCCGACTTGGCCTCCAGCTTCTCCGACCATTGAGCAACGTCATCTAATACGTCTTCCACGACCAAGGCTGAGAACCATTTTGCAGTCCATGCTCCAACAGCAATTACAGTTTGTCGATTCTCGCAGGCTTTATACCATTTTTTTACTAGACCTGGAAGGTACTTCAAGCTTAAATAGTATAAATTGACAAGAAGCCAGTGCATGTCATACTCCGAGGATTTTGAATTCGTAGCTGCATCCATATCGTAATTGCGGATCATGACACTGTCAATACCCTCCTTATCGAGCTTGAGAGGGCTGGCCACGGAATGTCCTAGGATATCAAACATAAATTTTAAGAACGGACCAAGATAACCTCCAGCGTCAATCTCTGTGCTATAATCGCCTCGAACATTATTAGAAGCTGCCGAAAACGAGTCGAAAACAAGGTGCCAAGAGAGCAGATACCGGCGCACAGGGAGAGGAAATAGCTCGAGCTCTGTATCGTCAAAATTACTAATTTTTGGTGCATCAAGGAGTAAAGACAACAATTCATCCCCAATTGTTGCACCTGGCTTCACTTTAGCTTCTTTTGCGAGTGATAATTGAGCGGATGACAACTTACTATTTCCTTCCAAAGCCACGTTCAGAGAAATTTGTTCTTGGGCATTGATGAGCGCCTTCTGGAGAACATGAAATGTAGCGGATTGCACCAATGGGAAATCTGACGCAAGAAGAGGATACAAATGTGACAAATCTGCGATAGTAAAAGTGTTAATCTGAGCGCTTTGTCTTAGCAGGAGCTCATCGACAAATCGAAGTGGTAAATTATCGTTCGATCGCTGAAGCTTAAGCAAACCAATCAAACCACTGGACATTGTGTGGTTGGATTGAACGAGCGCGTCCGTCATGTCATCATTAGCATCTGTCAGATTTTGTAGGATTGACACCATTTCCAAAGACATTCCGATCGCAGGAAGTCGTTCGTTCGACAGGACGACTACCTCAGTTGAGCTCCAAATAGCCGCACTCAGGTTAAGTGCATCGTGCCAGTATGAGCCGTAGACATCTTTGATGGCAGGGAGGAGTCGGTGCAGAGTACGGCATGCCTCAGAAGCGAGTTCGATATGGGTAGTAGCTAAAGCTTCGGACCAAGATAGTATCTGCTTGACCGTAGAGATGAGTCGAGTCTGCGCAACAGGTATCTCTGCGTCATCTTTGTCATAGCTCATAAGGCAGGAATTTAGAAGGACAAGCTTCTCGAGTATCTCTGTACCTGGAGATGCGACTGCGATATCGCTAATGAGACGGTTGCACAGATTGTTGATTGACCTATGGGGACGCAGGCTGCTCCCAAATCCTATCAAGATTGCAGAAGCCCCAAAAATGTTCTGTGTCGTAGTTTTCATTATTCCAAGGTGCTCAAGCCATTCGTCGCCCCCAGTGACATTCCATTCTCGCCTGAAGGCTAAGATCTCCAGGAAACGAGAGAGCGCCTTTCCAGCGTAGTATCCTTGGGGATCTCGAGAACTCGAAGCTTCAAGAAATCTGCTGACCAAGTTCCGAACCAGCCAGGAAGTGTCATGATCAGGTAAATTATCAACCTCATCTCGCCAAGAACGAGCATTGCGTATGATACATCCAAATGCTAAGAGAATGTCCTTAAGCATTCTTCGAAGCTCGTCCATAGAGTCAGGGTTCAAATGTGACTCAAAAAGCTTGTTTTTCTCCAGCAGATTGATCTGGTCATTGACAAGCTCATAAGTCAGAGCAAGATAGTACAGATATTGTGATTGTAGGTCTTGTGGTACGAGTGACGTGAGTTCATGAAGGCCTAGCAAGCGGGTCACAAAAAGCGCCATCCGTAGGGCAACAGAGTAGCCCTTTGAATCTCTAGATATGGCTGGAGGAGATGCGTTCTGGTGGTCGCTGATAAGAAATACAGCACCGGCAAACGGCCTCAGGACACCCAAAGCTAAGCTAGGCCGCATCTGTAAGAAAGGTGCAAGAGCTTCGCCCCAAGGGGGAAGTTTTGGGAAGAACGAGGCTATAGCTTCTGGGGTTCGACCATATTTCATCGCATCCTGCGCTTCTTTGAATAGCGTGCCAACGCTGGAAAATTGATTAGCTCGACATCAAACGCGAGACGGCGGTGAGAATAAGACAGAAGGACAGAATAATTGCTTACAGTAAGGATTGGGGTGAGGCAGATTCTAGCTCGCCGCGTACAAGCCGAACGACCCTGCCTCGTGCGGCCTCGCTCTCTCCTGTGCCCTCGTGTGGGGCCAAAAGAAGTCTCAATGTCATGGCCTTGGAGGCCAAAGCTATGTCATGCGTGACCTCACTGAGTGCCAACAACTTGGTCAAAAGCATCATCTGCATAGTATGGTCCTGCAGAAAGTCGGGGTTCTTTTTCACCATTAAGTCCAAAGCCTGTAAAGCATTTTCAGCATACAGGTTAGTGCTATCGATGCCTGAAACAACGGCATGAAGGACTAGGGTTGCTTGAGCGGGGCCAATAGTGTTGAAAGTGACCGCAGTCTCGAATATTAGCCAACTTTGTTCATCTCCGTGCAGTGCTTTGATACACATCTTATACAAAAACTCCTGCAGCTCTTGGTTGTGCAAGGCGATTTGCTTGACGCTGTGGCTTGCTGTGAGCGCTACAATGATTTGAAGCTTCTGTTCCGACTCTTCTTCAGGAAGTCGCAATACACTGCAAACAGCGGACTGCCAGAACTTTGGAAATTCTGATTTTTGCTCCGGGAAATTGTGAAATGCATGAAGTATAGACACCAGATATTTCATAGAGGGAGAAAGTAGTAGGGGATTGAAGTTCTGCTCGATAAATGTCTTCAACGTATTCATGTTTTCAATGATACGGAATAAACGCGGCGTCAGACGTAAAGCAGCATCCACAGTTGCCGCAGCTGAGTAGGCTTTTCCGTTGCGAGTACTTGTGACGGTGAGAGCAGCCTCGATAATCCTACTGGAATGCTGCTCAAGAATTTTGCTCACTTCTGGATTGGGGAATAATTTGCACGTTTCGTTCATAAAGGAAAACCATCGTTGTCCTTCGGCGACGATCGAGGCCTGGGATGCTTCATAGTCTTTTGACTGCTCCGGCAAGGATGTGCGGATTCTTGAAATAAATTCGTCTGCCAGGCGCTGCCACTCCTGAGTCAGTGACCTACGCAACGCTGTATCGGCCGTAGAGGCACAAATAACGAAGGCCTTCGCGAGAATTGGGGTGTTCTGGCCTAATGACCACTTCGAACTATGGACCGAAGGATGAATATAATGTTCGAAGATCGGAAAAACCGCCTCCTGGAAGAGTTTGCCTTGGGATGTCTCGTCAGGAAGGCGCTTGACCAGGAAATCGGCTATTTGAAAATAGCTTGTCCAAGCTTGTTCCGCATTACTTCTGTGCTCTTCCCTGCTATTAATTCCATCTCGAAGGGCTGCGAAAAGGTCTATTGAGGTATCGATGTCCGGAGAAAGCACACTGTCAGGCAGCTGTGTGAGAAGGCCTTGTAGGCTTTGCCAGTATGCTGCAGGTCCACCTTGAGAACCTTTTGCAACGAAGGCAAGGAGCTTTGACGATACTGGCTTTTTGGCCTTATATAGAGAGACCCACACTTCAGGGTATTCCTTGGTAAGTGGTTCCAATGCTTGGATTAGCTGGAATGCTGAGGCAGATTGAGAGCTAGAGAGTGCCTCTGCAATAAATGTTTTGCTGATCAGCTCGAGGTTGGCTTCAACAATACCATGCTGCTTCTTTAAGCAGACGACCAGCAACTGAGCCACCAATTTTCTGACAAATGCATCTGCGCAGGAAATAAGACCCCATAGTTTTTTAGGGTCGTTTTCGAAGTAAAGCTTGTATTTGTCCTGGTGTTTGAGGAGATCAGACTTATTCAGCCGTGAGAGGAGGAATTCAACGAGTGATGCACTCGAGCCCATAACTCGCAAATATGTCTCTTGGATATCGTCTGCGCTCATCGATCTGTCGTCACAGAGGGATTGTGGAGTTTCATCCAGGGCAGTTCGGGCGTATTCTAGGATCTCTGGCTGATATACCCTCCAGCACTTCTGAACTTTGTCATCGGTTTTTAAAGTAGAAACCAAACCGTCCATTGCTGTTTTGGCAACTGCTCGATCTCTATCCAAAATTCCCACGAGCCAAGTAGAGATGACTTCAGGCATATGTTTCTCCATACGTTTCTTAACTGCTGTGGTCATGTCGTACTGAATTTGGTGTGCTAGTTCGCGAACTCGTCGGGAATTGTCTATGCCTAATTTTGGATAGTGTTGCACCTGAAGGCATGTTAGTAGGGTTATAGGTAGGTGCAAACTAGATCGCAACTTGCCCAAGCTTCTAGAATGGCGCTCTCAATACTTGTTTGAAATTCAGGTGGCGACTGTATGAAGGCACGCAGATCTTCTAAAGCCTTGGTCTTCGTAATAGCATCTTTCTTAGATAGACTCTTGAAAGATACAACAACATTGGGATCGCTGATCCATTGGATATCAGGGGGAGGTGTGAGGTACGATAGTACACTGCCACTCGAGGGTGCAGAGCCGACTCCCAAGTAGACTCCGCCGAAGCCTCCGCCAACAGCGGCACGGCTGCTTGAGGCCTGTGCCTTGAACGACTTATTACTCATACTGGCAGAGCGCTGTGTTGTCGAAAGGTAGTCGAGATCGAGGGTCTCATGGGAACGGCTAATACATGTGCTAGTGGAGCGTGTGGAGGGGCTGCAGAGGGTAGTGCTGCGTATCAGGTTCTAAAGAGTGAGAGAATTATGAAGAGATTGCAGCTCTGCAAAGTAGAGGGAAGAAACGTAGTGGAGAAGAAAGCGAGTGATGACCGGATATTGTCTTGTGGGGGGTGATATATTCCCAAGCTACTCGCTACAATAAAATAACTGCATCCTCGCCGAGCTGTCTCGCCGCTGCCGCATTCGGTCATCAACAGGGAGTTTTCGCCAGCGCTGCTATTAGACCAGGCAGGCGCTGCTTTACAAGGCCTTCCTAGTAGCGGGAGAACGCGGAGCAGCGCCCTCTTACCCCGCACCCGCCACTGAATCCTGGCTGGCTGGGCTGTCTCGAGAGCTTGGAGATAACCGCAGCACAGCAACGCGAACCTCCCATTCTCATCCCTCACTCGAAAGACCAACCTTCTTGCGGATTCCGCTGCGCTGTCCCGAGCCTCGCAGATAGTGATCCAGCTCATTGTGCTTTTGTTTTGCCTTTTGAACCTTATCCAGAACTGTGATCGTCCCTACCAGGCCCGGTGATCCGTACTCAAGGCTTCGGCGTGCAGATCAACTCCCACTCGCAGCACAACACTCCCCCAATACTGCTTTGGAGCTCGGACGGTTCTCATCATCCCTTCAACAAAGTTCCCAACCTCAGACTTTCTCTAAGGCCTTGTGAGGACTCCGCCAGTCCCATTCTCGGAACCTTTATCCGACGATCTCGTACCGCACTTTCGACCTGCTTACGAAATTCAAACACGATTCCATCCCGACGACTCTCAAGGGTTCCAACAAAGCTAGCATACGCTATAGAGCTTCAGACAATCATCGGACGTTTATGAGAAACGCCAGCTTTGCAGGCGAACATATTCGGTCTCAGTGAGTAGAATAGAATCAATTCCAACGGCACCATCTTACACTTCTAACCATAAGACAGATTAAAGACGGCTGCTTAGCATTCGGAGAAACCTGCGACCAGAAACGACCCACACGATCCACAATCGCCCTACATAGCTGATTTCGTTGAGAAAACTTTGAAGCAGTTCTGTTTCACTCCGAACTGGAAGGGGATACGTTGACCCTGTGATGGGACATATAGACAGGTACACATCGACACTTTTGGAGAAAGAGCGTGTACTTGCCTTGGAATTAGCACTTTCTCCTCTTTGGCTACACTCTGCTAGATTACACGCATAGCTCGACTGTGAATTAGACATTTCTAGCTCACCAGAGATCTGCGCATGACTTATAGCGGACTGAGAGGCTTACACGACTATGCGCCAACGGTGATAACGAGTCAAGATGCTTTCATCAAAGATAATTCCAGCCCATACGACCTCGAGCTCTCTTTATCGCACTTGGAGAGTTTCAACAGCTATGCTACGCCAAGCAGGCAGCTTGCCACGAAGATCTCGACCACAATTGCAAGTCCGGACTTTTCGATTAGGCCTCTGGTCATCATATCTCGATCCAAGCTTTCAGAAAGAAATCCGCCGTCGACATCGAGTTGTAAAGCATAAATACATTGATGCTCTGAATAGGAGGCTGTCTTGGGATCGCCATTCTCCAGTACAGACTAAACATCTCGGCTTGAAGGGGTTCATGTGCAGCGCATGGCGTGGACAAGATCCTAGGCCTGGTGGCAGATGGGTAGATGTTGATGAGCTTTTTGACAATAGAGAAAGGACACAGAAGGGCACTGGCAAAGGGATCGAAGACGTTGAACAGAGCGCTGTCGAGAAGCTATTCAGAAATCAAGATGCGGTGTATGATTACATCCGAGCGAGATCATCGAAACTATGGGCATGGAATGAACCTGCCTCAAACGCTTCAACTGAAAGTCATACGAAAGCTAGCGCGCCTTATACATCGCCATCTTCTTTGTACGACCTAGAAGGCTTCCGGAGGCGCTTTCAAACCGAACAGGACTCCAAACCTAGTTCGGAACTTGAGTATGAGATTGATCCCATTACAAATCGAAAAGTTTTCAAAAATAAGTCGAATGATTCTGCAGAATCCGGCCGGAAGCGAATCGAAATCCCGGTGAAGACTTTCAAGGGATATCGATCTCAGTTTCAAGAAAGACAAGAAGGAAAAAACGACTTTCGCGCTCTTGATCTCAACAACGAGGAAGGTACACCAGACAAAATCTACGATCCAGCTCCTGGCTTTGAAGAATATGACCGCAAGGTCGATTACAAATCCGGCCAGTTCTATGATCCATCTTCAATCAAAACAAATGATCTTGACCCAGTCCAAAAGGGCTTGCGAGATTACGATGACAATATCTCCAGCAAAGGATCCAAACCCATCAAAGCTGCTGGGTACAATACAGAAGTCTCAGAAAAGATTGATCCTGTGCAGGACGGCTTGCGCGAATATGATTGCAAGGTTGACTATGGTTCTGGTCGATTCTATAAGTGCGTAGGAAAGGACATTGATTACTCTCATCCTGATCAGGCTGGACTGAAGGAGTACGATGAAAAGATCTCCAAAGGAGAGCTTACGTCCTCCAAGCCCGACAAGGGGCTTGCTAAGCCAGGCGAAAAAGATGGGTGGGAGGAGTACGACAGCCAGGTTGACTACAAGTCTGGCCAGTTCTACGAGCCCGGTGGCACAGCTATTGACTATTCTGATCCCATTCAAGGAGGACTGAGAGATTATGACGGGAAGATTTCGCGTCAGGGACTTCAACATGGGCCTAGCATTGACGCAGCGGTGCAAGTTGACCCTGTTGCGGAAGCTTTCCAAGAGTACAACGAAAGTTTTCCGACCAGACAGACATCCAAGATGTCTGAGGAGAGAAGCCCCCAGCTGGATCCTGTAGAAGAAGCTTTTCATGGCTATGATCCCGTGCACGAAGAGCTGAAGAAGTATGAGTCAGAGATCAGCAGCGAACGCAGTGGGAAGACCCCCAGTGACCCAGTTGGAGATGCTCTAAAAGACTATGATACCCGGACGAACTACGGACCTAAGGGAGCTCTAGGAATCCCTATGAAGCGCGGAGGCTTACTTGGGAGAGTGCGAGGCTTGTACAACGATATGAAAGAGGACCTAGACTTACTTCGAACCAGCGATGTGCGCGCGGGCTCGGGGATCACCAAGAAGGCGACGAATGAGACCGAGTCAGAGAAACTTGCCAAGAGGAAACAATTAGAGAGCGACTTCAAAGATCGACAGGAAAATACGCTTTCGTCTGCAGATGAAATAGCTGCAGCTGAAAAAGTCAAGCTGTCCCGAAAGCTCGTGGAAGATCTGAGGGTCGAGCACAGTGAGCTACAAAACCATGCTGCTCATGCTCGAAGCCGGATCAATGCCAAGCTTACAGAAGTTGAATCTGGATGGTCGAGTCCCAAGAAGATGACTGGAAACTTTGTTCGAGACTTTCCTGAAGAATTTGAGACTTCCTGGACGGTTGATCAGAGCAGCTCTGGCAGTTTGATGCCGAAAAAGAAGTCGAACAGCTTGAACTCTGAGCAGGCGGTTGAGAACCATGTGCAGAGAGATGAGAATGCATATGTCTCTGGAATGGCGCCTGGCACCCCGAGGATTGAGCCGTCACTGGATCGTACATCTGCTCCCAGAATCGATAAGGACACTAGTAAATACGATATCCAAGAAGCCAACGTGACGGAAGCGCCAGAAAGTAAATCTAAACAAGAGCTGCAACACGACAAGAACAGCAAGAAAGAAAGCGATCGAAATCTCGTCCAGGAAGTCCGCAAAATATACGAGGACACATATGGCACTATCGATAGTAAACACCGACAAGTTAAAAGCACTGCCAATTCAGGATTGGTATCCGATAGCAGCGGAGAATCAGTGGCCAGCGAGCCAACTTTAGCAAATGCCGAACCAACACTGTATAAAATACTAGCATATGATCCAACTATGCAATCAATCAGTACAGCCGAGACAACGTCTATTGTCACCGACTCTTCAGGAGCTCTAACACCGGCTGAAGTTCTTCTTCGGCTTTCAAACCCAGCGAAGTTCTTCCCACACTTCCAGCCACTGCAGTCAGAGGGCTATGAGATTGTGTCTGGGAGTGGCGATGTGCTTGTGTTCCGGAAGGTACGGTCAGGCGTACCCAAAGGGGTGAGTGTGGAGTCGAGGCCACTTATACCGGAAAAGATTCAGAGTTACAAGGCCACCAACCCAATTGATGGTATGCAAAGCAGCCCAGTCGCTGCAACTGGCAACTTTGCCAGTCCAACAGGATTTGTCAACCACGATTTCCCTGGTGTATCTGAACCTCCTTTCAAGTCTAATATTGATGTTCGACGAGAGGAGCCAGTCTTTAGCGGGAAGCGAAACTGGGAGGAAGATGGTGAGAGTTCTCAACGAAAGGGTCGAGGAAAATTCAAGAAGGTTTTGATTGGCGGGGCCTGGGTTGCTGCTGCATCCTACGCTGTAGGTGTCGTAGCCGAGTTCTTCAAGACTGGAGGCGCCGATGGTAAGGGACCTGAAGGTTTCTGAAGTTGTTCGTGTTAGCAGGGCGTTCAAGTGGGGAGTTGGAGGCATGAGCATTATGCATTCTCGGGATTTAGCTTGTGTGAGTCTGCATACCTTCTGCGAGGGATCGAGATTGTTTGCTGGATTCTAGGATTCTTTGATGCTGAGCATTGGGTACGAATTCAAGCTCACAGCATGGTGTGGATGGCTTGGTAAGGAGGAGAGGAGATGGTTTGGCTGTTTGTTGCACGGCACTCCCCTCTGATGGTGCCAAAGAGAAATCCACTCATACTTTATTTACAAGAAGCCGTTAGTGCGCAGCCTCGTCGTCGGCCTCGTCCTTCCTCGTGACTTACTGGCTCCCATCGGACCGGCTATTTTTCACTGTGA
The DNA here is from genome assembly GCA_009732865.1 of Stipitochalara longipes BDJ. Lineage (NCBI taxonomy): Eukaryota > Fungi > Ascomycota > Leotiomycetes > Helotiales > Hamatocanthoscyphaceae > Stipitochalara > Stipitochalara longipes. The sequence continues at coordinate 440,186 of ML769347.1, read as the reverse complement.
CGCACAATCTAGGTAGGCGTTCAGAAAACTCTTTAATTACATCAAATGTTCTTCCCGTCTTCCTTAATCACTGTAATCAATGTCAACAGCTCATGGGGTTGTGCACAGCAATGGAGTCAAGATTAAGGCTATATAAACAAACCTCCGATTCACGTCAGGCCCACTGTCAAGTGGCACCCCTCGTCTGTTTCTTGCTTCGGTTTGTGCATCCAAACGCGTTATTCTTTCCTAAAATCAATTCGATCTTCCTCTGTAGGTGGGGACGAACCCTTAACAGCAAGAACTCCTTCCACAATTGTGGACAGAAGTCTTTCTGCAGTATAGTCAAAGGCAAGGTATCTCATCCGGTCTTCCACGAGCTGAAAGAGGAATCCCTCTCCTTCTGAGCTCTCTGGGCAATACTGGTCTCCTCTCCGTTCCATACTTCACCTTGCGAGTTCGATGGCGAGGAACATTGCTGTGGACAATACCAGGCTCTCCTCTTTTCCCTCTTCGCTTTACCAGAAGGGCGAATAGCCTTCTGGCGGTCAACCTATCTCTGCTTCATGTGAGCAAATACCATGTCATCTTCCATAGTCAAGGGTGAGCAGTGTCCGTGATCACAGACATGGTTTTCTTTCCCAATATCTACAGTAGCAGACAATACTTTCCATCTCTTAGCTGTGCTTGCCATGAAAGCTCCTTACCCTACCCCTTTCTTGAACTCGAAACCGATGTCATGTTTTCTTCTCTTCACATACACTTAATCGTTATCGTCCAATCTGACTCTCATCTCTTCTATCAACTGGGCCCTCTCTTTCACAGTTAAATTTGATTTCGTCCCTCCTCCTTTCCTGCATTTTCCCTTTCCTATCAGCTCAGATTTTTGTTTCTGCTCCTTCTCCGGCCCTCTTTCATTATCAATCTTCAAAGCACATTTTTTACCCTTTTCCCCCTTTTCTTCTCTCACAACCAAGCCAAAAATTCACCTTCTCACCTTCATTAACCTTTTTCCTCCAGCATTAGATGGACAGCGCCTGCGCTGTCATAGAATTTATTACTGAACTACAATCCCCTCTATATTTCCCGTTTATTGAAACAAAACTGTACATTCCTTCATTTTCTATACCAGTCTCAAACTTTACTCGCCTACAATTCTTTGTTCCTGTTAAAGCCGAGCTTCTATCTCTGCCACAGTGCAGTTATGAGGTGCGGATATAGAAGAATGAAATCGCTGCACAGTTTTCTTCAGTTCCTATTTTCCGCGCGATACATTTTCATTTTTTGAGTAGCATAATGTGAGAGATAGAGTGAAAGAGACCTGATAGCAGACGGAAGTGCTTCAAACTTTCACAGTATACAGAGTAGAGAAGCCAGGAGTATTACTAACAGCTCAGGCGAGCTGATTCTCGGAAGCGGGGAAGGGTCGCCTAGGTGGAGATAAACCTGCACTTGCTAGATCAGTTGGACCTGCAATTGCACACAGCCTATTTCTTGACTATTTACTCTCATGTAGTATCCTTGATCTGTCAGTGTTTGGCAATTGAAGTTGCAGCTGTCTCCGGCTAGTGTGAAATCTGTTCAAAAAGTCAATCCTCTTAAGCCCCGAACTGAATTCAACGTTCAAGGAGTGAGCTCTAACTCCAAGGAAATTATTTACTGAACCACTTAATCTATCTTGCAGATAGATTCTATAGAGGACGTACTGGCATGTAAAGAAACAAGATGTCAAGAGAAGCAAAGATACCCAATCGGTCCAATGTAATAGAAACCACCGCACACCCTCGCAGTTTCAGTGCAGTGACTAGCAGAGGTCTCCGCATCTCTGCTTATTACGTGTATAAAACTTGTTGCTCTAAGGTTTTTGACTTGGCGGGGACAAAGGGAAAGCGTTGAATGGGGAAGCGACTGAGTATGTGAATTTTGAGGGCGGTGGCTCTGGATTATTTTCTTAGAGAATGGGGGGTGAAAATTGTTGAGATATGGTGGATGAGAGAAAAAGAGAGAAGGCAGTTGATAAGAAGCAGGAAATTAGCTTGAGCGTTCCAATATTCTTGGGAAGGCTCGATGTTGGTGGTTGTGGAAGGTGTGCGAAAGACTCGCGGTCCAAATGTGGAAGGGGCGAGGAGCCAACACCGAACCTAACACCCGAAGAAAGGGCTGGGTGGAGGAACATTGATCTCAATTCTTTCTATGAATGAGCAAGCTCGATATCTAATCGAGTCAAAGATATATATACAGAGAACAAAAATGTCAGAAAGTTATATACAAGAAAGCCACAAACTCTACCATCAATCATGATCTGTCTACATCAAGGGCAAGTCTTCGATCCATCATCTATGGATGGAATTCGGCAGCAACGACGTGTCTGGCAGCGGTAGGAGCCGCAAAACCAGAAGTGAAAGCGCCAGTTGGCTTCATGAAACCAGTGCCATAAGGGTGGTGGTGGTGGCCGCCTGTTGGGCGAGGGAAGTCAGATCCGGGAGCGTCCGCTGCGAAGTCAGCAGAATGGTCGAATTTCTCCACCTCGGCACGAGCGACATCTCGTGCGTGACGACGAGCAACAGTGTTGTTGTCATAAGATGTTCCCTTGAATTTGTTGTAGAAGGAAGAGATCCAGGAGAGAAGGTCGGAGAGTGTGGTCCCTGCTGGCTCAGTGACTGTGGCGGAGGATGTACTGGTTGGGACTGGAGAAGAGGTGGTAGCTGCTAGTGTCTCACTGCTTGTTACTGGGGCAACTGAGAGGGATGTAGGGATGGTGACAGATGTTGCCAAGGTGGGGTCAGAAGAGGTAGAAACGGCCACGCCCTTTGGTGTGGTGACTGCAGCAGCAGAAGTTGCTGAGGATTTGGCTTTGCAAGCAGACTTCTCAGTGCTAGAAGAAGTGCTGTTCAGATAAGGTGCCCCGGATGTCTGAATGCCAGTCACGCCGATGGAGGCGGAGGCAATACCAGAAGCTGAAGAAGCAGAGGCAATGGTGGCAGCGGATGAAGTGACCTGGCCGGATGCACTGGAAATGGTTGGGCTGGCTGCTGTGGCTGAAGAACCACCTGTTGCCACTAGGCCAATACTGGTAATAGCCACCCCACCAGTTTGACTTGCACTAATAGCGCCACTGTACAAAGTCGGGCCAGGAACAATGTAGGTTGACAATGAAGTATAAATGTTGATCTCGATTCCTGGATCGGTCTCGCTGTAAAGTGCTGTTCCAAGAACTCCAGAAGGCGTAGCAGTACCAGAGCCAGTAACCTCCAGGTTGACGCATTGCGGGTAGTTCTGTGCTCCATCAACTGACCCTGCCGAGTGCAGAGCAATGATTTCATGTCGAAGAACGTAGTTTCCCGGTGCAATATCATATGGAACCGTGACAGTCCATGAGTTGTTGTTCGCAATCAGTTGATCTGAAGCCCAAGTCCCTGGGATTGTCGTATCGTCAATGAGCCCAACTCCATCAATCTTGAAGAACTCCAGGGTAGTCTTGTCAACGTTCTTGCAGTCTCCGTTGCAGTTGGCGAGGTAGTCTAATCGGGTTAGTAAAAATACAATGTCTACACCAATAGGATGCCTACCAATGACAGGTCCATGATGCGAGCTTGGCCAAGCCGTCCATTGTAGCTCAACTTGTCCTCCGGCTGCTACTGTCGCTGATGTCTGAGCGTTTGTCGCTGCCAGATGGCAGATGATATCGGAGTTCGCATAAGCATCGGGGGCAATGAAGCCATTGCTTTGATCTTCAGGAATCGACCAGCCGACCACGATTGGCTGCGTTGGCAAATACTGGAAGTTTGCGTGGTAGCCTTCGTAGCTTTGAGAACGGTTAGTTGACTGAATATTGGTACAATCCATTTGCAGGGAGACTTACTAGACACCATCTGCGACAATTCCAGTGACTGTGCCGTGAGCAGCGACATTTGTTGTGAGAGCAAGCGCTCCAGCAAGAGCAGAGATCTTAGAGAAAGACATGGTAGAAGATTGCTACAAAGTTCTGCGCGCAGCGTGTTGATAGCTTCGAGTTTGGTTAGATATCTGCCAGCTTCAATCTATGGAGAGGATATTCAAGCTGTAAAAAGAATGAATGACAGCGAACTGTAATGAATGTGATGAAAAAGAACGAAGATGTTTAGTGATAAGAAACTTCCAGAGCTTTGGCAAGACTCTTATAAGTAAAGTATAAGATGAGTACCACGCCAAGCAAGGGAATATGCCCACTCTGAAATATACTCCCGACATTGGTATTTTCCGGGTCCACCAGTACAATTTAGGTGAGCCTAGACTTCTCCTGCGCCTTGCATCTCGGGATTATGTCAAGAAAAGAATGGGTGGGGTTGTTTGATATTGACAAAAAGCGCACTGCTGCTAATATTCCAGCAGCAGCACGGGGAGAAACGTAGTGAATTTGCATGGTTTCCTCGCTGCCAAGCATTATGATCTCAGCAGATAAATGACCAAGATTAGATAGGATTTCAACGGTTGTTTGAAGAAGCTCATAAAGTTCTAGGCCCAATATACCATCTGCCCGTGGTGGCCAGGTTTGTTTCAACTTTGTGGAGCTTACCCCTTGATGAGAAATTGTTTTCGGGGCCACTTTTTTCCATCTGATGTTTGAGCATTGTGGCCCTCTAAACAATTTGTTTGAAACAAGCTGACGACTAGAAAGAAGGCGGAGAATTATTGCAATCCCTAATAATTCACTAACCCGTTGATGTCCGACTACTTGGGACTTGCGAGCATGATCCTCGGACCAAGGTGCAAATGGCAATCAAGAAGACAGAGGAGATACTGAACTGGCTTAAAGAGATGGAATATGCGGAGATGTTCGATATGAGCTCTATGATTTGACTGCAGAACTGCGGCACTTGATTTAGAATTGAGCATATGGAGAGGAAAGAAGAGCAGAGATGCTAGAGCGGAGCTACTTGTAGATGAGCTTTCGTGGATTAACAGTCAGGGATTATTCAGCCAATGAGTGGCTGCCGAGTGCTGAGTCAGCGGCCAGCATTGGCCCAATAGGGTCCGGTGGGCTACGAGCTTCACTCCCTCCCTCAAACATCGTTTCGAGCGACAATAAATACAAGTTCGAACGCAAAAATAATATGCGTTAAGCGTCGGATCTCAATCATTCATGCCCGGAGTACGACTTTATCTATTTTCAAGCAAACCTTCTCTCGGCGATGTCTCGCTCAACCACATCGCAATAGAGCAAGACTATTATCATAAATCTCAAACTACATTGCTCAACAAGAGCGCGCATTCAAGCCACACAGTATCCAATCGCAAAAATACATGGACAGTAGCGGAGGAAGCCATTGCTTACGACCTTTCGCAAAAGTTTTAAGCAACCGATGAGTTGAGAAAATTGCCTAGGCTGAACCGTCTTGGCATACGTTCTTTCCAGATATCGAAGTAGAGGAGCTTGGAGGGAATTGCCTTGAAAAGCTAGGTTCTTGACTCCCTATCGTCAACAATAGCGGTCGCTCGATCTGCTAATTTTTCATTAAATGAAATGAGAGATAGCACGTGCTGTTCGAAAATTGCCTAGGACTCCCCTTTCAGTATTTAAAGAAACGAATGAATTAATAGGGCTGGTAAGTATAGTTTGATAAAGGCGTAGGAGGTTGCCTTGTAAGTGTGGGGCAGCAGTCCTTCATTTTGAAAGAGCTCAGAAGAGAGACAGTCCTGGTAGAGAGAATCCAACATGGAACAGAAACGAGAATCGTGCTTAAGATATACCATTGCAGATTGCTGAGCTTCCAATTTTTTATCAAAAGGGAAATCACAGGTCTCATCGACAATCAAGCAATTTCGTTTCGTGATGCCGTGTATGCCAATGCCAGATCCATCAATCAATCAGCCCACCGAACGCCGAAACCAAGTATGTACGCCGCCTGCAGCACGTTACCGCCATGTATTTTTCGTTTTCGTATGCATATTGCTCATTCCTTCAGTGCGTCATGCTCCGCACGTGAATCCATCCATCCAGGTTCTCCCTCAAACACGTCGGGTACCCGGTCCACCTTCCGTGAAGCCCGTGCCTTGTCCCTTCTCACACTCGCCCATCTCAACCTAATCATAGAATTAGTACGGAGCATTCCTAGATTTCAAGAGGGCGTTCGAGAGCTAAAGAGCCAGGCTCCAAAGATACATGTAGGTTTGCGTGAAGCTCCCAGACTCAGAGCTCTTATAGATATAGACAGCAATTTAGTATGAACATATGCTTGCCTGGTATGCCTTCCGCTTCAGATCTTCCTGATTCCAGCTCTGTACCCGATTCATCTTCGGTCTCCAGCTCTCAGTCGGGCTTGGTAGAATCTCGCCTTGGCTGTTTCTTCTGCCGTCTGGGATGCGGATTGGCTCTGCGGAGTTCTCATGCGCTTGGGCATCGACATAGTTGGTAGAGGTGGGATGGAACGGGATTCCGGCTTTTGTGGTTGAAGGAGCATTCGGGGAGCCGGTGGCTGGTTGTTTGACTGTTTCCGTTGCCATTGTCTTCGTTGCGATTTATAAAGGTTCTGATATATGTTCGTTGTTCCGTGATTGTTTTCTGTAAATGGAAATTAGTAAACACTATTTCAATGTCATAGCATCACGCCATGCTTAATGTGACGAGAATTTGGAAAGGAAATGACTCAGTCTTACCTTAATAATCCGAATCAAGTCGTGTGCTTTTTTGTCAGATACAACCTTTTGAAACAGGGTCGGCTTTCCTTATGTGCTTTCCAAGCGTGGCAACTACCCCTCTTCGACAGTACAGGATCACGTTACGAGCCTGACACCGTCACACGGGGTTGACTAAAAGTATCTTCAGGAATGTGATTCAATTCGTGCAATGAAATTCGTTGGGAAGAGGAAGCAAGGAGAATTCACATGATGGTTGTGTAAGATGGGATGATGGTGGATTGACATCTGATTCCTATGTCATCGGAGGCGACGTTGGGATAATTCAGGGGTCTTCGGCCTCCGTACTTAGTGCGGGGTAAGCTCTGGCAATGGTGGGGTTGCTTAGCGAAGGGGATGCCGAATGCAGCAACATCGAACTTCGCTCTTCGCTTTGCACGACTAAGTCATTCATTCGAGGGAGCGAGTACAGAAGATGGGAACTGTTACTGATGTGAGAGATAATTCTTTTCAGATCCTATACTGTTCACCACAATACACCATAACGCCATCCAACTTCTAGGCTATTCAAGCTCCATCAAGCTTCGAGCAAGAAAGTGATGAGAACAGATCAGCATCGGGATAGGAAATGAAAACAAAGTATCATACGCCTCGCTATGCATGGGGTATGACTGAGTATGAACAACAGAAAGTGTGGTATGGTATCAAGGCCGTATAGAAGGGCTTCCGTCAAGCAACTGCGGCATCAGGCGTTGAGCTCATTATGGCGTTTTGGGTTTCTTCCAATAGTATTGCTGGCTTCGGGTTAGTCTTGCTAATAACAATGACTTTTTGCTTCTGGAGCACGTACCTTGTGTTGCTTTCTGCAATTTCGGAGGCTTGGCTTTCGGAGCCCATCAACCACGGCAGCTCTCCTCTCCGCATCATCATCCTTCTCAGGCACATAGTAAAACTCGCTCTCAAGTGGCTTCCCAGCTGCATCCTTTCCCTCACGATGAATCTCGCCAATACATGCGGTAGCGGTCAGCAACCTTCGTAACTCGTCATTTGTCAGGCCTTTGTTTTCTTGGTTTGTGGGACTGCCACATTTGAGATCCGCAGGGAGATGGTTCATGATGACCGAAAGGGGCGTGGACGAGAGGCGTGAAAAGGCAAGCTGATTGACGACATGATTGACAATAGGTATAGCATCGGCTTGGCTTGTGGACTCAGAGCTAGCTCTGCGGTTGGGAGAAGCGACTGGCTCACGTTGTGGACGGGTAAGCTCTTGGGAACCGCCATGGGTGAAAGAAGCCATGCGGGAGGAGATATCAGCACCAAAGGGACCGAACGAGTGGACAATGGGGTCATTCTCTTCATCCGGATCTTCCTCTGGCTCGCTGAGATCACTGGATTGACTTTCGACGGGTGCAGGGAATGATGTCGCTGCTTGTGTCGAAACCATAGACTCCCCTGCTGCAATTTCATTCTCAACATCCTCTGGAGATGGTGCATCTTCATACACCTGAACAACAGCAGGCTCTGCATCATCGGAGAAAAGCTTTCTCAGATTAGCTGCAGATTGTACCGGTCCAGCTGGAGTTGGCGAGACAGGAGACTCAATACGAGTTGTACGTCGTAATGGGCTCTCCTCCATTACTTGCTTGCGAGAACTGACAGCAGCTGCCATACGGCGACGACTTGGCGAATTTTCATCGTCCCAAGAAGAATCCGTCTGGGCTCCAACCGAATCCTTGCGGTCTCTCGACGGCCAGCAAATCAAGACTCGAGCATCCTGCACATCCAGCATAATCTCAGCATATTCGGTCTCCGACGTGAACGTATCATCCCTCGCTAACTCCCATGTTCGACCTTGACAATGTAGCTTCACACCATTCCAGCCTTTGCACTTAATCTCCACCTTATTCGGCTCGAGAGGGACGGTAGCAGCTATGTAGCGAGCTTCGACATGAACGCGAGAAATGAAACGATTGGCAGACAATTGGTAATGTGACGAGTTGCTGGATCTGCCCATGAGTAGTGGCTCTCCATTTTCTGGGAGAGCAATTGAGGGCACGGCAGAGAGAGGAGCTCGTTCTGAGACCGAGGATTGCGTTCTTTGTAACCCAGGTCTCGCGCTAATTTGTGGTGGTGAGGAAGAGAGAATACCAGTGGTAGACGTTGGAATTGGCGTGGGGTATTTCTGGTAAGCATTTTCGCGTTCGGAGGGTGAGGATCGAGCTTGTCTTTTGTGTGGCCGTGGAAAAGCTGGGGAGGAAGAGGTTGGCTCGAACGCGGGCAGCAGTGTGGGCGCTGGACGCTTCACACCTGCAGTCGAAGGTAGACTTGGCTGGGCATTGATCTTGCTTGGGGTTGAATCCATCATGGCAGACATTTACCAGAGGCTCCGTGTTGCAGAAGAAGACTTTTCAATGTGATATCAGACCGCGCCTGGACGCGACGGACACCACGGTGATATTGGAGGAATTGTCTGCTGTAGAAGGAATTATGAGAAGCAGAAATCACGTAGAAGTATGGGCGTGACGAAGAAAAGTGGGAGGAGGTTGACTTTTGAAGGTCACGAACACGGTCGACCTGTGGCAGTTCGGGAAGATTGGGTCTTGCTGCTAGGAACGCGAGAAGGAAGACTAGCGCGTTCAAGAATCGCTTGGGACATGAAATGTCCGGACCACTCAGTGCATGGTCTCACGAAGTCACTTCAAATTTTAGGCATTTGATTTGTATAAAATCCCTAGCTTTTCTTATTTCTCCTTGCCAGATCTTAATTTGTTCCATGAAAATAATAGTTCTTCAATCCGTGTAGAGCTTCTTGGTGGTTGATTTTCATCCCATGTCAACTTTCTACGGGAGCCTTTTCTGCCGCAGCACAAAGATATGACGTGCATATCCACGAAGAAGACTTTTGGACAACTTTGAGAGCTTTTTTTTGAGTATCTTTTGAACACATATATTCTACGTGTTTGAAAACAAAAGTCTTGTATCTATCAAACTCCAAAGCAACATAAATTGCATTCTAATTGCTCAGTCGCGTGCCCCGGCCGCTGAGCCCTCGGCCTTTATCCCAGCCTCCTCATCGCGCTGCACACGCTAGGGACGTGAAGCACACAGCATCCTACGCGCCGATGAGACAAATCGGGTCTCGTACAGCAGCGAATTATTTAGTCCTCGGCTCATTGACTTTAATCGGCCCACTCAGCAGCAGGAACAATATATTCTTTTCCTTGAAACGGGACCTCTTCTGCAGAACTTGGTAAGCTTCTGCATTTTGTATGTAAGTGAAGGCGGTGTGACAGCCAGTGAAGCATAAAAGTTGTGCTCTGCTTTGATGGATGATATCACGTGTTGAATCATTCTTCAGAAGACTGAGATTGTCCAGAGACACAAATAAATTCTACTGTCTAGCCTCATGTGAAAAATATTGAGATTGATGTTTGATTTCGGGTTCCAGCCTTGTCGTGACATCTGGAAATCGAAACGCTGCAAAGGGAAAGGCGCAAAGTCGGAACATCGAAAAAAAGTTGCCGACCCAAAAAATCTCGGTATCAAAAACTATTTTGCGGGACAATCGAGAATACTAGCTTGGTTTGCGATCCAAGCAATAACGTCGTCCTTGCAATTCTTCCTAAATCTCTGATTTCGTAAATTGGTTTCTCAATCCCTCGATCTTGGAATCCTCAGCATGTCTCCAACCTCAACTGCGTTGACTGTGAAGGCGCAGAATGGTTCGCCTTATCAGTTAAACCACGAGCAGGTATGGGTGACCCTCTAACTCACATCACGCTTCTATGCTCACAATTCTGCAGACTCTCAAAGCCTCGAAAGCTCTCCTAACACACATCAAATCATCTGATAAAGAAAAGACCAATGCGGCTGACAAGAAGAGTCTGATCAAGGACAACTCCGATTCCGAAGAAGACCAAGACTCCTCCGAGCCAATTTGGCTCCTCCTCACAACCAAGAAGCACCTCGTTGATAAAAAGCGCCTAAAGCCTTCCAAGATCTCCCTCCCACACCCACTGAACACCTCCGAAACAAGCACAATTTGCCTCATCACCGCCGACCCACAACGAACTTACAAGGACCTCGTTGCATCCCCCGCCTTCCCGACCGCTCTCTCGAAAAGAATTACAAAGGTCGTCGGAGTCAAGAAGATCCAGAAGAAATGGACGCAGTACGAAGCACAGCGCAAGCTATTTGCAGAACATGATGTCTTCCTCGCTGATGACCGAATCATCACTCGGTTACCGCAGCTGCTGGGAAAGACGTTCTACGGAAATACAAAGAAGCGACCGATTCCGGTTTCTATCCAAGCAGCACCTGCCAAGACAGAGGAAAAGAAGATTGCTAAGGCGAAGGGACAGGGTTCAAATGGCCCAGCGGAGCCAAAGGCTGTTGCTGCTGCGATTGAAAAGTCGATGCAGTGTGCTATTCTAAATCTTAACTCGTCTACGCATACTCCAATTATAGTAGGTTATGCGCATTGGAGTGCAGAGAAATTGGCGGAGAATATTGTGGCGGTGGTTGAGGTGCTGGTGGAGAAGTATGTGCCTAAGAAATGGAGAGGAGTCAAAGCGTTCCATGTGAAGGGTGCCGCAACAGCAGCGTTGCCTATTTGGTTGGCGGACGAGATGTGGGTTGATGAAGCGGATGTGATTGGAGAGGAGGAGCTGAAGAGCATTGAAGAGACGAAAGTTAACAAGAAGAGGAAGGGAAGAGCGCTTGAGGGTGGAGCTGTCGACGGATCGCCGAAGGAGAAGAAGCAGAAGTTGCTAGAGAGCAACGATGACAAGCTGGACGAGGAAATTAAGGCAAGAAAGGAGAAGCTGAAGCTGCAGAAGCTGGAGGCGATGATGGACGAAGACGCTGACAGCTTCATACCCAAGGCTTCGAAAAAGAGCAAAAAGTCAAAGGCGGTTAGTGTATAAAGTGCTTGATTTATGAGATGCATTGCTTGGCGTCTAAGGAGTATCGGACGGGCAAAATCGTTTCTGTAGCTGCGAAGATGCTGCTGAAAAGTTCACACTGCTGTTGTACGCTGTACGTCCTGGATGAGCTTGCAAAGGATCGCTCTAGGAATTCAAAGGACTCGTTGAGCACAGGAGGTATAGACATGTAACGGCATCATGACAAAAGAGTTAAAAATCAATTTCACGTTCTTTTAACTACAAGTGGTATACAAACCATAACCAAATCCTACAAATCTTCCCTGCCTTCCTCGGCGCCGCCAAGGTTCTTCCCGTACGGTCCATAGTTGTCTGAAAATACCTTCTTCAATAAAGTATCACTCAGACTCATATGTCCTCCCGCCGTTGTCTCAAACTTCAACGCACCCTTCTTGTCCAACGACTTCAATCCAAGCCAGTCTTCCTTATATAACGGTCTATCTCTTAAGAACGTCACATCCGTCCCGTTGACCTCCGCAAACCAGCTAGTTTCCTTAGGTATAACGGTCTCGTCATCCTCAAAAAGATACATAACGAATCTCTCCAACTTCTCCAAGTTCTTTTTGTACTTCCCATTCTTGACTTCTCTCTCGTTGTTGATGTCCGCAAGGAAATTCGAAAACTCAAGATATTGCTCATATTGGTTTGGATCGCGGAAGTACTGCGCGGGTACTAAACGCGATTGGACGAAAGAGGACCAGGTGCTGGAACGTAGAAGACCTTGAGCGCCCTTGCAAAGGAAATCGGTATTGCCACATTTCTGAAACTCGGAAATGCCGTTGTGCTGACTTCCAAATGTTACGAGGCTGCGAACTGGTGGAAAGTTGCAGCGCTCGATGTACCCTCTTAGAAACTGTCCGCCTTGGGAGAACCCGAGAGCATCGACTGCTGGTGCCGTTGACAAGATTGGATGAGCCGCGAGATCTGCGCAAACTTTCTCTATTTGAAGGGTCAGGTTGCCGAAGAACGTTGCGCTGCGATCTGCTGATGCGTCGTCGTCAATGCGAATTATATAAGTAAGAGTACCCGGATTTACGTCCTCAGCTAGAGCTGCAATATCCGCGAGGCCATCAGCTGCGTAGTTATCACCAAGGCCATGCCAAATTATAAGAGGAAGAGGCGTATCGTTGTCATCGTCATCTGAAAGGGGGCGTTGTTGATGCGTAGATGGAAGGATGGAGGAGCTGATGAGGGGCAAGGCGACGAGAAGAGTGAGAACTGTAGTGAGTTTGGCCATCATGGCAGTATTGATAGAAGGTCGTAACAATCAGATGATAGTGGGGCCGTTTTGGAGTTGCGATGATCAGGGATTTCGTATCTAGACTTTCTGCGGCGTTGTTATGATGATGGATATGCAGGATGTAGTGATACCTAGTGATATACGAGTACGAGGCTGGCGTGGCTAGCAATTGGAGCTCGGGCCTTTTCATGTGATCACCTTCGCCTGGATGGAGCTAAGCCAAACCTTATCGATACGACATAGGGCTTTTGCTTCTCAAACGCTTATTGGCCTCTCGGCGAATGCAACAATCAAACACCGATATCCAGACAACCCTTCGCCCCATACAATAGGATTGTCAAGCTTGCGGTCTGCAGACAGCCTCCTCATACCACCTTGCTCATCAAGAACAATACGACGTACTCTGGGGCCCCGACGTGCAATAATGGCTCCAGCTCAGCCTCCATCCCAGCAAACACAAGCGTCTACACAAGCCAACGACGTTTCAAACACCAGCAATGGCGCCGCAAGTCTTGTTGGCCCAAGTCCATCCTTCATCTATGTCGCAAAGCGCTTTGTATTCCAACAGCAGATACAGAGCCTTATGATAGCTATTGGCAACAATCCTACTCGTGAAGACAACTTCAGACTGCAGGGCGTGCAGTGGATTAACGATGTTAGAAAGGCTTTGTCACTGTGGGTTGCCCTTTTCCCCAGTCAATGTTTTGTGCTGACCGTCCTACAGCCCTGTTAGCACCTTTACTGTCGCAACTATACACTACCATAAATTCCGTCTCACACACAAAGACACCGAGTACCAGTTTCAGGACGCGTCAGCAGCTGCTCTGCTCACGGCATGCAAGATTGAAGATACATTGAAAAAGTCAAAGGACATCTTGTGTGCTGCCCATAATATCAAGGTTCCTGGTGCCGACCACCTTAGCCCGGATGATGTTGTTAGTGTTTCATTTGCTGGCAGTGAACTGTAGCTAACTGCTGCAGACTTTTGAAGGTCAATCCAAGGTCATCATTGTACTGGAGCGCCTCGTCCTTGAAGCTTCAGGCTTTGACTTTCGCTCCTTCCATCCCCATGAAACCCTGATTAGGCTTCTCAAGTCTTCTGGATTTAGCAGAGAGGTCAGCGCGGTGGCTTATGATATGTTGATCGATCTCCACAAAACCTTCGCTCCTCTCAAGCAAACTACAACCACTATGGCTTTTGCTTGTACGGAACTCGCCTCCTTGGTTACCGAGAGCACAGATGATCAAGAAATTATGAAGGACCTCCTCCAAAAATACGAGAAGTGGTCCACTAGCAGAAACGAGGTTGTTGAGACTGTACTCGACCTCCTCGATCTTTACACCCACTTTCAAAAATCTTCCGAAGTCGGACAGAAGTATAACATCGAGCTGTTTATCCAGATCCGTATAAAATTCAACCAAGAAGTCGAACAAACGCCGGGATTGAGCCGTTACACTCTCCAAGTTGAACACCAGAAGACTAATGGCTTCAAGACGAATATTCGGACCCCCAAAACCCCAATCACTCCGGCCAGTCCTTCTGATGTTCGTGCAAATGGCGCTTCTCCTGCTACACTCAGCCCTAGATCCTCCGACTCGCGGCGTCTTGGTCCTCGCCCGGGCCAGGATGGCACAGCTCGATTCATGCTCGATTATGATCAAGCGAGACAAGAGCGTGCAATCGTCAACGATTACCACCGAATCGAGTACGAGGAATATGAAGTCGAAGTCGAAGAGCCTATTCAACCAGAACGTACGTCGCAAGGACACCACCGTCCAGGCGGACCTGGAGGCAGAGAAGAGCGATACTACCCAAGCAAACGAGGCAGACGGCTCTAGATGGCGTAAAGAGGTGTAAGAAGAGTGTACTCTAATAGGATTTCTTTCTCCAAAAGGCTTGAATCTGTGTAGGAGTATGGTGCATGAGGGTGCTTCTACTTTCTCCGGCGTTGAGGAATGCATATGCACCAGCATACAGGAGTTTTATGACAAAAGTCAGGATGATACCAAATGAAGTACTTTGATTTGATAGACGTCTCGTCCTCCGATATTGGATGCCCTCTGTACTGTGACTTAAATTCCACCTTATCTCTGGACTGACTCCCCCTCCAATTCTACCCCTCCATGGTTTCAAAGACCCGCCTGCGTGCAGTCGCCTTGCCCAGACGGAACTTGATTTTGATGTGCAGCTCGATTCTAGCATCCCTGCAGGGTCTAGGTCGAGGTGCCTGTCGCATGTGATGATCAGTCGGAATGGGACGCCAGCCACAGCGCACCAGGCGCGATGACGAAGGTCCCTTGAAAGGAAACCAAAACGAAGTCAAAAACGCAAGGTGGCTTTTTAACACCGAATCAAGGCAGACGCTTAGCACAACTGGAGATAATTGACCAGTGTCGCTGGCTTCAATTGAATTGAACTATTTTCCTCTTCATTCTAAATTCTCGAGTCCGCAAACGCGATTCCAAAAAAGTTGGTGAGTGAATCTTACGCCGCTTGCAGAAGGGAGCTTGGTCGCTTGTGACGTTGTTCCAGCCTCTCTGATTTTCCTGCCTGCAGAGCTTCGCACCACCAACTTTCTTCTTTCGCACACGACCCGACCTTGTTGCCAAACACAAAAAGAGTCCGCGAAGAACTACTGCGACAGCAATCGAATATCTTCTCTCTCTAGCAGACCTCGAGTTCAGCAGCATTAACAATGGCGCCTCTTCCTTCGGCCAACCAGCCGCTGCAGCAAAGACTCCTGCAGCTTGCGCAGACTCTACAATGTAGGTACCTAACTCAGGAGTGCTTTGAACATGAATGCTTGCTAATTCTCTCTCTAGTTGCTTGGTTTGTCGGGTACGTGCTTTCCCCTCCTCGTCCTCAATCTATATGACGAAGCTGGGCCAATGTGTGCTTTCGAGCTGCATCCCGGCTTCAGGGTTGAGCTTGTGGCTCCCTGCCGCACGTCATGATATAAGGATTCATGTAGCATTGCTAACAGCTTTGACAGACACTTGTCGCTGCTCTTCTGCATCTTCCGATACTCTTTGTCGTACATCACATTCAACTACTACTCGCGATGGGCCCGGTTCTCCTATCGCACTGCTTTTGTGTCAGCAGCGGTAACGTACGGGATTGTGGTCTACAAGGCGTTCCGTGCTCGCTCAAGAGCTGGTAGCAAAGCTCAAGGAGGTGTTATTGCACTTGCCGCTGACGAGAATGTTCAATATTTGGGTGAGACCTCTTATCTGGCCTATTTAGCACGTGCTATTGCTAACACTCTCATAGCTATGGCTCTCGTCTGGCTTTTCTCTCCCCAATATCCTCTTGCCATGCTCCCCTTCGGTATCTACTCCATCTTCCACGTCGCAACCTACACCCGCACAAACCTCATCCCCACCATTCAACCACCTGTTGCCCAGGCACCAGTTGCGGGCGCATCCCCTTCCGCCAAGCCACAATACAAGCCCAGCGCACTCGCCGAGACTATTGGCAAGTTCGTCAAGGAATACTATGACGCCTCCATGGGTCTCGTTGCCGTCCTCGAGATTCTTCTCTGGGGCCGTCTCTTCCTCTCGGCAATCATGTTCGCCAAGGGCTCCTGGATCCTGATCGCAATCTACACTGCTTTCCTCCGTTCCCGATTCGCCCAATCCGCTTTCGTTCAAGGACAATTTACACAACTCGAGGCTAGAATTGACAGCCTTGTTGGTGCCGAGTCTACCCCTCCAGCGGCTAGAAATGTCTGGGGTGGGATCAAGGCCGGTGCAAGGTCATTCCATGATGCTACTGATGTTGGGAAATACGTCGGTGGTGCCCCACCTCAAAAGAAGGCTTCTTAAATATCATCCCTGATCGGTCACGAAAATTCTTAGATAATAAGATGAGAGGGCCTGCTTGTGTTGGTGAAGCACCGCGGATATGGCAAGAAGAGCAATATATGGTGGAGGAGAAGAAGACGTGATATGGACAGAGAGAGAATGAGCGGTGTTCCTTTGATAATGCATCATTCAATCATAGCGTTCTGGTCTGGTCTGGTCTGGTCTGGTTTTTTCTTCGGATTATCCTCGTGGAGTGCAAGACAGAAGGTGAGCAGTGGAGGATGTGTATTTGGTAGTAGTCAGGGGCTCAGTGGTTTTCGCAGCTTTTCTTTGGCTGCTCGCGTGTCGTTTGCGTCTGTAGTTGATAAACGAAATAAAGTGAAATCGTATATGAATTGTGGGGTTAGGCTCTGCTTTCGCTCTTGTGATGCAACTTCAATGAGAGTGCAAGCTACGCTTGGTTTTAGCTCTGCCATAGCTCTCAGTCTATGACAGCTTTACAACCGCCTGAGTCTCTATTGAGCTTGGAATCTTTCTTTGACTGACAACATCTCGAAGAACTACACTTTCTTTGAAAGCAAAAGAGCACCTTCAAATGCCACAAATTTGTTGAGGAACAGAAGTTTGCTCATGCTATAGATTTCCGCATTGCTGCCTCCAGCTCTCGAGTCTTCAAACCCGACCGTTCCCTCAAAAAAAATCACATCAGCATCACCTTCACTAAAACTATATCGAAAAGACCTCCCAGCTTTGTCCTCGGTTTCTTTTGTTAAATTGCTTTTCCGAGGTCCTCACTACTTCCTGTCCTCGCATCCTTCGGTGTCTCTTCACCAACAACAATGACCGACTCTTATTACCCTCAGAAGAGCTCCTCAGAACAACAATCTCTGAAGGCCAGTTCGGCCTCAGACTTCAAGAATATCTACCAGAGGCACATTTCGCAGGTGCTCCATTACCTTCCACCTAACATCCACAATCATCATAATTGCTTTTGATCTCAGTAAGTTTAACAGCTTTTCATACATTGACAATACGGATGTTCTTCAAAAGCAATTCAACCACGTCAACTTCGCACATTAGATTTTCGCCTTCAGCCGACTATCTTTCGTTCAGGCATTGCCCAAAGTCGGACTGAACCTTCAACTTCACCATTGTACGCAAGGGCCCAGTCAGGGATTTCTGCTCATCAAGACTTCCGTTTGCATCTTGCCTTTTCAAAACAACATTCACAACCACCTTTCTGCAGTCAAGTCCAAGATGCCGGATCCAAGCATTGCTTCTTGTTTTGGTGCAAAACTTTTGAAGAAGTCCGTGTGGGCGAGAATCCACCAAAATTTCTGGCATGGGTGACTAACAATCATTTTAGCTTGGTGGAATCAAATGTGATTCAAATCACCTGTCAAACCAAGGAAGAGGAGGATGCAAGCCATGGACTCAAAACCATTGCTGTTCCAGAGCTTCTTGCATGCACTGCTTCTTCGCGGCTACGAGATCTCTGTTCTCAAAGCACCCGACGTGTCTTCACGGCCGACGAAGTTCTAGATGAGTCTATTGAAGATTTCGAAAGCCGTCTTAGCAATACAAATTTCTATAGGCTGATGACAAACTTTGTCAAATGGCTTTACGGCTCTGATCTCGACGTAACCGAGTGGGCTTCCGATCTCTGGTATCTTGGTCAAGCTCTAGAATCTCCAACTTTCCAAAATACCGCTATGCGCCGTCTCTGTAGGAGATCAGACGGATATGATGAAGACACTGATAACATCCTCCCAGAAGTGCTCACACATGACACTTTGCACGCAGCATGGGACCAAGCAAACTTCACGAAGGATATGAACAACAGTTTCGATATCGAGCGTGACGAGGTGTATTGAGACAATAAACAGATAGTGAAGTTCTACCTCGACGTCTTTGCTTACATTGGCACTCGCGCTGAGGTTGTGCGTGGAGCCTTTCAAGAAGGAGGAGAGGTCATAGTACAGCTTTCAATGATCATGGAGGCTGCACATCGAGACGGTGGCTTTGATGGAGCGCCCTGGGACGAAAAAAACCTACACAAGTATCTTGTCAACGAGCCATTAGCTCCAGCTTCATCCCCCACGACCGCGCCTCTAATTCGAAATCACCCTTCTATTGCTCTCATGGATTCCCTAAACGACGTTCACCCATCGGGCTTCTCCGCTGATCCTGACATCGAGGCTGCAGTTCTTGCACTTCCATTCAAACAGCGGCTAGCCGTCATGAACGAGATGGCAGAGGAAGAAATGTAACGTCTCAATGCATGATGAATGCGCTCATGAACTCATACGGCAGCTTATCGCCTTGGATCTCTACACAGTCACGTTGCAAAATTTCTTTATGCTGTCATTAGACGACTAAGACTAAGACAATGGTACATATTCTCGGGAAAAAAAGGTCATCAATGAAGCTGCCATACTTGCTTTTAATGGCACTCCTATTCGCAAAAACTCTCGCTTGCTTCTTTCCTACAATCTTTCTCGGTCACTCCATTCATCAGCATTTAAGGGTTTGGTATTTCGTACTCGCACAAATCAGACCACAAAATTTCTGATTTCACATACAGCAGCATTATTGAGGAAGATTTGCGCAGCAGCTAGATGCAGCTCCTTATCCATAATAGAAACCATTTAAAAACTATTCTCGATTGTAGCCATGAATGTAGTATAATGTTTCATTTCTCCAGCAAGGAGAACGCCTCTTCCAAATTTCGGATTTCCTCAATAGTAAGAATCAGCTTTGGGCTGCTAGGAGAAGCTCTGGGATATGTCACGCCTCCTTATGATTCCGGAAGAGGAGGGTCATCTTCTGTTAACAACGGTCCCTCTTCACTTACATGCTTGCCTACCCTATACTTGATAACAATCGCCATGATCAACGCAGCAATATACGGTATCCTATCCGCCATCAGAAAAAGGCATCTCGGGTTTCCCGCTTGTGCTTACGGAGCAAACAATATCGCCTCGGCAGCCCTGAGCACAGAATCGCCCGGGCTTCGATGTACGGGGAACATGCGATGTTCATTACACGAATATTTCTAGAGCTTGATAGCGAAATATAAATATGTAGGAATTACCCAAACGACTTTTGTGAGCTCGCAGTAGAGTAGCTCGTCGATGGATAGCCGCTCATGTTTAGTGCGGATCAGCTCGTTGAAAATTTATGATGAGCATGATGATATTGAGTATGATTGGTATGCATAAAAAGCTATGACTTAATTTAGAGGAGCTTTGGATGGCGGTTGACGATGGGGTTACTAATAGTATATGATTTCAGAAGAGAATGGTGAGATGCAGTGAAAATGACTGTTACAGATGTTGAGCGTCAGGGGATCGGAACAAACAAACAAACCGTCGGTAAGTGATAGCATCAAGGAGACTCAGATCAGCCTTACAATCCTCACTTCGGGCCCGAGGATAGCCTTTCGGAAGGGCGATCGCGAAAGAAGGAAGTCGTGGAGAAGACTAGCGGATTTAGCGGGGTTGCGTTTCGCCAACCGAGACAGCTAGCTCAGGGGTCAAGAATTCAGTGAGAGCACCTGATTGGCCATCCCGGATTTCTTCGACCCTTTCGAGCAAGCTCCAGCTCGGCAACTTGTGGGATGCGGGATCCGCATTATGCAAATAGTCCTGATTGCCAGTCAACCCTCGAGGATTCGCAAGGCTGAGATGAGGTCAGGAGTATATCCTGGTGGAGGAGTTAGAAGCTGTGCCTCAATCCGGCTCTCAGGATGCTATCCCCAGGATAAGTCCGGTCCAGCTTCAAGTGGAGCGCAGGATCGTCGAGCTTGAGCGATGGGAGAGGGATATAAGTATCAAGGTGATCTCCCTTCTTGGCTCCACTCATCATCCAGCACACAGCATTCCTCCTTCAATAAATCAGCTTCATTTTCAAAGCAAATCTAGCCTATTCGAACAACTTCAATCAACTTCAATCAATCATTATGGCAACTCCATTACCACCTCCTCGCATCGTCATCGCCTCCCACAACGACGAAGGGAAATCCGTCTTCGCTCGAGACGCCCAAGCTCCATTTTTCGGCCCCTTTGGTCCCAGTGGAAGCCAATTCACCACCCTCTTCACAACCGATTCAGAGCCGGCCTCCAACAACGCTGAGCTACCTTCACTCATCACCAGTGCCGTTCCTCGCCCTGGACCCAAAGGAAGTTACTTCGGCACAAGCGACATGCCCCCGGGAACAGTTACTCCCTTCCACAGAACGATAACCCTAGACTACGGGGTCGTTTTGAAGGGAGAGATTGTTGCCAGACTGAACAATGGAGTGGAGAAGACGATCAAGGAGGGAGAGATGATAGTGCAGATGGGAACGATCCATTCTTGGCACAATACATCGGACCAGTGGTGTCGGATCCTGTTTGTAATGTTGCCAGCAGAGAAGGTCGTAACGAAAGATGGAAGGGTGTTAGAAGAGGCTTTCTTTCCAGTGAAGCCAGCTCAATGAGCATGGGAAGTTTGTATTTGTGTGGAAATATTGGGTCTGCAGTTAGATTTATAAGACAATATTGCTCTCTGCCTGAAATCTCCGAACCATGTGGTTTGCACGTGACCCGATAGGAAGTACCTAAACGAGAGAATGGTGAATTCCAAATATGGCAAAAAAACCACCTTGTCAAAGCATCAAATGATTCAAGCCACCATGTCATCTCTTTAGAATTTCACATAAGGTCACTACGGGAAATTATACGAACGAGTCTAGATCTCGATGAAGGCTTTGCAATTTCGCCGACGTAGCGCGAAGTCGTGATCTTCATCTCCCGCAGACCTCTCGTATCTCACCTCAGAAATTCACCGAATGGGGGAAGCAAGTGCGCAATATGACACTTCATAGTCACTTCTCATGGTGCTGAGTTCGACCGAATACCGGCGGTGGGGTACCTGTACCCGCGTGGTCGTCCTGACGGCCTCGACACGTTTCAAAGCAAGCCTCCGTTCAGTAATCACAACTTGGACTTGGACGAGGACGTGGAACGCGAACGTGCGAAACGGTGAGTCTTCTCTTCACGGTACGACGAATCACAGCTGCAATCACAATTAGGGGTTGACAAAGATGGCCCTACAAGAGCCTCGCGCACGTCATAGCTTACTGTTACGCACGGCATTAATCAGCAGCGTGCCTCGTCGCCAACCTCGTTGCCAACCTCATCGGATTTTAACAGGCTCTTGGCCGCAGCCACCGTGCTTACGTCCGCAGATAGGCTTTTAGCTATCCCCTACGACCCCCCATACGACCCTCCTACGCCCGCATGGCAGCTCTGCTTCTATGGCTATCATATACCGCATGAGTAATGCGCCAATGCGCTGTGCCTAGTGGACAGCGACTGAAGGCCGTCGAAATGCTTAGAAACGGAATTAAGGGCCTGCTTGCGTTTGTCAGGGGGTCAAGCTGTGGCATCGGAGCTCCCATGTCAGACGGGTAGTAGTTCCCATCGATGAATTTATATAGCTGTCTTGTGTCCCAGTAAGTTGCTTCTCATTCTGCATTCGATCCGTCACTTTCTGTGTGCATTCTCGTGCAACGCAATTCAAGCTTCAGTCTCGGTTGGAGCTCAACTCGATACTTCGCTTGCTCAACCTTCCCCCTCCGCGTCTACCTCACAAGATACAGACAACATCATGGCGGAAATTATTCGAGAAGCCCCTTTGGGACAAATTATCAGGTGGGCCACGAACAACAGATTGTTGAAGTACCCAGAAGAGTTGGACGGTTTCGAATTACCAGCAACATATAATGCCGTTCTCAACTCCACAACCTCGCAAGAGAAGCGGCAAGCTCCACGATCATCACCACCGGTTTCACGACAGGTGACCCGAGAAAAGACTCGGCGATCGAGTGACGGCTCCAGCGAGTCGGCTACTGGTAATGAGACCAACACCGTTAGTGAGGACTTGGAGAAGGCGGAGACGCAACAACCTGGTCCATATGAAGACCCCGTGGCATTGAACATCAGCCGGACGCGAAGTCGACTCTCCACAGTTCCTTATACAGAGGATCGTCTTGAAGTCGAAGCAGAACTCGCCATTGAGCGAACACAAACAAAGCCCATAGTGCCAGTCAAAACAGCAGACGGAATCGTTCTCGTGGATTGGTATACAACGGACGATCCAGCCAACCCGCAAAACTGGAGTAACGGAAAGCGGTTCGTCGTCTCGTTGATTATTTGTCTTTATACCTTCGTCGTCTACACGGGTTCCGCAATCTATACGTCCAGCGAAGAGGGTGTGATTAAGAAGTGGGGTCTCAAGCCCGTCGATGCCTCTCTTCCCCTCTCCCTGTACGTCCTAGCATACGGAATGGGTCCCCTTCTCTGGGCGCCTCTCTCTGAGATTCCTATCATTGGTCGATCTCCCGTCTACGCAGCAACAATGGCCCTCTTCACCATTCTCTCGCTGCCAACCGCTTTGGTGAACAATTTCGCAGGTCTCCTCGTCCTTAGATTTTTACAGGGCTTCTTCGGCTCGCCTTGTCTCGCCATCGGCGCCGCAACAATGCAAGACATGTACTCCCTCCTCTACCTACCCTATGCACTCGTAGCTTGGGTCTCAGCAGCTTATTGTGGACCCGCTCTCGGGCCACTTTTGTCAGGTTTTGCGGTTACAGCCAAAGGCTGGAGATGGAGTCTCTGGGAGATCCTCTGGGCAGCCGGTCCCATCTTCCTGCTCATGTTCCTCCTGCTCCCCGAGACATCAACACCCAACATCCTGCTCCGCCGTGCCGCCCGTCTCCGCAAGCTCACAGGTGACAACAGACTGAAGTCACAATCCGAAATCGACCAGAAGAACATGAAGCCCACAGCCATCGTTATCGATGCCATTATCAAGCCAATGGAGATCACAATCAAAGACCCTGCCATCGCGTTCGTGAATATTTACACCGCAATCATCTACGGAATTTATTACTCCTTCTTCGAGGTATTTCCGCTCGTATACCCCGTTTATTACGGCTTCTCACTGGGTCTGATCGGTGTTGTCTTCACCTGTATCCTCGTCGCCTGTCTCCTGGGCATCGCAGTCTACTGCGCCTATCTGCACTACTACCTCATCCCAGACATCATGAAGAATGGTCTACGAGCTCAAGAATCGCGACTCGTGCCCGCACTAATCGCGTGTTTCGGGCCTACAATTGGCTTGTTCCTGTTCGGATGGACTGCGAGACCTGATATACACTGGATTGTCCCCACGATCGGCATTACTATCTACGGTGCTTCAGTCTTCGTCGTTATGCAATGTATCTTCGTCTACGTCCCGCTGTCGTATCCTCAATACGCTGCTTCGCTGTTCGCGGGCAACGACTTCTTGAGATCTGCGTTTGCTTGCGGTTCGATTCTTTTTGGAAGACCGTTGTTTATTAATTTGGGTGTGGGTAAGGGCGTTAGTGTGCTGGGTGGATTGAGTGTCATTGGTATCATTGGGATGTTTGTCCTGTGGATCTATGGTGCTAAGTTGAGGGCAAGGAGTAAGTTTGCTATCTAAGCAGCTTACTCTTACGACTTTGATACTTCTCTTGGGATAGAATGAATGGTACAGTGGGATACAAAAGGGGGTTCAGTAATATTTACCCAGGGCTAGCAAGCCAAAGGCTAGAGGGAATTAGAGTTGGGGATAAATGGAATTTGGGGTCTGGACTGGCGGAATGCCGGCATTATTACAAAAGAATTAATATATAATAGACTTGAGTTTCTCAAACAAAAGAATAAGTTTCACGTGCAAATGAGGAGTGATTATTCATCAGTGAGCAGCTTGCATACAGTCTAGATGGAGCTATGAGCATGACACCAAGTAGTGCTGACTTCGTCAACTTGTATCTGCCGCTGAATTAGGGCTGATGCGCAAGCGTGGCCTGCAAAGTCTTCCTTCCGCCGAGACGGGGTGTGCGGTACATTGTGGATAAGCCAACTATCGCGTGCTTCCGGCGCTGATGTTTGGGAAATCGGCCATGTGAAAGATCATGATTAGTGATGGACTTGAACAAGATGTCCACGAAAGCAAGAGCCTCTGGATACAGTAAGCTTGTTGGATGGATTCCAGTAGCTCCCGACCCAGGCAAGTGCTTACCTTTGCAACAGAGACCAACGATAGCACAATATGGATTCTTGACAGTCTTAAGTGATCTCTGCACAAGATAGAGCTACTATCTTGTTAGATATTGATCAAAAGAGAAGGTTGATTGGCCGGACATACCCAATGCTCAATGTCTTAAGCAAAAGTATGAATTCTTGGTGAACCAAATAACCTCCACTCAAGAAACAATAGCACCAGCCTTGAACCGTCCCCCGGGGATACCATTGCGGAATTCTCTGTGATCTGGCCACGGATCTATGGGGCTCTCAGGCTCTGCCGGAGCAACAACCCAATTCTTCCTCATGCTAAATCCTACTTTGCTATTCTTGAATTTCCATGTATCGAAATGCCCAGATGGAGCTGGGAGATTGGGATTGATCTCTAACTTCGGCTTTCGAAAAGCAACCGGGAAGTTTTTTGTTTTTTGAAAAATTGCATTTCACCTCCAGCACGGCTCTTGTAGTCATCTTTGCACACATCCCAGTGGCAATGCTCTGCCCAAACACGGACGTCGTGAATCTCAATCAGTTGTTCCAACCCAGTAATAACATTACCGAGGCGACGAAGTCCCTGCAAGAGCTTGTCTTGATAATGGTAATTATCCCCAGCAGAAATATACTCATCATCGACGAATAATGTCATATCGAAGGCAAGATAGCGGAGCCCGGCGAGTTCGATTCGTGACAGAATTGCGAAGAAAAAGGGAAGCTCGTCAGCGATAGCGAAGTCGAGATAGATAATATCCAACGAGAAGTTGAAACGGATTTGAGGAGGATACCAGAATGTACCGAAGCAGAGTGGATAATGTTGGATTACTGCGGCGCGAGAGTCCTGGTAGATTTCAAGAGCTGAAGGGCAGGGAACACAGGTAAAGAATTCTTCTCTACCACAACGGTAGATTTCCACAATGCGAGGCGTGAGGGTCGTCTCCCATATCATGACGCGAATGTGCTTCGGCAGCTTAGGGAAAAGTGTGAATTCTAGCAAAGGCGAGCTTTCGGCGATGTGTCGGCCACGGTGAGCCGAGTCCAATTTCTTTGATCCAGGCATCTTGGGCTGTTCGAGATCTCGGTAACAGTCAAATCCCCAGGCTGCAAGACTCAGTCGAGCCTTGAGATTAGTAATTGGTCATGAAAAGATGGGAGAGAATAAGAAAGGCGAGGCTTCGGGTTTTGGTCTCGCGAAGGGGGAAAGGTAACTCTAGCGTTCCTTCCTCTTTCACATATCCAAGACGAACCGAGCGTACTTGCTAACACGAAGAACCTAAATAATGTTTAAATGCCTCATAATGTCAAATTCTCTTCCAGTATCTTTCATCTTCGATCCAGAGCATATGACCGCGAGGTAATATCACGTTGACACTTACCGAGCACCACCGCAGCACTCAACTCCCGCCCAAGATTCGCATCCCTAACCTCAACTCAATTTTTCTCTTCGACATCGAGGTATGCTGGCCTCGCTGAGCCTGATGGTTCTCTTTCGGACTAGCCATTGCGTGCTAGGAATAGGAAGGTAAGGTGCCATGCAGCTCAACTTATAAGTTGTTCACTGATGGTGCTAGCGGGACCGCTATCCCATCTGCCGCAACATGATACTACGCATTTTCCATGACAAAATCTCTTTCTCCAGAGAGGATATGCTGGAGATTTGCGTCCCGAGAGCATGTTCACCAAAATGGTGACAGGACAACCAAGTACTCTCATACTTAAGATTCTTGACGGGAATGAGAGTTTGTCGTTACATCGGGCTGAATAGTAGACGACGATTCAGATACAAGATGTCGATTTTGTATCAAAAGCGGATGTGTCTTGGATCATCAGTGGATCCGAAGCAGATCGGGTGATCTTTCCAACCTCGTCGCCCGATTCTTTACACAATGTGAGTGCGACGAGAGTTGGAGCTTTAAAAGCCCTTTCCCTCTTTAGAATCTAGCTCGATGACGTGGGACTCGATGGTGCAGTATCATATCTGATGATCTCCAAGTCAGTATTGCCAGTCCACGCTAAACAAAGTGAGCTGGAAAATTGTTTCAGGAGCTATTCCACCAGAAGATTTCTCTAGAGGAGAGAAATATTGGCCAATGATCCGCGAGGGAAGTTTGAGACCTGCCATTTGCCAGATTTCAAGGGGCAGATTCTTGAAGCGGCTGAAAATCATAGTGTCTGATGCTGCTGAGGACATATCTGAATGGCCAAAGGTGGAACACAAAAGTCATGACGGAAGCAGCAGGCACTGAAATGAGCGTAAGGTGAGAATTGGAAAGGCGGGAAAGAGGTGTCGACAAAGGAAAAATTAGATGTTGTGTCAAGTGTGACTCTAGTTGCGGAACGGACCCGTGTGAATTCGTAGAGCCACACTTCCAATTCTTGCTGGAGCAGAAATCCGTGGAGCAATCGGAATTGGAACTTTGGATTTTTTTATACCCTTCCATCCCTCTGCGTCAAATAGATATCCATACCTTTCTGCCTTACGAACCACGCATTAGTCAATTCCCACTCCTTTTCTTGGTCCTTCAATCTTATCTATTCATCTTATTAGCTGTTCCCCGAGGTGTTCGTCATGACATCAAACTCACCTCATATCTCCAGAACAACGAAGGAATAACCTTGTAAATCTCCAACAAGCTGACATTCTTCCCAATGCATGTTCTACTCCCTGCTCCAAAGGTAAACGTAGCTCTAACCATCCCTCTTTCCCTGGTCTTGAATTCGGTCTCTGTCTCTCCTTCCTTCTGTAGCCAGCGATCGGGATTAAAATCGTTCGCGTGGGCACCGAAAATGGTTTCATCTCGATGAATGATCCATGGTGAAACACCGACGATCGTTCCTGCTGGAAGGAAAGGGCCGTTTGGGAGCTGAAGGCCAGAAGAAGGGACGAGACGTTCGAGGGGTAGGCCGACAGCAGGATGGAGACGGAGAGCTTCTTTGACTACAGCGTCAAGGTAGGGAAGGGATTGAGATTGTTTCCAAGTCACAGGGAAGTTCAGATTTCCGGCAGCGCTAGCGGCTGAGAGTTCGTCGTCCAAGCGGGCCAAGATTGAGGGGTTTTTGAGAGTGAAATAGAGGACTGCGCGGAGGGAGATGGCTGTGGTGTCCGAGCCTGCGAACATATTTGTTACCGTGTAGGAGAAAACTTGTTTGTCATCCACGATGTCAGGATGAGTGGTCTTGGCTTCGAGAAAGCGTGTTAGGAAGTCCCTCGGTTGCTTGGCAGATTCTGCTTTCTTCTCGTTTTGGTAGAGACGTTCGCCCAGCCTGTCTCGTGCGAATTGTGCAATCGGCGCTGTTTTGGCTCCAAACAGCCAAGCTCGGACGGGATTCTTGACGAAGAGGTAGTCCGTCCATGGCATTTGACCAGTCTATTGCTCTTTGTCAGCGGAACTTGCTGTATCTTGGATTTGGGAACAAACTTTCCCAGCATAATCGAAGGTCTTCTCCAATGCTTTCATGATTCCATCTATATCTCTGCCTTGCTCTAGAAACCCCAACGACTTACTGAAAGTGAGTTCTCCTATGGTATCAAATGCATCTAACAATTCTATAAGCTTAGATATGTCAGATGAGGCAGAGCCTTACAATATTGAAGCCAAGTTGCGATATCACAAGGAGATCCTGGCCTTGCGAAACGCTCATCTAGCTGAGATACCAGAGCTCTAATGGTTCTGTCGACAAAGGGTTCGAACTCGGTGAGTGTTGTCATTGAATATGCTGACGAGATGGGTTTTTTTATCGAAGCATGAAAGTCCTCGTCCAGAGATGAGAACAGAGTAACAGTTGGTTTCCCATTAGCCAGTTGTTGTTGTACCCAGTAGAACGAACTCTACATTCAATGTCAGCTTGAGATAATCAAGTGTAGCGCACGAAGAGATATACCTTTGCATAACCTGAATTGATACCATAGATCGTCTTCAAGACTTCGATATTCTTGACACTGACTGCGGTTGGTCCCAAACGAACATAATCCCCATGTCTCTGATGCAGTTGGTAAAGAGTGATATCCGGTCGGCCTTTCGCAACGTCATAGTATCGCCATAAATCAGAGACCTTGGCAAGCCAAGGGCCTGGTATAGACCGCACTCCTGGCTTCAACCAATTCCCGAGAAAGAAGTAGAGAATCGATGCCACACCAACAAGAAGTAGATTTTGCCATAACCAGGACAATAGATCTAGGGAAGCCATGTTCTAGGGTGCTCAGATGCGCATGGATTTTGGATGGGACGAGAAGAGGGGGAGATAGCGCGAAAGGGGTTTTCCCTTATAGAAAGTTTCAAGAACTGAATATCAACCAAGCATGATATTCTTCAGCACTCTTCAGCCCCTATTCGTAACCACTAGGCTCTAGAGTTGGTGTTGCCCTTCTTGGGTATTCAATTGAAGTGAGGGGAAGGATGAGCGGGGAGGAGTCAGGGTTTCCTCCTGCATGCATAAAGTACCGACAAACATACCTACATTGCACTCATACTAAGGATACAATGATCAGGCACTTCAACGGATCAATTCCGCTCGTAACCTTTACACCAACGACTTCGGTGCTGATCTGATCCGTTGACCAAGCAGGCTTGGTCTTTCAGCCCGATCTATTACTGTCAGCTTTCTGCAGCAGCATACTCGAGGTACTCAGTACGAGCTCTCTAACTGAGGACAGTCCAACTTGAGCATCATCTCTCAACAGGCTGAGTGGAAGATTATTTATGAAGGCGACGTTTTGACGTTGAAGTGTGGCTGAAACCCCGCTGACACATCCTCGGCAATGGAACTGGTGAAACAATCCTCGAAATTCCACCACCTGCAGCCTTTGGCCAAGGAAGAGGGCGCAAAGCTTCAACCTGAGCTGACTAACTCCACTGAGCTACACTGTGGCTCCCGGAGTATGCCAATTCCAGGCATTACATGGAAGCGTTGTTACATCCAGTTCACATCTCGATGACAGAGCGGAGAAGGAACCATAGAATATTGGTAGGACGGTCAATGTTGGAGCTGAATACTGATGTTACAGCTACTTCGACTTTCCAATCGTAAACGTCGACCGGTAGCTCGAAGCTCGAAGCTCGGGTAGATCAAGCCATCATCCGAACTCGACGTTCTTCGATGAGCCACGAGACGGTCCTATCTTGCAATGGCACAGACGTCCGAGAATGACTCGGACTTGCACACAGACAACGGCATAGGCAGCCACACGGGCAACGAGGCTTGAGATGATTAGAGGCAGATAAGAGACAAGCGCTCCTCATCGCTGAGTGCTTTGATGGTGGGCTGAAGCAAGAGACGGATGTTGCAGAAGCGATATAGATAGGGAAGAGACCACGCTTTGCATACTCTAGCAGACAATTTAAAAGCTTCAATGCATACTTAAAGAGATCACACATTACAAAGGAGACAGCACGATATATATTGAGTGATGCTCTCCTTGATTTTTCTAGTGCAAGTTATTTAGGTCGTGAGCAATAGTTCATAAAGCCATCTTAACGCCAGCCGCCTTGGGTATATCGAAAGCAAAGGCCGTTTTTTGAGATTCCATGATAGCCGCCCAAATGCCAACAACCCTTAGTAGCTATGAAAGAAAGCCGAACTCGAATCCAACCCTTCCAATGTAACTTACTTGCACGAAAGTAGTTTTCCGTCTGATGCGGACAACGCTGCGAAATGGAAATGATGAGACCCACGTGCAGGCTTCTCCTGATTGCAGCCCACAGGAAAACAGAACTTGACACCATCTTCACTCCTATGAATAGGTTGGATAGGGTTTCAAGTGAAGCTTAGTAGGCTTCCATCCCCAAAGTGAACCTTTCTTAGCCACACTGAATCCTTCCAGCATGTGATCAGAATTGGGCAGCTCCTGACACTCCGATTGACCATCCTCATCATCCATGTGGATTCCTTCATGGAAAAGAAACTGCTGAACATCGTAAGGGAATACCTCGAAAAGCTCAATTGCTCCCCTACCTTCTGGGAACCCATGGTCATGCCACTCCTTATCAATGTTTTAGACAACATGGAACTCCCTCAGAGCAGGCATCGCAACTGCTGCCTTCTTGAAGCAGTCCATATTGTTATATGGGTTGAAACCCTCTTCGTCCCAGTCGCGAATAGTGTCAATGTCATGGGCCACGGCAATGGATTGGATTTGGCTCAATTCGGCATCCTTGAGGGACGTAAGAAATTGGGGAACCTCGGTCCACATCCAATGTTCGAAGTACAACGTATCCATTGAGAAATTGAAGACAATCCTTGGTTGGTGAAGAACGCTGCCGAAACAGAGTGGGTAGAGAAAGCCGACTGCATTGCGAGAATCTTGATTAACACGCAGGACCACTGGAACCTTGACATTGGACCAGTAACCACGTGTGGTGCTGTGTTGGACTTCGACGGCACGAGGTTTGACTGTTAACTTCTAGATCGCTTGACGGATCTCAATTGGCAGCTTCGGGAATATGGTGAACTCTTGCAGATAAGGTGGCCATACCTTCGGAGGGTCTTGTCCCCATTTTGGATCATAGTAGTTGGGATCGTCGTACTTCGAGTACTCCTGGTCTGGCGAAACTTCACCAGTGGGAGAAGATGATTCACCAGGGTCGATCGCAACAACCGAGGTGCTCGTGGTCTCAGATATGTCTGTCTTGACAGGAGAAAGTTGCATGGAAGCCATTGAGACGGCGACACTGTTGGTTCTGCAAGAACTGATCAATAATGTGCACTTGGGACACGATACTCGGCTTACCTTGAAGAGGAGGAGGTGGAATGCAGTTCAACGATTGGGAGAATGACGCGTCCCAGCAGAGACCGTAACTACCTCTACCAGTCAGGCACAACTCCTTAAGGTCAGTGACGGGGAACTTACCCTTCATGCAGCGCGAAAACACCACATCTACAAGCCCGGTCACGGTGTCACGAGACCAGCGTTCTTGTACCGTTTCAGCGAGATCTTGTCAAACATGAGTTCGCAGCCGTGCCAGGGACTGTTGAAAAAGGCACTCACCTTCGTCTACCACCCTTTTCTTTCCAAATATCAACCTCCATAGTCCGTAGCCTCTCCTCTCCCCCTATCTTCTCGCGTCGGCCTCGAGTGGCGATCAGAGTTTCCCCTTATTCTGCGCACCAATCACCGTGAGTCCGGCAGATGTGCTGAGACGCAGGCCGTTAGTCGAAATGGAGAATTTGTGAGTCCACTGGAGCAGCATCACGTGCTGCGCTAAATATGTGCTACGCCAAATCGGGGGGCGCTAGCGTCAACCCCTTTCAGACCTCTCCACGAGTCCAGAGGAGCCAGCATTTTATTTCGTGCAACCTTCTCCTCCTCAAACACGACCACGTACGACCACTGCATCCCAGGAGCCTCGACAGTTGTAGCCCGCAGGCCGTTCAATTGTGCTTCTGACGAAACATACACTCTCGGTGCGTTCTCTTCTCTGGTGTCCGCGCAAACAGTCCGGGGCACAATTAAATGACAGCTTCACCATCCCTGTCAATATCCCAAACCCCTTTTTGCCGTGCGAAGTCCACGTCCGACCTCACAAAACTTTGTCACATACTCCCAACATCAACACCACCACTGACATCGCCGCGCCGGTAGCAGATCGAGTCCCACGAGCGACGTATCGAGATCAAGAACCTTCTGCGATTGCGCGAAGACGCGAGTGACAGCTGGATAAGCACAATTGGTACGTGTCGTTCGTATTCCATGCATTGCGCATCACCCCATCCCATCAATACGAAGTTGTGGTGTACAGCCATTCAACTTGAAATGATGTGTATTCATCTGAATGTAGCCGCGGAATACAAGCGTCAGTTGACAACGGAAGCTAATTTCGAACCTTTTGTGGATGCAGATTCCCTCCTCGCACCTTCCTTCACCGCAAACACGGTCGATCCTTCTTCATCATAATAGAGACAATGGGTAAGCAATACATTTCTTTTCAGAGCAGCAGGAGCCCGGGAACTATGGCCAGTCTCATCGTCACGAAAACTTCTTGGTCGAACATAAACCCCCAAACCACCCTCGATCGGCATTGTGTCGTGCAACAAACGTGCAGTGCGTGGCTAGGGAGCTTGCATACGTTCAGCAACCATATCGAACTTCTTTAAGCATCGTGCGAACGAATTGAAGAAGACCTATGATATTTGGCTGGGTCCTTTCACAATGACATCTGCCTTTTCGAGCCTTTTGTCGCAGTCGCGGGTCTATCGTTCCGAGAGCTCCTCGAAAACCGCAGTCATGGCAGTCAAAGAGCTCGAAAGCACTGG
This sequence comes from Stipitochalara longipes BDJ, assembly GCA_009732865.1. Lineage (NCBI taxonomy): Eukaryota > Fungi > Ascomycota > Leotiomycetes > Helotiales > Hamatocanthoscyphaceae > Stipitochalara > Stipitochalara longipes. The sequence goes on along the minus strand of ML769347.1, from coordinate 407,268 downwards.
GGAGACTCGCATCTACCCAGGCAGCCTGCATCGTCACCAGCGGTCCAGTCCTGCAGTCCCTCTCTATCGCAGTATGCTCAATATCGACAGCCCAAGCCTTCAGCCTATTGCAATCCAGAAAGAGGAATCCATGGAAGACTGGGTGTCCGAGAAGCTCAGTCAGACAGCACGAAAGCATATTACGAATGATTGGGCTGACATCTTATGTTTTTACACAGCTACCAACGGCGTTCCTTCAGCGGCACCAACTCGAGCCTCCCCAGCGCCGCAACAAAATGGCAAAGCCATATCTTCCCAAGAGGTGCCGCAAAGTGTGAGCTCAACTGATCCAAAAGTTGCTGCACAGCAGGCCAGCGATATGCGAAACATTGTCCGAAGAAAGTTGACTGGCTACGTTGGGTTTGCGAATCTGCCAAATCAATGGCACCGCAAGAGTGTCCGCAAAGGATTCAACTTCAACGTAATGGTAGTTGGTGTGTTGAGACTTCTCCGTGATTTCTTCTTTATTTCTAACAAATTGCAGGCGAATCTGGCCTCGGAAAATCCACGCTGGTTAACACTTTGTTCAACACCTCACTCTATCCACCGCGGGAGCGCAAGGGACCAAGTCTCGATATCATCCCAAAAACGGTTTCCATTCAATCTATTAGCGCGGACATTGAGGAGAACGGCGTTCGTTTACGTTTGACTGTTGTTGATACCCCGGGTTTTGGTGATTTCGTAAACAATGATGAGTCGTGGCGACCAATTGTGGATAACATTGAGCAACGCTTCGATGCCTACTTGGATGCGGAGAACAAGGTCAATCGCATGAACATTGTTGACAACAGAGTTCACGCGTGCGTGTACTTCATTCAGCCAACAGGCCATGCTTTGAAGCCATTGGACATCGAGGTCATGCGCAGACTGCATACCAAGGTCAACTTGATCCCGGTCATTGCCAAGGCTGATACCATGACTGATGAGGAGATCATCGCATTCAAGGCCAGAGTATGTTTAATGATCCGAACTGTTTGAGTGAAGCTAACAATTTCAGATTCTCGCTGACATCAAGCACCACGACATTCAAATATTCGAGGGTCCCCGATACGAACTTGATGATGACGAGACGATTGCCGAGAACAACGAGATTATGTCGAAGGTTCCATTTGCTGTTGTTGGTGCCAACTCTGAGATCACGAGTGCAGATGGGCGCAAGGTACGCGGACGCAAATACCCATGGGGTATCATTGAAGTCGACAACGAGGAGCATTGCGATTTCGTCAAGTTGCGCCAGATGCTGATCCGAACACACATGGAGGAACTCAAGGAGCACACCAACAACGCTCTGTACGAGAACTACAGATCTGAGAAGCTCACTGCTCTTGGTGTTGCTCAAGATCCAAGTGTATTCAAGGAGGTCAACCCTGCTGTCAAGCAAGAGGAAGAGCGCACCTTGCACGAGCAGAAACTCGCAAAGATGGAGGCCGAGATGAAGATGGTCTTCCAACAGAAGGTTGCCGAAAAGGAGAGCAAGTTGAAGCAGAGCGAAGAGGAACTCTACGCGCGCCATCGCGAGATGAAGGAGCAACTCGAACGCCAACGAATGGAGCTGGAAGAAAAGAAATCGCGCATCGAAAGTGGAAGACCGTTGGAAGAAAAGGGAAAGAGGAAGGGATTCTCGCTCCGTTAAGCCAACTACACCGCTACATCGGACATACCTCCGTCATTCCGGTATCGACACGACCAACAGGCACTTTACTTTCAATTCTTGTTCCTTTAATCACAGATCCTTAATACTGCGGAAAATGCCGAAGAGTGTGGGAGCAACGGGAGGGTGTAATGATCTAGCTTCTGCGAGGCTGGTTAATTATGCTAGAATATTCGTGGCAAGCACGGATAGATTCGAGGAGTTTACTTACTTGCAGGACCGAGGATGGAAAAAAGAGTGGTCGAGAAATCACAAAATTGGCTGAGCGCTTCACCTTTCCCTTTCTTCCCTTCTTCCTGTGGTCTGTTTTTCTTCGGAATCGATCTGTATTTATTATGATAGCTCGAGATTCGCTCTCCTTTGGGTTCTTCTTGTTTTGCTTTGTTATGAAATGGAAAAGGGATATTCATCTCAACATCGTGCCTCTGCGTGCTTGATTTTGTGACTTCTGCCAATGCTTGATATGTCCGAGTCCCGGGATTTAGCTTGTCTCAACTCTCATGTGACAGCGGTAGAGCAGGAAACATCCGGAGCTGAAACCTGGAGCCGCTGGTCCGTGGCTAAAACTTTCTGGGGAATGTCGCCAAGCGTCAGCACTGTGTTTCATGATCTGGTGATTGTCCCAAGCTCTCCTTACACATTGATTCTGGTATACTAACCCTTCAAATGTTCCATGCTCTCCTTACACGTTCAACTACCTGGTTATCAGCATGTCCTAATATTTTCCTGAATACGGAGATATCTAATCCTTCACATGTCCTAAGCTCTCTTTATATCTTCCGAGAACATATAAGTTGATACCATAGGCTCTACTTGAACATTGAGAGACTGAGTACTCAGAATCCCCTGATTGCTTTCTGGACAATTAAAGATTCTGCTTTCCAAGAGTTTTATTCATGTACGTTTATGAATCCTGTTTTCTGATTATCCCAAATATCCGGTAGTCGATCAGGAATCCCAATTTCTGATACTTGGTGGCTTTGTTCGTATCATGAGAGGCTCCATACTCTGAATGTTCCGCCCTTTACTTGAACATTCAGAGCTCGAGTGCTGAATTATCCCAAGCTCTCCTTGAATACTCAGACATCTATCTAGTCCTCGGAATGTCCCGAGCCCTTCTCGTATAATCATGTATCTAGTTTTTAGAATATCTCGTGCTCTCCTTGGACATCGGAGAACTGCATCTGTACAATGCCTCAAGCTCTTCTTGTACATCCTGGCACTTGATTCTTACAATGCTCTTCTTCATTTATGTACATCTAAAAAACCGTTTTTATTGGAAGTTCCACTCTTTCTTTATACAATCAGTGTTTAGAATGCCCCAATTTCCTCTGCACATTCGAAGACTGAGTCCAGTTTAGAATGTCTCGACACTCCTTGTACCACCCAGGACAGAGAAATTTCAAACACCATTCTTATATATCAGAATAGCAACTTCTTGTCTACATCACAACTCGGTCTTGGTGTTTATAAGTAGAAACACCAGAGAAACACACATTTTCACGTAATTATTTTCAATCAAATATTGTTTCATTCATTGCTTTATTCGGTCTACCAGTGATACATGGACGAACCTTTATCATCTGCTGCAACTATTATCCCATTCTTACCCCTCAACTCAGTCAACACTTCCATCCCCAGCTCATCATTCTCCTTCATAACTTCCCAGATCCTCTCGATATCCGTATCCTTGCTAACAATCATGCGTGCCAGAGTCTGAGCCACATACAGGCGCAGCTTCGATCCGGTCTTTTTCCCTGAGTAGATGTACATGACCGAGTCGGCCGAGGGAATGGGTTGGTGAGTCTTGTATAGTTGAATGAGTTCGTCCATGCAGGCATTAGTGAGAGAGTCGAAGCGGTAACGCTCAGATAGACAGATCAGCTTTTGTAGTGCGTCGAGACGCTCTCTTGATTGCACGGCACCGTCCATGTCGCACGTGATATTAAGAGCATCGATTCTCTGAGAGACTTTGGTTCGGAGCTTGTTGGCGGACTTAACGACGACATGGTTGGGACCGTTGAATTGGACCGCGTTATGATAGAGTAAGTGGAAATCGGACTTCAATTCGTCGACGTCGTAGTACTGATCTGAGGCTAACTTTGAGGCGATGGTGGAGAGGTCGATTGGATTCTCGATCTTCTCCAGGTAGTGGTGCGCATACTCAGGCCAAAGGTCTGCGACGGGTTGCCGAAAGGGGTTCGCGTATTGTGTCTTTGATACTCGGGTGAGGAGTCTGCGGATTTGCGACTTTTGCTCAGGCATGATTGTGGTGACAGGTGGAAGACTAGCCGGAAGAAGATCTTCATCGTCATTATAAAGCCATCTGGATGATTCCGGGTTAGCACTACTCATTGATGGTTCTTCAAAAGCGCGCACTTGGGGAAGGGAGCTTTTGAACGAGTCCACACGTCATGGGACATTCGTCTTCTGATGGTGTAGGTACGTACTGAATGAGAAGGGAGAAGATATAAGTTTCGTCGTCTGTGCTTCGGAATGATCTGGCCCATGGGTTGCTCGTCAAATACTCCTTGAAGACTTGACTGAAAGTGCAAAGCAGGTGTTTATGGACTTCGAAATCGACTTGGTCCTCGCTTGTGCCAACTTTGATGGAAATGATTTTGTCCTCCTCATTTCTTTGAAATGATCAGCGATGTTTTGAGGATCGTAAAGAGGGCACTTGCACTTCGGGTGCTCCCTCATACTGCATGAGTCTGGCCATGGCCTCTTCGTAGGATACCTCTCTCATAATGCTCGTCATTTTGGGTGCGTTTGTCGTCTATGGAATTGGTGGAAAATGCTGGAGATGTTTGAGGAGTTTTCGTAATGGATTCTGAAATAAATACCTTGTGCTATAGGAAATTGAGGGGCTGGGTTGCTATTGTTGCCTGAAGTAATTGTCTTCTGAAGCCATTGTCTGCTTGAAAGTGAATTGTTAGCAGATGCGAATCATAACCTGCACCTTGAAAAATCAATCTTTGGCATAAATTCGATCGGGACGTATATTTGCGAATCCAGCAGCAGAGTTTTGCGCAAAAGATATAGTGGCTCAGGTATGAGTGTTTATTTTAGTATGAAGAACATTGAGAGGATCACATGGTCAGGGTCACAACAGGAGGAAGATTGGAGAAAAGCTGCCCGCCAATTGGTGTAGGAAGCTATGTTGCATACACTAAGATACTAGAAACTTTGGTCCTAGAGATTTTGCTACTGTCTTCATACCATCCGTGCCTGAAATCCATCTCAGGCTTCACGTGTCAGCAAGTGTTCCGGAAGGTCGCGATCCATATCCTCCATTTACAAGGCTCCAGCAGCAAGTTCTAAGCTTCTCGCATCGGCTAATTTGTTTTGTTCTCATGCATCCTTCATCACTGGCTCTCGTACGGACAATATTCAGCCTCAGCATACTGATGATAGTCGCATAATAGAGATTCTCGCGGATCCTCGAAAGCTTTTCCAGAATGAAGCCTCAATGTCTCCAGAGCATCCTCTCCAAGATAATTGCACTCGGTGATAGCCATTTGAATATTGGCTTTGAACCAAGTATCGTTCCCATGATCGGTTGGGAAATTTAAGACCGCATAGACAGCACATTGAGCTGAGAAGCGTCGCAATTTGGAAGCTTCGTGGGTGACCTTGTACGCAAACGATATGGCCCCAGGAACCAGCATTAGGTTTCCAAATTTCAATCGTACGACAAGATGATCCATGGTCTTATCTGCAAGCTCAGCGATGTCGTGTTTTTCAGCCAAGCCAAAGAGTTGAATCTCGTCGGTCACACAACTACCCTCGCCATCCTCGGGCAACTCAACAACACCTTTGTAGACCCAACCAACGAACAGCCCAAATGCCACAGGATTATCCTCAGGCAAAAGTTACCCCTTGATTTTTGCCCTCCACGAACACGTCGTTGAACATTCTGTCAAAGAACTGCACTTTCTGACAGAGGAGCCGTTTATAAATATGGAATGTTTTTGCTAGTTGGCCAATACCAACTTGATGCGGACGATTTTATTACCCAGTAATCTATCTATAGTTAGCATCTGCATTGATGTAAGGATTCTCGAATACAAACTCGCTAAGGGGCGGGCCTGTCATAGGGGACGGGGCCACTGCAGTGCGGCGATTCGCACGAACCACCACAGCCAAAGAGCCCGGACCGTCGGTGTCAGACATAACTACTCTTTTGAGTTTAGATGGAGATCGTGAATTGAGATAAGTGGAAGGCTGTAGAGTGATTCTGCAGAAGTCAGTCTTGCAAAGCTCCTCGAGAACTGGTGAAAAATGTCACCGTCCGCGATTCACGTCAAACCTCTCCTAATCCACGCTCAGCCCAATCCACAACGGAGCTTAGTGCTATTGCGTTGCGTCCTGATGTTGGCAGGAGTACGGCTCCTCTTTAGTTGTCGAGGAAGAAAAGAAGTTGAAAGCCAACATCAAAATTCAAGCAACCAAAGCTTCCGCTCGCTGAAAAGCGAAGCAATTACTTGCAACTCCCTGTTCTTGATCGCGACTGGCGCACCTTCCACAAGCAATAACACTTACCAAACCAAGTATGGAATTTTATTTATGTGGAACAGCCATGAACGTCTTGCGGCGTCTGTAAGCTTTTTTATTGTTTCTCGCGAAGTTTCAACAAGTGGTGAAGGTAGGAGTATCAAGGCAAACTTCGCTTTGCGAGCAAAGAAATACCCAAGAGCAATTCCTTGGGCTAGCAAAGATCAAGCTGCAATATTCTCGCGTTCAGTGCTTGCTGCTCTGTACCCCTTTGATGGCAACGATCCTAGCCCAACCTGGAAAAGATGTGCGGCTTACTCGCTATAGTAACTGAGCCAGTAGGGCTTTCCGTACATTTAAACATGTAATTACTTTGAAAGCTTTACATAGATTTTCCAGAATAGTTCAAGATTCCCGAACTCTTCGAAACCTGTACGTTCGAGCCGAACGGTGGTCGGGGAGGCGTGGCGTCGGCCTTCTCGCTTGTTCGACTCCAGCCCCTGAATGCACGTGCAGTGTACTATAAATAGGCATCATGTGACTGCTGCCTGCCACATGACTTCGATCTGCCTGGACTAGGTCGCCCCCCTTTTCAGCTGGATTTGGTTGCTGCCTGGCAAAGGTCCCGTGATAGCGTGTCAAAGGCGTGTTACACTTTCCTATCTTAATTTCGTGCATTCGTGGCGAGGCGACTCAAATTCTATATAAACGCCTCGGCTTCGAAAGTTGACTTGATTTCCAGTCCTCAACTGAAGGGATTTTAAGCACTCGATACATTTTCTGATCTTTCAATTGTATTAAACAAATAGAAGGCCCCAACCTCCAGCATGTTATTCCCTCAATTCACCTCCTTCCCTCCTGAAATTCTGTCCTTGATCTTAGGATCATGTCCACCGAACGATCTCACTTGCCTTCGTCTAACATGGTAACCCCTCTTTGGGTCCTCTCTTTTAAAAGACATTAGGCTTACATCTTTAGCAAAACCATGTACAATCTCTCCCCCTCAAAAGAAATTGTCCCACTTGAAAATACCGACGTTGGACCGCTTTGCGGTAAGGATGACTCCGTACCACGATGGTCACACAGAAATGAATGCCACAAAGCCTCTTACGAAGTAGTTTGCAAACGAAATGAAGAGCTTGGTCGTTCAACACCAGATATGAAGAAGAAATGCAGAACGAAATGGTCTTCAAGTCATTGCGAATGCTACACCAGACACATGAGGCTGCATCGAAGAATCAAATCCTGGATGCCAAGAAGCCTTCATTATTGTGGCGAGTGTGAGATGTTTACGAAGAGAAAGAAGCAGCATAACGGTCGCTGTAAATTCAGACTCCAACTGTTAAAGCATTTCCTAACAGGTAAAGGCTACCATGGTCAGCCGAAAGAACGCCGATATGAAGGACACTATTGGACACACACTTCAAGAGGAGGAGCTTTCGGACGTAAGATCTGGAAAAAGTGGTTCAACAACCGTGCGATGAATCGTCTAGAAGCAAGATTGAGACAAGATCGCGAAAATCAGAGGAAAGGAAGTGAGAGATACTCGATGAGGAAGTTGGAACCGAAAGCTGTGAATTCGAAGGTAGTGAGAGGCCAACCGTCAAACTTCTAATAATTTGGCTGTGGAAATGGGAGTATAGTTGGGCATGAAGTTTGGGATGATGAAATTACGAGTCATGAATGTTACGAAATGTAAAATGTTGTATGAACAGCTGTTCTCGGCGTTCGGCTTTAGATTTTTCAGGGAAAGTACTCGCACACCTTACGCTCAATACGACCTTTCCGAGAATGGCGAGTTCCATAGTTGCAATGACCAAGCATATGCCAAGTTTTGAGGCCCGGCTGGGATTTCCGGATCTGCGAGGCTCTTTCTGGCCTCACTTCCCAAGTGGGTGTCAGGAAATGGCCTTTTCACACGTGTCAGCCTACCATGATTCAAGAGGTTGGCTTTTGAAATTTTTATCTGGTGCTCCTTGTCACAGATCTTGCAGTAGCGTCGGCAATGGTGTCTTAAAAAAACTGGATCCTCTGCCAAGACCTGGAAATTCTCTCTCTTTTCACGTGATCGATCTAAATACTTGCGCAGACAAGACATCTGAACCTTTAATATCCAGCTGAAGTATAACTTACTAACTCTAAAGGTACCTATAAAAGTCTCAAGTAAAGATGAATGATGTAGAAATTTCTGAAAGCAGGTGCAGGTCAAAAGAAGAGCACGTGGTGTGGTTCCCTCTAGTCGGTTCTTTGGCATCGTTATCTAGAAACGACCCACTTCTAGATCAGCCTCTAAGTCCAAGTGCCATCAGAAATATGGGTATTTTCCAACCAACGCTTAGTTTCACCGAGAATTTCTTTCTGCGGCTCTATCTCGGGGCCTCACTCCTATGACGACAAATGGCGATAGGAAAGACCAGAATATGATCTCGGGGCTCCATTAAAGCTGGGTGTGGTCAAAATGCTCGATATAATGGAAGAATCTCCCTTCGAGGAAACCCTCATTTTAATATACTCGTTTATGTCAAAGTCCTCCCAAAATGTCAACAGATAACCAAGATATACCAAATACGACGGACGTTGCAAAGCATGAATCAACTCAGCCTCCTTTGGCTTCCAAGGACTCATCTTCGCCGGACCTGCCTTCTACAAAACAGGAAGAAAATAAAGACATAAAGGGCAGGAAGGGAAGAGTGGCAGGAGGGTCATTCCTAAAAGATCTCAGTGAGAGTAATTCGGACAATGCAGATGAGGGACACTTGAAAGAAGTCGAATTCGATTTACCGCTTACCCTTACCGAAGTCGTCTATCGAAACAACCAAGAATTCATCCTGTTGAAGTTCGTGGGTGGAGATAAAGAAAATCCATTCAACTGGAGTGTTGCGAGGAAAGCGTTCATCACTTTGCTGCTGTGTCTCATGACACTCTTCATTGGTCTTGCAACAACAGCGTACAGCAGTGGGATCGACAGTATGGTGGAAGACTTCGGCGTTTCCACTGAACTTGGACAGCTTGGGTTGTTTTGCTTCAACTTTGCATGCGCTCTGGCTCCGCTTTTTCTTGCTCCTTTCTGCGAGCTAGTTGGTCGAAGAGTCATTTATGTTGGAGCATACGCCTGCTTCGTTATCACCTTCATTGGACTGGCTCTTGGCAAGAATATTGCAACGATTCTTGTGATGAGAACACTCTCAGGGCTTTTTGGTTGCGTGGGAACTATCCTGGTCGGTGGAACTTTCAGTGACATATATCAACCCGACCATCGAGCTGGACCTATGGCTTGCTTTGCATACGTTGCCATTCTGGGAACCGTTGCTGCTCCTATATATGCTGGATTTATCGATGAGACTATCGGTTGGAGATGGATAGAGGGAATTCAGGGTCTTGCCAATATGCCTCTGTTAATCATCATCTGTTTTTTCCTACGAGAGACCAGAGGAGGTGTGACACTTCACAAGCGTGCGAAAGCATTGCGAAATGCCACTGGGAACGGGAGATATAAGGCAGAGATGGACCTTGAGGCCAAGAACATTGAAGAGATGCTTCATAATTCGTCCATCAAAGCAGTTCATATGCTTGCCACCGAACCCGTTGTTTTCGCCTTTGGCCTATGGATTGGATTTGCTTGGTTTGTCACCTTCCTATTCCTCAGTGTAATTCCCATTACATTTCAGACGAAACGTGGATGGAGCGAAGGTGTTGCAGGCTTGCCGTACATCTCGCTTTGTATCGGCGTAACCATTGGATTCGCAGCCAACTTCTTCCAAATTCGAAAGTACAAAGCGATCCATGAAATCGAATGACAGGAAGGTCTTACCAGAAAGCCGACTATATGGAGCAATGTGGGGTGCAGGCTTCCTCCCTCTCGGCTTATTCATATATTCTTTCACTCAATATGGATATCTTCCCTGGATTGCACCGACCATCGCCCTAGCTCCCATAGCCATTGGAATCTTTTTCATCTTCGAGTCGACCTATAGCTTCACGTCTGATTGTTATGGAGAAAACTCATCTTCAGCAATTGCTGGCCAGGGATTGATGAGAAATATCCTTGGTAGTGTTGCTCCTCTCTTCGCCACCCAGTTCTTCCAAAATGTTGGCTCTCAATATGCTGGTCTGATCTTGGCGATAGCTGGAACATTTTTGACATTCATCCCATTCGTCATGTTCAAGTATGGACATGTGCTGCGCAAGCGATCAAAGCTAGCAAGCTCGCAATTGGGTGGTGATGAGCAGAAGGACAAGACTGGGCTCTACCCAGCTTCATTTATATAAAATGTCATTATGATCCGCAAATTCTCGTTGGGAGGGCCTGATATAAGGTTACCTGCTTGAACTGTGGAGGAATATACCTAGGAAAGTGATATTAATTTCGCTCTGCTGTGGATTATTGCACTTGGTGAGGTTGATCTTCTGGTATACGATATAGTTGAAGATCGAATATGCATAATCTCGACGCTGTTCGATGAAAATATCTACGATATGTAAGCATTGCTTGGAGTTTGGAAAGCGCATTGCAGGAGTTGGTCTTAGCTGTCAGGAATAATAATGAAGAACAATAAAAGTCAAAAAAAATTCCGTAGCTTAGTGATAAAGTGGAGGAAAATAAGCAGAAAACCCTCCTATAAGTTCCACAACGTCACAGCACCAGATCTTGCGTTCCTTCCAAGAACAGAACCATCTATCAAACGCCTGCCTCAACTGGAAGCTTACCACATTGATGCCGCTATCAGTCTTGCAGATTTCTTCCATTGCCAGCTGCTGCCCTCAGTCTTTGTTTAGTGATGGAGATGGCCAGAGGTGTTAAGGCTTTGGAGGGTATATTGTTGTTGAGAAGAGGATTCTCCAATAGGAGAGAAGTCCTACAAGAAGAACAACAATTCTACCTTTGAATTGTGATATTCTTTGCTCAAACTTGTGTAATTTAAGACTGATTCACCATTTCGGTTGTTCTGGCAATGTCCTTTTGGCTAGCTTTAAGCGAGATTCAGGGGTTATTCACGTGACTGTTGATGTCCTGCCTACCTACCTAGGCAACACTTTAATGACACCGCTGCCACTTTCTTTTAAGAGTCAAATCTTCGTTTTCCCTACCTTTATTTACACCTACACCACCATTTCTTGTTGTTATTGCTAGCCAATCAGACTGCTGTCAACAATGTCTGGTATTTGGGAGCCATCAACCTTTCACTCAACAACTATTTGGAAGAGATGGTTAGAGTTGTCAAGACAGGCACTTATTCGCGTCTTCTCTCTAATATTGAAGCTTAGTCCGTGAAATTCTTGGCAAGTGTTGCAGTTGATGGTCAAATGATAAAGACTCGGCAGGCTTACTACCGAAAACACATGGTCGATTCATCTAGTACAAAAGAAGATCATGTAAGTTGAAGCAAGGGAAAGACCCTTAAATGCTAGAACTATTCTCTTTTTTTCTTCAAACAACAGAAGCTCGGTCCTCAAGATCAAGCTCAAGCGCAGCTTCAATCTCCAGAATTTCCACCGAAGGCGCCTCAGCCCTCTCAATTCGCGTCTGCTGACCCTTACACTGCCTTGAATTGGCCCCGGCTGTTTCGCACAAGAACAAGAAATAGCAATGGAGAGCTTTAGAGAAATATCACCACCCATGTAGTTTCAAGCATAGGGAAATGGCTCTCCAGATAGGAGCCGACTCGAATCCCGATCCTAACAGGTAACATGGCTGATTTACTGTAGCCTCCGGCACCGATATTCCCACGCCCTTAGGAACGCTTGCTCAGACTGCTTTCAATTTTCGCATACGCTTTTCGGTTAGTACAGTCATATTTACTTCTTCGAAAGCTCTCTGAATAATGCAGTTGCTAGCTCTTCTACTTGCTACCGTCTTTCGATGGATGATACTTCGCTCATGTCCGGAAAGGTTGGATGGCACGCGGGCGATTTTTCCGGCTTTGGGATCTTCTATTACGCAGTTGGCACAGAGTTCAAGGCAGAACTTCTACAATTGGAAGACATAAAACCTTTGGCTGTTTGTGTCGTTTCTCTAAGCCAACCAGGTATGTTCTTTTAATAGAGCTAAAAACGCAATTATTCTCTTTAAAATCTTTGCATCGAAAGCTTGACTAGGTAAATCTATAATTTTTGATTTACTAGAATGTCAAAGAGCAGCATTTTTTTCATAAAAAGGTGAAAATATATTGAGATTCGTTCTTCCTAAGTAATGACACAAAAAGCGCCGTTGTCAAAATTTACGCCAAATTTGTTGCACGCTGGTTGGCTGGCGTTCGAGTTTGCGTATTGTCATAGCTTGAGAGCATGCTATATTTAAAGTTACCAACTCCTCAATCATGGCTTATTATTACGATACTAGCAAAAATCTATCTGAACTCAGACGCCTGAGTACCTTTGATGCGCTTACATACTCTTGATATTACAACAGTCCTCCTTCCTCTCTTCTCTGTGGTACTGAGTATTTCGGTTCCATTACTACCTCTGAGCACTTCTTGAATTCCTTCGGCGCAATTCCTAGGTCGTTAGACAATCAACATGGCTGATGGAGGAGGTATCACTCTTGCCACCTCTGACCTGACCAGTGGAAGCAATGCTCCGTCAGGTGGCAACAACTGTCCGCCAAATGGACCGGGACCCAGTGGACAGGGAAATCAAATGACTTCTAAGAATCGTTGCCAACGATGCTCTGAATCGCACCTTCGGTGTTCCATCTCACAGACTGGGGTTCCCTGTGATTTTTGTAGGAGGCTCAAAATTCCATGTGCTCCTGCGGTAGTATATCCAAAAGGAGTCAAACCTGGAACGAAGAGGGGTCCGTACAAGAAGACCAAGTCGAACCATGCAGAAGGCACTAGTAGACCCGAAACAAGTAGATATTTTCGCACCCTTTCCCAAATCTACTTCGAAATGAGCTGATACTTTTTCCAGCCTCCAATTCGGCAGATATCGTGCCAGCAGCATCAGACTTTGCGAGAAACAAACTCCTCCCAGATGTGCAGAGGCTGAAGAGAGCTCTTGTAAGTTGGCAGTGAATGTGGGAACCTGAAGCTTCGTGTTCATTCGATTTGCAATTTCTGACAATTTTTTGTGTTACAGGTGAATCTGAACAGCATGCTTGATGTTCCAAGTCATAAGAAAACTCGATACACTGAAGATGTTCAGCACCCAGCTGAACGTTTCGGATCTCTTACGACCTCGGGAACTATGAATGACTCGAGGCCTTGCAGTATACCTACACTTAACAGCCATAATACTGTCAACAGAACACCTCTGCCTAGCGAAAGAGGGCAATTGATCCCTTCCAGACGTTTCTCAGGTGTTTCTACTACTGCCACATCTGCCACAAATACCTCAAATCGACTCACCGAAGCCAATGCGTCAGGTTATGGTCAATGGAGCCGTCTACCCACAATTGACAACGATGAAGACTACGACGATGAAGACGAAGACGTTTTCTACGACTCCTCCCCGTTTCCTTCCACGGCTTCTACAACTGCAACTTTAGCTGGAGACCAATCTCGTTCACTTGGCGAAGACACTTCTACAACATCTACGAATAGGGAAACCTCTCGTTTGTCTTCTGCAGATATTGCTTCGGCTTCGGCGTTAGCAGGCTCTGCGGTAGCACATGAGGTCGCCCAAGCCAACAACTCCATCTCTGGGGCGCCGGAAAGCACTCACACGGAATTGACCGCTGGTGCTGATCGTAATCAGTCAGGCGGTGCTACTGTTGGTCATACAGATACGAGTATTACCAAGTCCTGTCCAGGCAACTACTCAATGTAGTAATATCAAATCAAATATGATACGCCCCACGTCCTACTTTGTTTTTCTGCTTAAGGCTCTACCAGCCCAATCAGCTGGCCATTCGTCTTATTGGGATATCAGTACGCGGGGCAGGTCACATACCACAAGGAAAGAAAGATGTCATACAGTATTTGAGTGAGAATTGATACAGGATCGGCAAAGGTTTTGACAGCAAGGGTTATTATGCATCGGTTAATGACTAGGTGGTTGTTTTCTCTTCCCTTCCCTGTATTCGCGGGTGCTTTTTCAGGTTGCGGTTCTTCTTCTCTTCTATGTCTTTCCCAATATTGAAGTGATAAAGAACCCAATATGTACATAGCCATCACACTTTCAATTTGACAAGACTTCATTTTCCGTAATCAAGTCAATTAACTCCCATATCTTATGAAATCTACCGTGTAGTTAAAAGGTGTTGTAATAATTTGATCTAAATTCGATAACTGCAACATAATTATTGACAAAGTGAAGAGGACGCTTCTGAGGTAGTCTCAACGCCAAGATTTATGTCTGAAAAGTGATAGCAGCGCTCCTTGTCCCAATAAATTAATCCCGGAGATAGAAGTGCTTCAATTAAGTCAATTCAATTGAACAAAATGATGGGCTGCACCAGGGGAACAGTAAGTTGATTTGTTGACCTTTTAGCATCCAAGGACCTCGAGAGCAGGAGGGCATTTGGGCATTGCTTTTACTAGAGGCCAGAGCCACAGTCTAAATTTCCAGTAAATTTATCATGCTTGGAAACCTTAAATTTAGGCTAAGCCTCTGCTGTCCGCGCTAGTTAGCCCATACCTATATAAACAGGTCAGCTGACCTGAAATCCCGTGATTTTTCTTCAACAGACTACACCAAGACAACCACCATCTGACCTCAGACTCTCGAGGGCAGCTGGTGTCTGCATAATTTTTCCCGCCATACTCTATTTCATACTACGCATCTTCTCTCTATTATCTCCGGGGTCGACGTTGGCAGGTCTGCTGACCGACCCCTGAGTTGCCCCTGGGCTCCAAGCTCGGACCTCTCAATTAGCCGAGCTCAATTGTTGTCGACTACGATGCGATTGTCAACATGAAGTCTCATCCTTCTCCAAAAGAGGAAACCATATCCGATATTTCGGAGGACAGTGATGGAGCTGGATATGAGTCGGGTAACCATTCCATCCCATCTTCACAGTCAATTTTCAGCTAATTGCATTCAGCTCTCGAATACCAAACCCCAAGCCATGAACAGCAGACTGCAGCTGCTGTTAACCAAGAAACATGTTCCCAGGCTGCACCAACAAAGAGACCTCTTGTGAGTTTGAACAACGCAAGTTTACTTGAGTGTAAAAATCTTTTGACTGACCACTCCTGTTTCTGCAGGCTCTATCCAACAATGAAGCCACATCCGAGCCTCCAAAGAAGAGGCGCTTCGTCCATGGAGATAGCATCAATCAAATCAATATCAGACTTCCCAATGCACGTTTTAGTGTGGAAGATACTCGCCTTCTGGAGCAATTATATGAGCGCACTGCACACCCAGATGAGGCCAATATTACAAGTTTAAGTCGTAAACATGGGATGAATCCCTCAGAAGTTTGGGTAAGAAAGTCCCAATTTCTTCCAAACGAGACTCTTCTGATATTGACTTAGTCCTGGTTTGAGGAACGAAGAAATAGAGGTGACATGAATACGCATCCGGCTAGAAACCCAGTATGTGATCACATACGCTGTCCATTGTAGGGGGATCTACAGATGGGGTCGAGACTAATATTCTGTAGCATTTTAGGCTTCATCAAGCAGAATCTGCATTCTCTCTGGATGCTAAACCTTACATATCTTCCTCTCCGCAAGACTTCGAAAACTTGGGTCAGCAGACGTCTGCGCAAGGCGAGGGAAGAACTACGGAGAAGCGAAAGGAGAGCCACCCGACGGCTGAAGTTACTCTACAATCAAGCAATGCAACTACACCCATCGCTCTCTCTTCACCTATTGTAGCATCCAAAAACAAGCAATTTTGGAGAGACGTGAAGTTCAACCGGAATTTCCAGGTAAGCTTAGACTAATAATCTATTTGCAGTACGACCATCGATGTCGAGCAGTGGCTGATATCTTGGCAGTATGGTCCAGATCACGCCCATCGTAACACCTCCGGACCTACAGTCAAGGAGTGCCGCACTTTCCTTTACAACGTCCGTATGCACAACAATCATGCTGTTCCGATCGCCGATGGCATTGCAGCTGATCTGCCTTCCCGATTGAATCACTCTACCGCATTCGAATCTTCTAGTCATTGGTCCTACAAGGTTACTAGTGATGATTTCGAAGGTGCAAGTGCTCTGCTAGACATCACAAGCCACCCAAAAATCTTTGCATGCACCATGGAAGCATTTAACACCTTCCCACGATCGTCGACTACGCCAACCGCGACTGGAGAGAAGCGATTTTCGAGGAATACAGCAACAAAGAAGACTTTCAAATTGGAGGACTTCTATGGGCAAGAATACAAGACAAACCCGAGAGGCTACCACGCTGCACTTGAGCTAATGGTCAGCTGCTCAGCCGCCACAGGCCTTCGGAATCAAGCGCCACTTCTCGCAACACGTGGAGGTCATACTGGCGATTACAAAGGACAAGTCAGAAATCGCGGCATTTTCAACGGCTTCCTACAAATCTACTACGGGGCGGATGATAGGCCGAACAGATTTGTGGGAGGAGGTCGAAGCCATAGCGCCATCACTCAATGGTACGAGGGTCTTGCTCCAGATGCTAAGAGAGCATTTCGCATCTTTGCAACGCAAGAACTCGAGAAAAGACTTCCCAAAGCGATCAAGGATAAAGTCAACAGCCTGAAGGAAGATCCGAGATTGAGTAATGGATATGAAACCCCTATTTTGAATTTGGTAGGCATCAAATATAACGCCTAAGATTCCACGACTTTTAGAATTCCACTTCTAGGATAGAAGTTTGAATTCTGGAGGATTTCTCTTTATCTTCTGCTTCTCATGACTCTGCTCCAGAGCGTTGGGTATTGGAGACTCTTGATTTGCGTGATATTACATCGCAGCTCGCGCTGTCGGTCGTCTTTTCTGCTTGGATTTTTCTTTCGTTACACTCTTGCTGCTTGCGCATCTTGCATGATCGACGAGTCAGGCTAGATGTGGCAGCAACTTGCTTACTTACTTAGCTAGACCTCATTGACTCGCAAATAAAGTCTTTGCATAACAACCTCCCACTTAGTGTTTCACTGTGCGGCGAGATCAAGTTGATTACTCTTCTGACTTTTAAATAGCACTACGTGATGTTGAACGATATTCCAGAAGATCTTGTGGCATACATACATCGCTTGCTATAAGAAGTATTGTAAGTAGAGTAGCGGATTAAGATGTAGTAGAATTGAAAAAGTTTGATTCGATGACAGCTGTTGAGACCAAGGTTACATGGAGCATTATATATGCACACAAGAAAAGATACGAAGGCAAAACGCTTAGATGCCAACTCAAATCAAGGCGAAGTTGCAAAGTGCTAATGCACGGAGAACTTTGTACATCGCAAGGACGTCCAGGTTTCGGTATGTCCTCGTTATGCATCTGCGATCTGCGTGAAACATTAAGAATAGCAAAGGTTTCTTGGAAATACAACTCAGTATTCGCTTGAGATCAAAATTATTGCAAAGTTTTCAACTGAAAACGTGCCCTCAGCTTCGGTCGACGGCTTCGAGAGGAGCGCAGGACTTGCTCGGCGCCTGGAGAATACGGAAAAGGCTGCAGAGCTCGTCGTGCGAGAGCTGTTTCCCTGATGAGTTCCAGATGGCACATGCTTGAAAACGCGGTCCGAGAAACGACAGGTGAGACCTCGAGCCATTACTATACGCACAGCACCACACCCTCTTCAATCAATTTGCCATCCTCGGAAAGTTTCGAGAATCCTGAAATAGCCGGATCCTGATATCCACTCTTATAGCAGGCACATGGTTCCAAAATCTTCGAAACATCTGTAAAGACTAGTAATGTTTACGTGATGGAAGTGAAGCTGCTGTACGCCGAGCAATGGCGCGAGCTCTTACGTTCTTCAACAAAGATATCATGGCGGAATATATCAGAGCCTTTATTCCTCCTCCAATCGATCTTCCATGCCAAGCTTATCTCGAAGAGAGTATCGTTAAGCTATGTTCGGCTTGATTGGTAGGTCTATTCTGCTTGATATGTTCGTCCTGTTTATGGAAGATGTTCTCTATTTCTTGTGCGGCCAAGCAAGTCAGCTGGCGGAGCAAGACTTTGAGAGACTACCGCAAAGCGCATGGTTGATATTCCTCGCATCGTACCAAGAAGGGGCGTGGCAGTTTTCCAGGAAGGTGAGCTCTTAGTTGAGACTAGCAATTAACCTGTTGGCGTACCTCAATTCTACACCGCCAATTTCGCCTAGGCGACTTTCTCATACTCTTTACTCACTGGATTTCTGGGACCAGGTATAGATAGTCCTCTGAGGTGTCATCAGATGAAAAATGGTGGTGGTAATGACCCCATATGGCTCAGCTGGATTTCACGGTCTCAACCATACGATATGGAACTGCATGTTTCGGGTAGCTTATTGTTGATCTGGTCATCGCACGCTCAGAGCCGGAAAAAATGGACGGCTTGGTCTCCCGAAAAGGAGCCGAACAATTGAATGTTGGCATGTACTTCAAAGGAGCGTCAGCATTTATCCGCATTATCAGATAGCAGTCTTGATAAATTAGCCGCACTCAGCACCGGAGATGTATCCAAATTGGGCAGTTGATGTCCAGACGTGGCAGGCTGACTCTCGCCTCGGTCGTCACGACTCAAATTCTGGTGTTTTCATGCCATGTCAGCATTGCCCCAATAATGTTTCCCGAGCTTGCATTCATCTTGAAAAGACAGATGGTGCAAGATATATTGACAAGCAAACGGCCCGACAGTCAGCCCAATCACTGCTTAGTATGTCAGGACGACAAAAGATTTGACGATGCTGAGTGGCGTACAACGCGATTCCGTGTACGAGGTATAAATGTCCCGACACCCCCTGCAATCCCGAGGAGGCGCCTCGCTAAACACATGCCCTGTCTTTCAGCCCCTTCACTTGCCAGTAGGCTATGAGACTACCTTGTTGGAGCCAAAGCGAAGCTGCATGAACCTCCATCGAAGCTCCATCTGCACCTCCCGCGTCTCTTATAATATCTCCTCAAGGGTCCAATAAGCTTGGCTATGGCCTAATGGAGCTTTGACGATTTTCCAGCGCCTCGGCTGCGTCTTCGTGACTGAGACCGAAGAAGTTAACCATGCTCTTTACAGCCCTACACCGATTTCAAGCATGATCCACCTTCGTATGATTTGTCACTGCTTGCTCTCCCAGACTCCAGTCAACCATATCTCACTTACTGCCTGAGGATAATAGAAAACGGCTGCCGGAGCAGCAAATCAACATCAGGCTTGATACTGTCGAGGAATTGGTCTGAGCGGCAAGTCCGTGAGACTCTATGATAACCTCGGTTTGTTAGATTTAAACATCGTTGTGAGTATGGGGATGGTACTCTCCTGTACCCGCTTTGGGACGGGTGCTAGGCGGGCGCTGACTCTCGCCTCCTTATATTGATCTCGCCCAGTTGATCTTTCTCACCATCTAAATTCACCACCGAGATCTCAAGGTTTTCCTGGAAAAACTCAAAACTTTTAGCATCATATTTTTTCGTTTGTTCAAAGCCGAACTGGAGTTTCAACTTATTGACAAGATGGCTGTGGACTCATACGCACCATCCTTGATGGAAACGGCATCTTTTCAAGAAAAGCAAGCTGCTTCAGAACCCCAAGAATTGCCAATCATCCCGTTACAACATTCTTTAGAATTCGATGCAGATGATACAGACAACCCGCGAACATGGACTCCAAAAAAGAAGGCAACGATTGGTCTCTTCGTTCTTCTCTCCGCTTTCGTCGCGTATGTACACCATCAACACTTCAATACAACTCACTGACCATACGTCCAGTAACATCGGAACTCCCATATACATAGCAGCAATACCATCAATCCAACTACAATTCCATCTCACCACCACACTAGCCATCTCTCCCGTCTCACTTTATGCATATGGCCTGGGCATTGGCGCCCTCATCGCAACAGCGGCCTGCGAGATCTACGGCCGAAGAATCGTCTTTCGCGTCACACTCCCCCTCGCTCTAATCTTCACCATCGTCGGCGGCTGTTCCCAGAACTTCGCCACCATAGCGATATCCCGCAGTCTCGCGGGCCTCTTCTGCGGCCCCTGCTTGACAGTAGGTGTTGGCATCCTCAACGACCTCTGGGATCTCTCCCTAGAGAAAACGGGAACTAGCTTCGCAGTTTTGTTCGTTCTATTCGTCATCTGGGCCACGCAAATTGGTCCCATGGCCAGTGCCGCCATCATCGAACATCACTCCTGGCGCTGGACGTTCTGGGTTACTGCTATCCTCGTTGGCGTAACCGCGATTTGTAGCTTTCTGATCCCGGAGACGTATCATCCGCAGATCATTCGCTCTCGCGGAAAGAAAATGGGACATGAGTTGCCATCACGAGGTACGAATGCATCAGTCTTCTTGGTAGCTATTGGCAGACCGCTGCACATGATGTTCGTTGAGCCGATCATCTTCCCCACGGGACTTGTGCTTGCTGTTACTCAGTCTGTCGTCTTTGCATACTATGTTGGGTATGCACTTTTGTTCGAAAGGGTGTATGGCTTCAGCCAATTCAAAGTCGGGATGGCGTTCGGTCCGCTGGTCGTCGGGGCTCTGCTTGCCGTTCCGGCCGTGGCTCTCTTCGATAAACTTACATACCAGAAAGCAAGAGCTGAGGCGTTGAGGTTGGGAAAGAAGGTGGCGCCAGAAAAGAGACTGTATCCTGCTATGCTGGGAAGTATAACTCTTCCCGTCTCGTTGTTTTGGTAAGACCTTGCTTCTCGACTCGATCTTAAGAAATACTAACCTGGATAGGCTTGCTTGGACTGGCAAGAAGGAAATCCACTACATCGTGCCCATCTTCTCAGGCGCTCTCTTCGGCTTCTCCTACGTCCTGAATATGGTAGACTGCCCTCAATTTTCCTTCCCATTATCTGCTTTCTCCTACCTTCACCATTTCCCCTTCTCCAGCCCATTCTAACACCCCACAGCTCTGCCTCCCAATCTACAACAACGACGTCTACACGATCCACTACGGCGCCAGCGTCCTCGCTGCCTCAACATTCATGCGCTTCATCATCTCGTCCAGCTTCCCGCTCTTCACAGCGCAGATGATCGATCGCCTTGGCTTTGCGTGGGCGACTAGTCTTTTGGGATTCATTACTGTTGCTATGATCCCGATTCCGTGGGCTTTTTGGACATGGGGTCCGAAATTGAGGGGAAGAACGACGTACTTGAGGCATCTGGAGGTTGTGGAGGCGAAGTAAAGAGGTAGAGGGAAGTGGTAGCATTTAATGAAGGAGGTTGGTAATGAATGATGCGATGCACGGCTGGTTTTGCTGGATAGAGGAGTTATGGAGCAACGAGAAACATAGCATATTTAGCTTTATCAAAATGACGTTAGGATTCAAGACACTTATCTTTATCAGTCCATTGCGATCAGGAACAAGGGATTGAGGAAGAGATCATGGTATTCCAATATGTCTGATATCACACATCCCCGCTAGATGGCACTGCAGCCTTCGACTCTCCCGTCAAAATCTTAGTCCACTCCTCATCCGCCCAAGATCTCAACTTATGATTCGGCATACCCCTCACTGTCATCTCATCAAGCAGATCCCAGAACCTTTCGTCCCTCGCAACCACACATCTCCTGACCAATTCCCCAGCCGTCCCGGCCCTCATCCACCACCCTCTCTTCCCATCTTCCGTCTCCTTCCCCTCTCCAACTACAATCATCTCCTCAAGATACCTAAATGCATCTTCGTAATCGTCTTCTTGCAGACAGGTCAAGATCAGGCGATCGTAGGTCAACCTATCGGCCTTGACGCCCAGCCCCGCCATCTCGGCTGCGAGGAACATGGCTAGGTCTTTCTTATCTCTTTGTTTCGAGGCTCCTTGAAGCAGGATGTTGAAGGTCTCTGTGTTCGGGCCACTTTCGCAGATGTTGTGCAATTTTTTATAAGTAGTAACTGCTGTATCAACTTGTCCGAGGACATTGAGGGATTCGAGTATAACATTGATTGCTGCGATGGGAATTGTGTGGCCTGCTTCGTGGAGAGATTCTAAAATGCTCCACGCGTGCAACGGGAGAGAAGGGGAGGAAGTGAGGTAGAGAAACAGGGGGCGAGTTGTGCTCATGTCTGGCATTAGACCGGCCTTGGTCATGATGGTTAAGATCCGGAATGAGGTTTCCAGGTCTTGAACACCGACGTAAGCGGTCAGGAGTGCTTCGTAGTGGTATGGTGAGAGGGCTGACTGTCGATTTGACAGGATTCGGATACAGCTGGTTGCGAGAGGAGGGTCGGAGTGGCGGGCTGCCAGATTGAGAGTCGACAGGCACATACCATCTGAAGGCTTTGTAAAGGAAGTCTCAACACGGCGTTTCCAGACGAATTTCGTCCCTTCGTACTAGCAGTTATTAGACATGGATTT
This sequence comes from Stipitochalara longipes BDJ, assembly GCA_009732865.1. NCBI lineage: Eukaryota > Fungi > Ascomycota > Leotiomycetes > Helotiales > Hamatocanthoscyphaceae > Stipitochalara > Stipitochalara longipes. Next base: position 384,715 of record ML769347.1, on the reverse strand, counting down.
GTGAGATAGTGTGAGAGCTACCTACGTGGAAAGCATTGCTGAATTTGTCGAGGAGATAGTACCACACGCTGGGTAGTATTCCGCTCCTTTGAGTGTGATATCTATGCTGCAGAAGCTTGAAAGCCTCGTCCAGTTCCTCTGCCTCGCAGAGCTGGAACATGAATATATCATAGAGCCATGGCTGAATCATTATCTCGTCTGACTGCATCTGCTCCAGCTTATCCATAGCCACTTCGTATTGCCGGTCACGGATGAGCCCCACAACTAGATGATGCCACCCTTCGGGAGAAAGTCCAAACCAACGTTCTTTCATCTCTTGCATGATCCGCTCGCGGAAGAGATAGTCGGGATGAATTGCCAGAACCTATTCGACCCCGTCAGCCAGTATCTTCGATATATGAAGCATACGAACCCGCAAAACACCATGGTATAGCCCACTATCCGCCACAATTTCGTCTTCCTTCATCTCATCCAACAGATCCCTCACCACCTGCGCACTCCCAAACTCCGCATCCGAATTCGCCCTTATAAGAGCATCATAATGTATCAACGCCGGCTTTTCTCCCCTATCACGGATGAGATATTCCACAAGCTCTGTGATTTTATGATAAGACTCTTGCTCCATACTCAGCGACCGCAACTTTTCGTGAAGCACCGGGACCTCGAGATGATCGCTTTTTGCAGGCAGCCGCCCTCTTGGCGCCCTATAGTCATAGCTTTCTTCTTTCCTGGGCGGAATGGCACGAAATTTTTCTTTATCGCTGGCAGTCAAGCTAGCGGTGCTTGCCCAGCCCCATTGTGTTCGAGTCGAGCTATGAAATGGTCGGGTTCGTGGAAGGAATGAGGTTTTGGAAAGGGCTGGAACTTTTCTAGGTATTGCTCTCGATGGGACATATTGCGCGGGGGCAATGGCATCGATTGCAGGACAGAGGCAGCGCCATAGTCCGTCAATTGGTATTCGAGTGGTGGGCATTGAGGTGTGTTGTGGTTCTCGCGAGGTGAAGCTTCAATTTTTGGACTTGGTGCAGCCTTGCAGCCAGTCACGTGCATCTATCAATAAAGCTTAAGGATCAATTTCATGGCTCTAGATTGGCAGAGGAAGAGTTTATGTATTATCTCAGCCTTTCTAGGCTTTTCTGATTGAAGGGGTATGTTGTTCTGCAGCTCTGAGGTGGAGTTGGCTTCGAAAGTCTGGGTTTCCTCTTCCCCAACTTCGCAAGCTTGCGCCGTCCTCTTCAAAGCTCTAGCATAGCTCCTTCATAGTCTCATTTCATAGTCTCATGCCAAATATCCCCTCGCAGCTCCAGCCAGTCCATGCGCCAGACTCCAAGGTATTTGCAACCCTCTCACGAACCCCTCCCTCTACCCCTCCCTCTCCCAGCACCTCGCCCCCGTCCTCTGTCCCCACCACCACGATGATCGCCTCTTCCAGCACCTCCTCTACCACCTCTGTATCCACTGCCCTGATCTCTAGACTGTTGCTCCTTCACTAAGTCGATAATCTCGTCTGGCACTCGCAGGTACTTGATCTGCTTCCCGTCAGTCTCTTCCCTCTCCATAAAAGCACTCGAAAAAGGCACATACGTTGTTTCCCTTAACATACACTTCCGGTAATCTGTAGAATTTGTCGCCATCCTATATGTCCACCTAAATATCAGCCCTCTTTCCTTCATTCAAGCCCAATAGCTTCCAGCATTCTCCGCACCATGCTTCGTAGAAGTAGGGAAGTATACCGGACTAGTCTGCACCACCTCTTTCAATGTCAAGTTCATCCACGTATCGCATGTAACCAAGTGTCCGTTCAGCGTCTCACCATTCTTGAGCTCCACCAGCATGGGGTGGCCTTGCGCGGCTGTGAGGAGACCGAGGGGAAGCTTGCTCTTCTATTAGCTCATCCTCAATATGGCCTGGGGAAGGCAGGAGGGACGCGACCGGGCTGGGGAGAAGAGAGGGAACATACCATTGTGGATTGTTAACTGAAGAAAGGTGATGTTTTGTGGTTGGCATGGTTTTGATGCGACTTGCATGCCGAGACTCAAAGGGCTGCCGTAGACAATCACGTGAGTGCTACGACGAAGAATGGATAGAAGTGAACTATTTTCATTGACGTTTGACTTTGGCTTTGGAGTGAAGAGCTTATCTTGTTGCTCCGAATAGTAAAGATGACTTTGTAATTAGTTGTTTTCAAAGTGTTTTCAGATAGTATTTACTTTCACATGTCCTGTATCTCGCTTCGGGAAAAGGGGTTCTTCACTCATCATTGCTAAAGACTCTTTTATTATCAGCGTTTCTCTTAGCTCAATGATCATTAAAAGTTTGTTTACGAAAACAGAATAGAGCTATAATGGCGGAACTTGTTATATATCCTTATAAATGGTACACAATATAGCGAATGAATTTTATTGTCAAGGTTCTTGTTGTTGTCAGGCATGAGACGGAATCATGGACCGACTATAAGAGGTGCAAAGCAGCGCAGGAACTTGAACAAGATGCGAGCTGCTAAGAGATGGTTATCGCGTTGCGACGGGGAGTTTTCACGAGAGAATGTTGCAAGGAATCCTGCGCTATCATGCCACAGTGAGGAAAAGGGGGTTATTTGCTTGCTGATAGGTTCCCCTTCACATTTCATCTCACTATAATGGGCACAGGCGGACGATGCATCCCACTCGGTTACATAACTTTACTATCGACCTAATTCGCGTTACAGCGAGTTATGGATTTCCGCAAATAAAGCTTGTTCTTGTTCTGGTGACTTCAGAATAGTCCTCTATACCAAAGTCTGAGAAGGAACAACTACAATATCATGCCCGTTTAAATGCTCATGAAATGAAGAATCTGAAATCAGCTGCTTGAGATGTTTGGCAATGTAAACCACGCCGTTTGATCAACAGAAAAGAGCTGCGAGGTCAATGTGTAGAGCTGTTCACGTGATCAGCGACAACAAAGGTGGACGAGGTGGAGTGAGTGCTTTTAATCCTTTTGATCCTCGGGCGGTTCGTCAGTGCAGCACTCGACTGCTCGATGACTTGACGACATCAAGCTTTTCAAGGCGGATTTTGGCGTTCGACTTGGACTTTGTTCTCCTCCAATTCCTCCGATTCCTCCACAGCGGATCCACCAGCGTCGTCGCCCTCTCCCCATTAGATCTCTCAAGCTTCACAATCACCGGATTTAGGGGGCAGATTGGGGATTTCACAGCATCCGATTCGCTGTCGCGCCGCGGGCTGATCCGTGCCCTGGAAATGCGCACCACAAGTCGTCGTCAGCGTTCCCCCACTCGCCGACGAACTCCTACAGATTGCGCAGCCACACCGAAACATGGGCAGCACCAGCAGTACTTCTTCGAGAGCCTCCCCAGGCAGCCTTTTATCCTCTTTCCTTGCTGTGTTTGGAACAAATTGATTTCTCTAGGCGTCCAGAAAGTCCTTTTCCCGTTGGTTCATTGACGTCTTCTGCCTTTTCATATTGAGATCTCCTACTGTTTTGAGAGCCTTCAGAATGCGCAGCCTTATCAGCGCCGCTTTGGTGCTCGCGCCGGCGCTCGCATCAGCCCTTTCTGTGCGAGAAGTAGATCTCGACCACGAAGAAGTCGGACCAGTCACTACTATTGGTATTTATCCTGACTCTTATTTATAGAGGACGCCCTGACTAACATATACCAACTCAAGACCGCTTATACACCCAGATCAACGTCGATATTCCGGCCGGGTCAAGGTCACGATGGTCACCTGATGAGTGGGAGGCTGATTCGTATCTATCATTGCCATTCAGTCTTCAGATTCTCAAATCTGAGGCAGCGTGCAGCTATGGGAAGGTGACTGTTGATGGCCAAGAGTTACCTCAGACCCTCAATGGAGATGTGTCGACAGGAAGTGGCACTTTCGCCGTCAACCACAACACCCTCATCGCTTCCTGGTCATTCAATTGCATCAAGATCAACGGGGTCCCAGACTCTCAGTTCATGAAGTTCGTTATCGAATTTATTGATGGCAAGGCTCTTCAGAACGTCGGATTCTCAGTGTTGTTCAGACAGTCAGGGGCGATGGAAATCATGAACATCGAGACGGATCTCTCCATACCCGACCAGGTCGCCGCCAACCCCAACCCGCAAGCTCTGCAACCGCTTGACCAGGATGACGAAACACCTGAATACAACATCGATGACGATATTGCTGAGCTTCAGTGGATGGAAGCCCAATTGCAGGAGCTCGCATATCTGATCTTCGAGAAGAAGCACACTATTCGCATCCACGCCCACCACCGCTTCGAACAAGTGATTGAAGAATGCGATAGCCTCAAGTGTCTGCTCAAGACAGTTGCTGAAAAAGCTAAGAGTGCCGCTCACAGCCTGTATGGGAAGATTCGGGGAGGCCACGAGGATGATGAGACACTTGAAGAGGAGTTCGACCACCCACATCTCAAGAAACCTCACTTGCCCAAGTTGCCGATCAAGAAACCTCACTTCCCAAAGCCACCCTTCCATGGTGGCAAGAACTGCACTGGTCCACCAAAATGGAATCACACCCGCCCAGGAAAGCCTCACTTCCCGCATCGTCCTCTTCCGATTTGCAGGTATCCTCCTCCACCTCATCACGGAAAGCCTCCTCACAAACCACCTCACCATGGGAAGCCTCCTGGAAAGCCCCCAGGACCACCGCCAGAGTGGGCACATGAGCCTGACTTCCATCATGGACCTGATATGGACAGGCCACCTCCACCCGAATTCAATGGACCTCACCATGGAGAAGACCACCACGGACCCCCACCTCCTGATTTTGATGAACCTCACCACGGAAAAGGGCATCATGGCCCGCCACATCCTGACTTCGATGAGCCACCTCATCACGGCGGAGGTCACGACGGGCCCCCTGGCCCGCCACCTGACTTCGAGCAAGAACGCATCGACTTCCCAGGGGATGGGCCAGATGGACCTGGACACAGAGGTCCACCCCGCTTCGACGGACCTCCTCCTCGCGGACCTCGAGGCCTTGTCAAAGCATTGTACATCATGAAGTTCACCGCGATCGGCTTCCTTTTCGCATTCCTCATCCTGGCCCTCCACCGAAGAGCCTGCACGCCTAAACGCCGTGCAGACCGCCAAGCACGAAGAGAACAACGCCATCGTCGCCGCGCATACCGTCGAGCAGTACACAAACACGCTATTACTCGCCTCCTTTCACGCATCTCAGGCAACGAGTCTGACTCGGAGTCTGATGACTATGAAGAGAAGCGACGTGCTCTCCTGTCAGATGCTGAGGATGGAATGTCCACAACTATGACTGAAGACATCACGCAGCTCCGCAATGCAGCTGAAGTCGTCGGTGAAATAGTTAGTGCTGAAGAAGACAGATCCCTGATCGTTATTGATCCAACGCCGATTCCGGCAACGGAGACACGACCGCTGATGCAGGACTTCGAGACTTTGAGCCAGGTTGGTGATGGAGAGGAGTTGCCGGCGTATGAAGACAATGATGGCAGTGAGGCGAGCAGTTTCGTTGCGGATGGGTTCAGATATACACCTGGAAGTACCGAGTACAATCCCTCGCACTCACCGGCGGGTAGTGTGAGTGATATTCTGGGGCCGGATACGAAGTCATAGTCCCGAGTTTCAAGAAGTTTTCCTTACGTCGTTGTGGGATTGTGTGTGATGAATGGTGACAATCCTAATATACCTTGCTGTAGAATCTCTCTTTGCGTCATATTGGAGTGGGTCCGGGTTTGCTTTATGTATATATACAGGACAAGATACGAATAGCTATCGTCTAGCTTTGGGGTTACAATCGGATAATTGAAATCTAATTATCATCCTCTTTCTCAGCCCAGCGAACTCGCAGCTTTCTCAAATTTCCGTCACCAAATAGAGTTGTGACAGACGCCGCAGAGAATGTGATTTATTTGTCATTCTACGAGAATATTGAACAACTGTAGCAGAGAATTTCAATGGTTCAGTTAAGTCCCGCAACGCGAAATATCCAGAAACCGAAGGTTGTTCAAAATGGAATAGCCCCTATTGATTGTCGCTTAACCCCTGAGTACTAGGCTGGTAATTAGTGTGAGAATAGGAGAGTTTCGCTACGGCTTCAGCCGCAAATAAGCCGTGGGATAGGAAAAGCGCCTTCGCACTTCGCGAACTTAAACCTCATTCCAAATACGTTATTCCTCTGAGAGCCCACAACATCATGTAGGATGGAGAACCGGCACTTTATTTTCTCATAAGCAAGTGTACTTGTCAAGAGGGGTGATGGAGTAGTTCTCCGTGGAAGGCTCTTGGCATGAACAAGATGACGCACGAAAGGGATTTTGAAAGAGATTGTTTTCGGGACTTGAGATTCCTTTGAGTGCCGTATGATAGGCGCGGTGAACGCAATCAAAATGCTTTACGACTACGTACTTTCTTTGCTTTCTTCGCTCTTGTGTTCTAGGAACACAGGTGCTCGGTGGATGGTGTAGGTCACGTGCTTAACCACAAGTGACGTCCAGATTGGTGAAGAAGCTGGTGAAAATGGTACCAAAATTGCAGACATTCTTGACTTTGGGAGTATTTGTTGCGGAGCTTATCAATTACCACTTGGTATATACAGCTGGTGGATTGTCCGAGCAAAATTTCAATATTGAGCATGAGACTTCAATAATATCTGTGATACGTCTGCCTATCTTGCGCAGCATAGCTTCTGCTTGATAATGAGACCAATGGTCAACGCTTCTATGTTTGTCTTCCATATTTTCCCCATATGATTCTGGATGAACAAATTTGCCTCACGCCAAGTAGGCCTTGTCAAACGTGCTTGCGGGAGTCAACAGCTCGTCATAGCTCTTCTTGAAGAGAGGTCAAACTTCGTGTTGCTAATGTTCGTAGTCCTTGACGATGGGTATATGTATGGACTATCCCGTCAAGCAAAGCAACCTCAGTATTTTCTCACTGTGTCTACCGGGCTCCAATCATGTATAACATTATAGGGCAGTATAGCTCTTGCGAACGTGGTTCTCGACTGATCGAGTTCTGGTTGTCTCGTTTTGTTGCCTCGGGCGTGGAAGATGCGAAGAGAAGCCGACAAGACGCTGAGTCTGTCAATTAAGCTTGGTACATTAGGTGGGAACGAATTTAAATGGATGAAAGTATTGCCAGTGGGTTGTAGTCATTGGGGCTGATTGAGAATGGTTTAGATTGAGATGAAAACGAGTCAGGAAGAATCATTGGCCTGTTGTTGAGAATGAAGAAGGCTAAGGAAGCTAACACTACTTGCTAGCTACGTGAGCCGCAATTTTGGCTATGTCATAAATAGCAAATGAGACAGGGAGGATGAAATCTCAAACCACTTGATCATGCAAACAATAGTACCACTCACGAGTAATCGAGTTGATGTACATTTCTGGAAAAACAATGTCTCCCTCCCCGGGGGTTTCTCGCAAGTACATGTCAACAGCATTAAATTACCATCCATTTGTGTCCGTCAACGAGACTCGCCTTGAGGAGCAAGATGAATAGGATAGTCGAGTTCCAGCGAAGCTTTCGGGTTGCCCTTCAGCGGCGTGAAGTCGACAATGAGAGAATCTTTGACAGCGAACACAGAATCGTTCTCAAGATACGGATCTTTCCGATCGAAGATCTGAGTAGTTACCGGCTTGTAGCCCTCTCGTTGCACCTGTATTGATGTTAACCTAAGCCCCAAGCAAAGCCCATCGAGCTTACAATTAAATGTATGTGAGCAGGTCGATACGGATGCCTATCCAGCAGTTGAAGAAGCTTTCCAGCAGGACCTAAAAAGTTTGTCAATACCATCCCTCACTGCACAACATATATATTTATGTCCTCACCATCGAAAGGAACAGGATATGGAGTCGGCCTCAAGCAATAAAATCCATAATGTCCACTGTCATCTGTCTTAAACTTCCCCCGCAGATTGTGCTCCACCTGGTCCTTGTCCTGTTGCTCGTACAGCCCATTAGTGGAAGCTTGCCAGACATCAATCCAAGCACCTGCCACCGGCTCCTTCGTGACCGAGTCAAATACTTTGCCGTGCATATATGTGATCTCTCCATCATCAACGCCATGTACGATTGTGGATTCGTTCTCGAGGATGGGTGCATCGTGCCGGAAGAAAGGCCCTAGAATCGCACTTGCAGTTGCTGCGTCTGTTGTCTCACCTGCCCTCTTGAATGTGATCTCGTCCACGAGCCTGAACGGTCAGCTATTGAGAATTGACTCTAGGGACGCTTCGCAACTCACGACTCAAGCCCAATTACATCACACATGAGCTGCCCCTCATTCCTTTTGTTGTCACTCATCTTCCCCGCCCAATTGATCATCTCCACTCCCGCCATCCATTCGTCAACTGTAAGCTCATTCTCCCTCGCGAAATCATGGATATGTTTGATGAGGCTGCCCATGACTTGCCGCATCCGCGGGGTCGTCTTTGGGCCCATCGCCTCGATGACATGCTGTGTGAAGGTCGGATCGAATCTCGAGTCAGCCGCTACATTGGCACTGCCATTCCTTGTAGCCATCTTGCCAGGTATGTGCTGTCTTGATAATGGAGACGATATTATGACGTGCTGCAATTACCTGCCAGCAAAGCTTGTTCTGCCTTTAAGCAACGTTCTTCGACTTCCCCGCGAGGTTGTCCCTTACCCGATGTTTCTTTTGAGAAGGCTGTCATACCTGGAGGCTTTCTGGCGTCAGCACAGCACGCATCCGAGTGGCCCAATGCTCTTGGCGTCAAAACCAATTCACTCGGGTCGCTCGACAGCTTGCCGCTTTTGAAGAAAGAGCCATCGTCCCAAAGGTGTGACCCGGAATTTGCAGACGTGGTTGGGCAATGCAGATCATCCGTAGTGTAGTGAAGTGTGGGGAAGGCGCCAACGGCACCCCTGCCTTGCCGCTAAGATATTGGGGTAGGGGACCAAGACTTACGAATATGGCTCCAAAGTTGATCTGATTAAAAGTTAGAAATGCCAGAGATCTATTATTGAACTTTGCTCCTGCTCTTGTATGGGCTTGAAGCCACTCTTCTGAAACCTGATCTTAAATGAACGAGCCCTTTTCGAGCCGCTCCCTGGCATAGAATCCTTGCATACCTATTGCTTGCCACTATGTCATGAACGTGTAAAATTTACTGACCAATTAGTTTTAATATTTCTCTTGGGCTTGAGGAAACAGTAACTGTTGAAGATCATAAAGAGGCAACCTTTTGGAAAGTCTCGAGAAAAGCAGGAAGAGGGGCTCACGTGATACATATGTGAAGACAGTTGCATATGCCATACAGCTTCCAACGGAGCTGTGCAAGCATTGGTAAATATAAAAATCTAGTCAAAAGTCTTACACTAGTTATGCAATCCTCTCGATATTAACACAGCTCCTCCCTAAACCACTTCAGTCACGTGCAAGCCCCCATTCTTCTCTTCCACCACTCCGTTCGCCATTCTTAGAGAGGACGCATATTCGAGGAGGCGAAGAGAAATTTATCTTGAAAAATGGCAAGTCGGATGCTTTCCAGCTCTTACCGTACTGCCAAAATATGATTTCGTGACATCATTGGTCCCTAACAGAAGCAGAAGCGGGGCAGGTTCTAATCCTCGAAAGTGCTCCTTGTATTTCAGATAAGGCTCTCATCGCTGCTCGCCACTCCATTGCACAACCTCCCGATAATGCCTTCGATAAAAGTTAATGAAAAGTCGGTCTTCTACACTCTCGACCAGGATGATGACCAACCAGCCAAGCTTACAGCTCTTTTCATCCACGGCCTCGGATCCTCATCCTGCTTCTACAAAACCATTACACCTTCCTTCATATCTACGACTCGCTGTATATCCATGGATACGCCCGGCTCAGGACTCTCTGAACTCGGAAATACAGAGCAAAGCATTTCCAGTATTGCTAAAGATGCCATCAGGCTTCTCGATGTGCTCCAAATCCATGAGAAAGTTGTGGTAATTGGTCATTCTATGGGTGGAATTGTGGCGAGTTATATTGCTGCTGAGTTTCCGGATCGTGTAAAAGGTGTTGTGCTGATTGGGCCTGTGAATCCTGATCCAGCGTTGGTGTCTGTCTTTGAGAAAAGAATCGAAGTTGTTAAGAAGGGTACATCACTTCCATGATCTCATCCCAGAGAAAGCGTAATAATGAGAACGAAACAGATGGACTCGAGGCTCTTGCAAACAACATTCCGACAGGAGCAACAGGTTCGAAAGCTGGACCCCTCCAGCATGCCTTCATCCGGAGTTTGATCCTCGGGACATCCTCAGAAGGTTATATTTCACTTTGCAATGTGATTGCAAAAGCATCCAAGCCAGACTACAGCAGTATCGAAGCTCCGTTGCTCATTCTAGTTGGTGCCGAGGACAAGACTGCCCCTCTTGCCAGCTCTGAGGCGATCCTGAACACCTACGGGACATCGAAGGAGAGGAAAAAGCTCGAAATATTAGATGGCGTTGGTCATTGGCATTGCGTTGAAGCCGTAGATGATGTAGCAAGACACCTAGTGACATTTATAGGAAGTCTCTCGTAACTCCTCCTAAAATAAAATAAATAATGCTACTCGCCATTTTCTCTTGTTGCTTCGTTCGAATGCTTTCCCTTCTCTTTTCGTGGGCATTAGTTCTCTATCAGACGCAAAAGGAACCCGATGTCTTGCTTGCATCACGTAGCGGAGACTTGTTTCTCGTTTCTGTATCTCAATATCTCATGAATTTAATACATCTAGTGTGAAGGGACACAAGAAGTGGTTTGATCACATACAGAAATCAAGATGAAGGCGTTGCCATCTAAAAATTTCTGTTATTAGTAATCACTTTCCAGAATACCTGAACGATTATCGCCAGACGCTGGCTGAGACTTTCAGAAGTCAAGCTTTTGGGTCCTCAGCAGGCTGCACTAGAAATCTGGCACAATCTATTTCAAAATTGAGATCACGGAGACAAACTCTGGGTTGAGACTCGCAGATATCATGCTCTTGGCACTTGCAAAAGTCCGATTGAGGAGCTCATTAATCGGAGCCGGCTATTCCTGCGCATCGTAGAATTCCTCTGGTTCTTCATCCGGTTCTAGGGGCAGCTTGATATCCTCAACATCCCCTCCTTCCCTGGCAATTCTGTCAAAAAGCTTCCTTGCTCGTTCTTGCTCTTCTTTTCGTCTCTGCTCTCCACGCTCGTGATCGCTGACTCTTTGTCTGTGTAAAAATCTCCGCTCGATATCGTGGTCAGCGCTTCTCAGCCGACGCCTTCTGTCAAGAACTGCTTCATCTGCATCGTCTTCATCGAACTCATCTGGAGGTAGAGCCGGGACACTCAGGTCGCCAATATAAAGTGCGATCATTCCTCGAAGACGGAGTAAGTTGTGGCTGTCGGAATATGGAGGAGTTGTCATCAAGTCGTCCAGTCTTACAGCAACTTTCTCTGAAGCTGTCAGAGTTGTCTGTCGAACCTCGTCTCTTTCTGTCCACCTTCTCTCAGCCCTACGTCTCAAACGACGAATTTTTCTACTCTGTTCTGCAGCAAATACAGTATCCACAACGTCTTCTCCGCCCTCCGTAACCTCCTCAAATTCCTCACTTTCACTTCCACTTCTCTCCCCACCATCATCTTCCTCCTCCTCCCTAGCAATCCTCTGAAGCTCCTCATTCTGCTCAAACTGAACCCCGTAAATATCACACCCTACCATCGCAGGCCAGAAGTCCAAAGCACTCACACTCCCATCAAACTGCCTCTTATACGGATGCTGCAAAATCAACCTCTCGTAATAATCCCTCGCCTTATCGAGGCCTTCCTTACTTCCCCAAGTCTTTATCCCATCTACTTCTTCTTCTTCTTCCTCGCTCTCTTCATCATAAGAGTAGTTCCTTTTCCTCTCAAGACTCCTGATCAGCAATTCCGCCCCGATACCCCAGTACCCGCTTCCCCTCAAATCTACCCCTCTTCCTCCAACCTGCGCCCGAATCAACATCGCCCACGCACGAGTCGCTCTCGTTATATCGCCCTCCTGTAAACACCGTTGTAATATCGTTGTCAAAACACTGAGATGCTGTAACCTCAATCTCGGGCCCCTCTCTATACTCTTCTCTTTCACTTCCACTTCCTCGTCCGCATCGCCCTTCTTAGGCTCCATACCATCATCCTCTGAATCTTCTACACTATAGACTCTCTCTTTTCCCTTCCCCTTCAAATCCCTCTTCCTTTCCACAGCCTTGACACTGCCACTTCCCAAGCCACGATGCGGCCACCCCTTCACTCGTGGAATCTCCTCATCAAGTCGCAGCCCGGCGATCTTATACTGCGCTATCTCATCCGGCGTAAGACTAAGTGGGTTTGTAGACGCCGAAGGTGCGTCGCCGGCGTCGTCATCATCAGAAGAAATTGGCTCGAGGTCTGGTTCGGGAGAGGGACGGCGTTTGCGTTTGCGGATTGGCAGAGAGAGCGGTACCTTGCTGAGCAGGCGAGCGTTTGTGGGTTGTGAGTGAGTAGTTGTTGAAGAGGACGCGAGGGGGAGGGCGAAGAGGGGCATTTTCGTGGTGGTTTACGTTATTTGGGGAGGAGTGTTGAAGAAGGATGAGGGAAGGTAGCGGAAAGGCTGAGATGTAGCCTTGCATGCCACATTGGTGTACATCACGTGAAGTTATAAATTCATTTCATTTACCTTGATAGTTATGTAAGTGAATTAGTAATTGCATGTTAGTCTATGAGTAGGTTAATGTACCGATTGGAAAGAATATTATCATCTTGAAAACCGAACCTTTCGATTTATATACATGGAATCGGGCAACCATCACGTTCCAAAGTCGCTCAGCGATGCATACACAACACTCCTGAAGATTTTTCCAGGAGTGCGATATATTCTAGTGTCCATATCTAAGAAAATATTTCTGCTATCCAAACTTTATCTATGAGATGATACAATTGACTCCAACGTTCCTAGAGGAAAGCTGCCTCATCGCCAGTATCATTTCCCTCAAATGTTACACATACGTCGTCAACGTTCGTAGCCTGTAAATTGGTGATAGTGGCAGTGTCGCCATAATTTGAGTTGATACCTGCAATCATTTAACAGCTGTCACATCGATTATGGAACGGAACTTATACCAGCAATTTCACTCCCATCAGAAGCAGTAACACCATCGATGATGACATGTCGTTCAAACATGCAATTACAGTTCCCACAAGATCTGTATAACTTTCCAAAATCCGAGACAGTAAAACCAGAGATTGAAACTGTTCCTGCACCGTTATGTTGCACAACTTTGTCAGATGCCCCAAACGCGCCACCGCCGTTAATGGTCGTGGTCTCGCCGGTATCCTGGTTCTTGATTGAGAAGGCATCTTCGCACACAGAGGACCACCAGACATTAGTAAGAGTGCAGGCGCCCTGACAATGAACACCTTCGATCTGATTCGGACCAATGATGACGTTGGAAAGAGATCCTCCATTCTCAATTTGAAAGACAGCATCAGATTCTCCACCCTCTGTCTGACCTGTGCAGGAAACACCACGATCGTACATAACCATGCCACCGTCGAATGATCCTCCAGCTTCAATTGTTTGGGCAGCACTGAGAGCAGATGTGCCAGACGAAGCTGGGAGAGAACCGCCAGAAGAATTCGAGGCACCGCCAGTTGTTGCCGGATTTGAGGTTGCTGTTGCAGACAACTGTGCCGTGGTGGAAGATCTCATTGTGGATGCTGCTTTGGTCGAGCTGGAAGCTTTCGAGGATGCCGTTTTAGTCTGCTTGAGGGATGAAGGGGTGGATAATGTCTTGCCGGTAGCATTTAATGCAGCTGCATTGACTGCGAGATCGAGGTCACAATCCCGCTCAGAGGCTGCTGGAGCTGTTGTAGCTACTAGAGCGAAGCCGATAATGGCAGCGATTCGAAAGATTGAAGACTTCATGTTTAAATGTGCAGTACTTGACCAGCAAAGAGTGAAAGCTTGAGGAATGGCTCGAAGGAATTGAAAAATGATTGCAATGAGAAATTATGATTGTAGTTGCAGAGAAAGCAGATGTGTAGATGTTATGAGAAAAGCTTGGCAAATATTTGTATTCCATCTCAGATCAATACTTTAAAGCCAGAAGATGGTCCTCTGGACTCGTCGTCGTCCTCGACCCCACCACGAGTTCAGAGATAAATGAAGATTTATTTAGAAGAAACAAAGACTTGGAATACCAAGGTATAAGTTTGATCTCGAAACAATGCATTCGAATGCCAAGGTTGCGCCAAGTGGCTGAGCCCGTTGGGAGGGTCGCTTGGCTAAGTTTCATCAGCTTCTGAAGGCATTCTGACAGGTGCCATTGTGGTCCTGGAGATATATCTAGAACTTCCAAGGATACCAAGAGCGGCATTACCTCACTCAGGCCATGAAACCCCTCTGACAAGCGTCCCATCGCCTGTAGCTGAGATCGCTGAACAAATGAAAGTCCTTGTCTGCAGACTGCTGCTCCAAAGGATGTGAACCGGGCAGATGAATAGAACGTAATATGTCGAGGTCCATTATCTACCTATAGCAATGTGCACAGTTTGTCGTTTACTTGGAGTTTCTATGTTAATCGTTGTTCTCTGGCCTGGCTTTCTTGACCAGACAAAAATCAGTGTTTCCTGGAAGCTGCAAGTGCTACCCCTCAGTTCTATATTCGGCTTGGAATGGTGAGGCTGCAAAGAGACCGCAACGAGACTCGCGCAGATTCATAACAATTCCACTGGTACCGGATTGTATGGTAATCGAAACCAGTGGGCCACGTCGAAGTTGTTGTCTGTCAGGTGAACTAGGACGCTTGGCGGTCACAGAGCGCTCAGATGTATGAATTCGGCCTCGGAACGCTCCCGGCGGCCCGAAGCGCTAGGATCCAGTACGGTCACTTCAACCTCTGCTGTGCAGTCAGCAGTCAGGCCCTCCAAGTTATTATGCTTCCAGCCATTGTTTTGTTAAAGAAGCCCGCATTATCACACATGTGTCTTGTGCATGAGGAGCAGTTCCCCGTCTCTCTCGTTGACCAATACGTGGAGTGGTTTCGATTAGGTCGAAAGGCGAGGCGCCTAATCGGGACAGCCTGTTTAGCCTACGGGCATGGTAACACAGCATCTTCTGCGATAATCTGCCCTGATATGAGACAGCTATTCTTCACTTCTTTTCTCGATAACTTTTCTCTTCCGCATTATATTCATATCTGGTTGACCTATCACTTGAAGAGCAGACGCACAATAGCACCACGTAGGTTTTCAAGAAGAAAAAGCAGACAAAGCGTTCCCAGCGTCATGGGTTACATGTCGCTGGCTACAGTCTCTACGGTGGCTGGGCTTGTAGTTGCTGTTATCATCATTCAGAAGATTCACACTTGGCGCAAGCTTCAGCATATCCCAGGACCGCCCCTTGCAGGATTCACAGGGTTATGGATGCTTTGGCATTCATTAGGCGGCCAAATGCAGATAGTTCTGGCAGATGCATCTAGGAAATATGGTTTCTCCCCTCAAATATCTTGGTCATTGTAAAGAGATCGCTCATGTGTTGAAGGTTCTCTTGTTCGAGTCGGACCAACCGAGGTGGTTATCAGTGATCCCGATGCTTTGAGAAAAGTTCTTGCTGTTCGGACTCCCTATCGTCGCTCAGATGTAAGACCCATGGGGAGTTATTTTTAATTCTTCATACTTCTTTTCTGAAATACTCTTCATCTTATGTACTCCTGACACATTCCACGGGACCTCATTTTTATTAATTCTCCTCCCTTTACCCCAAAGACATTCTGAAATAGAATTATGCTGACTCGTCCGGTGTCCAGTGGTTTGCTGCATTTCAATTCGATGTTGGTCAAAATAATGTGGCGTCTCAGCAGGACAGTCAACTGCATCAACAGATGCGTGCCAAATTGGCTATTGGAGTACGTATCTAAAATCGCGACATGTACCATCGAGCTTTACGATGGCTAAACAACCCTAGTACTCAGGAAAAGAAAACGATCTACTAGAAAACTCAATCGATAATAATATCGATAACGTCATACACCTTCTGGAAACGAAATATCTGTCGACTGCTAATCTCTATAAGCCAGTTGATCTTGCAAAAGTTTTGCATTACTTCACTATTGATCTCATTTGGGACATTGCTTTCGGGAAGGTACTTGGAGACGTTAGAGATGACCAAGATAACATTTCATTCATTGCGGCTGTTAGAACGGCCCTGCCAATGTTCGCCGTGGTCGGGGTGTATCCAGGTATTTTCAAGGCTCTTACCTCTCCACTGTTGAGTTGGCTCCTTCCATCGAACAAAGATCCAGCTGGGCTCGGTAAGGTAATGGGGTATGTGCTTTTTAATTCTTCCATTTCGAGACGATTTTGATGATCCATGAGTAAATCAATGCTTATATCAAGCCAGTGTGGCCAAAGAAGCTGTAGCAGAACGATTCGGCGCAGATAAGAAAGATCGAAGGGACATGATGGGATCCTTTATCAGGCATGGGCTTACGCAAAAAGAGGCCGAGACAGAGTCAACACTTCAATTGTATGCATTATCAAAACTTGCTGCTTTACCAACACTTACCTTGCAAATGTAGACTCGCGGGCTCCGATACTACAGCAGGGGCTCTTCGAACAATAATGCCATATATTATCACAAATCCAAGAGTATACACGACCCTCCTTGCGGAGCTATCAGCTTCTTCACTCTCAAATCCTGTCAAAGACTCCGAGGCACGAAAACTTCCGTATCTCCAAGCTGTCATTCGTGAAGGACTTCGGATATGTCCCCCAGCAACCGGTTTAGCATATCGGGAAGCACCACAGGGTGGTGATGTCCTATCTGGGTATCATCTCCCCGCAGGAACAAAGGTCGGATACAATTTCTCTGGTATAATGGAGGACCCGAAGCTGTGGGGTGAAGATGCCAATATATTCCGGCCTGAAAGATGGCTAGTAGGAAAGCCTGAAGATCTTCGAAAGATGGAGGCCAACGTGGACTTGGTGTTTGGGTATGGGAAGTGGTCATGTTTGGGCAAGAATATTGCGCAAACCACGATGAACAAGGCGATAGTTCAGGTGAGAGAATCTTTCGAAACAATCGAAAAGAAGTGTCTGTGCAGAGCTGACCAACGTGAACGACTTAGTTACTTCGAACGTTCGACATATCAATTGTCAACGCACAACGGCCGTGGAAGTCATTCAATGCAATGACTTACATAATCACTGACATGTTTGTAACAGTCACAAAGCGGGAGCCGAGTTTGTGAAAGGCGTTAGAAAGTCCTGATATTTTTCGAATGAGAAAGGGGGTCGGCAAAGACTCAAGTGTTGTGGGTCATGTTTAAATTTCTTCTGCTAGTGCTACCCGATATTCCAGCCATGGTTCCAACCTGCGCCTTCCTTTTGCTTGTGCTATTTACAAATTTTCATCACTGTACTATTCGTCATTCCTTCACTTTTAACTTCACATCTCCAGCTCCGTCGTCGTCTCAAGCATTGCCTTGCGTGACAGTCCCAGCGTGCTCACCCTTCTGCGCATTTGTATTATGAGCGAAAACTTTCTGGGAAAGATCAAACACAGGAAGCGGGCATGGAACACCAGTCGAAGCACAGACGGTGATAATTGCCTATCACAGAAATCAGCATTATTTGCAGACCAGATCCCCATCGGGCGAACTTACCAAATACCAGCCCATAATCATCGTCACGAATCCGAAACCACCAGCAATCTTGAAATAATACACTGCGTGTGCCAGACCAGCAGCGCTTGGATCATATCTCAATTGGTAGAATCCAGCAGCAAAAAAGCTGAAGACGAAGATGAGAGTGAAGAACACAATGACGAATGGAATATTGATCCTTAGCGACCCCAATAGAAATATGAAAGTAACAAGTGTCATCACAACATTATAGTTCCCCTGACCAGCATTATACAGCTGGGCCAAAGCGCCCGGCTCGCCACCGGCCGCGTAGGATGAGACGATTCCGTGAACGGGATCGTTCAGATATCCGATATTCACCCAGTGGCACCCGAAGATCATGAAGACGGCCATGGGAAACGAATTGCCCAAAATGAACTCAGCGATACCAGCAACGTTCATTGCGATGCCGCCGAGGAAATAGAAGGTGCCAGACACAGAGGCGAGGGAGCTGGGGGTCGAGCCTTGGAATTGAAGGAGACAAAAGATGGTAGAGGAGAAGGGGATCAAGAAACCGAGAAGTCCGAGGAGTGTTGGGTTACCTGTTGTAAGGTTAAAAGGTGGTGAGTGGTAGAGGAGAGAAATACTTACCGAGACGTTTGGCGAGATCTCCTTTTGGGGCGGAGGGTTGAAAGAAGAGGCGTTCGTACTGATCGGGGCTCAATTGAAGAGTCATTTGCCGAGTCAATTCGTTATGGCCATGGATAGGCTTATCGTGGATGTGTTCTGAGTTATTGCTCGACATCTTGAGAGGCGTTCTGTAGTGTCGAAAGGTAAAAAGAATACTTGAAAAAGAACAGGGTAAGAGATAATGTGAGCAAGACTGATTGAAGAACCCCAAAGGCCGGGAGCGAGGAGATATATATCTTTCTTACACCAAACCCATATCCGACTTGGGACCAGACTCCATGTTAGACTTTCGGCGTTCGGGGTTTTAGCAGAGCTACAAGATGCTCCATGGCAACGGTGCAGGTTCCTATCCAATGGGGAAACCCGGGGAAACATAGAATCACCCCAACAAGAAGGAGAAATGGTCAAGAATTTCCGTGGTTTTGTCTGGGTCGCGTTATTGGACAGAGAGAAAATAGGAGTTTGACCAAGGACATCGTTAACCAGCCTCAAGAACTCGATCAGTCTAGTCCTGACGAGCGGGAGAGACACTCAGTAACAATAGCCGCAGCATTGGTATTCGGAAAGCATCTAGAACGATGCCATTGTGGTCTGGGTCGCGCTTTTACAACTAGTTTTATTGCACTTGTAGTAGCTGGGATATTTCCTCCGCTCCCCCGCACTTGCAAGGTGGGGTTTTGACGCTTTGTCTGCCCCGAGTCACTGACCTAAGATGAACTAGACAGGACAATGGCGAATCAGAAAAAGGAAGGTATCTATGCTATTTGAAAACGTTTGCATACTTCTACCAACTTCAGAGGATCGAGAAAGGGGTTGCACCGCCACTGACATAGGAAGAGAAAACGGAGCAATCTGTGGACTAAATCGAAGCTGGAACAGAAGGCCGGACCATTACTCCCGTGCAAAAATGCCGATCTTTCCCCGCGCTGTGCTACAATGCACTAATTAGACACTGTTAATTCCGTGAAATGGTAGTTTGACCGATTGAAGCGGGTGACGAGAATCGATGAATCTGCCAGGGAAGAGATCGAAGCGTGAGGCGTGAGTGTAGATAGAGTCGTGGATCGAAGTTCGTGCGCCGGAGGAAAGAGTACCTTATATGTCAAAGAAATACAAAAAAGTGGCCAAAGACAAACTTATGAGTAATTCAATTAAATATCTCTCTCGAAAGTGGGTCGTTTCTTAATACAGCCGCTTTTATCTTCCATCTTCTTCTATCTTTTGAAGATGCAATTATGCTTCCGTCGACTTTCATTCCCTCAGCAGCTTGGAAACTTTCCACACCCTTTGAGCAACTTCTTCTTAGCACTTGCCAGTTCACGTTAAATTTTTTTTTTCAAGAAACACATATGAAAGATGCAAGCCAACACTGAAGTTTAATGAACTATGCCCTTATCTTCTCTCAGCACAATTCTTATTCTTGTATCACCCTTCCACCACAACATCTACGAGTTTGCCGAAAGTGTGAAGTCTACATTCCCAGCATTAATATCAGCCCCACCAATACACGTACTTGTGAACGGCGTATCCCCACACACCGCCCTCGCAGCCCTCACACAACCTTCCCACCGTCCCTTCGTGATGTCAATCGTCTGTCCGGACGTCGCTGCGTTCAGTACAAACTTCGCAGTACCAGAAGCGCCAGTTGTGGTAGTTGGGTTGCCTGCACATTGCTCGATTGTGCCGGCAATGCTACCGCAGATGGAGAGTAGAGCTACATTGATATCGTGGGAGACGAGCGTCCTATTCGTTTATTAGATTGTGGTTTGAAGGACAGTGAGACGGAGGTTTACGTTGATTTATCTGTGCATGTTGTACCTGTGATTGCCGCAGGATTCACGTTTGTGTTCGCAGGTGCTGGAACCCGTTGTACAAGCGTCGGGATTGCGAGTGCAGTTGCGGCGAAGAGGGAGAGGAAAATTGGGAGCTGCATTTTGGATCTCGGATCAACCGTAGAAAAGAATGAATGAGAGTGGCTGAGTTCTCATGAAAATATATGAAAGAAAGGATACAAGAGAAACGAAAATGAAAATGTTGAAAGAGTGGAAGGTTTGAATTGCTCCAAGGAAACATGAAGGGGGCAATCAGTTTTATGAACTTTCCGAGATCAAGAATACACGACAACGCAATGCACTGAAAATCATAGGACCGCCGTCTAATCAGGTCCAGAGTCGGGCCATTGGCGGAATATTTCGAGAGGTTTGAGAGATTAGATCCTTTGACACTCGCGCGAGTATCAGATCCATCAGATTACCCCTGAGAAGCCTCGCTTAGCGACATCAGACGTCTGATCGACCAATAGTTTCGTTTCGTCATCGGGCCTCGGGCTGAACATTTTCTCTATTATGAGATGACAAAATACGAAACAAACTTCAGATGAGAGGATTGACGGTGGAGAGCAAATCCTCAGGGTACTTCTAGCGGAAAGCTGCGATCACGTGGGACCGGTTGTCCCTTTTGTGCATTGTAAAGCCTAGATTAGAGAAATCTAAGGCGCAAGAGAGCGATCAATTATCAATCTAAGCATTATTGTGCACCAACCATTCCTTCCAATAACATGAGTAGCCCATAAGCTCCAGGGTCAGGTACGCCTCTCGTGGCAGATTCATCCAAGTAACTTGATCTTCCTAATTTCGCTTCTAGCTTTTTTGTTGTTTCAACACCTTTCTGTGCATCAACAAGAGCTTTGGATGAGTTGCCAGTCTCCTTCAAAGTCTCTACAAATGGAATCAAGCAATCCAAACATGTTCTGTCGCCCAGCCTCGCCCGTGTGTATTTTAGCAGATGGTCCAGTGAACTCTTCAATGCCGTGGGAAAGCTCGGTGCGTCCCCGAGATTCTGCGCAAGAGACGAGAGGAATATGCAATATAGAGCACCAGATGTACCGCCCATGTTGACTTCAAGATCATCGATGAGATCACTTAGCGTTGATTCTAGCTTTGAAAGGTCAGCATCGCTGATGAAGTTCAGAACTTGCTTCGCCCCATCTCGTAGTGTGTAACCGCAATCTCCGTCGCCAACAATGGTATCGTATTCGGTGATCGTAGGCTCTTCTTTGATGACACGCTCACACCCTGCTGTTATGATTTTTCTAACTTGAGAATCAGAGAAATGGATCTTGGAAGTACCTCCTCTCGATTTGGCTGATGAAGTAGTCTCAGTCTTCCTGGCGAGCGTATTCGTCGGTTTCGATTGTGGACTCAGGAATATTGAAGGTACCGGGCAGAGTGAGATAGCCCAACCTCGTGCCTGGGATGAATTATCGAGGATCGTCGAATGCGATATATTTGAAGCAAGCTGCTTGTTGGCTAATTGGAGTCAATGAATCTATACAAGTAAGATGAGTTACGGCTATACACACCAAAATACTCTGAGATCTCGTGAGCTAAAATATTATTTTCAAGGCTGGATATTCCGTTGATATCTGAACAATGAATAGAGTAAACCAAATCACCGTCTGCTGCCAATTTTGAGCCAAGCAGACTACTAAGGTCCTTGTCTACAGCTGACTTGGCCGAGTTAAACTCCACGATTTCGAGGCCACGAGTAACTGATGGGCTATTGCCAGTCTTTTTCTCGTGAAATGTTGATGTGGTTCTCGTAGCGGAGTTTGCGAAATGCTCTAGCAGCGCTCGTGTCTTCTCAAGTGACAGTCTGCAACCAATCAGCTTAGATCTTGGGCTGAAGATAAGCCAATTACTTGATTTCTGGTTTCATTACTTTGAGCAATGACAAGACATGGTCTAGTTGCAGCTCACTCTCCACTGAAAGCTCGACGATGCCATGTGACATTCTCAGATTTTGTTTCGAACTTGATCTTACTACAACAACTCCGTCTTGTATTGGGAAGCCATTGTCTTTCAGAATAGTTTGGATCTTCTCGGCAGAGATAGTTGAAAATTTAAGCTGCTCGGTTGTGAAAGCTGAGAGATGGGACTCGCTCAATATCTTGCTAGAGAAATTCCCCACAGTTCCAATGGCAGTAAGAAGCACATCTTTGCTTCCTAAGAGAGCGGTATCCACTACCACAGTTTGTCCATTGGAAGTTTCAACAGCCTTGATCGAGGGCCGCATCAACGGAAATAAACGGCTCCACCGATGGGGATCTTCGAGCTTGAGCTCCGTGGTGCTGTAAGGGAGAGTTTGTTCAACCACTACCGCCAT
Source organism: Stipitochalara longipes BDJ (assembly GCA_009732865.1). Lineage (NCBI taxonomy): Eukaryota > Fungi > Ascomycota > Leotiomycetes > Helotiales > Hamatocanthoscyphaceae > Stipitochalara > Stipitochalara longipes. The sequence goes on along the minus strand of ML769347.1, from coordinate 362,288 downwards.
TATGTAACTTGAGATTCAGAAATCTTCCGATTAAGAGAAAGAGAAGAAAAGTTTTGAAATAATTTGATATAAAGTGAATAATGGGACTCAGCCAGATGTCATAGAGATGTATGGAAGGAAGAGAGCTTCCCCACCCTAAGATCAGCATTGCGGGGCAAATCGCGGCTTCCTCTTTTAGGACATCCGAAGAACCCCCTCTTTGCGGACCCATTCCTGTATGTAAACAATTCGCTCTCACTCGCTCTACCTCTTCAGTCAATTCTCTAATGCCTCTGTTCACCTCAAGATATCTCAAGCACTCCTGTTTTGCTGAAGGCGTACCATCAAGAGCTTCACATATTTCCTACCCCGCATCCGAACCCCACACTTCACCTCAAAATGGCTGCAGAAACCCAAACAAAACAGCCTATCAAGGAAACTTTCCACTTCATCAACGACCCAGCAGATGCCATAAATGAAGCAGCAATTGGACTTACAGAACACAACTTAAACCTGTCCTACTCTCTAGCACATAAGATCGTGTACCGGAGCGATCTAGAAACATTCAGAAAAGACCATGTAACGACCATTGGATTCGCTGGAGGGGGACAGTAAGTCTTAAGTCTCAAATCTTTGGAGTTTTACTGACAATCTCGCAGTGAGCCCATGTTCTCCGGTTTCGTCGGCCCTTCATTCCTCTCCTGCTCCGTCTCGGGCAATATCTTCGCTTCTCCCACAGCCGCTCAGATCTTCTCCGCCATTCAAATGTGCCAACCACCCAATTCCTCTTCAAAAGGCACCTTGATTGTCTGTGGCAACTATACGGGCGACATCCTGAACGCTGGGCTAGCTATTACCCGGGCCACAGCAGCAGGATACAAAGTCCGCTTCATCCCCATCGGAGACGACGTTGCGGTAGGAAAGAAGAAAGGTGGCAAGGTTGGCAGACGAGGGCTGAGTGGCCACATAGTAGGGTTGAAAATTGCGTGTGCATTGGCGGATCAAGGTGAATCGCTGGAGAAAGTGGGTGATGTGATGGACTACATCGCTACGAATTCGGGAACGATAGCTGTGGCTTTCGACAGGTATGTGCTCTAATCTTTTCAAGAATTACGAAATTTATTCTGACATTTTACAGAGTCGCACTTCCAAATAACATTATAACAGAGATCCAGACCCTCCCTCCAGCAACCATCGAGCTTGGCCTAGGCTGCCACGGCGAGCCAGGACTCCGCCAAATCTCACCTGTTCCTAGTCCAGAAGCCCTCACGAAAGAGATGATTAAACTCCTCGCCGATACATCTGATCCTGATCGAGGATTCATCCCATTTCCAAAAAATAGCAAGAGTGAAGCTGTCCTTTTAGTCAATAGCTCAGGAAGTACTTCTGATGAGGTTCTTGCTCGATTTGCAGAATTGGCTATTGCGGAGCTCGAGAGTCAGGGCATTACTGTGAGGAGATTGACATTAGGACCTATGGTGACGAGTTTGAAGCAGAGTGGGTTTGGACTCACTGTCTGGAGATTGCCTGGGGTTGAGGAGAAGGCGGCGTTAAGTAGAGAAGAGGCATTGAAGAATTGGGATAGGAAAGTAGAAACTGCTGCTTGGAGGCAGTAACTAGTGCGCGTAATAAGTGAAAAGTGAGAATTGTAATGAGATGAACAATAATATGAAAATTAATCAACAATAACTAATTGTACGTGCAAAGACGATGGTTTCTTGTAGGAGCATAAAAATTAAGAGGTTGCAGCTTGTTCAAGGGTAAGGACGAACATCACCATCAGTGTTTCACGTCCAGGACGCTGAGATGGCCAAGAGCTTTGATTCAGTAGTTGCTATTTCATCTCAGGCTCACAGAAAGGAAAAAAGAAACCCGGGGAATCTCATTGATTGAATCGAATAACCGTTACAACGGACGCCCAGATAATGATTCGAAAGGGAAAACGAAGAGATCAGCCCGTAAGCTACCCAGCTCTCCCCAAAGATCAGAACAGATCACCGCCACTCCTCGTCGACGAGAATGAAGAATTTGTCTCCTGCAGGCCCGGTTAGAGCTCACTCTAAGCACCATCTCTAGATTTGCGATAGCTGGCCTGCAGATAGCTTCATCAGCGACCGTTCATGCAGAAAAGGCTTCGCTTCGACGTACTTCTTGTTCAACTTGGAGTCCATCAACAACCGGTGCAAGCTCGCTGAGAATCTCGTATGCCTTCTTGTGGTACTCGAGCTGGGCGGCGATCAAGTCGGCGAGGTTTCGGAGGGGTTCAGGGGTATCGAGGACCTGATTGTGATTAGTTGCAGTGATTTGATAGAATAGGATAACATACATTTTTCATAACGCCGACGGCTTCCTCTGTTTGGCCAACAAATTCATCTTCAGCCTGCTCAATTTCAACTCTGGCCTCTTCACTGGCAACCTCATCGTCACGTCCAGCGGCATTGGCTTGGCCTGGTAATTTCCAGCCAGGGTTCTTGGCCTTAGCCTTTGCGGCATCAAGCAACAATCTCGAGTTCTCAACGCTTTTCCGGGCCCGTGTCGCAAACATCAGGTTAGTGTTCAGGGTGGTCGACCAACCAGCAAGGAAACGGCTTTGGATTTGAGAGTCTTGCGCAAGTCTGGCTTCGCCAACACGCTCCTCTGCCAAGGCATACTTCTCAAGAGCAGTCGCAAGAGGATCCTCTCCTGTGCCTGAATGTTGTTGCTGCAGAAGGTGACTGCTGGCCAACGCGGCACGGGCGATGGCGTGGTTGAATGTCTTGGGTTGTGGCTTCGCAGATGGAGGAGCAGTGAGGGCGGCTTGGGCTTCGGCAGGTGAGGTGGCAGTTGATAGGAGGTGTACTTTCTCGCTGACTGTGCGACCTAGGTCACCGAAACTCTCTTTGATGTTGGCGGGATAATCGTAAGCCTCGTGTGAGTACTGGTTACTGTCGGGAGAAGCAGTTAGACATTGCTTATGATTGATATGAGTTATAGAAAGGAGTTTGCACGCACGTAACAGCTAGCATCTTCTGGTGAACCTGCTTCAAGGCATCGACCCGCTTCTCCAGCTCGATATAATCCGGTGGGAGCTGGGTCTATGAAGAGGAAATAAGTAAACACTCTTGCGCCATCGACTGGAGTTCTATCTGACCTTATCCTCAGCTTGGCCAAGCTGCTCCTTCACATATTGCTGTGTGCGAGCTGCAAAGGGAGTGAACGAAGCCCTGCGACCGTCATCAGCATACGATATAGCTGAGGCAGATAGATCAACAGTTCTGTTGATGTTGACATTCCCGGCTGTTGGGGGAACTTACGAGAAGTTTTTACCAAATGCTTGAACTTTGTCCATGATGGTAGATTGAAGGTTTAACGGGCTTGATGGAGTGCGTGTTCAACAGTTGTGTAATTTGAGGTGGAAAGGTGTCGTTCTTGAGAGCTTCAAGACTGATTACGGTGCCTTACGACCGTCCTACGCTAGTCAACCCTTGTCTTTCACGTGATAAACGTTCCTGCGCGGTTTAACGTCCTGTTTGGACTTCGATAGCTGACGAAAATAGAAATTCAAATATTTCTTGAGTATGTCCTTTAATCGTCGCCTTGAGGCTATATTTTAGACCTGCAAAACTCTAGGTTTGAATGTTGAGGCCCTGTCAAGAACATTTCACAGCAAGACAAACCGTTACCCCTGACTGCAGCCGAGCTCGGTATCCCATGCTTGTGCCATACCTTTTTCTAATTTAGTCCAAAAGCGCCTTGTTGTCCGCCCAAGAAGGTTCTATGCCTCTGCAAACGCCCTCATAGTCTAAGAACAACTGTTTGTCCATGCTGAGCTCCGGTGTCGTCCAAAACATGGTCCATCCTGTTCCAGGTAACTTCCAAGTGCCGCGGGATCTCTCGAAGTACCACTTGTTCACCGGATTCGTCTTTCTGCTTCTCCATACAACACCATGAGGAAAGCAATCTCGTACCATGGCTTTGAATATCAGATCCGCGACTCCCCCACTGCCTTGTGATCTTTTGAGGACTGCGAATTTGTCAAGATAAGGCACCATTCGTGCCCTGCTTTCTGGCGATCCATCATCTTTGACTCCAGGCGGTGTCTCCCAAGTCAAGAGAGCTCCACCCTCATACTCTCCAGCAATTATGACTCCAGCAATCCGATCGTTGACTCGTTCAAGATACTCCTGAACATCAAGCTTCCGGCCGAAAGAGTCTTCGATCAAATGAACCAGACGAGGTAGATCAATTTTGGAGTCTGTCAAGGTCAAGTGAGGCTGCCCTGGAACGGGCGGCGTCCAAGGAGCAACTTTCGGATCTGGAAAGATAGTGACGGACATGCCATGTTTGGCAAAAGTTGTCGGGGTAATACTTTCTGTTGGAGATACTGGACTATTTATAGATGCCTGCCCGCCAAGACGTCCCATGGGCAGAGAAGAAGAAAATACGGGCTTGTCAGTCAGGAGATTGTGTATCAAAGGATTTCGCTGTCGTCGAGTGCCTACTCTAGCAGCTTGAAATGGTACGTCTTTGCCAGAATTCGCTGCCTCTCGAGGAGTGGTCAACAGTGCGGAGGAGCTGGGTGGCAGTATCGAAAGTACTCGTCTAACTAATTCGAGATTTTGTAGATGATGTGTATTTCCAGATTTTGCACGTCTAGAAGTCTGCTGCTGTGGCAGCGATTCGATTGATGGGTGAGGTCCACCAAATTCAATCTCAACAAATTTTGAAAGGGGGTTACTTGCCCCTATGTCCGATAGATGGCTTTCCTTGTCTCGAAGTGGCGTAGACTTCCCATCTGCTGGCTGTAAAGCACGTAGTAGGTCCAATTTTGCGGCGTCAAATTCTTGCTCCATATTCAGGAAAACGTGATAGCCATTTGGGAGATCAGAGGTAGGTATACCTCCTAGAGGATCCAATATGATCAACCGGTCGAGTGATATCTCCTCTCGTAGAGCCTGTAAACGTTCTCTTTCAGCATTTGGGTCTTCGTCCGGCAGTAGCTCTGATGGGAGTCCAGCCAGTTCTCTTGTGAGTGCCAGCACCACATCAGTAGCAGCAACGGGCACTGCTGTCTGGGTGATGTCTGTGTAGCCGACAGAAGGGATGACTGGGATCACACCACGCCTGAGAGGAGTCATCAACAACTTGCGTAGAGTGATATGTATCGGCCCGTGGCCAAAGCCTTCTTGCGAGGGCGCTTCAGAAACTCCAATGACGTTGTCTACTAATCGTGCGCCGGATTCTCCGCTTGCATCGATAGCAGCTACAACTCGATTTGCTTGTTTTGTTTCATGAGCTCTCCAGTGGGCATCGGCACTAAGAACCTGCGATTCGTCTTGGCTATCAACAACCACCACACTAATCAAGCCAAGCCTCTCAAGTTGAGAAAGCGTCCTTCCAATGCCATTAAGTGTTTCATCGTCCAGAGTCTGGGTAGCTCTAAGCTTGACCAATGCCACGTGAAGCTGAGGTCTTACAGCAACCTTGGTTCTTTTTCCTGGATATTGAACAAATTGCGGGCTCTCTTCCACGGCAGCGGGTCCATAGAACCCACCAAGGTTGACTCCACACCCACGTGTATCTTGTGCTCTCTGGTCAGTGGCAAGTGGACTTTTCGTAGTCTGTGAGGGATCTTTCGAAGGAGTGAAGCGTTGCAGGTAGGACTTTGCTTCTCGTTTCGTGGCAGACGAGCCTAGGACGGACATAAAAAAGTCCTAGAAAATATCAGCTCCGTATCGGAATCTCTTTGACGGGAATTGTACTTTGTCTATAGCCCTAGCTTCCCTCTTTGCCTTTTGCTTGTTCGAAAGGCCTTTCACATGCTCTTTCGCCCATTCTTCCCTCAATTGACTCGACGGCCCCTTTTCTGTGCCATAATAACGTGTACGTTGCTCCTGAATACTCCCACTATGTCTGCTGCGCTTCACCCATGATTGTATCTGACCAAGTCAGACAGGTTCTCACCGCTTGGGTCAGTGTTGACTCACATTATGACCAGCCACTTGTCTGCCCTCCTTCGAGGCTAGATTTTGCAAGAGCATTGTGCATATTGGCACAAAATTAGGTCTAAAGTTTCATTGAGAGACATGAGGAGTTGGAGAGGCATTTATTGCTGCGTAGCTCAAATATGGGGAAACGGTGGTTGTTTGGCTGCACAAGAAATTTCCAGCTGATCATCCACCGCAATCGGCGAATCGGCAAGGCTCTTATCGATAAGCTTCCCCTCTCACTCCACATGATCAGAACAAAGAACTCTTTTTTGAGCTGAAAATTAGCTGATGTGAAGACGAAGCTAATTGGGTGTAAAACTGAACATCCTTAGGATAGTGTAACATTGAAAACCAAGCTGAAAAGGGAGTTGTAAGGTGGCTGATGGCAAGCAGTTTTCTCGTCAACTTCAGTGACATCAGCTCGGCTAGTGTTCTGAAGCCCGCAATAACCGCTTTCAGTCCGCGTCAATGAACTCGTATAAGTCCCTCTTCTACTTACTCAAAATCTTTCAACTACTTCAAAGAGCTACATCTCATAGTTAATACTAAAGCTAGACAAGATGGCACCTCAATTGGCGTGGATAGGGCTCGGAAACATGGGCAGAGTAGGTTTTAAGTAACTCTATCAGATCACTTGCTAATAGTCGAAAGGGAATGTGTAAGAACCTCGTTGAGAAAGGAGACCTTGACAAGCCTCTAATCATCTTCAACCGAACCGAAAAGCGGGCAACGGATCTCGCCAAGTCCTTACCTTCTGGCAAATCTTCTGTGGCGTCCTCAATCGATGGGGCTGTTTCAAAGGCAGATATCATCTTCACTTGTGTTGGAGATGACGCAGCGATCAGCGAGACGATTGGTACGGCATTGAAGGGGAATATGAAAGGCAAACTATTTGTGGACTGCTCCACTGTACATCCAGATACCACTGAAGACTTGGCGAAGAAGATCACAGGTGCGGGCGCCGAGTTTGTTGCGTGCCCGGTTTTTGGGGCCCCAGCTATGGCTGATAATGGACAACTGGTTTGTGTACTCGCTGGACCCAAGGAAAGTGTCGAGAGGGTCAAGCCATACACCAAAGGTGTTATAGGGAGGGCGTTCGTCGATTTCGGTGGACAGCCCGCTGGAAAAGCGACCCTTTTGAAAGTCATCGGGAACACCTTTATCCTCAATATGGTTGAAACATTATCTGAAGGCCATGTCCTTGCCGAGAAATCTGGACTTGGGACTGATAACCTTCACCAGTTCATTGAGATGATGTTTCCAGGGCCATATACGGCTTACAGTACTCGCATGCTCTCTGGTGATTATCATAAAAGAGAGGAGCCACTTTTTGCAGTCGATTTGGCGAGGAAGGATGCACGGCATGCTATGACTCTAGCAAAGGCATCTGGAACACGATTGAAGGATGTTGAAATTGGTGATGCACATTTGGAGATGGTAAAGAAGCACAAGGGTGAAGCAGGTGACATTGCTGGGATTTATGGTGCTGTGAGACAAGAAGCAGGCTTGAAGTTCGAGAACTAGGGAGCCGGAGAAAGAATTTATAATCAAAATAAATAAAATTCTTAACTGAAATGAAAATCGTTATATTTAGAAAGGTACAAAATGAATTTTGGAGAATGGGCTTTTTAAGTTCCAACCTGAGAGCTAGTGAGTGGTGAGCCAAGCCGAATGCTGACTAACCCCTAAGCTCTCCAATTCGACTGCCTGCGCCGAGCTGCGATATCCCAAGTTGCAACAGCATCTCCAAGCCTTCAACGCAGGCTCACGAACACTTACCACCATGGCGAACGGGTATGCAAGATGCCCTCTTCTCTTCATCTGTCTTCTCAATCTGAACATAGCACCTGCTAATCCTCATCCCCCAATGCAGCTGGAGCATCATCATTGGCCTCGTCGTAGTCTTGCTTGCCTGCGGAGCAGCATGGTTCTTCTCACCTAAAGGCGAAACCCAAACGTATGCACACTTCCTATTCCGAGTTTTGAATGGCTGCCCGGAGCTGTGTTGCTCGGTTGAGAACGAAACTGACTAAACCATCTGCAGAATCTGGCGAAGCTCTCTGATACTTTCGTTCGCAAGTTGTTATATCATGTGGGGTATGATACTCCTATTGCACAGCCAGAACAGTTTATTGATCTTTATAGCTATCACTTTTCTCGCACAATGGCATCCACTCATTGTACCTCGGCGCAACGACCTCAGAGCGGGTGCAATACACGAGAGTTGAAAGGGAAATATAAAGACAATCAAGGCATTCTAGTGCATGGGTGTACATTCTTGGCGTTGAGGTTGCTGGCAGATTAGGGCCAGCCTTAGAGTCGTGTATTGATATGGAATTGGGAGACACGCTCGATGAATCAAAACGTTATTGAGCTTTTCGACGCTGCTCCGGAATTTAATCCTAGCTTGTGGTGAATGGGGTATTGGATGAAAGCAGTTTGCCATATATCTTCGCTCGCCTCAGTCACCAGATAAGAGTGGAATATGGAACACGGCTCAGTCGACAATCATCATCATTACTTCATATCTATCCTGACTACCCAAGACCTAACCTCCCTCCCCATTCTCTCCCTAGCTCAACCACAGCCCACAACGCCCTCCCATCGTCAGCAACTCCCGTATCCCCCACAGTATCAACCCCATCTAAGCCCACGACCCAGAGGATTCCCCTCCCAACCATCCACCTACTAATAGCCCCAACCGTAGCCAAGATAGCAGCAGTCCCATATCCACAATCCAACAGGATCTTCAACGCCTCCACATTATTCGCAACCACTGCCCAACCTAAACTCCTTGCCGCAGCTGGAACATCATATTCCCAAATTACCATCAATATTGGAAATAGCTTCGTACTCGAGCTCACCAGCAGCGCCGTGCTGACAGAATTCGGCCGTGAGTAGCGTGGGATGAGCCCGAACAGGACCAAAGGGGATAGAGGTGAGGAGGTCAGGAAACGGATCGAGAGATGGAATGAAAGGGTTGAGAGGGCGCAGAGGATGAGGAAGAAGACGTATTGGAAGACTATGGGCTGCTGTGTTAAGCGTAGGAAGTTGTTGGCGTTTAGATCGGTGGTGATTGAGGGGTTGGCTGAAGTTTGCTTCTCCGTACGCGCCCAGGTGAGGTAGACGTCGAATAAGAGGAGAAGGATGCCGAGACGGATGATTGAGGGCTGTATTAAGTGTTAGTATACGATGGTAAGAAGCGGAAAGTAGCTGTACATCGAATTGATCGTGTTCTCTCATCAACGTGTTGTGTAGCAGATGCCGATAAACCTTTGGGATCGTCAGTATTGAATGATACCAGGAAGGATTTAACGTACTTGCGGTTTGATCAATACCAGATCAATGAAGAGTACTACGGCATCGTGCTCTACGTATTTATCACAGAAGCGTCCGCAGTTCTTGCAGACTGTGAGCCGAACTCCATGGCCGCTGGATCTGTCATCTGCCCCAGAGTATTCGGTGTAAAGAGTCTTGACTGGATAGCGACATTCTATGCAGATTGGCATCGCATATATGTATGGCGTTCATCTGTATCTAGACGGTGTTTTGCGCGCAAACATGTTGTGGTGTTCTGGCGTAGAGTGTTTTACTGGAGTATCTTTAGAGGTCAAAGGGAGACGCGCTTCTGTAGATTTTGCATTGAGAAGCACTCAAGGTCTCCGTAATCAATGCGTTTCTTCCCCCCTTTCCTAGAAACTCCCTCCCTGCATCGTCTGGGCTGAGCGTTGACAAAAAATTACCCACAGTACTCGCAGCCAGACGAAATTCTGTATAATCGAATCTCGAGTGGGTGTCGTGTCATATTTTCAGATCAAAGGCGGAGAAGACCTCATTTAATCAATGCCCTCTAGTCTCGATGGTGGAAGTCTTGCTCTTATAATATGTCTACATGTTTGCACTGTTCCTTCTTTGCCTTCACCTTACCAATAAATTATAGTTTGTCTCACCACCTTCGATCTTGACCCTCGAACGTTCTGAATGCCCCGCACTATCGTTGACCTCTTGGTCGAGTCTGTCTCCAAAGAGGTCACCCTCAAAACTGCATCGTCAGGCACATATTCTTCGTCCGTCAAACCCACTTCTTCCAGCTGGGCTATCCAGGCGATAACCTTTCCTGTCAATATGGTATCCCAGAGTCCTTCTCTCCTTGGCATCTTTGAGAAGATGTCGATCACCCTTCGTCTACAAGCGCGATGTCGGTAGGCGAAGCCAATCGTTGTCAAAGGGAGTACGATTCTAGTGTCGAACGAGAAGGATGTATCAACGACTGACTCGCCGGGAAGCTCCATCAACTTTGTCGATAAGTGGATCGCCTCTTCCAGTTCCCGAGTGAACCGACGAGATGCTTGAGAGTTGGACGCTCCACTCGCAAGCCAGAGGTAAGCTGTAAGCCAAAAGAGCCTGATGAGTGCTGCCCCTTTGAACATAGCTTTCCCTTGTAAACTCTTCGCTCTCCTCCAGATTGCCTTGAAGGCGACGTTCCATTGTTCAAGTTCCGCAATAAATACAGAAAACTGCGAAATTGGTGACTGGCCGGTGGAAACCTGCTCCGCCAATGGATTTGGTGAGTAGAACATGCTATTTCCACTTGTCATCCACCAGTGACAAGACCCCAGTGTGATAATTGCGAGCGAAAATGTTGCTTCTTTCAGAGACCTGAATTCGGCAGGTATTGGCTTCATGACTGCCCGACTACTTTGCATTCTTTCCAAGTGCCACTTTTTACTAAATAATTCGTCAGTAAGTGAGACTTCCAATCGTTCATGGCGTTAATTGGCGCCAACCTTTTTCTGGTCCCATAGAAGATCCTGTACCACACGAGACTGGGGTCAGCATAGTTATAACAAGTACTCTCGAGTGTACAATATTCCAGGGGAGATTGTACATTGCTTCAAAGTCTGATTCAACGATCAATCGCTCCAGCACAGACCGCAAAGGGGGGACAACACTCTAAGATGTTTCAACTTACGCCTGAACTTCCGCAACTGCAAAAAGCATGTAAATTGAGTCTTCCAATTGGGGACAAGAATGCGGTGTATGCGACAGCTCTTCCATTGCCCTGGTTCTCAAGTATTCGCCGACCATTTCCGTCCCTGCAACAATTTGAGATGCAGCTTCATCAGTGTTGCCATCAAAGGACTCAAAACATGCAAACAAGATGCTTGCCAGAATCCGAGTCTTGGGCTCAATACGATTTTCCGCGATTCCCTTCTTTAGAGCAATTATAGCTCTATTCATTATCAGTAGGTGATCTCAATTATCCCAAAGTCATCGACAACACTTGCCTATGGTATTCACGATACGCGATTTGGCGTCGAGTATTCGTCATATCTTGCCTTCTAACCCATGATGCCCAGTTATTAAAATCTAACGCACCAATTGCAATTGCGGCATGGCGAATGCAAGGCTCGGCTTCACTGGCTTGAGGCACAAGTTGACCCCATAACTGATTCGCAGTCCACTGAGTACAGGAAGAAAGTTGTGGCGCCGTCTGGTTGCAGAACATCTAATCATCGAATTAACATGAATAATTCTTGATTCGCAAGAGGAAGCTCGAGAGCTGAGGAGCCAGGCTCCTAAGACACATGCAAGTTCCTGTGAAGTTCCCAAGCTCTAAGCCGTCATACAAATAGACAGGAATTTAGTATCAAAAAAGTTTACCTGAAAGTAGTAATATTCTCCATCATCTAAAAACTGGCTATTGTCTGGGGATCGACAGAGGATGGCCGTGGTTGGCTCTCTAGGCTCTATTGTTCTTTGGACCTTTTGTTTCCGTACGGTGGCGCGTATTTCCTGCCTAGCTTGGAGGTATCCATCGCATTTTATTAAAGAGCGGGCACATCGTTTGCATGTTGGCTTTCCTTCTGAGAAGAAGTCAGTTCTGCCAAACCTTCCCAATTCGGAGAAGAACGTAGTCTCGATGATGCTTCTTTATTTCGTATCATCTGCGCAAAGCAGAAGATGGACAGATGGCATTCGTTGTGCTGAACACCTACCGTCGCATTTTACTCTCCGAGCCTTACAAGTTAAGCAACCTGTTCTAACTTTTGGAGCGGGTGCCCTCGACCTTTTCTTCGGAGCCACTTGTTCCGGTGCTTGCGCATTCTCGAGATCTGGACATTCGGCCAGCATCTGGATCAAGATGACCTTTGAACAAAAAAAAACTCCAGGAAAAAAGCAGATGACGTTGAAAGCTGTCGCTCGTGCACAGAGCTTGGTTCTTAAATATCTTCCAATCTCATCCCTGCCAGCCACAGCCCGCCCCTTTGCTGGGGATGGTATCCATTCGAGCGAACGCTTTCGATTGGTAGGCTCGCACGTCTGGGCCAATGAGAAAACCTAAGGGCGTGATTCTGACGCTGCACAAACCCCTGTACCCCAGACCCGGCTGTTGTGGGGATTGGACTGTGCCACAGGGCTGACCAGTACTCTCTCATGCTCGATGGGCCCGGCGCTCAACTTGGACACAAGTGAAGAACAACTTAAAACCCAATTTCTGAAGCACTTCCTTAGCAGATTCTGATTTGCGTGTTGTGCAACTTGTGAATCGTAACTGGTTATGAAGATTTTGCAAACTCTCACACGAATCCGTCGAATCACTACAACATGGAACATGCCAAGATCGATTCTGCATGCCTCAATAGCTGAGAAACAGTGTGAATATCGATCTTTACTAACGATCGGTAGGTATACAATACTTTTTCCCCAAGGCAAGCTAGGCGAGCATTCAAAAGGGGGTAAAGAATCACGTGAAGCGAGCCCGAAGTGAGACTTGACGTGTTTAAGTGGAGACTGGATCCACGTGTAAACCAACCTCCAACCCGCTGAATTATACCAATATTCAGCGTATTTTACAAAAGGAGCCTCCAATGATCAGGACATACTCTCAGAGTTGCCACGTGAAAGGATCAACTGTCAATATCGTTCTCGACGAGATCGTGTTCTGATCAAGGACGGAGCAAACGCAGCAATCACTGCACAGAATCATTGAGGAGGGCCAGCGCCTCCCAAAGGCATGAGAGAAGCTCTTCCTTGGCAGCAGGCTCAACTCTCTAGATCCTAATTTCCCCAAAGGTTCGCCCCAAGCCTAAAAACTCATTCTCCAAAGAGATTCATGAAGTCCAAGGTGTGTCGGAAAGATTAGCTGCGATTCAATAGTAGTAAGTCGCGAATGTGATTCTTTTGGTTTTCTGACACCAACTCTTCCCTCAGCTTCACGATGGCCAACAAGGTTCCAATGAATCGAAAGCTAAATGCTGCCTCGATTGTTTCAGCGTCCGCTTTTTCAAGAAGCTCTGCCGAGGTCTACGAAGACTCCTAGGCACTGGATCGCAATTTTCAGCGAACCTCTGAAGCTTGTGCTTTAGATCCATCGGCTTCGATACTGCAGTAAAATAGAAATCCTGGATCTGATGTCATGGAGTAACTCCGCGCCGAAATCTCCGACTTACGTCGGCAGCAAGCTGTTGATCGAGCCCACTTCGAGACCGCTCTCAACATGCATGACGAGGACTTAGAAGATCTCCAGAGAACACTAGATCATCGCCGCCAAGGACAAATGCCAGCCGAAGAACTTATCAGGTGCAGTGAAACTGAGGAATCAACCGCGAAAAGTGAAGATGATGGAGACGTAAATCTGTATCATGCGTATGTTGCACTTGGTTTTCAAGATACAATTTACTGACCAAAAGACAGCACACCCCAGCCGAGAGCGATGCCACAAATTCGTACTAATAGCCATATCGCTGGACTAGATCATACCGCGTTCGAGGAGGATATCAACCTGCTAACAATTACAGAAGTGTCCATCAAATTGTATGATGGCATGCGGATGCCTGAACTGATTGAGAATCTGTCTTCAGTACCAGACTCGAGACTTCCAGAGAAGCCAAGCGAAATCTTTAACTTTGAATTCCTCAGGAAGGTATTTGGAGGGCAAAGCAGTTTCAAGCGGTTGGTGGGTCATTCCACTGAAGACGAGAGATAGGCGCCTCTTTCCACAAATGAAGTCGTTCAGGACTCTAAACTCTGACTATCATTCACTTTTATTACGTCGTTCAGGAGACCATGGTGTATAACTTTCATGTATCCTGGCAGAGGTCGATGATGAGCATCTTACCTTCCCTCTATTCATTCGCCTTGGGCAAGACGGCTATAAGTATTACGGTACGTATACAGAGCCGCGGTATTCCGATCGTCTTGGTGGAAACGAAATGAGACAGGTGCCAGAATACGTCAAGAAGCACTGGGCCTCACAGATCGGTGCCACGCCTCGCGATGGCAAGATTCCAAAGCACAATGAAACCATCCGAGCATCTTGGCCTAAGGTTCCTGTGGGATGGCTGATAGATAACCATAAAAAACTCATACCCTACCAGGAGGAGCGCCATGATGACTACGAAGAGAGTCCTGTCACTCGGCTAATAACGGCTGATGAAGCTGACGAGGTTGGAGAAGATGAAATATTGATGGCTTTCGAGACTGTAAGTACCTGTTGAGAGTAATAAATTGTTCTGCACTGACAAATTAAGGCTGATACTGATACTGCTCCTTCAGTGAGGCTTTTCTACGAATATCTGCAATGCGTGGGCTATGATCATGATTTTTATGGAAAGCTCGTTGCCAAGAAGCTGGAGCTCGAAGATGCACATTAGGCTCCAATTTACTATAATGTAGGATTGCAAACAGCCAATCATTGATCGTATCAGATTTCGGGCTTTGAGACAAGCACTACTTTTTAATTCCATCGATCAGTTTCATCATTTCCTCTTCAGGAAGCACTTCAGCAAACTTTGCCTGCATGTCAAACAACTAGAAAATCTGGTATTAGCATTTTCTTTCTCACAAAGACAAGTTTCAGAAGCGAAGATTGAAGCTTCCTTCGGAATTCAACTGTGCAAATTTGAAGACAGCAAGAAGGTATGCTTGATAATGAAACAGATTGTGGAGAATGGCGTTGTCCTTACGTTGCTATCATTGACAGATGCATGTCTATCCCCACACGCCTCCTTCACCACAAACGGGCTATAGCCATACTGCATCGAATCAAGTGCTTCGAAAGTCAGTCTCCAACGGTGGGGTTTTCACGAAAGGAAATGCTTACCCGTAGCTCTGACACACCCTGAAGTCGAGTATCCACACAAAATCGTACCATCACATCCCCAACTCGCCAACAAACTGCTCAAGCTCGTTCCAAAAAAGCTACTCGAGTACTGCTTCAACACCACAACCTCATCCTTCCTCGGCTCCACCCCCTCCGCAAAATCTCTAAATGGATTCCCTGCATCGTAGCAACAAAGCACATTGGGAAGTTTCTCCATGTACCACTTTCCTCCTGATTGCGGCGTTTCGTAGATTACGGACGTGTAGACAACCGGGATTCTTACTGCTCTGCATTTCTCTATTAGGCGAAGGATGGATTTCAGCGCTTCGTCGAATCTCTCGGGTGCGTATAACGGCGAGGTTGGGTCATGGTAAGCTTTTACGCAGTCGATGACAATCAGGGCAGGCTTAGAGCCAAACTTTAGCTCATTCTTGCCATAGCACCGCCTGTAGTTCTCTGTCTCCATCAGAAATATCCGTTCATGTATCACGTGATCAAAACTCACCTGTAAGTTTATCAAAGTCTGACATATTTCCTTGGGAATTTTAGCTGGATTGTATGCTCAACTGGCAGTCCTTAATGATTGATTGGTATCTTAGGGGTGAAAATTTGATTCACAAGTTATTGAAGTCGATGAATATTCTCCAGATCAGAACACCCCACCCTTAAATCGGTTCTAGCATATGCGATCGGATGCTTGTCCCGTAACAGGTGTACCTATCGATTGGTCAATGGTCGTCCTCACCTGTGCTTTAGCATCTAGTTTGGGCTTTGGTTTCGGAAAGCCGATGTGAGCTAAGATAAGGAGGGTTGGCTGCAGAGCCAAACGTCGCAAACTCTAGAAATGTAACCTTTACAGACTTAACATCCTAATTTTCTATGACTCTATATGCTGGTCTCCAAGAGCACCAGAGACCTAGTTGCATTTTGTTTTTTTAACTCTAGACATTCCCCTTAGTTTGTGCCGACGAAAGTTAAATGTATCAGCTAGCACTTCCCTGGAATATCCATGGACTGAAGGTAACGTCTCATACTCAATCATTCAAACATCAGCTCTGACAATCCCAAGACAACCTGTCGCCTCTCTTCCTACTTCTATGATTTGATCCTTTTGGCTTTCGCCCAAGAACACCGGAATCTGCTTGAAGACCTCCCATTTTTTCTCCCGAAAATACTTAACCGTCTTCATTGGCTAATCAAAATCTGGGTCGTCTTCATGCTCTTTCGGCCAACAAGTATCAAGCTCAAAGAATGCGTCCTTACGAAGATCTGAATCGACTCCATTGGCCAAATCCCGTATCCAGTTACTTGAAGGCAGCTAGCCGCTCATTCCAATTACAGCAGGCAAGGGCTCTCTATCCCAGTCCAACAGTGCGCTCACAGCAAGAGCAGAGCCCTGCCTTGAACCCTATAATACGATATTATCTTTGCTTAATAATTCAATCTCTTGCTTGAGTAAAAAATACAAATAAGAGCGAGACGTGTACAATCCATCAACTCGAAGACCTTCGTTTCCTGAGGGATAGTTCGGAAGAATTTAAATATTGGACCATTGATATACAAGTAATGAACCGGAGCTTTTAGTTCTAAATTTATTGAAGATTGTAGGCTGGGGTCTTAGGTAGAGAAGGAAAGATGATTTTGGCATGTGGAAACGCGTTATGAAGGGTCTCGTTGCTGGTGGTTATAGACCAAAGTAAGGCAGGTGAAAAATTGTCTGCTGAATAACTCCGCCCGTGTAGAACGATAAAGGTTTCCTGGTGTTTTTTGAGGGGTAGATATGCTAGAGTATCTCTCCCTGCTTTAGCGAAAAGATCGTTCTTCTTAATCATATCCGCGTGGGGGAGGTAGCAAGGACTACTGTAGACAGCCATCTTGTTGATGAAATGCAAGGCTGTCGATAGTCGTTGGTGAGACACGAGGTTGATGTATCCTTTGACATGAGATATTTCTTATCCGAATGCTTCGGTTGAAAGGAAGTGTTGTGTGCCATGTGAAGAAATGGGCGAACCATTGTTCCAGGAAAGCAGAATTATTGCAAATAGGCACTTGCCATAAATGGATTGAGATGCGAGTGAAATTTAATCTTACGAATATCTCATGCAAGCTACGAAGCCACTATAGATCGGAAATCGAAATGAATCTCATTTCTCGCCCCAAACTAACACGTTATCCACTGTCATCTAACACCATCTCGCTATGTCTCAAATTCAAGCAACTCTGCGGTCCGAGGTAACCCGCCAAAAAGAATAAGTCCGCTCAGTCAACGCCGTGTCCAATGCGCCTCCATCTCATGCATATACCAAGTCCTAATACATCCGACACTCGCTCATCCACTCAATCGTTCTTGCCGCCCTTGGCGCCAGCAGTCGCTTTGCCTCTGATCATCCCATCCAGATCTTCTCTCCCTGTCCCACTTGGCGCTGTACTTCTCCCAACGCCAAGGCTCAAGTCGAACGCTCTTCCGTCGTCACTACCTGCTCCATCCAAGAGCTCGATAAGATCTGGATGATCCGTTCTACCGCCTATCTTTGGTGTTCCAGGGACTTTGGTGGCCAGCTTTCGTACCCAACTCTCGAGTACAGACGCTGCATTTTCAAGGCCGAGACCTTGGCCTCCTCTGGGCGTATTAGTACCACTGACAACCCGACCATTAACAGGACCTTCAGCAATGCTGGCCAGCTCATCGGTAAATCCGAAATGAGCGGTCTCTGCACCGAGTAGTGATGTTGAAGGAAGAGAATCAATAGCCAGACCAGGCACATGTTTCCTCGCCCAACTATTCAAACCATCTTGTGCTGGACCGGGTTTCCTCACATTCTTCTCAAATGTACCAACACCGCCGGGGCCACTGAACCATCCCAATCGACCTGCAGCTTCGCTCACGCTTTCGCGGCGTGGGCGAGTGCCGGGTTTAAGCGGGGGAAAGTAGCTTCCAATGGCGTTCATAGGTTGTTGAGGACGAGGTCCAAGATTGCTTGTTCGTCGTGACGGTGTGCTTGCTGTACTGCTAGAAGGATCATTTGAAGACTGGGTAACAGATTGTGATATTCGAGAGAATTCCGCGGAGCCACGCGGTGTAGAGACTGAAGAAAGTGTCGTCTGGCTCTTTCTTCGTCTGGGTGGAAAATATCCCAAAGTTTTTCGAGGCATTCGTGCTATTTCGACTGGCTTCGAATTTGGTGACGCATCAAGTAACACCCAGCGTACGTGTATCCATGGGTTCTCAGTATCTTCGGGACGTTCTGCAGACGTCCCGTTTTCTGGTGACGACGCTCCTGGCCATGTACTCCCATTCGAGAAGGGAGGATCTTCATAGGCTGGTGTAGGAGCAAGGAGATCTACTCCCTGAGGAGAGTTTGGTGTAGGTGGTTCGCAAGGTCGACCTTTGATAGCACAAGCATCAACTGGCAGGACGACTGTTTTGCGAATTTGTATGGAATCATTCGGCCAGAACCGATTGGCTTTCCTGAACACCTCCCTCTGGCAGTTATACTTCAGCACTACACCAGCCAGTGTATCTTGTGGTTGGACATGATGTATATAAACCAGCGCGTAGTCGTCTTCCTGCGAGCTTCCTGGCCTTGCTTCTTCCATCGAGGTCCTCCGTTTATAATTCCCGTTTGTATCCATTACTTGTTTGTCCTCGTCCTTACCTTCCAAGATACCCCTCCTCTTTCTCTGCATCAATTTGGCATCCCTCTCACTCGTACTCCCTATGCCAATGCCTCCATCCGTCTTCTTTGGTAACCCAGTTTCCGGTCCCCAAGCATCCGGCAGCTTCATCCTCCCAAGCCCACTTCCAGCTTTCTTCTTCCCCCAGGTGCTGTTCTCTATATTCCCAGCACCTCCCTCCTCAACTGCATCCCCTCCCAGCACCGAATTAGCCAATTCCTGCAAAGCCCCCCACCAAATCCCCGACATCCCCGTAGAAACGGGGCTAGATCTCCCTCCCGTCTCTTTCGGTGGAGCCAACAAACCTCCAACAGGCCGCCCACTGCTATTCCCAGCTCCCCTCTCGACCCTTCTACTCGGGTGTTTCTGCGGGATCGGACTCACAGCCCTGCTGCCACCAGGCGTACTCGTAGCACTCGTACTGACCAGCTCCTGCTCGGCAGTCGCTAGCCGCCTATTCCTGGGCCTGATCTCGCCCCCATTGTTTCCGTCCGCCCTGTTCGAGCTGTCAATCCTCGGGATCGAGTCGGATCGGTTATTCGAGCTAGTGGCCGCGCGGGTCGATGAGGACGACGGTATCATGATGGGTGTGAGCGGAAGCGGCAGCGGCTCCTTGGCAGTTTGCCTGCATGAGAGCTGGCTTTCTGTCGCATCCGATCGTGGAGAAGTATTATGGTGATGGCATTCTGATGGGATATGGGTGTATTTGGTTATGAAGTTCACTGGTGGTGATTGCGTACGACGATAGTGATTGATGGGGACAAGTGGCTGTCAGAAGCCGGGATCTAGCGGGGCGCTGGGATCCGCGCATTCAGCCTCACAAGAAACATCACTGCATCAGTCCCGGTCACGATTCATCTTCACCTGAACTAATAAACACGACGACAGATAATTTTATGTTATGTTCAATTACCAGGGCCATTCCCATGAAATGCAACACCTAATTTACATTACGATCAACAAGATCGTTCGCTTTTGTAAATCAAAGATCCCAACGCTTCCCTTCCATAAGAGCCTGCCTGTACACCTCGAACAAGTTCAATAGGCAACGCACTCAAGCAAGAGGCACATCACCGTTCATCCCACTTAAGTCACCATTGATACCAAAGAATTGGAACCTGACATGGTCAGTGACGTCTATAGATACACACAGGCAAACGGCTTACCAATCTTCAACGTTCATAGTCATAGGCACTGCTTGTGCAGATGTATTGCTCAGAGTGTCACTTGGACTGTGGCCTTGAGGATCCTGCAGCTGAGGATCAAATCCCCCTTGCCACATATTTTGCTGGACCTGATAACCAGCCACTGAAGGTTGAAGCATGTTCGCTTGAGGCGGACTTCCACTCATACCAGGCTGTCCGGTTCTCATCCTCTGAGGTAGCTGGGATGTTTGCCCCTGAGTCGGCATTTGCTGATGCATTCCCATATGAGGCATTAAGTTCGGATCCAGGTTGTGAGGTGGAGGGGGTGAGAATTGATTAGCTTGCATATTGGTTGATCCCTCGGGAAACAGTTGGTCTGGTTGGAAGTTTTCCCAAATGGACTGTGACAGGTTTGGCGAGTTTCGAGTGACGAGATATAAATCAGGAGGTGTAGCTGGAACAGAAAATGACGGATTGAATGGAGTTGGAGGTCTAGTGTGAGGACGAGAATTTGTCCCACCCATGAAAGTATCTTGGTTTTGTCTCGTTGAATTTGGCGATGAAATCGGTGGTGCAGCCATCGGAGCAAGTCCGTGTCCCATTTCACGTCCAGGAGTATGACTTGGTGTCTGAGGTCGGGAACGCTCATATGATTCCTGAGGCGCGGGTGGGTTGTTGACGTTGAAATCGAGAGCCATATCGTCGTACTTTCGCTTTGCCGACTCTTCCTTCTTCACTTGGTTGGCCTGGTTGATGCCCTGGGTCAAACTCTGGGCCATCTTCTTATGTCGTTTTCCAGCAGCCTTTTGAAGTCTCTCTTCAAGAACCTTGTTACCCAAGATAGATTCAAAAAGCGTGTAAACCATCTTGGCAACAAGCCAAACTCTTGACACATCCTTCAAGGCATTCATACAGATGCGCATCCGTTCCTGGGTCGCTTGAATGATCGAGGGTACTGATGATCGCATCTGATATACATGCATGATAAGCGCAGAGAACAGACTGTAAACAATGAATGCTGGACAGTATCTAAGCTCATCGTGTGCTCCAAGGTTTTCAATGATGGAGGTTATCATTGCTGCAGCCTGGAACGCAATATTTCTTGACGGGTAGGAGGGTTCATCTAAGAAACCTCCCCCACGTTGACTTGTTGCAGGAGGCATGTGGGCCCGATGAAGCAAGCAAAGCGTAGTGTAGTAATTTGAATGAAGCAAAGCAGACCAGAAATGGTGCCGAGACGATTCCCAGTAGATTTCCTTGGGGCAATTTTGAAGCCAGTCCGCTAAAGCCATGTCACTATGGGTAAGGTCAATCGCATTCTGACGGCGAGCTTTTGATGCCACTGAGTACTGCTGCGAGAGAACAAGTCCCATGATTTCACACAGCTTCACATATTGTAAGAAAAACTGCACGTGCAATGGATCAGCTGGGAATTCAGGGGGCTCGCCACTGTCATCCTCGATAAAGTCTTCTTCGGATACCATCTCGACATCAGAATCATCGGTATTGATGTGTACCGGCCGACCTAAGGCGACGGCAACTGATCGATCACGGGTGAAGAGTGTCCACCAAATTCGTTTCCAGAGTCGTTTATCGGCTTTGCTCAATTGAGAACCTTCGACACTTCGATGCATACCTGAACCTTGGGCTACAATTGTAGCGACTCTGCTCCAATAGAAGACGTTCTTGGTCACATCTTCAGGACCCTCCCAGTACCAACCCATGAGCACAAGAGCCTGAACAATGGTAACTCTATCATCCTCATAATTGGCGTCATAAAGTGCTTTCGCGCGCTTGTAGAACGTCAAAGCTGCGGGTGTGGTTGAACCATTGGCATCCATAAGTTGAGGATTTGTACAGACTCTGGATCCTGCAAGCAGGATTGCTTGGAGCAGCAAGAGCGAAGGCGGATTTTTCGAGTCTCGATATTGCTTCATGAATCTATTTCGATTGATGACCGGGACAATTGGAGCAACCCATTTGAAGTATGCGTCCACCAGCTCGTCACAAAGGGAGCG
This sequence comes from Stipitochalara longipes BDJ, assembly GCA_009732865.1. Taxonomy (NCBI): domain Eukaryota; kingdom Fungi; phylum Ascomycota; class Leotiomycetes; order Helotiales; family Hamatocanthoscyphaceae; genus Stipitochalara; species Stipitochalara longipes. The sequence goes on along the minus strand of ML769347.1, from coordinate 340,396 downwards.
TGGTGGCAATAAGAAGGCACCCCGCTGATGGAGGATATCGATTTCCACGTTATCCAACTCGGTCAATCGTGCCCTAGAACCTCTGACATTCTCAGGCAGAGGATAGTGAACAACATCCGCCGTTCCGTGTCTATCGTGGACCAGAAGGGTCAAATTCGAAGATTCCCCGAGATATGCCACCCTCCCGGCCTCCTTGATAGGAGCTCTTGTAAACTTGGGCTTCATGAATTGTGCGTAGGTACCATCGTCATCCTGTCGCTGCTTGTACTGTGCCTCAGTGAGGGAAGTAGCAGGAGTTCCATCCTGCGAGTTGTAGACACTGGTGCTTCGGCCCGTACCGGGGGAGTCGTTACGAGGGGAGCGTTCATCGACAGGTTCACCGCGGTCACTGCTCGGGTCAGTTCGAGAACCCCCATGATATATCCTCGGCAGTCATACCTATCCGAATCCTTTGCCTTGCCGGTGGCCGTCTTCTTTCTTTTCGGCGTCGGGATCTTGCATTCTATGGAGAATGCCACGCAGTTTGTGCATGGCACTCCCAAGCTGGCAGCGTCGCACCGTACCTACATCCGTCAACCATTTGTCCCTAGACAGCGCGCCGTCCAAGTTATGAATGTGATCGGTGTCCACCGTATGGGGCTCTTTGGGAAATTATTGGTTACCTTTCTCGCATGACAGGTCTGTTGGTTGATGTCTGATTAGCAATTATTCATTTACACTCGATCCTCGGTGCCGAGGCACGCTTCGACCGCAGCCTGTACAAAAGGAATGGGATTGCTTCGTACCTCACAAGCTCGCGACGCACGTTGTCTTTGCACCTGCGTGTCAGCGGTATATACTTCCCAGAGGCATGCGCCAACTCTCGACGCACCTTCTGAAGCTCGGGTGGCCTGGGGTCTGACTATTCGGCATCGGGTTCGATCCTTGTGGTGCGTTGCTCGACGGCCCTGCATACCCGTTCGGGCGCGGGGCCTGCTCGCTGGAGGCCATGGCCATGTCCATGATGCTATCCTGTCCTCATCCGCCGCGTCCAATGCGTCTGCGTGCCCTTCGCGGTCGTGGAGAGCTCCTCTGTAGGTTGCTTGCGCGGTGGGTGTTGGTGCTGTTGATCGGGGTTTTCGAGGGGCTTGAGCGAAGGCTGGCAAGCGAAGTGGAAGGGCAGAGGACGTCAATGGTCAGCAAAAGTCTGGGGTATTGGATGGCCACATCCAACAGCTCACGTGCAAGTGCAGGTGCAGGTGCAATGCCAGTGCCGTTGCTCTGAACGCAGTATTTCCATTCACTTTGAGCTCCGTGACTCGGCGTGCAGGAGGAAAGGTGCTGGAGACGGCTCTTGTGCACAACCATAAGTTCATAACATCATTGAGTATTTACACTTCGTGGAGGGCTGACAGCCTTGTCAGTAGTATATGGGAGAATCCGGCTTGTGAATCGATAGCGAACACACTTCTGCACTGATCTAAGCCCCTGGCTCCGATCAAATCGGATCAAGTCAAGAGAATTAAGAGCGATGGGGAAATGATGGAGAAGTAGCATGCAGATCCGGCGGGAGCAAGGCAGTTTGCAAGCCGGTGCTGGGCAAGTCTAGCTAGCTACCGGCTGCGTCTAAAACTAGCACGGCGGGAAAGCTTGTGATACCGAGCAGTGACGGTGAGCCTCAGCCACGTTTTGCGTTCCGAGATAGGCCTATATGTCTAGGCGGGGGAGAGGAAGATGCCTCTTTGAGCTGTGGAGCTGTGTGTGAGCAGCCTGCTTTCCAGGTATAGCATGCACAAGAGAGGGGAAGGAGGTTGATCTGTGCCTGACCCTAGAAACGGGTCGGCACAGCATTTCACTTTCTCCAGACCAAATGCCCCCAGACCAGATGCCCCCAGACCAGATGCCCAGACCAAATCCCCCACAGGAATCGGAAGCGTCCACGCTGCTGTTCCTATTCCACCCGCATCATCCCCCCTTTTTGGTTGCCAAACTCAAATCAAACCTCACAGGCGGCGGGGAATGTTCTCCTGCAGGTGTACCCCAGAAACAGAGGGAGGCCCCTCTGGCCCGCAACTCTAAACGACGGAACTGATGCGCAGTTAAAGTGGAGATGCCGAGGTTAAATCCTCGAAACACCATCGTGGCTTAAGAACTGACTGCTGCCCTGCCCTGTCAGCTGTTGGGGAATAGGACGCCATTATTTGCGGCGAAGCGAAACTCAACTGGCGGTCTCACGTTGAGACCAGTTGGCGTGGAAAGTGTGCCATGGCGTCACCAGCGAAACAACAAAATTGTGACGATGTGAAGACCCTCATGTGCACTTCCTGATCATCAAATATCGAACACTCGTATGTACTTCATCTACACTATGTACCCTTCCCGTTCGGGACAGGCTTCCTCGATATCCCGTTGGAGACTTTCCCATTATTGACAACCCCACCGAGCTCCTTTTCTTTTGTTAACTGTGGCGACCCATCCTCGACCTCCACGCCGGCGATGAAGAGCTCACTAATTCCCTCTAAACTGGCCACAAACATGCAAAGCAGACTTGCGATGAAGAAGTGGCTGATTGTTGATCCAATCTCCAACCATGAGCCTTCGTCCTTGACAACCCAGAAAAAATGTAGAGTGAGAAAATCGCTGATGGCTATCACCACCATGAAGAGTGCTGACGGAGCCACCCCTAGCCTCTTGTTCAGAATCCCAAGGTTGGCTGAGATCAAAGCAAAAGGTATCATTAGCTTTAATATCAATAATGCCCCTTGGGAGAAGGGGTCGAAGATAGGAATCAGCCTGTAGACGCTGTCTAGACTGAAAGCCGAAACCGATGCGACGTTTCCGGTGCTGAAAAAGGCTGACTGGAGCAAGGTAAGGAAGAAGAATGAGACCCGTGCATCGGACAAGGTCAGCGACCGGAACGGAGACGACGCTAGAGAGGCAGGCACCCCAGCAGCGCCGTTCGTGGCATATAAGAGCTGTGGCTTGTCGGAGGTATAAGCTTTGTGCTCGAGGCGTACCCAGGTGATTAAGGTTACGCAAAAGCCTAGATAGAAGAGTCCCTCGTATGATATTGTGAGAATGACGAATGTCGGCGAAAATGTCAAGAATATGACCATTAATCGGTGTAGATAGTGATTGTTAGGCTGTAGGCGATGCAAGAATGGCATAATTAAAGACAGAACTGTTGACAGTGAGTAAGGGTCTACGCTCGACGGAGAACGTGTATACCTAGAACAGCCCACCCAACAATCTGGTTCCCACGTGGGAGCCCGAGCTTGGCTTGCAGGGACAATGCACTCGACCTTGTGACGATCATGGCTAGGATGATAAGGCCGACCTATTTCTGTCAGAAACATCTCATAGGCCGATGTCTAAATAACTCACCTGAATCCCGATTAGCGCTCTGGATAAGGTGTTTTCCGCTGGTGCCGTCGAATCTCCAGCAAATTTTGACTTGGAAAGCAGCTTTCTCTCGAAAACGAGATACAAGACGCCAATGGCGACCATCAGGGCGCCTCCTGACATGCTGTAGCATAACGTCAGTTTACCTTCAGTTAGGGTGGAGAACAAGCTTACATGAGGGTTACGTCTTCAACCTTCATGGCAGGCAGAAGAGTAAATGAGCTCATGGCTATGCAAGATACCACCCAGGTGCCTACAAGCTCTTTGTTCGCCTGTACAAAGGTAATCCCATAGAACGCCGGCCAGGATGAAGCAGCTGCCCACAAGATAGAAAAAACCTCTCGATGGGTATACCCAAGTGCCTGGAAGATATGTCAGTCTTTTTCCGGTGTCAGCGGTTGGACAGGCTCACAAGAGATTCTATGAGAACCAAGCCAATGACAGCCTTCAAGAGTAGCACGACGAAACCGCCAGCGGATGTGACGTGACCAAATAGGGCCTTTCTCCCCTCTGCCAAAGCATTTCGGCGGGCATAAACCTCCTCCCAAAACCCAACGGGAAATATGGCGTAAGCGTAGTATGTGAATGGTGATTTAGATACAACAAAAGAAGCGTAGAGTGTTATAAGAATGGAAGAGAAGAATATGCTCCCGAAAAGGGTCCTCGAAGTCTCGGTTTTGCCGTGAAGCACGTGAAGGTCGATGACGGTGGTGAGTGCAAACGCAATCCACCCCAAATAGCCAATTGTAATAAGAGCTCGAAGAAAGAGCCAATCATATGTCTGAAGATATCGCAAACCCTCGAGGCCCACCTTGACGAGAGCAACCGTCTCCTGGATAGCCTCTTCGTGTTTTCCTTGATCGATGAGACTCCTGATAATTGAGAAGCGGTGCTCTACCGAATGTGCTTCATCACCAAGCGGTTTGAAAGGTCGATACCGCAATTCAGTGGCCTTCTTCTGTTCTTCCTTGACGCGGTACATATCGAGTATGCCTCTTGCATTGGCGAGAAAAGCTTCGGATCGAGCAGCAACGTCTCCCGCCAAATATGACAACGGCAATTCGCCGACAGAATTAACTGGAAAAGCAAGGCCAGCGAGATATGCCATTAGCGCAGCAACATCTGCTTGAGATACATCATGTCTTTGGATATGGTCAAGACCCCAATCTGCAGACAGCTCATCGTGGCCTGGTGCAGTTCCGTCAGGGGTTGTGACCGGTTTAGCAACACCTGAGCCCCATGCAATAAGAGGTGTGCGAGTATTGTCCGGATGTCCGTCACCATGACTACCCCAATCACTCATCCCGTGGTCCGCAGTGAAGACAAAGGCAGTCTTCCCATCATTATAGAAGTCTTCAACTAACTTCGTGATCTCCTTGACTCCGTCATCGACCACTTTGAGGTTGTTTAAATATTCTTTCGAGTATGGCCGGTAAGCGTGCCCATTCGTATCCAGCCCTAACAGGTGCAAAAAGAAGACGGTCTTGTCCTGTCTTAATGCAGCATCCAGAGTCGCATTTTTGGCTGCTTCGGCGAACAGGGCCTTGACTCTATCGAAGACCCAGATGTCTAAATTAAGAGCGTCTTGAGAAAAGTCTTCGTCTTCCGCAGCATACGTGTATGCATCAACTCTCCCAGGTACAGCGCCCAATTCAAACATTGGTAAAATATCTGGACTTCCCCAAGACCATGTATGCCTGCTCCTATTGAACACGCTATCGAAGTTTACAGGGTTCAATTTCCATCCTGTAGTGACCGCAGACACATCTTCGTACAGTCCTGCTATCAAAGCCACATGCCCAGGCCTGGATTCTGTAGGAACTCGAGTATGAGATACGCCAAACGTGCCATGCTCTAGTACGCGTGAGCGTAAGAAAGGGGCAAGAGGTCGAGGTACGAGATCCGCGTCGTCTTTTGGATATGGTTCTGGGAATGATTGGAAAGCTTTGTCCGCTCGAAGACCATCACCTGCGTAAATTAATTCAGTCAGTAAACAGGAAAAATACAACGGGTAGGGCTTTCGCCTTACCAACGAAAAGAACCAAACGCTTTGCAGGGGCTTCTACACTCTCTGGCCTTTCCACTCCGAAAGCGCGCATGCCGGTGACAATGGGGCTGACGAAATAGATATCAAATATTGAGAAGATATAGACCAAATGGAAAGTGAGCGCAATGGCAAGGAAGCCAAAGCGATTGACTCGAGCCATGGCGACTGCTTCTGATTTCTCGCTCTCAGAGATACCCGCCGCGTCGTCCTCACCAACGGATCGAATGGTCTGGAACCCGTAAACTCCGGTCTCGTCTGATGGTACTAAAGGAATGGCGCGTCCGGTAGATGGACAAATGCATATGTTGTTTGTGTTGAAGAGCGTGTCTTCAGAAAATGGAAGACGGAGAATTCGTTAACGAATTGGTACCTTGATGGGATGCACATGTCATCTTCGCCCCGGAAAAATAAAAGCGAGCTAAGGTTAAATGGGAACAGCAGTAGGACTAGGAGTAAGATGTCAACGTGCAACATAGTCTTTGATATTATGAACGCGAATCGAATTAGAATTCTACGGCCGTCTGATCATCAAGCAATTCTTCTTATGTTTCTATCACTTCCCCTTATGTTCAACTCGACTTGCGCAGAAGATAATTCTTCTCGCTTAAACGCTCCAGTTTCTATTTTAGGCCGACGTGTTCAGGGGTTCAGCCCAGAGGGAGGAAGGCCATTCTCTGAGTTCATGCAATTTTCAGACGTGACTAACAGACGTAGGTCAATGATGTTATGTTCAAGATGAAATCAGACTAGGTATAATACAACAGTCAAAAATGCAGGTCTCTGACGCCAATACATGTCCCCCCACCAATGTTCCTTAACTCCTCATACACCGCGTCCAAACCGTATTGTGCAATACCGTTGGGAGAAAATTACTCCTCATGCTGCCTTTTCCGTCAGAGCCTTCACAACTCTGGCATAGAACTTTGCAGCTTGTGGTCTTGGGAATGTGATCTCATCTACGAGATAATCTGGAAGCAGTTCCATCAAAGCTCGGTCCCTACTTGGATCAAGCTGTGGGATGTAGCTACATTGCACATCGTCATAGCTGTCGGCGGACTTCTCATTTCCTGCAGCCAGTTTGAAATGTAAAGCTGTTGATCGGGTCAGCGGGTCTCATGCAAAATCGGGCTTTCAGACTTACTGCCGTTACGACCTGTCTGAATGCAATCAAAGATGTCCTCTTCGGCCTCGCGCTTCACGCTTCTGATAATCAAACCGGTTAGATCACTGTAGATGTCTTCCTTGAGTTGCGCAGCTTGAGCTACTTGAGCTGCCTCTGCAGATCCAACCATACGGATGCCGCCATTGGATTTAACCGCACTGCTTGTAACCTTACTAGCTGTACTCTCGACTGAGGCAGCTGCGGTTCGGTTTGCAGCTAGCTTTGCAGAGAGTGTCTTGTTTTCTGATTGTGCCTCAGATAACGAAATCGTCATCTTTGCAAGCTGGGCTTGCAGAGACGCAATCTCATTCTTCTGCATGTCAAGTTTCTTCTTCAACCCACTTGAATCCTTAGCTAATGCTGTTTGAGCAGCAACATCGGCCTTGAGAGTTGCAATCAGGTTGTTCGAAACTAAATAAGTCAGCTTATTCGCATGATAGAATTTATACATGACATACTCTTGGTTCTTTCCTCGCTCTGCTTCTTTAAGCGTTCAAAATTCCTTTCGGCCTCCTTCAATCCAATTTCTCGAAGGTCTTGGTACTTGAGATGCAGATTCTCATATTTTTTGGTAACCTCACCAAGCTTTCTTCTCAACGCTGGGTCGTTTCTCTCGGTGTCCGAGGCACTTCCAGCCCGCCGGCGTTGTAGAGATGGCTGACGGTGTCTCGAGTTCGACCGTGCACGAGAGGCACTATGAGCTGTTCTGGTGATCGTTTTCTCGACTATTTCATCCTCTTCCACGTCGGCATCAATGTCCATTGGTGGGACTTGTGTCTCCATCACGACCTTCTCTGGTGAGGGATTTGCTTGTATTTCTTTCCTTGGCGGCCCTCTCTTCTTTGTTGTGTGTGACTCTGGCTTCAATGTTTGAGGGGTTTCCGCAGCAATGTTGTCCATCGTCTTTGATATTTCCTTGGCCGGTTTACTTTTACCAGCCGTCATAGCCTTCTTCTTCGTAGTCTTTGACTTTCCTTGTTTCACTGCAACAACAGAGTCCTCTACATCTTGACCACCCATATCAAGATCCTCATTCGCATCAAAATCTTCCACTTCTTCAGTTTCGCTCGCGTATTGCTGGTTCGTTTTGTCTGCCAACGCTGGTCTCTTGCTCTTTGCTGTCGCTACAGGATTTAATTTCGATTTTGCAGTCAGACGGCCACTCGTGCGGCGAGCTGGGGCTTTCGTTTTCGTGACTTTCGCGGGTGCTACTTTCGGTCGTCCACGCGCCTTCTTTCCTGGCGCTCTATTCTCCGCAGCCGAATCTGGAGTAGGCATCGCGTCAACAAACTGCGCGTCTTCAGAGTCCGAGTCAATCAGTCCAGAGAGGGTCGACTGCGCGTGCTTTAGTTTCGGCATTGGGTCGGATGAGGGATGTTGGCCAGAAACGCTTGCTACCGCGTCGCCGTGAAGCTCTCCACCGAAAACACGCGATGAACTGCAATAATGTTTGTCTCGAGAGCTATGCGAAGGAATTGAGTTGAATGTGGTATATTAACGTCTTGAACGTCACGCGCAAGATGATTGCTGGGATGATGAGAAGTTGGAACTAGGATGCAGCGAGTGAGGGGATGCGCGGCGGGAAAGTAAACAAATAAAATCGGCTGCCACGATGAAGCGGCAGCTAGTCTCAATTCGGTCAAGCCACAATCGCCACTGGCCATGAAACTCCGGAGGAAAGTCAACCACCTCTACTCAACGAAGCACTCGAATTGTGCCCGTTCAACCACAGGCAGATGCTATTGAAGTCTCTGCTAGCCATGAATGGTAGGAATACCAAATGGGCGATATGTGCAATACCGTCTGGGGAGAAACTCGTCTAATCAACGCCGTCCGAACTTCGCAGTCAGATAACTACTACGGACCAGACCTAAGCCTATCTTTTGGAGCTTGTCTCGCAGAATGATACTTCCCATGCGAATGGCTCATAAGATATTATCTCCTGTATCCTGAGAACTTGCGGTATTCTCGGCTTGCAGCGCCCTGAACCATGCCCAGCTTCCAAAAGTGGGTAAATTAGTCTTGTAGCCTCAGACTCTCAGGCCAAGGGAGAGCTTTCACTTTAGGATTATAGTTCTGTATAAAGTTCATAGCGTTTGTCGACCCGTCATTGACCTTAAGTATCGTTTCTGCCAGTTTGGAACCCAGACACGCTGGAGTGCAAAGCCGTTGCTTTTTGGTTGGAAGATTTATAAGTCTACAACTTAAGTGTTAAAGATTTATAATGACGATTGCAATACTTAGAGTCTCTCTCGTCATTGTATCTTGGCGAATCTACCGCCTCCAAATATAACCAAATATCCAACTCATTGAGACATTACCACGAATGCCCCCTTTTTCTTCTCGCTTGCGGTGCCCTAGCCCGGCAGAATATCGGCTTTGATCCGAGCATGCTAATACCACTAGTCCCAATACATCCTAGACAGAATGAGCCACATCATTATCAGCCACCGAGGCGATAAAGTTTAGAGGCCGCGAATGCGCTCTTCGACACGCTCGACTCCGAGGCAGACCATCTCGCAACCACCTATACCCCAAGTCAAGTAGTTCAAGCGGCATTGGCCAAGGCCATCACGATGGGTGATGGCGGGACGCGAAAGTATGCCCTTCTGCAGGATCTCCTGCTCATTGTCGTCTCTGTATGTTACATACCCACCACATGCCCTCCAAAGAATGGAAGCGCATTTGCTAATCGCGGCTGAACTTGCAGAGCTTCTCCATGTATTATATCGCGAAGAGTGTAGTGGCCAGCCTACCATTGGGAACAGATCCAGAGAAAGAGCAGCACGAGCAAGCACGTGTGAAGGCAACGGCGAATCTTCGAAGGCTCGATAGGTTAAAGGACGATCTAGACTCGGGAGAAGATTCAGGGAGAGGGACAGATAGGTCAAAGCGAGCACGAAAAGAAGATTTTAATTTGGATCAATATGAGAGTCAAATAGCGATGGAGGTTGTTGCACCAGAGGACATACCAGTCGGATTTGATGGTTGGTTGAACCCACGAGCTTACTTGTTTATTAACTAACAAATACAGATATTGGTGGTCTTGAAGATATTATCGAGGAGCTGAAAGAGTCCGTCATATACCCTCTCACGATGCCGCATTTATACTCGCATTCGTCGTCCCTCCTCGCTGCACCCTCTGGTGTTCTCCTCTACGGTCCTCCTGGGTGTGGGAAGACTATGCTCGCCAAGGCTCTTGCACACGAAAGCGGGGCATGCTTTATCAATCTTCATATTTCGACACTGACAGAGAAGTGGTACGGAGACTCGAACAAGCTTGTCCGAGCTGTGTTTTCTCTGGCTAGGAAACTACAACCTACAATTGTTTTCATCGATGAAATAGATGCTGTTCTCGGGCAAAGAAGGAGTGGAGAGCACGAGGCCAGTGGCATGGTTAAGGCAGAGTGAGTGCTCACAGGGATACCTTTTTTCAATACTAATTTATTCTAGATTTATGACTCTCTGGGACGGCCTAACGTCTGCAAACGAAGTGGGCGTTCCTGCTCGGATTATGATTCTTGGTGCAACGAATCGCATACAAGATATCGACGAGGCTATTCTACGAAGAATGCCCAAGAAGTTTCCGGTGTCTTTGCCTTCCAACTCACAAAGACGGCGGATATTGAAACTCATTCTGAAGGACACCAAGGTCGATTCTGAGAATTTCGATATCGAGTATTTGACTCGGGTAATGGCAGGCATGTCTGGCAGTGATATCAAAGAAGCGTGTAGAGATGCGGCTATGGTGCCCGTACGAGAATTCATGAAAGAACAAAGAGAGCAGGGAGCTACCATGGCCGGAGTTAGAGCAGATGCCAATGCCATCAGAGGCGTTCGAACCGACGACTTCTTCGGGCGGAAGGGGGGTGGTCAGATCATCAAGGATAATCATGCCCGACAATCGGCCAAGCGAACCGAGAAAAAGGCTACGGGCTCAAGCGATGAGTACGAAGACTTTGATGATAACGATGCAGCGGAATCCATGGATTGAGCCTGCGGGGTGTTGGATAATACTTGGGTACATGTGTAGCATATGGCGGGGGCGTTTTCTAGGTTTCACATAGAACAGCCGCGGCAGATACGGATGGAGTTCGTGGAGCAGAGAGCTCGCGTGACAGTACATAGCAAATAGAAGACTTGCATCTCTTCTCCGAATTGTTTGCATGCTCTACAGTTTGCCCATGATCTTCACTCTGCCCCAGTTTGACCCCCTAAATTCCCGAGCACAGCGTAAACAGATTCGCTGGCCTGTACATGTGCAGGAGGACACCAGAGAGCCGCAGCGCTGAGCACGTCATCAACGCTACAACCAAAAGAGCAGCGGTGCAGGGCTAGCACGCTACTGCAGCACCCATAGCGTGTTTTACCCCAGAGTCAGCGATCAGCGATTGGTGACTCCTGGCACAAACTCAACTTCTCGTCAACATTTCACAGCCATCTTGCGTGGTACATGAGAGGGAAATTCCCGGTGAGCAATTGCAAGCATCGATTGAGCTCAACCTCAGTTGTATTCGCGGACTGAAGAGGACAAACGAGGAGATCCCCTACGAAGACCCCGCTTCCGCCACTGTCCCGCCGAAATTCGGACAAGGAAAAATGTCTACACCGCCAGGGCCACCAGGAGGGTTTGGCGAGAGCAAGCTCAATGGAGTTGTAGGCAAGGCATTTCCTCATATTGACCTCGATGGCCATGATCTGCCGCCCTCGCCAGCACCTTCGAGCCCTCGAAATGGTCGAAAATATGCTTTGGCGACGGAATTGGTGTATACCGAGAGCAAGGACCAATATGGAGCTTCGAGCATGCCCATCTATCAATCGGCTACGTTCAAGCAGAGCTCTGCTTCAGGAGGCTCGGAATACGATTATACTCGGTCGGGAAACCCTACTCGGACGCACTTGGAGAGACATCTTGCGAAAATCATGAACGCTGCGAGAGCGCTGGTTGTTGGCTCAGGAATGGGAGCTTTGGACGTCATCACACGGATTTTACGACCAGGAGATGAGGTTATTACAGGAGATGACCTGTACGGAGGAACGAACAGATTGTTGACGTATATGGCGACAAACCATGGCATCATTGTCCACCATGTTGATACTACGATCCCGCAGAGGGTGCAGGAAGTTGTCTCGGCAAAAACGGCTATGGTTCTGCTGGAGACCCCAACGAATCCTCTAATCAAGATTGTGGATATCCCCTCAATTGCAAAGATCGTGCATGATATGAACCCGAAGGCTTTGGTGGTGGTTGACAACACTATGCTGTCGCCCATGCTATCGAACCCTCTCGACCTCGGCGCGGATATAGTGTATGAGTCAGGAACGAAGTATCTTTCGGGACATCACGATATCATGGCTGGAGTTCTGGCATTCAATGACCCCGCGATTGGAGACAAGATGTACTTCACGATCAACTCGACTGGTTGTGGATTGGCACCCAACGACGCTTTCCTCCTTATGAGAGGAATCAAAACTCTAGCCATCCGCATGGAGAAACAGCAGTCGAATGCGCAGAGGATCGCAGAGTTTCTTGAAGCACATGGTTTCCGCGTACGATATCCTGGATTGAAATCCCATCCTCAATACGATCTCCACTGGTCCATGGCAAGAGGCGCAGGAGCAGTCTTATCCTTTGAGACTGGCGATGTTGCTTTATCTGAGAGAATTGTGGAAGCTGCTCGACTATGGGGTATCAGTGTCAGCTTTGGATGTGTCAACAGTTTAATCAGTATGCCATGCCAGATGAGTCACGCAAGCATCGATCCGAAGACGAGAAAGGAGCGAAAGATGCCAGAAGACATTATCAGACTATGTGTTGGCATTGAGGACCCAGATGATCTGATTGACGATTTAAGCAGAGCAGTAAGTGCCTCATGTTGGCTTCATTGACACCTCAACATGACTAACGTCCAATAGCTTGTTCAAGCAGGAGCTGTCACAGTAACTTTGGATGGATTCTACGCCACTGGCTCTGCGGCTGCTTTGGCTGATATCTCCATACTGGAATCAGATGCTGCTGCCGCACCATCATGATATCTGCATTTGTTTTCTGGCATTGCAGGCGCTGGCGTTTGTGGGAGTGAAAAACTTCGATTACAAATATTCAAATCAGCTACACTCTCGGCTTTGGAGAGCATTATCAAAAGAAAATAGACGTCGCCGATATTTGCCATTGTCTTTGCAGCATATTCTCAACTATCTTTTTTGCTTCTTCAATAAAAAGTTATCAGTCAGATCAGTACCAGATCATGTGAGGGGGTTCCGTATTTATCTCGGAGCTCGGCTAGTGCCAATCAATGATTTACGTTCCTCGCGAAAATACAACGCACAAGTGTGCCCGGCCTTTCGGAATCCCGGTCTCACAAGTATGGAGCTACTTCTGGAAGAATTTAAGTATACAAGATCCATGGCCTGATCTTTGGGTTCCATTCGGCTATACTATCTACTCTTCGTCCTTCCTGATGCATTTCAGCTCCTCGCTCACTAGCGTCAATACGCCACGAGCGAAGGATTGGAATGTACAGCGTTGTTTAGTGAGGTGACACCTCGTGGTTTCTTCCTTGGCTTTTTCGTTATTTATCACGGTGAGCCTATTCCTTCATATCAGTGCCTCGGGGACTTCGCTGTTGTCCAAATGTCATGGCCACGCATCTCCCCGGAATTCTATTCTGGTTGCTCCATCTAGCACTTGTAAGTGCTATAACATGGACAGGACCGTCGTCTACTACCCGAAGCAAGCACTCTGTTACAAGCGCGTCACGAGCCACAGCAGTATCATCTCTGCCCACTCGAGCAACACACATTGACACTCCTTTGACTTACGAGCCACCTCATATCTGTGGCTATATTCGTTACGACATACGTAAGGAATTTTCCTCGACATGTCTGATTATTGCAGTGCTGAATAAAGTCCAGATAGTTCCTATACATGCGCTAGCCACAATACTTGCCTATGGAACTCTCATCTGAGAATAGTCGGGTGCGGGAACCCGACTTCAATCAATTACATCACATCATGCGTCCCTTATCGAGCTTTGGGAGATTGTGATGCCGACTGCCTCGCTGACCCTAGCATCATTCAATGGTAAGAGCACGCCTCTCCCCTTCCTCTCCCCCTCTTCCTTGAACACAGCAAGACTAACTTCCCTAGTGGCTCGGACCTCCCCCACTGTGTGACACCCCGCGTAGGGCCCGAAGGAAGCTACTCAATCCTCCACTGCCAAGCAGCCTACGACAAAATCCCTCTGGACGTCCACCTAACCTACAACGGCCAAACCACCACAGGACACTTACCCCGCTGGCTAGGCGACGACGGGAATATCACCTATGCCACGCGCATCCCTCGCATCATTGTCAAAACCACCGAGACTGGAGGCCTTACTTTCCAGGAAACGCAGACTTCATACTCAACTCTGGAATCGGGAGGAGTGGTATTTCTCACGAAGTCGGTTGTGGGGCAGGCAACCCGGGGGATAGGGGGCGTTACCCAGCAGACGCAGAGTTGTGCACCAGATGCGAATCAGAATCAGGCGGTGTATGTACAGCAGCAGACACAAAAGGAGATTGTGGCTGGGAGTATCATTGGGAGCGCCATGGTGCTTGTTGTTGTGGTGTTTGTGGTCGGAATGTTGGTTGGTTGGAGGAGGAAGCTTCAACGAGAGGAGAAGAGAGACGATGGGATTGAGTTGAGAGGGGTGGAGAGTGGGGAAGAGGAGAGTTGATTGAAGGAGAAAGGTTGTGCTTGAATTTGTGATTGAAAGTTGGAACATTCATCATACTTAGTTCTAGATGACCCTAACGACGAAAGACCTACCGTTTCCAGGTGAAGTTGGACATCTTCGTGAGGATGGTCCTCACTCTTCATGGCGGTTTTATTGAGCGAGCTAACCAAGCGGCATTTTCAACTTCCAACATGTTTCTTTTTTCCTATACAATTGTTAATACAATTCCGCCTATAGAATCAGTTGTTGGCTTACTTCATTCAGACCGAAAAAATGCAGAACCTCACAGATCCTATTAACCCAACAATCAATGCCTCCTCTTTGAACTTTGCGGCAGATCTTTTCGAATGCTTACATCGACAGACTTGAAGAGATTCCTTCCAAGTGGTCGAATTCGCTTTTGACTCAGGGCTGTTTTCCATTCTCCCAGTCGGACTTCTGCGATCTCTCCGAGAAAGGCATGACGGAGTTGCTCGTTTCGTACACCCATTGTTGGAGCTGGTGTTTGTCCTGCTCGTTGGAAGGAACTACTCCAGAGGAGTTCTCGGACATATCAAGCGAGTATGTGCTAGACCGGATTTCAGAAGGACAAGTTTGTCCTGATGGAGCATTTTGCGGGTTTAAGGAGCCTGGTATCTGAGCAGGATTTGTTATCGCAGACTCGGTAGTCTTGTTATGTTGCATTGGGGCCGTGCAAAGAGTGAGACCTCTTTCGGTGGACTTGGTTGGCTTGGGTTTCTTTGGGAGGAGTGTGGAATGTGCATTCGACTTGTAGCCCGCGTGGGCTGAGGACGATTGCTCTTGGGACCCTGTGGGAATGATTCTGCTTGACATGTTAGAAGCATTCACCTGGCAGAGCATGTGCTAGGCTTCGTACCCAGTGTCAGGGTTCTCGGTCAGGGCTTGAAGTTTGTCATCTGGTTCTGCCATTTTAGCAAAATCAAGCTTTGGTGCGTCGATCTGAACGGGCATAAACCAAAATGGCAAGTCCAAAATTTTGACCGGGACGTACGCCAGGCAACTTCCGGTGGGAGAGAGCAGAGACCGACACTGACACCGACGTGAGAAGTGAATGGGAATATGGGTGTGTTATATATTTTGGTGGAACACTCTTCAGCAACAGTCAGGCGGCGCTTTTGGACTCGCTAGACTTTCTTCTCACTCTGCTGCTTGGTCGGCATTGCTGATCAGGGGGCATGAGAGCAAGCCCATAAAGACGAAATATCGCTCAGCCCAAGGCCCCAGTTCATCGGAACGGTCCAATTTGAGGATTTGGCCATCTAGCTGTCACCGCCACCTTGTGTATCAAAATCCGAATAGTAGCTATGCTACAAAGCGAACTATCCAGAACAGCGACAACCTCCCATGTTGAACTAGGGGTTCATACGCGGTTGACTCGACATGAAAGCCAGCGCATCCTTGCCCACTCAGTCGAATTCGGTAAGACCTGGGTATAGTGTGGTATGTTCTGTAATTCTCCGTCCTTCGTAAGACTCGGGCTGGCTTGGAAGACTAGCCACTGCTAAATCCAAGGATACTTAGATACCCATGTGGGAGAACTCCAAATTTTTCTTTTTTCTATCCTTCGAAATACACATGCAGCGTCAACTGTGACCGTTGATCTCGGCTAGGCAAGGGGGTAGGTCCCGGCGATGCTGCTAGAGTCTATCTCTTAGGAGGGCAAACTGCACGGGGAAGGGGAATTTCATCCCCCGGACCTTTCAGCGCGCTATTCATTGACGCTGGCTTCTCACAAGGACAGTGCGCGTGGGGAAGAGGATGCTGCACTAGGTACGCCCGAATTGTTTGGCCAAGGATTTTATCCGCGACGAACCGCTCTCAACCCAGCTTGCTGGCACGCTGACCCCATCTCTTGCTGATTTCGGACTTCCGGCTTATCGTCCTTGACTCATGACTTCTGGGGAACAAGTTGAAGTGAACGAGCTGAGACATGCATTGGTTTCTTTGGAGCAGGGATGACTGTGGCGAGTAGTTACCGTGCTCCCGAGCCCAGGGCGCCCGCAGCGGTGTAAGCACATACATGGAAAGTGCATGGTAAGAGGACACAGGCATGGAGGTCCTGGAGAGATGTCCCATATGTTTAGACGCGGTTGCTTATCAAGGAGATTCCACCCTACTCACGCATGCCACGTGGATGAGGATCAGTTTCCATAACAGGAAGAGGGTCTCTGAGCCGACTGGGCCCCGAGAGCATGACGCAACTGCATTCAGTTACAGGAGATTATCATCGCACTGACGATGTAGAGGCAATATCGAATTTCTCTGTAAATCGGTCAAATGGCGCAGCAATGCCGCGGAGGTCCAATCGGAAGCAAGGCACAATCGGAAGCAGAGCAAGCAAGTGCGTCTTAGCGGAAAACATCAAAGATTAATTGCAGTGCTTAAGACATCCACTATTTCAAGATAGAAGTAAGGCTCCCTTGTCAGGGTGGTTTTGTGGCAGGTTTGACAGGTAAGGCTGGGGCGTTGCCCTAAACGCCACCAACAGCTTTTACTGGCTCCACAATACCTTGCACCACAGCACCTTGCCCTTCTGAAAAAAAGACATCTCAATTTAGCCGAAACCCACCGTCACACGCTCGACGACTTTCGTTTGTTTGTAGAGAAAGTTTCTACAAACCAGCGCTTCGGAATTAGCGTCATGCGAAGCAGCACTCGCTGTCACTACTTTCGCTTTTACCACAAGGCTGCCACATTCGAAAACAATTAGGGAGAACTTGGCACTGGTCGCTAATCCCTATTCAGTAATTAGCACCAAGCGGTAAAGCTCAGGAGAAGACCACCCCCATCGTCTATACTTCAAGGCGTGCCCTGTTTGGAAGCTGCAAAGCTGAAAAGCTGCAAAGCTGTGAGGCAGTAAGCCACACCTTCCACTCAACATCAACATCTCAACATCGTGTGAATTTCCGAAAGTGTTACTGCAGAGACGAGTAATGTGACGACGCGGCATCGAGCAGCAGAATAGGAGCCGCACTACTAACAGCTCAGTAAAAGTGGGTTCCTGGTTCTTATCTCAGTGACAGCCAAAGCACTTTGCCATTTCATCTTCGTCGAAACAAGAGCTTTCATCATGATTAGAGCCCCGCGGCAATCCCTTATTGCATTCGGGGAAGTGCACTTGCATATTCACGACGATGATTGATGTCTTTTCCCGGTGTGACTTGCGTCAATATCAAGCCTATTAACGAATTCCACCTGGCTTCTTCCTACCCATTTCAACCCTTACAAAGCGTACGACTGCAGCTCGGTTTCAGTCCAGTCCCACAGCTTTTTCGCCAAGTCTGTATTCTTCAAAAGATTCGACCCATCCTTCTTCCCAACGGGAACATAGAACTCTCCAGTTCTAACCTCTTTACTCACCGCAGCCCACAGCTCATTCAAAGCACCTTGTTGAACAGTAACTAACACGATTGGCTTAGTGATCGCTACGAACAATCGTGCCAGCAGATGAGCATCTCGCATTGGTTTCGACAGGCCTGTTTCCACAATCCCTGGATGTAAAGCAACAGCCGTAATTGAGGGATATCGACTGGCAAGCTCTTTCGAGTAGAGAATGTTTGCAAGCTTCGACTGGCAGTATCTGACGATCTTGTTGTTTTCTTCCTGTGTGGTGTGCAAGAGATCGAACTTGATTCCTCCTTTTGGAGCATGGGCGTAGGCGATTGCACTGATGGTAACAATACGCACATCTGTGTCTGGGAGTTGTGTTGTCTTGAGGAGTGTTGGCATGAGAAGCTTGGTGAGCAAGGCGTGTCCCAGATGATTTGTCCCGAATTGAATCTCGTATCCATCTTCCGTCAGTCCTGCGGGGACAGCCATGATTCCGGCATTGTTGAATAAGACGTCGAGACGTGATGAGGAATCAAGAAATTGCTTCGCAGCAATCTGAACTGATTTCAACGATGCGAGGTCCATCTGTAGAACGGTAATCTTAGTACCAGGAACAGCGCCTCTGATATCGGTGACAGCAAGATTTCCCTTCTGAAGGTCCCGCGCTGTGATGTAAATTGCGGCAGGAGAATGCTTTGCGAGCTGGGTGGCTGTTTCTTTTCCAAGTCCACTGTTTCCTGGAGTCTGAATGTTAGCCTGAGGTTAGAGACCACTCGGGGGGGACGTGCCGCCAGTGATGAGGATAACTTTCCCCGAAAGGTCTGGAATATCAGTATCTGGATTGAATCTCCCGCTCAACATCTTGAAGAATGGTGATTTTTCGAGCTGTGTCTACTGCATCAAAGACATGGAAGAAGTCAAGTTGGATAATGTGAAGGATGCAGAAAGGAAGAAGATTGGAAAGATGGGCGTTCATAGTGAAAGCCCAGCCCTTGCCCACTTGCATCCTGGCCATTCGCCATTGCACTTGCAATCTGATCACTGAGTCGAGTCTGGTGGCAGCAGGCTGTTGTGCTCGACCGGTCGTTGGGAGAAGGTTATGCCCGAGATCATCCCTCCAGTAGCTAGACCGTTTCGGGGAAAGAGAGAAACCAGTCTAACCCGAAAGGATTCCACAAACCTCACACATCTCACTCTCAGTGCTTCAAGAACGTCCAGAAACGAAAATGCCTTCGACAACGGGGTATCAACTCCACTTGGAACTAGCCACATATTTCAGGCCGAAATCCGAAGGTCGTCGTTCGTGTCTTGTGGGAGGCCGATGCAGCTGGGCACCGTCCCAATTTCCTCGTCATCATAGGTGCTATGAATATCCCGCTTGAGGATGTGGAAGGTCGGGATGGCACCTTGGAAGATGTCTTCGGTCGTCCCATAGTCATAGTGTTTGATACGAAGGATAAAATAGGCAGGGAGGGTAGGTACATTTCTTGCGTTGATCATCTTATCATCCATAAACTGACCGGAAGGCGGCCCAACTACAGACCACCAGAATAGAAAGGATATACACAATGTCCATAACCCATTTCTATTTGTCAATATGTCTACATCACTCAAAGGAGATACATCCTCCGATAAATTGATTCGGAGTCACGTGAGAAGGAAGCATACACAACAAGAGAATGGGAATTCGAGACCTCGACGCCCCCGCTCTGTTCTCCTGGATCGAGATGCTGCCCGAAATGAATTGTCATTGCAAACTTCTCTGCTATCACAGCCAGGCCGAAGCCTCGACCCTTTTGCATGCTACCCTGTGCCAATGCAGCCCCACATGTATAATCTTCTTCACAATTGTGCGTTATCAATATGTTCTCGTTCGTTCGAGTTACCTTTTCGTACCTCCTTACTGACGCCAGAAGATCTCACTGTTCTAGTCCATGCTTGGTTCCCAAAACAAGCGGACCGCAGGCAAACCCCACGTGAGAATAGCTTATTCGAGCTGGCTATGTCAGATGCTGCTCTGTTCCACGCAATCATGTGCAGTTCTTCCGTGTGCCTCGATATCGCGTATGGCAGGTCTGAATCGGCTCATAGCATCATCCATAGTATGGAAGCAATCCATTTTATCAATATTCACTTGAAGGCCAGCTCCAGAATTTCGGATGCGACTATCGGGGCAGTTGCTTTCCTTGCAATAATCGAGGTGTGTCCAAGTTTTATTCACATGTCTTGTATATGGTATAACATCCAGCCAGTTCATACTTGGAAATCACGAAGCTTCCAATATCCACAAAACTGGGTTGATTCAAATGATCAATCTTAGAGGAGGCTTGAAGGATCTTAGCTTCTCTCTCCAAGGGAAAGTTTGTATGTAAATTGCCTATCATCAGCGTTTTACTCTTACGTTGCTGACGCAACTAGGGCTAATTTGTTCGGCTGCCTCGAATTCGAATTGCCTCCCAGACTGCACTTCTTCCACACTGCTTTCTCTCGCCCCACCACTAAGTCAACAAGACAAGAAGTCAAACTCAACCAAGTGTTTAAAGATGCCTTCCAGATTTTTACCTTCGTCTCAGACCTCTGCCACATCTTGCTCGACCTCACAGATCTGTGTATCGAGCTCAGCATGTCCCACAAATTCATGGATAGACGAGAACTCGACCAACTTGCGCGATCATTCCGCCACCGCCTTCTTTCACACCCTTCCGCATGAAACAAGTCCACAGCCGAAGTCATGATCCGATAATCTCTACGTCCGGGCGCCTTGATATGCATCAGGACCCTCGTCCTCACATATCCATCCCGTGATCGAATTTACCAGGTTCTTGTCGAGAAGCTCAAGTCGTGTATTGATGGCATCAAGCTAATTAATTTTGCAAGCAATAGAGTACTTGGTCAGCTCGTGCTGTGGTTGGTGTTTGTTGGTGGGATCGTAGATCTTGGGGAGAGCACAAGGCCTGATTTGTGATGAGAATTTCCAAGGTTGCTGAGGCGTTACACTAGGGAAAGTGGGATGAGATAAAAGTTCTTTTGAATTAAAATTCTTTTGTTAAAGCGCTAGCTACATGGCCAGCCGTGCTCGCCGCTTTGGGAGGAAGCTGTGATGGTGAGGGTAGTCGAAGCTTAATGTTGTTTCATCTGCACGATTTTCACCAAGGTGGTTAAGGATATAAGTTTCACAAGCTATCAGTACATCTTTGATGACCTACTTATCCTTCAACCATATCCCAGAAAGAATGAAGACACCTGGCACCCTGTCTAAGCAAGTGCTAGCACAACGCTATACCCAGGGCAGATCCAGCATCGCTTCACAACGTTCATATCGAGTCTACTCCCAGTTAGACCTAACAAGCCTCTCATTGACAGGTAGAATCATATCCGACGTTTCCTCTGCCCATATCTGAAGCTGAGAGCTGTGTTCCTGATACTGGTCCGCAAAGCCTTCTTCTACTGGGGGATACTCCGACGTCGTGAAGGAATCCGCGTATGTTTCTCCGTGAGTATAAAAGACATCTGACCTAGAAGGTTCTTGAGCTGGGTCGGGATCGTATGCTCGAGGCTGAGACGTGTGCTGGTAATATGTGTTTGAGCCCATGTAGCCGTCATTGGCACCAGAGGCAGTTGAGGCATAATTTGTAACTTGGACGCTTGGGTAAGAATTGCTTTGCTGAGGTGCTATTTTCAGGGTTTGTGGACCTTGAATTGAAGCTCCGGAGTATGGATCCGGTGCAGACGTTGGGCCGTGAGTATATGGATCATACGTCTCATCTCTGAAAGTTGGAAGATTCGTTGAAGCGGGAGCCGTCATTGATGAAAAATGTCTCTCGTCAGGATTAGGTGAAGCGTCTTTGACCTGGGACTTCTTCGAGTTCACTCTGGAACAGATTCAGTCAGCATAACCCAATTAGGGTGGACATGGCACAATACCCATGTTTCGAGTGTTTCGATTTCTTTGATGTCTTCTTGGGCTGGAAAAGTGCCTTTCCCATAGCTGGAAAGCAAGAATTTGTTGGTGCTAGGTTGTAATGGGACTAACAGACGAGTTGAAAGGGTCTTAGGAAGTGATTTGGCAGGGTCTGACAGAAAGATAGACTGGATTTTGAGAACAGTTTGGCGGCCTACTGAGGGACGACCATGGTCTTTATATCTGATAGTGGTTGGAATCTTCTTGATTCCTCCCTCCGGAGTTAGGAATCTGAAATGGTGGAAACGGAACGGACAGTTCTTACAGGGACATCAAACACATTAACAGCCAGATCACTTCCATATGTCCAAATGCATTCAATCATCGTGTTTGTGTTTTGTAAGAGCTTGGGCCTTCAAGAGGCTTTCCCACCGTGGGGGACCAACTGTCTCCCGTCCTTCGTAATAGGACTCAATCGGCATAGCCACTGAGGCCGGGATCACGAGGGAAAAGTACACAGGGTTCTTGGGTTGAGCACTATGGAAATTATGCTCACTGCCGGGCCGTGCGGATTTTCGACGGCTTCGGGCGGTAGAGAACAAGTGTAGTTGAAATGTTTCCTATAAGAAAAGCCATTTTAAGCCAATTCAAATGTCGTTGAGCGCGGACCATGATGTTGAGCAGGGGCCAGACACGAGGATTTCGCGCCTCCACCTCCATCTTTCCCGTCCACATGGATCACGGAACCCTAATCCCAGAATCTGCTAAAAGTCCCGGATCAGACCCCAGCCAATCCTCATGTAAGCTGACCGGGTGCTAATCACCATCATAGCGACGGATGAAACTTAGAGGAAAGTCGAGATATGGGATGATCTACTTTATGCCATGGCGCTGGAATCGCCCATACAATGCAACATGCTGTTCTTTTCGGCGAAGACTTGTGATTTGCCGGCCCGCACCTAGGAGGAAAAATCAGACCTACGGAGTATTCATGAGAACAGCACTTAAGCAACTTGGAACATACGATTGCTGACAGTGGACGGGCGGGGAGATCTTATGCGTGAGTTTCGATGGGAAGAGTGATCCCAACCGATTCAATCAGCTGACCAAAGGTATTGAACATCTCAAAACAGGAATATGTTCCACCGAGGTCGAAAGAGCCAGTCATCATCCATACCATGTGAAGAAACGTGGGATCTTAGATTTTTCATCAGCAGTCGTGGCTGAAACCTCTTTCCCACAACACGTTCTTGGCTTGCACTAATGCACGTTGCCCAGAAAACTGGAACGAGCGCCAGCCACAGATGGACCTGTGCAGCCGCGAGCACCTACCACTGCACATACGCTGGATCTCTTCGACTCGGATTTTTTCCCAGCCCAAGTCAGGAGCGCCAGGGCTGTAAGTCGCTCTGAGTCATCTAGCTCCATTTCACAATGCGGGTTTTGGGTTGTGTAATGTGTCTCTCGTCGAAGAGGACGTGCTTCTGCTTACTTTTAACCAATCTTAAGAAGTGAGAAAGACCTGGAGAAGTGCATCTCTATCTTTCCCAAGAGCCGAATGTTGCGTACGAGGTCAGGAGATAGGGTTGTCATTTCAGAACCGAGACTCAGAATCTGTGTTCTCGAAGATTGGGAATCCGGGGATATCTAGATTACAGGGGGGCTCGTCAGCGGATGCTGCGACATGGGGGTTAATTCTTGCGTCCACAAAAATTATAACTGTGGACTTTCGCCGGCACCTCGTTCCGTCTGGGCGACCAACATTGTTTACTAGTGCCCGAGTCTGAGACCAGTGGACCACTCAGACCAGTCTGTTGCGGTTGCTCTAGCTTCAGCCCGAGCATAATTTCCCACCTTCCGAAGCTTTGGCTCCCCGCAGGATCCGCACGGCGGATCGTACGGGACGCCACGGGAAGGGAGGGGCAAAAGGAGCCTGTAAAAACTCATGTACAGTGAGACCAGTGTGGATGCTAAGCTTTTGAAGCATCATTAAGAGTGACCAACTGTGCACTGACCTCGTGCTAGCACTTATGAAGCTAGGGAATTTGTCGCATTCGGGGGGTGGTTTTGGCTGAAGCATTATCGCGTCTAGAAAACTCTATTTATATCTCATTTAGGGGCATTGGAATCTTGAATCAGTCAAAGCATAAGAGACCAGTAGATCGCGCCTTTAGAAAGATGCAAAGTAAGCTATGCATTACAGTGATCTGCGTTGCAGAGTAAGAGCAAGTTAGAAAGGACATATTTTCATTATCATTGAAACGTCTCACTTGATGAGCGGTATATAAAGCATAGTCGCTATATCATGGGCAGCTAGACTGAGGAGATATGATCTAATAAACTTGAATAAACAACAGGGAAGCCAATATTTTTGAAGATATCAGGACATCAACCATCCGCTGATTTTTGAAAGATTCAAAGAATTTGAATCTTGCAACCTTACAGCTTCACCATTTTCGAACTTTCCCAATTGGACTTTTCCAATCTCTCAGCAAGAGTAATATTTGCGTTGGAAGTTTCATATGCCCAACGCAGAAGTGAAGATCCTGGGGCAATGCGAGTTGCATCACTGAACTGATCATTAAGTCGAGGAATGTGTTCGACTTTGTGATCCACAGACCAAGGGAGGGCCTGCCAATACTCGTTGCCAAGGCCCTTACAAGAGTTGGCGTGTGTATTGGTAACGTGGAGGTTGGAGCGCACAGCGTGATGAGGGTGCGAAAGCTGATCCGTGAAGGCAGAACCCAAATTGGCTTGCTCGGTCTTGGAAAGCCGAAAAAGATGAAAATTGTCAGGTGTTATATCATTTTTGTTTCGGTACGGATGATTCATTCGAAGGGTCTCATGTCGGTATTGCTGAGTGCCACGTGCTAGAGAGGTAGCGGCAGGAAGGGACAACGTGTTTTGGTTCAAAGAAGCTCTAGCGAGACGCGGGAATAAGGTTGTGTAAGATAACTTTAGAGACCAGTGTGACTAACCGTTTCGTACACTTCTTTGAAATATTTTTAAGATCAGCCTTGCGTTTGGGCATCGCGTCGAGGTTAAATGCTGCTTGTGGGGGCAGCTGCTGATGTGTGGTGGCGGCTCGGCGTGAATGGTTACCAAGATTCGGAGTCACACTGGGTGCAATTGAAAGAGACTGAAATTTGACGAGATGGACTTTCATCTGCTGAATCGATCGGTGACGCGGAGAGAGGAGTGAAAAGACAAGAGCTAGGACGGTCTTTTATATTTACAAGAGCATCATTGTACCGGTCCGTAAATGATGGGAACACCCCACATATGCAGCAATGTACCGAAATGGTGCGAGGCAACCAGCTCGGAAACGGGATAATTGAAGCAACATGCTGAGAACTGACAGTCCATCCCACACTTTGCTGTAGATTTCTCACTGGAGCGCAGGGCTGTTCATCAGCCTTGCATGGCTGCCTCCCGCTTAAAATGAGGCAACAGGGCTAAGAAAGGTGTGCTTTTGGGGCGAACCGTTTTGAGCCTCCCCCTTCTTCTTTTTCCTTGGAATTCTGCCCACGATCTGCTCACTCGAGCTGCCGCGTGACATCCAGATCTAGTCCCAAGGCACTATCTCGCTTGAGCAAGGCAATGAATATGTGCCGGTCCGCTGAATTGCGAACCACCAAAATGGGGAGGATGAAGTCCCCTCCTCTTTAACCCTCTCCTTTTTAACTTTCCTCGACAAGATTACAAGGCCATTATTCAGCCTTGTGCCAACGAACACTGCACCTTTGGAGACGCTGTTAACATGTTATGGAAACACTCCTCATATCATCCTCACTCGGCCTACGCCCCAACCGATGAAAGAGATAATGTCTGTGTACCGTCTACCACTGCAGTTGTTCCAGGAGAAAATAGTCAACGTGAAGAGCTTGCCTGATCTGTTTCTGCGATCAAGACGGCGTCTTAAGTCGGGGGGGTTGGACTGGCGGTACCGGTTTATGACCTGAATGGTCAATATTGCCGGGGAATTTATTGGGCCGATGGCGCTGCAATGCAAAGTATCCGCGTGCTCGGGTCCTATGACAGCGTGTCGGACATGAGAAGCCGTTGCCTCGTCCGCGCTGCATGCTTTGACCCGCCAGAGTGGCCAGTGGCTTCGGCTTTCCGTAGGTTTGGATTGATCGCACGCCAAACGCTCTTGCCTCGTTTGTGAAGGACCGATCAATTGGTCATCAGTTGGCGCCGGTTCTCAGAGCAGTCTGGCGGCCACCTCAAAGCAAATCAATGGCCACGGGATTGCCGCAACGAAGAACACCCCATTGGCACCTCGCCGGACTCTTATGGTAAAGAAAGAAGTAAAGAGTGTACCGGCCAAACGACTTGTGGGCCGCAGAATCTGCCTCACCGGGATTCGCAGGCTCCGATCATTACCGACGAAGAGGTACGGTGTTGGTAATCAACTGTGGTCACATCAGTCCACTTGCACGATAGACACGAGATGGGCCATTGTGATTGCTGTCGAATTGATCGTAACGCTGGCGTGGGCGCTGCTGTCGAAGAAAGTGGATCACGGTTGGGCTGATCGGGGTTTTAGCATTTGGAGACACGCTAAAGAAAAAGTGGGCCAAACCCGGACCTCCCTCCCTCAGCTCCGTCGTTCCTTCTCTCATATCTGTAACAACAACATTCAACTATCAGTTCGGACCTTGGTGACAAAGCATCCAGTTATATTCTCGTGGCAGGTGATTATCCCTTTCGAGTTCAGCAGAGTGATCCCTCTATTCTCTACAAGTCAAGCTCGAACCCCAGAACCCGAAACTCCTCTTGTGGTTCGGTGGACCGGTGGTGCTGAGGAGGTTCTCCGTTCACATCTGCAGAGCAGAAGACACACCATCATATGGTCGTATGAAAGGCTACCACCTCTCAATAATTACTGCTAGTTCTGTTGCCTCTCCTTCCTTCCTACATTTTGCTGTCATTGCTGGGGAAGTGATCGACGTCCCACACGGAAAAGCTCAGAGCTACTGAGTAAGTCAGCCCCCTGAGTTTATCAAGTAGAACTAGAGAGGCCCTACTTCAGATGCAGACGAAAAAGCGTATTTCGTTTGGAAAACAATTAGTGCCATTTTACTGCGTTCGTACAATACTGCACCGAGATAGTTCCGCGCAAGATGCCGTAAAAACTAAACCGCGTCCGCCGGTAGTCCGCACGGCTATTAAAGCTCAATGGATGTCTGCTTTCGTTCTCATTTTGGCATTTTTCCTGTTTAGCACCAGATCAAGCTTCCTTTTTCCTTCCCCCACCCCCTTTTTTTTTTGCTATGCTTCCACGTTTATTCTTATTATGGGTTGCATTCATGAGTTTCCTGGTCAATAATGCCAATGGCTTGCCAGCAGCGGACCCTAGGACTTGTGGTCAGCCAGTCGTTGACCTGGGATACTCAAAATATCGAGGCACTACACTCAGCTCGGGAGTCAATCAATATGTCGGAATGCGATATGCTGCTCCTCCAGTCGGTCCGTTAAGGTTCAGGGCACCAGCAGCGCCACTAACGAGGACCGGCGTGCAAAATGCTACATCAGTATGTTAACATAATACACGATAGCTCGCCGTTAATTAATGTATAGTTTCAACCTATTTGTCTCAGTATCAGTGAAAAGCTTCCATCCTCAACCCAGGCCGAGGATTGTCTCTTTATCAATGTATGGGGGCCTTCTTCTGCCTCCGAGAGCTCAAAATTTTCTGTCTGGGTCTACATTCAAGGTGGGGGCTACGTGTCGAATTCAAATGCAAATTATAATGGATCTACCGTAGTAGAAACTTCTAGCCATAACATTGTCTTCGTCAATTTCAATTACCGGGTTGGATCTTGGGGTTTCTTGGCAAGCGAGAAAGTGAGGAAGAATGGAGACCTGAACGCGGGGTTACTTGATGAACGGTTTGCATTGCAATGGGTTCAGAAGCATATTTCAAAAGTGGGCCGTCCACAGTGTTAGGTGAGCTTTGAGGCTGACATTCGTGATATCTAGTTTCGAGGCAACCCTGACCACGTGGTAATTCATGGGGCTTCGGCCGGAGCAGGATCGGTGGCATTGCATCTTACAGCATAGTAAGCCCTTGCGGAGGCTGACCCAGCAATTTCGCTAACATTTTGTTTCCAGCGGTGGACGTGATGACGGTCTTTTCGTCGGTGGCATCGGAGAATCAGTCTTTTTCCCAACACAGCCGCTAGTCGCGCAACTTGAATGGCAATTTCAGAGATACGTGAATGGTACAGGATGCTCTGGGGCCACTGATGAGCTCCAATGCCTGCGGTCTAAGGATACAACAGTTCTGCAAGCTGCAAACATTCCAAGCCCTTACCCAGGCCGCATCTCCGCACCTAATTTTTACTGGACGCCAACCATTGATGGTGACTTCATACGAGATTACCCTTACCGCTTGATCAAACAGGGAAAGTTCGTCAAAGTTCCCATTATATTTGGAGGTAAAGCCAAGCATCCCTTTGGGGCACCAGAAGCTCTGCTAACCGGAGATTCTTCTAAGACGATACCAATGAAGGCTCAGACTTCGCAGCCAATGCATCATCTCCAGCAGAAGTCGCAGTTTTCATGCAGAACAACTATCCGCATTTAACTTCCGTTGACACAAACGAAATAAATGAGCAATACCCACTCATGCCACCACTCCCAAATCACGCCGCTTACTTTCCTTCCGCCTCAGCGGCGTACGGGGAAGCTACCTTCACCTGCCCTGGAAACTTCATCTCCCTCACTTTTTCCAACAAACTTTCTCCCTACAAAGTCTGGAATTATCGATACAACGTCCTCCAAGCCAACAACGTCGCATCTGGCATTGGTGTGCCACACACCTTCGAGTCACCCGCTATATTCGGTCTAGGAAATGCTAACGACAACACCCGCTCCAGTTATGCTACTTACAATGCAGAGATTATTCCGGTGGTGATGGCGTATTTCATCAGCTTTGTGAGAGAACTGACACCGAACCGATATAAGTATGGTAGCGCCCCTCATTGGGAAAGTATAGGGGATGAGGAGGATGGTGGAAGGCGTATTGTGTTGCAAACTAACGAAACCGCTATGGAAAAGATTCCGGCAGATCAGGCGGCGAGGTGTGAATTTTGGAGATCACTTGCTATCACAATGGAGCAGTGAGGCTGAAGTGTTGAAAAAAAAAATTGGATTTTGAAGTCGCAGATTCAAGCAGTTTGACTTTTGGGGTAAAGGCGGACTAATGGCCTTCTCCATGCTTTTCCAAAGTCACCCACCACGCACCTGTGCCGGGTCCGAACCAAGGTGCCAACTTATTAATTTCTTCGTCGAAAAGAGGCGAACGAGAATAAGCTGTGTGATGCTAATAACCGTTAGGGGTATTCTTCCCGGGGACTGAAAGAAGACTTACATCTTTACTCTCCCATCCGAGAGGATATACTGCTAATCTCCTCTCCTCTTTCGGAATTACCTTCTGTTCTTCGCTCAGGAGCTCATCAACATTATTTGTAGTCATGGAATAAGCCCAGTTGCCTCCACTGAACCCTTCTGCAAAATAGCAATCCGTATATGTTTTGTGCATAGAGTGTTTCAAATCTGCATCCTTAAGAGGTGCGAAAGGAGAGAGACTCACGATCGCCTGTCCAAGTCTTAGCTCCTTCTCACTATACCAGGGACGTAGGAAGGAGACATGCAAATTCAGTCAGAGATGTTTCCAACCCTTTCTTAAGCTCTGCGATTTGCGAATCACTGTACTCAAACAACAGAGATTTTATATCTTTACCATGCGCGACTTCACAAAACTTCGTTTTAAATGAAGCATTCGTCCGGAGGTCAGAAGTGTTGGGCCACTCTAGAATCAACTGGTATTAGCCTCCCAAAAGCCATTCAATGCGCTTTAAGGATACGAACGGATAACCCAACACATCTCATCGCTCCTTTCCCGCTCTGGTAGAAGGCCTACGTAGCCGAAGTATTGATCTTCTACATGGCTATGTGACCTGACGAACTCGCGCAGTTTGAGAAATGCGGGCGTGGAGATGGCAGATGATTGGGGAAGAGTAAAACGAAGGATCTGGGAAAAGACCATATCCAATCTCATTGACACGACGTTGTGAGAGGCTGAGGACCAGCACGAAGAAGAAGATGCTGGGTGATGAGAGGAGACCGCTTGGAGTTGGGTAGAAAACAGGTCGCGGTGACCTTTATGTATCCGATTAATAGTTCAACAACACCAGTGAACAATGAAACATCTCATTATGTCAGCATTTGCTTTCAAATCAATAAATGATTTATTCGATTGATGAACAACTGGATGTTGAGAAGTGAAGCAGTGCGGAGTTCCGTAGCAAAAATACCGACCCAGGTCAGCGCCTCTCCGTTTTGAGTCTAGTACTGTATCCCAAGCCATCTTCCCCTTTCTTCTCGCTTGTGCCATATCATCTTCCTCTGATATCAAAACGTGGTTTTCAATTTCAGTTATTCAGCACGAAAATAACGCCTGGCAAACTATCAGCATGCAGTTCTCTCTACCAAAACACGTCCCAACGAGGAGTGAAGTAAGGATGCTTGCAAGTCCCACGGTCCACAGCATAGAGTGGAGACGTCACGTGAACTTGAAAGCAGCGAGCTTCTGACGGCGACGCAAGAGTTTTTGAATAGTTTCAGAAGGAATAAGAAAGAACTGGTTTATAATTTGAAGAGATACGGGCTCTGAACTACATCAATCTTAAGTCGCGCCCATCATTCACTAAACAGAATCCAGTCGTAGGGCTTTCGTCCCCAACTCTCACGACAATCCCCCTTACACAAATCTTCTCCAATCCATGTGCCCTCATACTTCCATTTAGACTTTTCAAGTCTCTCAGCTAGAGTTATACAGGGGCTCGAAGTTTCAGATATCCACTGCTGAAGTTGATAGGAGGCAACTGTCGACGTCATTTTCATCTCAAATTCTTCATCTTCTGCTGTTGGGTTGCGATAGATGGCTTGCGACCAATGAATGCTAGTTGCATCATCGATACCGATGTTCTCGTAGTAACTGGGAGCGTGTTGTTGACAAGTGCTTGGGGTGTTTGCAACTTTCGTCGGATTAGGAGTTTGCTTTTGCTTTAGCTCATGCTCTGCTTGATGAACTTTGCCAATGTGGGCCGTTAATCGCAGCGACTTGTTGCTGGAACCTGTCAGTTGTGTTGTATTCATCGTTTCAGAATCGGATGGATCAATACCCTTTCTTAGTCCTCGTGCCAGACTTCCGATGCTTGACATATGTCTTTGCCATAGTGGGAAGATGGAGATATTGAGATCGAATGATTTTTAACGAGGTATCAGCAAAAAGTTATTGGTTAAGTTGCGGGTAAGCCTGGATATAACTGAATTCACAAGTTGCAGAGTCAAATGAGAGAAAGGTTAAGGGTTTGGAAACCTGGGATGGTGGGGTAATTCTGATTTAAATGCACCAGCATTCACTTACTAAATCCACCAAACCAGGTTCATAATCAGGCAGACAACCCTTTCAAGACGCCACTCTCGGCTTCGTCGAATTATTCTCTCATTCTGATATCAAGTCCTACGAATGAGGGGGATCTGCGGGACTTTGAAATGTCAGGATCCGAGGGGAGGAAAGCTTGGGCTAGTCGTGATGGCCAATAGGAGCCCTGTAAGACTGCACGCTAAACCTGTTTTGCTCTGCCACATTGACACAGCCAATCCTAAGGCCCAGTTTTTCGGGCGCTAAACCTGTTTCTGACGAGGTGCATGTGCTGAACAGGGGGTCTTGCTGCAAAGTCGAAGGCATCGTCGCCCCCCCAGCTTTTCGATTCTGATATCGGGAGTACCGCAGCAGTCAGCAACAATGCCTCTCAAGTTCCAATGAGTCACGGCTGGTTGTTACATACTCGGTCTGAACGCCGATTATCTTAAACAAGTTTACTTGACCAATATAGGAAGAAAGTGGGAAGAACGATTTGCTGTGGTGAAGAGCACGAACCAATTTTCCTAAGTTTAGTGTAGCCTTGTTAACCAATTCATCCAAAATCAATCAGCTCTCTCCGCCAAACTTTTGGTAGTTGTCTCTCAATAATAGAAGTTGAAATAGCTAGGCTTTGAGTTACCATCACTTCCTCCAGATAGCGTCATTGAAAGAAGCCAAAGTCTCTTTCGTTCCATATTGTGTTTAAAGCTCTGAATCAAAGCTCTTTAGTAGTTTTACACAGAACATCATGCCTAGTGCTGCCTTTTACAACAACAAAATCTCCTCATGCCTACACCGGAGAGAATTTCTGCAGAGATACCCTTTTCGGCCCGCCCCAAAACCAAGTACACTTGAATGTAGCAGGCAAAATAGAATATAACTCAGAAGTTGGTAGATCTCGAATTCTCCAATCCCTAGGTTTGTTGTTTGAACAGTCATTCTCTCCTCGCAAATGTGGTCATTCCTCTCCCACTTCCCACTTCCATTTCTCTACATTCTTGGCAAGTGAAGCATCCTCCTAAGATGTCTGATGGACCCTTTTGTAACGAACGTAAGTTCTCAGGATTCAAATCTTCGTGATAACGTCTCAAGCGATGTATATAATCTCCAGGTGGCATTCATCTCTTGAGACGTTTTGCGAGAGCTTCCCCGTCCATGATTCCATGAATATAACTATTTTCTGTTGGCAATGCAAAATTAAAATCAAGTCAAATGTACATCTCTCCTTCCAATTTATAGAAGTCGTCAAATCAAAAGTATTATAAAGAGAAATAGACTCCTTGCTAGACTCCTGCAAGAGATCTTGATATAGAGAAGATGAACACTATGGTTAAGGTCATGAATATACATGCAAGTATATACTAGAATGATAATGCAAACTTGTCAGGGGAGCAGTCCGCCGAAATATCCTACTGTTCCAAATGGATTGAGGCCATTGAAATTTTTAGCTGCTACACAGGACATGTTCATGTGATTATCATTCCCTCTTTTGCTCAGCACACTTGCAACATTTTGCTTCCCATTTAGACTTCTCCAGATTCTCAGCAAGCGTGAGATCCATTTGGGATGTCTGGTAGACCCATTTATGCAGCTGAGGTGCGACCTGCTCCTTGTTGACATGCCCCGGAGTTGGTTGGTGCTCTTTGCCGGCGGCAGCAGAGCCATTTTCAGCTGCATTGACGGACTTGCCCGCTTCAGAAGGTATTTGATCTTGTTGGTCATCCATTTCAAGGGCTTGGTGTGCTTGGTGGTAGCTTTAGGAGAAGTGTATGCTAGACTTGTTACTGTGGAAGGTAATTGATGATCTAAGGATGCGATATTGGAGCACCGGACTTCGAGTTTCTGAAGGAGGATATATTAGCATAATTGCCCGAAGATACTTATAGACATTGTATGCCCAGGCAGTGCACGCTCACTAGTTCCTAAAGTTCTTTTGATCGTTCAAGACTTGATTCAACTTTCTTCTTGAGGTTGAGGCGTATGTGAAATGAAGGACTATGGCAACGCGGATTGGTGATAAACTGAAAGTATTTGGTCTTTGCTGGCGAATTATGACGCCTCTGGAAATATGAAAGAGCTTGAGTTCGAAGAGCATTACAGAGTCTTGCTGTAGCATGAACTCCCATGAAGGGAACGCCGCGTATATTATATAAAAACTCATTGCAGGTACATCAGTAGTTTTACTCTTCTTGATCGGATACTTCATGAAGCATGGATGACTTTGACTCGTTGTGTGACCACTACTTCGAGAAGCAACCATGCTCACTTGAACGCCACACTGAGGGACATTCAACTGCGGGGGGACCTCTCCTGACCATTGACCGGAAAGGGCTCGCTGAAGGATATTGTTTGGAGGCTTGAAAACCGTAGTGGCTTGCCTGAGACATAAAAAATCGCGCAAGAATGTAACGATAATGTAGGCTGGTCAGGGGTGGAGGATCAGCCAATATCATGCACATTTGCAGAAAAGCTCGACAGCTTTTGAACTCTATCCATAACGCCAACGGCTTACTAACCTAGAAGATAAGATCCCAGCATGTCAATATTCATTTAACTACCGGCACGCTGCACCACTTGCCAGCCAAGCTTTTCTCTCGGACCTCTCGCAAACCCTTCCAGATACAACGCCACAACATGAGAGCCGAGATCACTGCAATCCACCGTCCCGATTCACCACCCACAACAAGCCGATCTTGGATGCAGTGTGATGTGGCTGCATTCAACAGGTGATCATGACAAGGAAAAAGCCGCGAGACATGGTTCTCATTGATGTTTGACCGGATATCCAAGTAAAGATTCTACAGCCCAGGGTTTCGGCCCGCGTTCCAGGGTCCTTTGCCGGCTTTTCGGAAACTCCTACAGGCATTTAAAGCACCGAAGAATGTCATGCCGAGCCAGTGTCCGAATCAGACCTCCCTCCTTGTCTTCGGGCTCGGATTATCTTACGTACGGCGCGAGAGATTGGAACCTGTGGTCGCGCAACCCCCGTCTAAACGGTCTTTCAATTATTGTGACTGGCGAACGATAGGCTTGGCTATATGAAGATCAACTTTCGCTTGTAAACTGAAACAAGCCGAAAACCGGGCTAGAATTTTGGGATCAGACCCAACCTTGGGTCTCGATGATAGTAGGGTTGAGAGGAAGGGGAATACAGATGCATCGTAGTTTAGTTCTAAGAGGCATCAGCTTGATTGTTTTAGTTCTGTATCCGTAATTATCACCCCACAAAGAAGGTACTTGAAATTAAGTTGAAGAAGTTTTTGAATGAGGAACCTAGGGACCGCTTGGAAATTAGCACGGTCTCGTGTTGGTTGCTGAGAGGGAGCTTTGCAAGCGTTGAGAAAGGCGGGCCTCGATCTAGCTGCACCCCAGACCTGTTATCGTACAGCTAGCGAACCATAAGCCTCTACTTGAGGGTTTAAGGGGGTCATTGAGTCCATCATACCCTCTTCATGAAGCTCAATTGACCCCTGTCCTAGATTGTACGACACCTCGAGTAGTATAACCCCACGAAGCCACAAGGGTTCAAGGGACCATCCAAAAGCGATGAAACTAATATTGCCAGGATTAAATTGGGTGCAACTGGCCGTGACGATTTGAGAGATCCTTGAACTTGCATCGACTAGACTAGTCGACTATTCTGTCTAGCAGAGTGAGAACGCAGCACTTTGTAACGGCTCGCCATTTGGAAAGCCATATATTGAGCATAATGCAAACACATCTTGAATACGAAGCCACAGCAAACAAGAATGCTTTGTCACCAAGTGTATTCACTCATGGCGTTGCGATGGCACGACGAGATCAACTTGCTTCTTCCATTTCATTCACTTCTGGTGGCACAACATGAGTGAAGCGGAGGTCTAGCTAGAATCAGAGTCAAGCAAGTTTCCTTCGACTTAAAGCAAGCTGTAGTAGCAAGTCGAGATAGATAGCGAGGTCGCAAGGGGGGTCCGAGACTCACGGCATTATAAAGTATCACGGAGGGAGGTGACGGAGGGAAACCATTTTGTATGCTGGCGTGTTTATAGTTGTGTTCGAAGATAGACTTGTATGGCGTCGTCCAACTAAAGTGGTGATGGTAGCTACAGAACGTGTGGAGTGTCAGCGGAGAAAGCCCGTTCCGCCAGCAAAAGACAATAGGAAGTCATCTCCGGCTTGTCAATGTGCAACACCAAAACGGGGAATTACTTCCTCTGTAACGTTGAATGAAATACTTGGTTGCCAAGGCATGTTATCAAAGGAACTTTTCTACTATATGGAAGTATATAGAAGTCAGCAGCTGAGGCCGAAGAGCTCTGAACTACAATCATGCATGTCTCAATTTTGGCACGGAAGGAATAACCGACAAGGAAAAGAACTTACGCATTCCACCAGATCATTGCCTCTGCATTAATTTCTTATTATTTTGAGGCACCTTAAAGCTGCCTTGAAAGCTCTTGAAAGGACTCATCACTGCGTTTGATACCCGTAATGACCTCGCCATAAATCAAGTCGGTGCGCCTTATTCCAACTCAGCCAGTCATCCTATCATTGCTACCTCCATTGCCCAGTCTCAGTCTTATAATATCGTTATGCTGCAAGACGAATGTTCTCTGGGTGATTGATGGATCATTGTAGAAAGATTTACCCGTAAATCTGGCTCTTTTGCTCACAGAAGCGGAAACCCCCATGGCAGCTTCTCCAACCGCGTACCATGGAGCAAGCTCAACATCTTCATCGACCTCCCATGCAACATTAAGAGGTTTGCTGATACCCTTTTCAATTATTTTCTTGACATTGAAGGCTCTCCCCATACTTTCCAAGTATTTCAGGCATGCAAGTTAAATCGTTGAGGTAAACTGTTCAGAGTTCTTCTTCGAAGACGGTATCCCATCACTGACTCGCATTCGCCCACTATCGTCGATGGCGCGCCTATAATAGTATAATCCACAACACTGTTTGACCTGAACATGTATGCAAAGATCTTCATTCGGTATTGTATCATGTCAGCATCTAATGCAAAACGAGAGCCTTCCTCGTAGATAAAGTAGGGATGCTGAACCTGGTCAAAGTATTGCTTGGGCTGCCTGTCGACTGGCGACAGTGCTATATCGGAGTCATTCTAGAGAAGCATGAATGAGAATTTGATCAGACAACTAATTTCCTAAATCGTTTTAGAACCCAAATCTTTCAGACGCTCAGCTTCGACTTGTTGACACATAAATTCCAAACCAACGAGACATAATGACACCGGCTCCTTGGATTTGTAGATACGGCACCCGCTCATTGGTACTGCGAGCTCGTGTAGCGCCTCAATATGTGACATCAATCTCATCGACACCCCACTGATTGGAAATTCATCCGAGATATGGTAACTGTGGTCAAAGTCAAACTGCCGCATTTTGCTCAGGACCTCCGGATCGGAATTGTACTCGTATACATTACATGAGTAAAGCCCTTCGATTCTCTGGTGCCTAAGTCGATCAACACCGAAGTTGATGTACACGGCATCATTGTAACCCTCTTCGAAACGCGATTTCTTCGAACACCATGTATAATGTTTTAAGCCCTCCCACCCAGGTTCCGTGGATGCACGCAGTAGCGATGAATTCGTAATTGGCCAAGAACTCGAGGAGCCTCCACCAATATTGGTTATCGAAGAGCTTGATAATATCCGTGGCTCAAGCAAAGGATACCTCCAGACCGTGTTGCGAAGCTCAAGAGGAAGCTTTGGGAAGCTCGTGCACTCTGCGAGTCGTTTTATTGAGAGGTCCAGCCGTGGTAGTTGGACGAGGAGGTTTGGAGACGCAATATATTGTACTGAGAAGTATTGGTTGATGCCACCCGGGAGATAGTATGATGGGTTGCGATGGGTCGTAGCGTGGGTGGCGAGAAGAAAAATTGAAAGATGATGTCGGAGGAAGGATGTCACCTTCGCCTCCCTAAGTTTCGAGAAGAAACTGATTGCATGCTAACCTGAGGTTTTCACTACGACGTGGCAAAGGTGCGAACTTGATGAATGAGACGGTGATAAACCACGTTAAGCCCGATTCGCATTGCTTTGTTCGAAGTAGAAAAGAACATATGAAGTTTTTCAAATTTCAGGGGCATGATGCTAGTCAACGTTTTTGGTTCTGAAGGAAGTAGGAATGCACTCCTCCCAAAAAGTAAAAAACCTCCAAATAAGACCAAGAGATAAGTAATACATAGGACTAACCATTCAGAACATCTCCAAATTGCCTTTAAATTCATCATTCGAGAGCAGACTTCGGTTCAATCGATAGTCCTCTTCAATAGAGACTTCTAACTCGCTTATATATCTCCTTAGATACATCTCAACATCAAGCTGTCACAACTTTGCAACTCGGCTTTTCGTCGACGGCAAAGACTTGTAGAGTCCATCTAAGCAAAATCCGTGGCCGCGAATTTCATACTGACCATACGCGTCTTCGAACATTTAAGTTCATGTCTAAATTTCGCAATGAGTTCCTTTGAGAACCGTCAAAGTCCCTGGGGTTCGGTAGGCACCTTCATACTTCATCATGGTAGACTTGATAAGGCCGTTGGAGAAGTATTGCAAATCCGGAAAGGCAGCTCAAAATCTCGAAGAAGTCCCTTCAAAAGTATCTCATACATCCCGAAATCCTTGCATCGGATATAATTACGCATTGCTGTTCATGACTAAGATAGCACTACAGGTGTGTGATACTTAGAAATTGAAAGAAGCAGACAAATTTTCCTGTAAGAGGCTGGTCGTCCCGGAATGTCGGGTAGTGGTGAGTGGAAAGGCGGTGAGGGTAAATTGTATGAGATACTTCTGAGCTGGACAGCATTTGAAATAATGTTGGGATGAAGTTTAGCCATCCGAACAACAGTCACTTGATTCGCAGCTCCAATAATAGTCTAGTAACAGAGGCCCTTGTACTCGAAAGATATACACAAGAGTCTAGAAAAAGATATATGTCTCTCGAACGACATTGCGGTGGGCAGGACCCCTTATCAGCTAGCGGCCAATCGCTGAACCCTTGACAGCGGTAGAAACCCGAGTACGAGGCACGAGACAAGTTGAGGACGTTTTCATAGACCGCGAAACTGGAATTGATAATTACTGAGCTCCCCAATGCTCCGCAATGAAACAGCAGTTGACTTGTTGACTCTCTAAATCATACGTGAACCAGTCTTGTTGCACGAGTCCGCGCAATATCAGGACATTCTTCACTGCTGTTGTCTTGACCCCTGCTCGCCTGTAGCCGGCTTGCAATTTCCCGGGGTGGATCTCTCTCAAGTCCGACTTCACTTCACCCTAAAAAACAACCTGCACTGCGAATATCCTCTTTTTCTCCTACATTCCCTCCCTCCGCCACGCTCCCTTGCTCCTCCACGTCTGTCTCGCCCACAGACTCGTTCTTGTACGTTCTCAATTCTAAAAGGCTTGACCTCCAATTGATGTCCCGTACCTGACCGCTGATAGGGCCCCTAACGAAGGCGCACCAATCTCAACATCATGGTTACGGCATCGAACGGCAGCTTCGCCTCGCCCCTGGCCGATGCGAAGTACGCGCAAATCATCGGACACCCTCAAATCGATGGATTGCTTGGAAGACTGGGCGAACTCAGCGGCTGGCAGATTGCCTTGACCCTTCTCGTCGTCTTGATCGCATACGACCAATGTAAGTTTTTTGCATGCCAAAACACCCCCATTGAGACCCAAGCTCAATCATCTGCAGGCTCCTACATCTGGCAGAAAGGATCGATTGCTGGCCCAGCATGGAAGGCTCCATTCATCGGTCCCTTTCTCCAATCTGTAAATCCAAAGTTTGAGGAATACAAGGCGAAATGGGCCAGTGGGGATCTCAGTTGCGTATCGGTCTTCCATAAGTAAGTACAGGGCGGGCAAGTCTATAGCAAAATACTGATTCTCGTCAGATTTGTGGTTATCGCCTCCACTAGGGACATGTCGAGGAAGGTTTTCAATTCTCCTAGCTTTGTGAAGCCGTGCGTGGTAGATGTAGCACATAAGCTTCTTGGGCCAACAAACTGGGTCTTTCTCGATGGCAAAGCACATGTTGACTTCCGCAAAGGCCTCAATGGCTTGTTCACTCGTAAAGCACTGGAATTATATCTGCCGGGTCAAGAGGATGTCTACAACATCTACTTTGAAAAGTTCTTGCAGGTAACCAAGGATGCGGAGGGAAAACCAGTCCCGTTTATGCCCGAGTTTCGGGAACTCATGTGCGCAGTCTCATGTCGAACCTTTGTTGGCCACTATATCTCTGATGAGGCTATCAAGAAGATCGCCGATGACTACTATAATATCACTGCAGCCCTGGAACTGGTCAACTTCCCGATCATAATACCATTTACAAAGACTTGGTATGGCAAGAAAGCCTCTGATATGGTATTGGAAGAATTCGCAAAATGTGCTGCTAAGAGCAAGGTCCGAATGGCAGCTGGGGGCGAGATCACATGCATTATGGATGGGTGGGTAAAGGCTCAATTAGACTCTGCAACCTGGCGCGAGCGTGAGGCGAAAGGTCTCTCCATGGAAGGCATCGAAAAGCCAGCATCTCTTCTTCGCGAGTTCACGGACTACGAAATCTCACAAACTGTCTTCACCTTCTTGTTTGCTTCCCAGGACGCTACCAGTAGTGCTGCTACATGGCTCTTCCAGATCATGGCTCAACGACCAGATGTCTTGGACCAAATCCGCGAGGAGAACTTGCGGGTTCGAGGTGGTGATCGAAGCAAGGCTATTTCCATGGATATGTTGGATGAGATGGTCTACACGAAGGGTTCGGTCAGAGAGCTGTTGAGATATCGTCCCCCAGTCATCATGGTCCCATATCTTGCCAAGAAAGCGTTCCCAATCACCGATACTTACACCGTTCCTAAAGGTCAGTCCTAATTGTGCCCCTATCATCCCCTTGCGAGTTGGCTAATCCTCTTCCAGGCGCTATGATCATCCCAACTGTGTATCCCTCTCTCCGTGACCCCGAGATCTACGAGAATCCCGATGTGTATGATCCAGATCGTTATGTAACAGGAGATGCGGAGGTGAAGGGTGCAAAGAACTTCTTGGTCTTCGGAACTGGTCCTCACTACTGCCTTGGCCAAGTCTATGCGCAGAACAACTTAGCTCTGATGATCGGAAAGGCATCAATGTATCTCGACTGGGTTCATCACCCAACGCCACGTTCGGAGGAGATCAAGGTGTTTGCAACTATCTTCCCAATGGTAAGCACGCTACGAAATCTCATTGACCTGATGCTAACATACTACAGGACGATTGTCCTTTAACATTCTCGAAGCGGGCATAAAGCTAGTAACCACAGCGTTTGGTGTGGAGCGAGGTATCTGAGCAATCCGGATCAGGTTTGCTGCTTTCTATAGATACGGCGTGTTGTGTTTTTCTGCCTCGACTGCGTTTGCAAATAGGGAAGCGTAAAGGCGTTCCGAGAAGTCAACACCATGTAATTAGTCATGAGTCGGTGATGGTAACGCCATCAACAATAATTAGGCTATTAATCGTAATGAGAAGGCTTCAAGCCTGTTTGAGCCATAGGGTCTGTCTTCCGATGTCGCTTTCTTCGGCGCTGACAGCCACGCAACGTAAGACCATGGTTCTGGGACAACAAGAACGGGGATTGCAAGGCTACAGTAAGTAATGGTCCAGGCTTCGGAAACAGTCAGCAACCATACCGTCGGGATGACTTTCGCCTCACCATCAACGTTCGTCGCTGAGTGGTTCCAAATCACCCGAATCACCCGACAGAGACTTCTCATTGATTGTATCGTATATCTCTCCTCTTTGTGAGAAGTGTGTCTGAGGTATCTGAGCACCGATTTAACACGGAGTTCAAATTGGCACAAGTCCACTCGCAACATAATCACTTCAAATTTCAACTTTCACTCAAGACTGGTTGCTCAGCAGGATGAAGCAAAGCCTGCTCAAGAACGTACAGTGCCCACGCCCCACCCACTCCGACCTCCACAACCCAGGAGAACCCCAACACCGAAAACTAAAGCGCAACCCATAAGGCTTAGCTGTGCCCGTCTCAATTCCAGACGGGACTACTGATTAGTGAGCTTGGATAAGACTTACTCCCCACTTTCATGAAAGTCTTCCCATCGTACTCTCGCCCAATACAGTAAATGCGTGGCTATGAATAATAAGCCTTCAAAATTACCATAAACTCAATATCTCACTCATTAGATTCATTTCCTATGAAACCCATCAAGGTTGCAAATTTTGGGTGATGCTAGATGAAATACGAATGCGCAATTTCGTCATTCC
The DNA here is from genome assembly GCA_009732865.1 of Stipitochalara longipes BDJ. Classification (NCBI taxonomy): domain Eukaryota; kingdom Fungi; phylum Ascomycota; class Leotiomycetes; order Helotiales; family Hamatocanthoscyphaceae; genus Stipitochalara; species Stipitochalara longipes. Next base: position 299,121 of record ML769347.1, on the reverse strand, counting down.
GGCTCATCTGAAAGCCGTAGCTAGCCAGCATGGCGAAGCCAATTCATCTCTTTAACGACTCACACAATGAAGGACTTGTTGGTCTTGGCGATTGGAGTCATACTCCCCATATTTAAGTTTCGTGCTTGTATTGCTAAGCTTTCTGGTAGTCCGTGACTTACCGACTCCACTTACTCCGTGCACCAAGAACATGAAAGTGGTGTTAAAGACGACATGCTGAGCTAAGCACGAAGTGGATCTGTTTTCCCCAAAGAAGCTCCGGCGTGTGTCGTGCCAAGCGATTTCATATAGTGAACGCTAGTGTTTGACACGCCGACCGGTTTTCGGAATGGTGAGAAGAGGAGACAGCAGTTACAGGACTCGTGTGTAATCGAAAACAAGCTTTCGAACTCCGTTGTTTGCCTGATAGCTTATGAGTAGTATTCGTGTACTCCGCTAGGCAATAAGATTGTTTTGCACGCCGAATAGGAATTAGGACTGGGATGAAGATACAAGTGGATTTCTAAGCAGGCTGGTGAGTGGGGAAGTACTCATAGCGCCAGTCGAGAACCACAGCTTATGCAAGCAGGTATCGAGGGCAAAGGGATGGAAAATGTATCCTGCACAGCGTATGACCATTCTGGGAATAGAGAAGGCTGTGCTGGGAAGTTACTCCCACCAGCCATCAAATAATCGTTAAAGTCTCCATTCATAATCTCACAAAGTGATGTGAGCCGCCTCAATAGCACACGGAATAGCCTCACCTAGCCGAGTTTCAAGCACAGCAACATCACTCTGCATCGGCTTCTCTCCAATGCCTTACCCTGAGAGAATCGACAAGGAAGAACTTTGATGAAAGGCTGTGTTGTGCCTGAGTCCTGAGTCACCGGTCGGAAAAACATTGTGGAGCTTGGCGTGGTGCTTACACTTGCTACCACGGAGTTCGCTAGAGCAGCCAGTCGGCTTTGACGACCGCATCGCGTGCGAGGGGAAAGGGGCTGTGAATGGATACATGGCGAGCGGTTCGGGGTAAGGCGTGTTTGGAGGCTGATGGAAGGGCTTGAGGCTTGAGCTTGACATGCGGAATTAGGGATTAGGTGGAGGGCGTGCGTGTGGGATAATATGCCTGTGACTCTCATCCAGGGTATATATGAACGCACTCCCTCCACCTGCGTTGAGATTCTCCATCAGATCAATATCAGAAGTTTAAAAAGCAAGATTACGCAAGAGATATAAAGCAATTCCACTCCTCAGTCCCAAGACTCTCTTTCAACCTACACAACACTTAAACAAACAACAACCTCACTCAGCCAATATGCCTAACGGATTTCCACGCGCCCTTGCGAACCGTAAGCCTTCATCGAGTCTAGACTTTCTCCATTGTTTACTAACATCAACAAGAGTATCCTAATGAGAAGCCACCAACGTGGTTCCATCCTGCCTCGCCCAAGAACAAGCCCGTCCAGCCAATAAAGGATGTGGATACTGCCTCGATGGCGAGCACATCCACCTTGGCCTCGACGGTTGGGCTCCTCAAGGACTCTGTGAAGAGCAAGCTGCCCTTTTCGCACAGAGAGCGCCAGGGTCGGAAAGATACAAAAGCAGCCACCACCACTTTGAACGAAAAGGAGGCTCAGAAGACTAGTAAGTCTGAGCAATTACCTGAATATAATGGTGAGCAACTCTGACCTAAACCTTGAAGAGAAATTGGAGCTGATCAGATTGTCATTATAGCGAGAAAAGAAATGGGAGCAGCATTCTTCTACCTTGCTTCTGTGAAATGATCGACATGCCACCTTCGAATTTATTTGTTTGCAATACCAGCGATGGGACATTCAGTTTCAGATCCGGAAGCAAGGAGTTAAGGAGTTGGTATATCTCGGTCGGCCCAAGATTGGCAAACTGCAAAATAGGAAAGGTCGACAGGTCTTTGAAGGAAAGTGTACGGACATTATGGGTCTTGAGATGCTTTCAGAAATTCAGAGTCCTTGATAGATTACTACGTTAATAGAAGATTTTCTCTAAAAGCTATCGTCAAAATCGTTCTTCATAGCTACCACACTGGGACTATCATCGAGCCCATCCGTATCATCGAGCCCTGCGCCTGCAGTTGTGAGCAAGTCCTCGACGATCCGCTTACTAGCTTCGCGCGCTGTTTCGTGTTAGCCATGAAGCAAACACCAAGGTCCAGAATACTCACCAGGAGTTTGTAGTAGCCTTGACTGAGGCAGTGAGAATTGAATAGTCTTCGGTGGGCTCATTCCTAATTCTCGATAGACTCCTTCGGCATCTTCGTCGCTGTCACTCTCCCAACTGATCTCGTCCTTCTTAGGGGGCTTCACTACTGCCTCGTTTGCCTTGCTCTTCATAGGCAGAACGCTGACACCTGGAGTTCTTGGTGCACTCGGTTTGTTGTATTGCTGTCTGATTGGAGAGCTGAAGATCTCGGCATGCAACTGTGGTGCCGCAGCTGGCGGAGAAGACATGGGAGATGTTGTGTCTCGCCAGGAGGGTTTGTTTGCTGGAGTTTTGTGCTCCTTCCGCGTGGTATGGGGTGTCGCTTGTACGCGATAGTTCTTATCAAGTACCCGGTGTAGCAGCGGATCTTGTCCTGGTTTTCGCTGTGCGGTGGACTGAAAGTAAGAAGTCGGATCAAACGGCGACGAAGTTGGCGTCATGGACATATCCGGAATTCGAGATTTGGCACCTGGTGTTGTTGGAGCAATCTGCGTATCGTCGTCTTCCTGCTGTGTCGCTCCGCCCTTGAGTTCTTGCTTCAATTCTTCGTACGGCGATGGATAGTCTGCAAACCTAGGCTTATCCTCTGTCGCACTTCTTGGCCTTGGAGCACGAGGGGTACTGCCACTGATGTCAATATTGTCCAGCAAAGAATCATCTGCTTGGTCGTAGTTTTCGTGCTCTTCCCCATCAGGGTGAACTGTGTCGTCTCCAGGCTGAGAGTTCGAGGTCGCATATGCGCTTGCGTTTTCGTGCGATTGTGTATATGAGAGATCCTCGTCCTCCTCGTCTCGTTCTTCTACCCCAGACAGGGAAACATTGGCACTGGCTTCAAAAAATTGTTTCCAGAACTATACACCAATCAGCTTGCGTATACAAGAGTGGAGAGGGTCTGCCAACTTTTGACCCTTCCCAAACAGCATTGGAATGCTCAGCATATTGCTCGACAATTGGCAGGATACTCGAAGTGACAATACGATGTGCGCGGCTGAAATTGTGGTCAATCTCTTGCAGGGTCAATGTAATGCTCTGTTCCAGTTTCTCGAGCTCTTCAGTGAGAGACAGGGGCCGCGCTGTCGACGTGCTTGAGCGAGACATATTGGGCGGAATGATCTTCAAGATCCGGAGTGCTAGTTGTTTCGGTGTTCGTTGTTCGTTGCTCGTTGCTTGTTGCTCGTTGTTTTTCCGCGCGTCAGGGTCGCGTTAGTTTTGGCACGGCAAAACCTCGGCTCTCGCTGCCCCTGGCCCATGCAAGCGACCCCGCGCTACCCCTGAAATGAGCTTGATCTCCAGCCTCTGCAACCCCCATTCGCTGGCTCTGTGTCACCACCTTCACACCTGCTGCAAAACGCAGTCACACCTTCCAAAGCAATGCTAAAAGTACATTAGTTGGTTATGATAGTATGATATCCATCCCTACTCGCTGCATCCTACATTACAAGATCGGAATCCCGGCCCGTGTCCCGGGAAGGGCTCAAGATGCCCAAGAGAGAGAAGTATAAGAATGGCAGCGGATATCTATGCCGTAGGAAGTCCTTGTGCATATTACCTCTCCAGCGTGGAGAATCCGTATCGCCATGACGACCACTACAACCCTACAGCCGCAAGCAATTGTGGATCTTCGGCTCCAAACCATTCCGGATACGCCTCTCGACAATACACGCAATGTGGTGTCCGCCGAACAACCAATGCCGTTGAGCCGTAAAGTCGTCCTCAAGATTCTAAGTTCTGGCTTCTCTTTCTTTGTTGCGGGCACAATAGATGGTAGTCGGGGCCCGTTAGTCCCTTATATGCTTCTAAGCTACGATATTGGAACAAGCTTCATTTCCATCATGTGCGTGTCTATTCTCAGTCTGCAAAGAGACTCTTTCCTCTTGCTTTAAGTTTTCGGCGTCACTCACTTACATGTCAAATATAGCTACGCTGCTTCCTTTGTTGGCTGGCTCCTTGCAGCAGCATTGAATAGTCACATGTTGCAATATCTAGACACTGGTGCCATTCTAGCGATCGGCGCGGCCCTTCAACTGATTTCCAACTTACTCCGGTTCTGGAGCCCACCTCCTGGACTCTTTGCCACAACTTTTTTCATTTCTTCCCTGGGAGTTGCGTTTCAGGATTCGCACTCCAACACCTTTGTGAGCACCGTCAATGATGCTCATAGATGGCTGGGTTTCATTCACGCCATGTATGCCTTTGGAACTTTAGTGTCACCCTTTGTTGCCACTCCCATTGCGGCGTCAATGCAGCTAAAGTGGAGTATATTTTACGTGTTTCTTGTTGGCCTTGGAGTTATTAACCTGGTAGGCGTCCTCGTGGCGTTTCGAGACTCCATACGGATACTTCCAAGATCATTATTAGCTTCTGAGGATGGTCATGCTCCTGGTAGAGGCGTGGAAGCGTTACGCGGAATGGCGAACACTCTTCGACTTCGTGAAGTGTGGATTCTAAGTCTCTTCTTTTTCTTTATGCTAGGCGTTGGCGTCACTGCTGGTGGTAAGTAAAGTGCGGTATTTAAGTAGCGCTGTTGAGTCTGACAAACAAAATAGGTTGGGTGGTGAAGTATCTTGTGGATGAACGCCACGGAAAGCTTTCGAAAGTTGGTTATACCCCTGCTGGTCTTTCTGGAGGTTTATTTTTGGGGAGACTATTTCTTGTAGAACCGACGTATCGCTTTGGAGAAAGACGAATGATCCTGCTGTATAGTGTCATTATACTAGCCTTGCAGCTGATATTCTGGCTTGTACCAAATATCATTGCCAGCGCAACGGCGTTGAGTCTGTTAGGATTTTTCTTTGGTCCTCTATTCCCAATAGTAAGCCACTCCCATCATGGTTCACCTAGATAGAGCCGAGTGGCCTTTAACTGCTTGGTATAGGGCGTTTCGGTCGGCACAAAACTATTTCCCAATTCTGTGAAAGCTTCCGCACTCGGTGAGTCTTAGTTGTTATCAGCCTTTAGTTGACCACACAAGGAACTAATAACTTCTATCAAAGGGCTCGTTTTCGTCGTGGCCCAGGCTGGCGGCTCATTGTTCCCCGCACTCACCGGGTTTATCGCAATTTCAGCAGGTGTAAAAGTCTTGGAGCCGATTTTAGTTGGACTTATCGTGGCGATGGGCGTAAGTTGGGCTTTGGTGCCTAAAGTTCCTCATCGCAACGATTGATGGAAAGCGCAATATCTATGATTATCGTAGTGGTGTCCTTGCCATCAATTCCAATAAGAAAGAGGGCGGATATAGTAAGTTGAAACTCACGTGGCGGCCCAAGCGATGAGGCACCAGGGGCTGTCAGAATTCGTGGCGCAATGCTGGTCTTCAATGTACCACAACTCAAGGAATATTCAGGTAGACAATAATAACATTGCGGGCTAGAATGTTCCTTGAATCAAGGGACATTCGATAAATCGAAATGGTTATCAGACTCTGAATCTCCTTCAAATTATGGTACATTGAAGACAAATGGTGCGCCACGAATTTCGACAACCATTGGTGAGGGGACCACGGGCATTACCAAGTCCTTTGTCACTGCTGCAAGGCTTGAGCAAGGCCTCAAGTATCTGCCCCCAAGGGTGCCGTGTCTTTGGGGCCACTTTCGTTACTTTCTCGACTCGTATTCGAGTCCGTCCACCAGGTCTTTTCCTTCCCCAGATCTCTACCTGCACGACGCCGATCTTTGCTCATTCTGTCCCTATACCTGCATGGAGTTAATATATCAAGCCCCGCCTCGGCTACAGAAAGCAACACCATGCAGGAGGAAGTTGGTCTCTTCTTGGTACCCTAAGCGTTCCTTTCAGCCGCACCAGATTTGGAAATGTTTGGGCTCGAATGAAATGAGATGACTTTGCGGTGTCTCTCTTAGGATCCCTCCTCAAAACATTTATTCTTGTTCTTCTGCAACCTTGCAGGAAACCTCTACCTCTTTTCGTCGTTTTCTATGCTGAATGAGCTCATACTTCCCTCCTCTTATCGAATTTAGTACGGAACTATCATCTTGTACTCCAAATCTAGACTTTCTGTGTTATGTTGCATAGCAAAATCCGAAGCGAGGTTTGCTAGGATGGGTTTCAACAGTCTATTGATTATGGAAGCGGCATTTCCAAGGCTCTATTCTTCACTCCTCTAGAATGTCAAGACATGTGTTGAATTGCGCCTTCCCCATATTTCTTGTCTATAAATCGGCCGTGCTCCGAAGTTATGATTATGGCCCTCACACTTCTTAAGAGGTTTTCGCTTTTTCAAATCAAACCCCTGCAAAAACTCTCACAAGATGCATATATTTTCTGCTGTTCTCAGCATCTTTTCTCTATATATCTTTGCTACTCCAATCCACGCACAAGCTGTTACTTCTGCAACTGCTCCATCGCCTCAAGCTTCTGCAGCATGTCTAGAAATCTCAACCGGTTCAGCTGAAACACAAATCTGGCCTGCTGGTCTTACAAATCCGGACTATGAGGATGCGAAGAACCATTACTATTCTGCAGCCAACGCAGACTTGACTCCAGCCTGTGCTGTGTTCCCAACCTCAGCTGCACAAGTTTCCTTCGTGGTCAAAGTTCTCTTGAAGTACCCCACAGTGCCGTTTGCTGTACCAAGCCTATTTCTTTCTTCCCTATCTTGAGCTGCTTTTTTCACTGGCTGGGAATGTTTCAGCTTCGGCTCACTCCCAGCTCTTTTACCCCGAAGAATATTTCGCTGATCTATCCTTCATCATCAGTTGAAAGGAGGGGGTCATAACCCCAACGTCGGATTTTCGAGCACCAATTGGGGTGTTCTCATAACATTCAGTAAAGATGCTGCAACGACCGTTTCCGCCAATAACGCTACCGCTACCATTGGACCTGGAGCCCGATGGGGTCAGGTGATAGGCAATCTTACGGCTTATAATGTTGCAGTAGTTGGGGGTCGACTTGGTGAGAAACTTCTTTTCCATCTGCTCTACCTTGCGCTGACGGATTTCTAGGTGACGTTGGCGTAGCTGGTCTGCTTCTCGGTGGCGGATTAAGTTTCTTGAGTGCTCAGTATGGTCTAGCTTGTGACAATGTCGTAAACTATGAAGTGGTCTTAGCTGATGGCTCCATTGTTAATGCAAACGCAAATAGCTTCACGGACTTGTTCTGGGCCCTAAAGGGTGGTGGTAATCAGTTTGGTAAGCCTGGAACAGGAGACTCCGAAAATTGGGGCTGACCTTGGCAGGAATTGTCACTAAGTTTACTCTGAAAACCTACCCAATACCTCCGATGGTTTGTCTTTTTGCTCTATAATGGTCGTCGACTAATAATTTTGTAGGTATGGGGAGGAACGAGAACTTATAGTGGTCTCGATGCCTCTGCGCTCCTCAACGCTACCCAGAACTTCATTCAGAACAACAACGATCCAAAAGCTGCTGTCATCGTGACAGGCTCTGTGGCCATCGAAAATCTTGCACAGCTATTTGTTCTTTTCTTCTTCTACGACGGCCCAACGCCTCCTGCCGGTATCTTCGATGAATTTGATGCCATCATCCCCATTGCAGATCAGGTTTCAACACAATCCTACGCAAATATAGTATGCCCAATTTTTGAGTATTATTTTCAAGCTCTCTGACACATGTCTCAGGTAAATACCAACGATCAATTCAATATATACGGTCTCCGCTACATCTATAGAGTAAGTAGAATCATACATACAGAAATAAAAAGCTAATGTCGTCAGGCGGAGACAATTCCAAATCTTCCTGGTATAGCAGGCACAGATCTTTACAATGCCATCTACAATAATTGGCTAGCATACATTATTAGCCAAGACACCCTCTTGCCAGGCTTCACCTTCTCGCTCGGCTACCAGCCGCTCCAGGCCCTTACTGCCGCAGCGTCCGTGGCAGCAGGTGGCGATGCTCTCGGCCTTGATCCGGGGAATGGTGACAGAAATTGGCTCATTTTCACGGTATCGTGGGAGACTGCTGCTGGAGATGCCATTGCAGACTCGCTTGCCACTACGCTTGCTAATAACGCCGTCAACTACTCCAAGACTCACTATGCTGGGGTCCGGAACACGAGATACAAAGAAGGTAACTTGAACTATGAGGAGTACGATCCGGTATGTGCAATCTGGAGAACCCCCCCTGTCCGGGCGTTGTGAAAACCGTGAAACAGTTTCAGTAAAATAATACTAACAAACGAAAAGATCTATAGTAACGACGCAATGTTTAATCAAGTACCGTATCAGACATATCCTGGAACTAATTATGCTAGATTGAAGACGATTCAGAAGAAATATGATCCAAATGGATTCTTTGCAACTCGAACTGGCGGCTTCAAATATACCTAGATAATGGGGCTGTGTTCGCTATCAGGTAGAGTATGATGGACAAAAAGGACGGCAATCAATGTCCCAAGTCAACTAGAACAATTCAATCACGCCTAGCCCCAATATTCCTCCAACTTATCGTACATTGGAAGTCTAGGAGTCTATTTCTTTTAAGATATGAGAAGTTTGCAATGTATAACACTGAATTCCTGAACCTTTTAAGCCTAAATAAATCTACAACTTTGACTAAAGACAATCAAGGTGTCTACTGATTTTAGCGTCCACCCCGAGGCTTCCCTCTGGCCGAAGATCTTGTACATACTTGAATAGCTTAATGTTGGGATCTTATGGCCGGATAAAGATTTATACAGGGAGCTAAACTACAGTATTGAAGGAGAATCCGAACAAGCACGGAACTTCTGAGAATCCCACCTGATTATATAACTATCAATAGGGCGTTTCTCTTGATAAACTGTGAGAAATTGTGTTCCTAGCAAGTGTCCGTCCAAAAGTCTGCAAACCCTCCCACCTCGTCAACGCAACCGAGGCGAAATCCGGGGTAGCTTTGTAAAACAGCTTTCTTCGAAAACCAGCACTCTCCTTCCCAATGCCAGCGCAATAACCTCAAAATGAACAGCCCGCGCATTGCTACCCCATTCATACTACGGGCCTCCAGGTCCACACTCTCAAAGGCAGCTCGAAGCCTAAGAGTCCTGCCGCGAGCGCGGATTCCAGCCCCACCCTCTCTCATCGCATCGCCACAATTCAGGCTCTACTCCCAAGTTCCCAAAGCTAGCAAAATCTACTTCTTCGAAGATGTTTGTCTTCCCCTCGACCCTTCCTCAACTATTTAATCTAATATCTACCAGGTACAAGCCCACCTTTCCAACCCCTCAGCCGATAGAATCCTAATCGACACCCGCGAGCCCTCCGAGCTGCAAGCAACAGGCACGATCCCCGGATCGATAAACATCCCAATTACAACGAAGCCAGATTCGTTTTTTATAACCGCGGAAGAATTTGAAGATAGGATGGGCTTTGAAAGGCCGGAGAAGGAGAAGGAGGTCGTGTTTTATTGTAAGGCGGGCGTGAGGAGTAGAGCTGCTGCGGAGCTGGCGAGACAGGCGGGCTGGGAAAAGGTGGGGGAGTATTCGGGGAGTTGGCTGGATTGGGAGAAGAGGGGTGGGGAGAAAGAGCCTGTGAAGTGAGAGCTGGTTTGATCCAGATTTGAGCGTCTGCAAAGTAGAACACATCACAAATTTTGACACATGCTAGAGTACGGGCCATTGAGCGCGACGTGAAAGTGCCGGCAAATATATGAATTTGTTTTGGATGCTCTGAGATGAAGCCTGCACTAATCATACACCCCAACCCGTCTCTATCAAAACATAAATAGTCTCATTGATTCGCCGTCCTTGACCGGTTCTGGGTCTGCTTGCGTTTTCCGTACAGGCGCAAAGAAGAGGACTTTGATGAAAATTGCTAAGAAAGCATGAAGCACCACTACCAAGATGAGCAAGATCTTGCTAGTCTGTTTGTCTGTAGCGCTCAAGACGGGATATAAGTTCCGGAGCAAGAATGCTACACTGAGGCCAAAGCCAACCCCGACAAAGACATAGTTCAGGATTGAGATGGGGGACCAAGATATCAGAGCAACCGGGATCCAGATAAGATTCGAGTAACCATATAGAGCCCAGCATTCGAGAAGATTGGCAGATTCGCTGCCGAAGTATTTGAGGGCGAGAAAGAGGATGATGGGAATGACGAGGGTATAGCCATAAATGAGCCCAGCAGCGCCTATTAGATGATCAGCTATATTCTGTCAATTCCAGAAAAAGAATACACACCGCTCAGCAGCCTGAAGTCATAGACGAAATGTCCTTGGCCTGTCTCGGCCAAATACTTGCTGATTGTCCCGCCAAGGAACAAAATGAAGACCACAGTCGTTGCAATCCAAATGGGCCCATAAAGATCGGGATTTCCCTCGAGAACATCGAGGAAATTCGCTCGCGGATATAACGCTGCCCAGCATCTTGCTAATACAGAGCTCGTGTCCACATCGAAGAATTGTGCGTAGAAGGACAGTGTCCAGAGGAAGCGCTTGGAGGACCCGCTCCCAGCTGTTGCAGGGGGAGGCAATCCGGGAGAGGAACCGGGAATCTTTCTTGAGCTTGTGGAGGCATCGGTATTGAAGTTTGATGAGTGGAATTCAAGGTCTTCTTGAAGATCTGTATGCCCGAGGTCGCCCTGCAGTGGATTAGCTGAAGCTCACGTCCACCATCCTCACAAAGCGCTTACCTCCTCATCGACGTCGACCACAACATCATACCCAGCTCCAGACATTTTCTTGGAAAGATTTAGAGTAGTGTTCCTATGTTCGAGGTGATCGCATGTTTGCTGTGAGCCTGGAGACGGACAGTTTGCGAATCGACTGACGAAGAGCACGCTAGGCATACCCCTGCAGGCGGCTCCTTCCGTTCTCTCTGAACTTCACGTCTTCCCAAAATTCCAAGAGAACATTCCAAACGCTCAATTTTCACGTTTGACGGCTGTCAGCTTCAGACATATGTGAAATATTTTTTTTATATATATTCACAAAATGTCCTTTATCCACTACGAAGTCCTGCCAAGTCAACAGTGGAAGCATCTTGGACTCGAGTGAGCTTCAATGCCTGAGCAGCACTCGAGTAGAATTCTACTGGACTGGGTCACTGAAGTCTAGGAATTCGATCAAATCAACTTGAATTGGCCATGCTAAAACAATTGGATTGGGCTTTTTTGATATTGTTCCGTCATTCCCGGGACTTTGGATATTTTCGCATCTAAGTCGCAGAGCTGTCATGTACTGGAGCGCACACAGTAACCAGGCTTATGGGACTTTTCATAGCTTAGAAGTAAGCTAGCCCGGCCCTCTCCTCTTGCTCACGTGATCTATCACTGGAGACCAAAAAAGTGTCTTGGGCGGCCGATCGAAGGAGCCTTCCGATCCCAGTACTTTCAGATTCAACAGCAAGCCTGTAGTGAGAAGCCTCCAACAAATGAGCCATTGTACCAAGACCATAAGCATGATTCCATCGCTCTCCTTGATGATCTTATCATCCCCGGAGCAACGACGAGATCAGGGGCGCTATGGCAATCGACGAGTCTCAAAGAGACTTGATATCTTCGGTTAGCAAAGATGTCTACCAAGGGATACGAAGAATTAGACCTCGCAAAAACAACTGTCAGCAAAACGTTCAACCCCTGCTGGAACATCTGGGCAATTGGAGTGGCGATGTATTTTCGGATAGATCGCAACTCAATGCTACATCATGAGTGGCGGCAAAACATGCTCAATATGCGCAGTTGGCTCTTGAATTCTTAAAAGACTATAGAGACGTTATACTGTGACTGAGGGGACACACATGGCAGTTCGAAGAACTCTTGGACTCCTGTATCGGATTGATAGGTATTGAAAAGTGCTTTAAAGCAAGATCATCGAGACCAAGTCCGCAGGGAGAGTCATATTATGGTATCCCAAAAGCAATCTGAAGAGCGACCTGGAAATGACACTTCATGAGTTGAGAATGCCGTTCAAGTTGAATCCGCTGAAGTTGGAATATTGATGGATGCAACTATATCGGGCGCGTTTGGAGGTCTCGGACGACACAATTATGCTGAAGCTGAAGCGCTCTCGAACACAAGAGCCAAGACATCACCTTCGGTTCCGGCAATAAGAAACAGAGATGAATTGCCATTAGACCACTGCCTAGTCAGATTACTGCCAAAAGCCCTCTGACTCTTCCTGCGAGCACTTAGAAAGCCAAGAATCTTAGCTCTTATGCAACAGTCCCACTTGGAGTTAAGAATGCGACGAAAATTCACGAAGGGCATAGCTTAGAGGTTACGAGTGTCTAGAGAATGGCTAGCCATCAAAGCTCACGACGACTCTCACCAAATCATTCCAGAATGGTCTTCATCATCTTCCCATTGCTGCTCATGCTATTGTGACAAATACAGCCAGCCATGCAAGGAGATCCTCCCCTGACCATTCCCTCCACTTCTCGACCAGACCCAAACGCCAAATGAGCGAACCGTTTACTTTAGCTTCTTCTTGGGTCGGAGTTGGTTGGTATGGCCGCATTTCTTCTTTCTGCAGTTGGTAGCACGAGGTGGGAGACGAGCCTGTATATGTAGTGGTTAGTCCGAGGTCGAATGGGAGAATTTCCTGGGATCACATACGTAGCACTTTCGGCAGATCATCTTGTCGCAGTTAAACTTGGAGGCGAGAGCCTTAAGAGATGGCTCAATGATACCACCACGGAGACGGAGAACAAGGTGGAGAGTCGATTCCTGTTGATAGCCCAGTCAGCCACCACTTCCTTCAGCCATTCATTCCTGCTTTTTCTGTCCACCACTAGACGTCCGTAGAGCACAACAATTCCCATAAGCAACCGCGCCATAAATATTTCCATACCTTCTGGATATTGTAGTCCGAAAGGGTGCGACCGTCTTCAAGCTGCTTTCCAGCGAAGATCAGGCGTTGCTGGTCCGGGGGAATTCCCTCCTTGTCCTGGATCTTGGACTTGACATTGTCGATCGTGTCAGAGGACTCGACCTCAAGGGTGATGGTCTTGCCCGTAAGGGTCTTGACGAAGCTGTTGTTTGTCAGTCTCAAATTCGAAGATTTCGCGATTTCGCAGTCGGTGGCGGGGTCGTTTTGGGAGGCTTACATCTGCACTATTGGAGAGAAATCGTTAGCAAGGCTCCAAGGAAGATAAGAAACAAGATCGCAGGTGGGTACAGCTTACTGATTGCGAGTTCTACGTCGTTGTCGTGATGTCGTTGATTCGAGGTCGAAATTGAAGTCGGGGAATCGCTCTTTGTGGGAGCTGGTAAGCGAGTTTTAGCTCGAAACACGTGATCTGCGTCGAATTCTATCGAAACACTTTCTGATGTTGCCTTGTACCAAATTATAATTTACAAATATTGAGGTGGCGAAATGATTGACAGTTTTACGTGCTCTTAGTTCATTTCTGAGAAAGTTCAACTTTAGGTAGCCCTGGGTATCTTCCTAAACGCCGAAACACAAGGATACCTCTCCCATTCCGACTTAACAGGCTTGACATGTACCTTCACTCGATCAGAGGCCTCTGCTCGTCCTCTAACAAGGCTTTCTTCCTTTCCGCCAAAAGCCAGTTATCCAACTGGATTTCAAACTGGAACACACCCTTCACCAGCATTTTCAATGAGATTCCTGCATTCGATGCTGCTACCACTTAGTATTGCTCTCCAAGTTTTCGGAGAGACAACTTACCAGCAAGCTCATAAAATGCCCTAGCATTCTCTGGAAGCTCCTCAATCTTCCGATAACGTTTGTAAAGTTCTCCTGGTCTCCTGATCTCCTCATCCTCACCAGCCTTTAAAGGTTTCCACTTCTGAATGATCAAACTTCCCTGCACCTCCTGCAAGCGTTCCACACGTTGCTCATAATCTGAATCTTCCGCAGGTTGAGGAGGCAAATCTGGAAGCGGGAATAGTTCGAGAATTTGCTCAGCAACTAAGGACATTTAGCAAATCAAGTCGACGATGGAGAACCGAGAACATACTCTTTGGATTGCGATCATCAATCCACGTTCGCTGATACCAATTCAAATAATCATCCATCTGCTTCCCGCTCATCTCCATGACGTCTGTGTCAGTAATTCCGATCTCTTCACCTCTTTTCAAGCCCTTAATATGACCTTCTGACATTATTTTTCTCCATCCTGCCCAATCGATTTTGACCGTTGTTGGGTCGGACTCGCTTTGTGGTACCCGGTCAATATCATCGAAAGGTTGGCTGAGCTTTGTCGCAATGACGATGAGGCTCATAAGCTGAATCTCTGGATATGCAGAAATACCATAGGATCTCTTATGTAAAATTGGGAATGAAAAATCCAGCTCGAGCAATGTTGCTAGGCGGCGGACAGCAGGATATATCTCAACTGTTGGCGGTTAATACTCGTCATATAATATATATATATGTATATTTCAAGAACTGACCTGGGAGACCAAGGTCTCTCATATGCTTGAAAAGAAGCAATGGATAATTTAACGGTGGAAAGACCATCTCAAATTGCAGATTGTAAAATTCAACTAGTTCCAAAGCTGTACTGTGCAAGGATGCTTCCTTTAATGGTGCCCTGATCTCAAGCGCTGAGTAGAAATGACCGGGTAGTTTGGATCTCATCTCTTTCGGGACTTCTTTGATCTGATCACAATTATTAGTACTTGCTTCTAACCGGCACACATCCCACGGTATACTTACAGCTCGATTATAAACTACTTCTTCATGGGTTGCCCACTTGTAGAACTCACCCAAGCTTGTGGGTGACTTCAAGAGCAGAGTTCCGAGATAGCAAAGGCCCAAAGTTTCAATCAGTCTAGGAAGCCTCTCTTCTGCTGCCACACTTTTCCTGCTCCTTCTCGATCCCAAGCTCTTCCCTCCAGTGGCATCAGAATCAATGCTCTCCCCCTCACTCGCAGAGCTGAATACCATTGTGCCGGTTCCAGACCAGTATCCATCCTTCCCGTCCCCAACGCGCTGAATCACGCCTAACTTCAGTCCCCACAAATCCCGCACGATTGTCTCCAACTCTTCTGGGAAGCCTTTGGCAGTTACCAGCCAGTGACACTGCTTCCAAAGAATTAACTGGTAGCACTCCAAAAACAGCTCACGTGCCTCGCTCCCACTCAATACCGTCTCAACACGCTCTTTCTCCTCGCGGGCTTTCCGCGATTTTTTGCCTTGAGCATTCCAATCATCTTCATCTTGCTGAGTTTGCGTAAACCCCTGCTTTCATTAGCGATTACGATCATAGGAGCTTGTGGAAACAAACGGCTTGCTCATGACCTCTCTGGCAGAATTTCTTGCCGTCTTCGATGTAAAATTTCCGCGCCCGGCAACCTTCCTCGGTGCAGGATTCTCCACGCCGAAATCGTTGGTATTCTATGTGAGAAGACATTTGACTAGTGTTTTCAAGTTCGTTTCTGGAATTCACAATCCAGATTGAACGTTTTGTTGTGAGTCATGGCTGTGGATGTGGAGTTGAATACTGACGGTGCTAGTTCGTCGGTTTTGATTGTGGAGATGTCTCCGATGGGAAGGCTATATATGGAAATCCGGCCACATAGCGACTCTTCAGCCTCGAATAGTAAGAGTGATCGAAATTTACAATCATGGTTGTTTGAATTTGAAAGTTGCATAATTACTGCAGTCACAGGTAATGGAGGTAATAACAACAATTATCACACTAAAGGTAGGGAAAGTTGGATAATATCAGAAACCATCGATTTCTACAAGATGATGTCGCCCACGCTCCGAGCGTCCACTTTTTGACTACGCCGGCCAATTGCGATAGGTAGGATCGAGTGTAACAAAGGGAAGATGTTGTTTTGCAAAGCCAGGAAGACGTAACCAGTGATATCAACTGTCCAGATAGATACCCACGCAACGACCATTAGAATGCAGAAGTCCCAAAGCTCCAAGAATCCACCGGAAAAGAGCACCTCCAAGCAAATTGGGCCTGCAGACGAAAAGGGTATGCCACTACGGACAACAAGGTCGATGCGATAGGGTTGGCTTGAAGTAATTTAACCGCGGGGAGCCTCCTTGGCTTCGATAGCAGCCTGCTCACCCATAGCTGTAAGAACGATGACATCTAGAAGGGGGAAAAAAACATATGTCAGCAAAACCTTTGGCCTCTGTGTGACAGAGTGGCGACTCACTGGTATCCTTCTCCTCAGTAGTGAAGAGCTTGTCAATCTTCTCACCAACCTCACCATCGGGGACCTTAACATCATCCTTGGTCTCACCATCATCGGCCATCAAGGAAAGGAAACCATCATCGGAGACATCAAGCTAGCAAAGGGGCCATGTCAGCAGATTTACAGTCCATTCGCCTCTAATTCATCTTACCAATTGATATTCCTTGCGAGTAACGTTGGGGACATCCATGTTGTGAGTGGAGGGGCAGAGTTCTTCGAGCTTCTTGCCAGTAAAGATGTCGATAGCGACGAGATGGACCTTGGCGTGGCCGTGCTTGCCAGTCTTGGATGTAGACATGTCGACGATCTTGCAAGGACGGTTCTTGATCACGACGAAGCCGTTCTTCCTCAAGGCAGAGCATTGCATGGGGAAGGTGGCAGAGGCGCCGGCATCGGCGGACTCGAAGGTGTGCTCATGCTATACGGATGGTCAGTTGGTTTATTCCAGAAATGCTGTCGAAGTGATCAAAGTCGAGAACTTCGAGCATGCGCCCAACCGGAGGTGGGGCGTGTGCGGGGTTTGGGTCGGTGGGTAAATAATTACCTGGGCATCGTCCGCCATCTTGGCTGCGTTTGTGAGGTAAGGATTGAGTAGGGGAAGGGCTGCGCCTGTTGTGAAGTCGAAAGGACCAAAGAGAGGACCGGTTAGATGTGTGGTGGTTTGGAGAATTCCAGGAGGTTAAGTAGTTGCAAAAAGTTGTCGAGTTGTGGGCAGGAGCGATTAGCCTCTCGCGCTAGTCGCCTGAACTGCGCCTCCCTGATTGGTTGAAGAAAATGCGGGCCGCTCGTTCTTACATGAGGCTGATCAGCTTCATGCAACTTACCTCTATCAGTCCAAACTTCAATGTGCTAAACAGCTCACGATATTCACTGGTCCGATTTGATGTATCTACCTTCACTCTCTCGACCATGATTCTGAGAATACGGTAGCACGCCTCGGTTCCATTATTGGCTTTTGCTCTAAATGCCACAAGGACGAGGCAATGTGGCTCGACCGGTTATCAGGGCACTCGACGCCGACTCCCTCTGCCTCTCCCCCTCCACCGACGAATAGGTCTTACTCCCCAGCAGCTCGACGGCCTAGTCATCTAGGACCCGCTGCTGCGGCTCAGCGACCTGGCTTCAATCCACGATCTTCCTCCCTTTCCCTCCACTCAAATGACTCTACGACATCCCTTTTAGCTTCGTCTCGGCGACCCAATGGATCCAGCCTTAAGCAGTCGGTGACGGTCGCAGATGCGCCAAATCCTTTGGATGTGCTGGAGAAGCTGCTGGGTTCTGAAGGAAAAGGGATTGTCGCGAAACCACAGACAAACGGAGACCATGTGGGCCAAGATGAGTTTGAGCTTGATTTGGACTTTGACGATTTGAGTCTACGGGAATTTGTCTCGAGGGAAGCTTCGTCGGCCAGAAAAGAGCATGTGTATGCCACACAGACAGTTGAAGAGTGTAAGTTCTGCCTGTCAATGTCGCAGGGCCACACTGATTCTACTTGATAGTCGAACGAGACAAAGCAAAATTTGAAGATCTTCATCGATCGATACGTGCTTGCGATGACGTACTGAATTCAGTTGAGATCAACTTGGCAAGCTTCCAGAATGACCTTGCCACGGTTTCCGCAGAAATAGAAACCTTACAGGCGCGGTCCACTGCGTTGAGCGTTCGATTAGAGAATCGGAAACTAGTAGAAAGTGGCCTGGGCCCTGTGGTCGAAGAAATCAGTGTCTCTCCTGCCGTTGTGAAGAAAATAGTGGAAGGCGTAATTGATGAGGCCTGGGTCAGGGCCTTGGCTGAGGTTGAGAAACGCTCCAAAGCTATGGACATCAAATCAAAGGAGCAACGCAACATTAAGGGCGTTAGGGATCTGAAACCACTGCTAGAAAATTTGGTCAATAAGGTAAGATATATGATATGGACAGCTATGAAAAGAAGGTGCTAATTTTGCGAACTAGGCTCTTGAACGCATCCGCGACTTTCTTGTAGCTCAAATCAAGGCGTTAAGGTCCCCAAATATCAATGCGCAGATTATCCAGCAGCAATACTTCATTCGGTATAAAGACCTATATGCATTTTTGCACAAACATCACCCAAAATTAGCTGAGGAGATCGGTCAGGCTTACATAAATACCATGAGGTGGTATTTCCTGAACCAGTTTACACGATATGAGAAAGCGCTCGAAAAAATCAAGCTTCACGTCATTGATAGGCATGATGTTCTTGGCGGAGATGACGGAAATCGGAAGACAAATCTTCTAGCTGGCTCAAAATCCTCTGGTCAACCACATGATGCATTCAATTTAGGTCGTCGAATCGATCTTTTGAAGACGTCGAATCAAACTGCACTACCCTCATTCCTCGCCGAGGAAGACAAGACCATACATTACTTGGAATTTCCTTTTCGAAACTTTAATCTGGCCCTTGTTGACAATGCCTCGGCCGAATATTCTTTCCTTACCTCCTTTTTCTCGCCATCGTTGTCGTTTGCTGCCATCTCACGACATTTTAACTATATATTCGAGCCGACTTTCGCTCTTGGTCAAACGCTCACCAAGTCTCTCGTCCATGAAACATTCGACTCTTTGGGCCTACTTCTATGTGTGAGGCTAAACCAACACTTTGCATTTGAACTTCAACGGCGGAAGATACCCGCGGTAGACGGCTATATTAATGGCACTGGCATGCTACTCTGGCCTCGGTTCCAAGTTATCATGGACCAACACTGCGAGTCGGTCCGAACCGTAACAAATGCCATCTCCATCCGAAAGCAATCGGCATCCGAGCAGGCGAAGCAATCAGCCGCGCCTCATTTCATGATACAACGGTTTGGACAATTCATGCAAGGCATTCTAGCCTTGAGCACAGAAGCAGGTGATGATGAGCCTGTCTCGGCAAGCTTGATTAGACTGCGCAGCGAGATCGAAGCATTCCTGACCAAATCGAGCAAAGGCATTGGGGAGTCGAGGAAGCGAGAGAGATTTCTTTACAATAATTACTCCTTGATTCTCACAATTATCGGAGATCTTGAGGGAAAATTGGCATTGGAACAGCAAGAGCATTTTGAAGGTCTTAAGAAGGCGTTTGAGGGCCCATAACAATGTGATGACTTGTTGTACAATTATAGAATCGATCTATCTTAGAACCTTGCGGTTCGTGAATGCAAATGGTATCTTTTAATGTCCCTTGTACCCTGACCACTGTCTCCATAACGCCCCCAAAAAGCCAGATGGTCCGGAATTCTTCCGCAAGTAGAACGATAAAACACCCACAAGTACTGCAAGACCGATCGTACCGGCTGGTCTTCTATATTTCCATACCACCTTGAATAGCCTCTCGCGTTGCTCTGCCCGTTGCAACTCTTTAACTTGTCTTTTAAAATACATCTCCCCCTCTTTTAGTGACTGATGCATGGTCTGCTCCGGCCAACGAGCGGTCTTCAAGACACTGGAAGACGATATAAACCGCCATGCCATCAGTCGCTCCGGAGGATGCTGCTCAAACAGATGTACAGTATTTGCAATCAATTTCTCAATGTTCAAAGGCTTGGGCAGCTTTGATAAGATCGAGTGAAGCATCTCTGGCTCATCTGCCGGTGTTTCGAAGAGCTCATCGGAACGTTGAAGTACAATTTGCGCAAACATGTACACAGAGAAGACAGCCTCGCGGGCAAGCAAAACATCAAACAATCTTGCTATTTCGCCGTACTCTTGGATATCGTGGGCGTACATGGTGAGGGTTCCGGACAGCGCAAAGAACGGTTGGGTCAGAGACAGGTGCGCGCAGAGCTTCGGATCGACCGCATGCAATATTGCCGGTATCAGACGCAATTGAGCCAAAGCAGGTGCGAGTGTAGGTAGCATGAAATCTCTTATTCGCAGTGTTGAGAGCCGTGCCACCGCAGCTGCACGGTTTCGTGGTTCGAGGACCAGGAGGAATACCTGGCAAATATCATGGTAGCCTTGGAAGTAGCACAAATATGGTTGGTGCCGTAGAACTTCTGTAATCAGGTCGGAAAGCTCTTCTTTTCGTCGATCAAGGTCTTCGGAGGATTGGTCTGTGCGAAAGTATCAGCTCCATGTGATATGTGACCAGATAGTGGTCATGACGCACCATTAGGATAGTATATAAAGGACCTGTCAACATCCAACCGCACCTGGTCCTCGTCGCGATGCTTTGGAAAAGTTCGCCAGTCATTAATGGGCTCCTTCTCCCACTGCTGCAACTCGCTGTTGTGGTCGTTATAGCCCAGGAGGAGAGGCCCTGTTATTGAAGGTCAGTCTCGAACAGAAGGCTCCCATGGTAACACTAACATGCCTGCCGTCGAACCTCGTCCGAGACCAGCCCGCCTTCAGAAGCTGCCAGCGTTCTCAAAGTCGTGATGTCCCGGCATTTGCAGGCGTCCAGGATGCTCACGACCTTCGCATTGTGCTGCGTTGATCTCAGCGGCGGAGACGAGACGGCTGGGTCGCTCGGGAGGTCTTCCGGCTTCGCGCACTCTTCAACGACTCTTCCATTGGGCTCCATTTCTTGGACAGGAGTCCATCGATGCGCTTCTCATCGCCGTTCGACAGGGAAAAGGCCGACCTGGTCGTGGATGCCGGGTGGAAGGACACAGCTCGTGGACAGCTTGTCCCTCGAAGCGATGATTTTTAGCGCGGATGCAGCCTGCTCTGAATCCATCATCCATGTGGGAGAAATAAAATGATCTGTCAAGTCCGCAACCAACGCCGCGTTCTCAAATGCTGACAGACGGCCATGATCATCTCCTGAGCGGCTCCTGCCTCCCAGCACACGTGCGGAGAACAAGTGTGGTCTGAGACTATTCGCATTGTTCTTTGTCTGCTGCCCATCCGAGCATACGACAGCCTTGCGGCCCAAGGCTAGGATAATTTGTCTACCACCCGGCAAGGCTAACTCTCAACACACAGTCCGCTGCAACTCCACTTCACTCCACTTCGCCAGGAAGTAGTTCGCCCGGAGCTTTCTGCGAACTTCAGCTCAAACTGCCGACCACAAGCATCAGAGATCCTCAAGTTGATTCAGAGGTGTCGATCACCTCTACTTGTACTGTCCGTGTCACCTCCTTGGAACCGACATAGTGAAATAGTTCCACTCGACTGGATGGCATCACGGTAACTCGGCTTGCCAAGATGGCCTTCGAGACCAGCACTCTTGTGAACGGGGAGTGGACCACCCGGACTCTTGATGTTGATACTGTCCTGAGGCATTACAACCAGAAGGACAAGGAAGCTACTACAACGTTTATGGAAGTCGAGACAGCTCCCACCATTGGAATCCTGACTCAGACTGTCATCCGTAGTCCCTTGGTCCACTGGATTCTCCCCGTCAGACTCAGAGACCTCGAAACTCAGCATGTAGCTTTTATTGGGGTAAGAGTATTTTTCATTTCCAGGTCTTTCCCATTTGAATCTTAATGGCTCCGATCCGACCGCATGGCACAGACCTGCCAGAGTAATTCGGTCAAGTACAAGGAGGGGAAAATGTTCGCTACAAGGAGTTGCGCTTTAGAAAGATAACTCTTTGTCTTGATTTTCGTTGGCCTCAAAATGCTGATTCCCATAGGACGAGTTTGTCCAGATCAAGGAGTTACGATCTGACGGGCACCTCTGGGATGTGCTACGAAAGGAGAATTTCGGTGCTCGTATTAGAAATGCACGAGTTGTTGGATCAGTCAAGGCGTTTGAAGAGGATATGAAGCTTGGGGCCACGCAAGTCAAGGACGAGGATGATGATGTGCCAATGGGTGATGATGGGGAGGGTCAGTCAAAAGCTCAGCCTCTCGGCATGTCGATCTTACCACCACAGTTCATTTTGCTACAGCTGCACACCGGTGATTCTCTGTTTCTGAGGCTCTGTCAACTGGAAAGTGGGAAACTAGCCTTTGTTTCCAGTCGACATAGGGTAACAAAACCGATGCTCACCATTCAACCAGGAATTCACCTAGCTGTTGATCCAAGCTCAAGATACATGGCCATAGGCTGTTCAGAACGTCTCTTAACGATATATGCATTGCATTCGAGGAACCAATTGAAAGAACAGTCTACTATTCGGCGCGACCTGCGCCATGTCGAATCCGAGTCGATTCTTTCGTTGAGCGGGCTCATTCTCAAGAT
Source organism: Stipitochalara longipes BDJ (assembly GCA_009732865.1). NCBI lineage: Eukaryota > Fungi > Ascomycota > Leotiomycetes > Helotiales > Hamatocanthoscyphaceae > Stipitochalara > Stipitochalara longipes. The sequence continues at coordinate 276,702 of ML769347.1, read as the reverse complement.
GGAATTTCTCTATCCGTCACCTGATGATGAAGGCCACATAATTCTGCTAGTACTGGTCATGATTAAGGGGAAGACTCGAATGCTGCTTTACGAGTGGGAGACAGGCAGTGATCTCAAGCAGATCCGTCCACATAGCACCAAAGGCCACCTGCTGGAGATGTCCCGGCAGATGCCTCTACTTCTCATTCCACTGACCTTGAAATCATCCTTCATTCTCGTCTGCGAAGATTCAATGGCCGTCTGCCAGGGTATTCTGCAAGGTTCACCAACTTTCATAGACTTCAACACTAGGATCGATAGGCCTACTGAGCTTCATCATGGATCTGGAAGACCATTGTGGACCGCGTGGACCCGACCGCCGCGGTTGCCAGGGTATGCAAGGGTTCGGGACGATATCTACATCGCTCGAGAGGACGGCCTGATCAAATTTCTGGAGATTGACTCAACTGAAGACGAATTTGTCAAAGCAGACAATAATGTTGGCGAATTTGGGGCCAATTGTGGAACTGCACTAGCTTGCCTGGACTTTGAGATTCAACACAACAAAAGTGGTGACCTGCTCGTTACAGGAGGCGACTCCTGTCCTGGTGGAACATATTTGGTGAGTAAGCCAAGTCGACTCTATGCCTGCGTTCGCGAACTTTATTGTAGTTATTTGTCTGACTAGGAAACCTTTAGAATGAAGCAAGAAAAATACCCACGTTAACTCAATCGATTCCCAACTGGGCCCCTGCACACGATATGGCCATCATGTCTTCTGATAGAGGAAGGAAATACCTTGCCAACGGCGAAGTTCGACACGATAAGAATGCACCTGTCAAACCAGATCGACTGTTCGCCTGTGTTGGTAAAGGCATCAAGAGTTCTATCATTGAGTTCAGGTACGGTCTCGAAGGGAAACTGGGGCTCGAGATGGATTATGAAATACCCATTTTACAGTCTTGGGTACTCCCTCAAGACTCAATTGGGCTCGAAGAGGATAGTGGCTCGATATTTTTGCTCTCTTTAGGAGATCATTCAGCCGCCCTCCTACTTTCAAGCGATGCGTCGGAGATAATGGAGCTTGATACCACATCAACACGCCTAGAACTACGGTTTCGCACAATTACTGCGGCCACGCAAGGAAACTATACAATCCAAGTCACGGAACGTTCAATAGTACTGATATATGGCCCTCACTGGTAAGCTGCTCAACAGACCCTTCTAATTGATCTGGAACAACCACGCTAACCTGTTGAGCCACGTCTTTGAATTGAGAGAGCTTCTCCGTCTTAATCTGGAGCTGGAAGTTGCCTCGAATCCAGAACCATTTGTCCATGATGCCGCTATTGGTGAAGGTTTTGTCGTATACACTGTCTCTCACGGAGATTGCACATACGTCCAAGTTCTATGCCCACAAATTCTGGCAAATGATACAATGCAAATCGATGGTAGTGCAACGTCTCAAGCGAAATTCGAAATTCGAACGCTCTCAAAGATCTATTGGCAAGTTACAAGCTTGATCATCGGCAGGGTAGAAGCAGGTGCTTTTGCTGTCATTTCCGGATGGGATGAAGAGTCAATGATCGTGTGTTTTCAGCCAATCTACTCTGCAGGTCAACAGATTATGAGAATTCCTTATTCGTTCGGTGACAGAGATATACCTCTAGAACCGATCGTTAGCATGGCGACAGCATTAATGCCATCCGGTAACTTTCTCCTGCTATGTGGGACCCGTAACGGCAGAATTCTGACCTTGGAAATTTGTGGAAGTACATTTGAGGTCGTCCTTTCCCGGTGCGACTGTGTTGGATCCACAACCGCTATCCTGAGCAAGGACGAATACTCACAATCTGGACATCTGTTCTTTGTGAGCTGTGAATCAAAGGTGTGCGCTTTAACTATCAACGAACTCATGGAATCTGCGACTAGCCCAGGACGGAGTCTCCACAGCCTCAGTATCAACCAAGTCTGGCTGACTGATGCTCTGAAGCCTGAACTTCAACAACCACAAATAACCTCAATAGCTAGACTCCCACCGAGCGGTCTCAGCAGCGCAGACAGCAATCTCCTTCTCATTGCGGGCTCTCAGCTATTATTAGTGGAGCTAAGCACTCAACCTAAAGCCGTGCCCCGTCAAATGTCGATTAAGGGAAGTCCAACACGCATACTATACTCGCACACTTTAGAAGTTCTTATTGTTGCTGCGTCCATAAAAGGGAGATCTACTCTCCTTTTCATCGATCCTGACACAGGAGCAGACCTGTCACAACCAGTTGATCAGAAGAGCAAGGAATCTGTGGAATTTGTTTCTGGCCTTGGCAACAATGAAGAGAGAATCTTCCGTTTGTTCGAATGGCCATACACAAAAGACGGCAAGACATGGAACTTCATCATTGTGTCGACGGATACTGGACGTCTTCTGATCATATCCGTTGCTGAACAAGAACGAGTTCGAGAGGATATTCAACGTGCACGAGTTCAATACCTCGAAACTGGCAATCATACAAGATCGAAGATCGCCTACTATACACGACATAAATTCAAGTGTGCCGATCCAGTCTATTCTGTGACAGGTTTCGCTGACGGTTTATTGTGGTGTGCTGGGGAAAACTTGTTCTGCGATGTCCTCGACCTTGCAGAAAAGAGATTCAAGCGTGCGGCCCAGCATCAACTTCCGTCGCCCGCCATCGACCTCACCTACGACACAGGAACCATTTATGCTCTGACCCAGGCTCATTCGCTTGAGGTGCTCCACTTGACTATTTCTCCAGAAAATTACCAGATCGTCCGGACCCACGGTGACCCCCTTTCCCGTGCGAGTCTACACCATGCAATGGTGTCTCTACCTTTGGCAGATCGTCCGGTGCATCTGGTCTCAGACAAACTTTGCTCGATTGTTGGCCTGTGGCCTACTTACAACACTAAAGCCGATACTCTGGTGACACTCTTCGAAGCAGAGCTCACATATTCGGTGCTGAGATTTCGTGCTGCACATTGCCGTCCTGTTTGGGACGATGTTTCCATATCGAAAGATATCAAATCGAAAATCAATAGCTCAAGCAAAATGAGTACTGAACTCCAACGCCCGAAGAACCGATCAGAGATTCTGGGATTGTCGATCACGGGGGTGCTCAGTCACTACGCGTTCATCGATTTTAGAACATGGCAGTTCTTGCGCTTTCTGATCAACCTCGCGATACGATCACCAATTTTATGTGAATTTACTTATCAGGACGACCCTGTCCCGTTAGGTTTGCCCATAGAGCCAAAGCTTATGATGCATGTGGATGGGGATATCTTGAGACGATGTCTGGAAAGTCGAAACCTGGAACATCTGCTTCAGATTGGTCAAGACACTGTTGACGCTCGCAGAATATTCGAGAAGTTCTGTGAACTTCTCCAAGCAGCATATTGCGGAGAGCTGGTGGAAAATAGTACCGCGGCGACATATGTTGATCAGGCTTACGCCTTCTTAGAGCTGTATCTCCGTCCTGTACTGTAAGTTTCATTTGTTGTGGGTGGCGCAATGGTAGACATGGCGCAGGAGGATTCGATCGTGTCGCCTATGAAAGCAGTATCATGAACGGTGCAATGATTATTTTAGACTGTAAGGGCAGTGGATCATATTCCATAATGCTCTCATCTCGTTGAGAAGCACTAGCCTTGATGGTTTTAGAGGAAGTTTAATGCTGAGGTTTCGCCATGTGAGACCCGTTACTCGAAATATAAAGCCAATTAAAGACTTCCCTCTGTATCCACTGCCTTGTCTTGACTTAACGCGGAGTTCTGAAACTCGGGTAATCTGTGGGCAGCTTCCTTCGTGCAAGGGCCGAAGTACTGGGATGACAAGGTCAATCCTGAGCCAAAGCTTCTTTTGGAGAACCCCTATTTTTGCTATTCTACGGAGAGTTCAATCTGACAAATGAAGGTAATAGATAATAAACGAGAGCATCCATCTCAAGGAGGCTGAGTTATAGGGAAAATAATGCTCTCCTTGGCATCTGATCATACGATGTGAAATAAGAGTTGCGCTGGGAATCGTCTATTGAGCATGTTTTTCCAAATTGATATTAATTCGAGTCAAAAAACCTTCACGGCCGGGCTTGCAGAGATCCGAAATAGATCTTTTGCCGAATCTATGTATAAATACTCCCTTCTGCCAGACCTTTTTCTTTCTCATCATTCATCTCACGCTGATTTCACTGTGTCACTCTCTCTTAACACTCTTCACCTTCTGTTCGTCAATTTCCCTCATTTATTGCATTCAAAATGTTGACACTCATTCAAACTGCTGCCTTAATGACTGTTACATTATCGTCACTTTCATTTACTGCTCCAACTACACGATTTCCAGCAGCATCCCAGTCTACGAGTGCAACCATTCTCTTGGACCCGATCTCGTCATCTGATTTGACTCCAGAGGAGTTGAATTCATTCGCTGAGCGTGCAGCAATTCCATCGTCATCTCCATCAGCAGCACCAGTTATCATCCTAAGCCCAATCTCCGAATCCGAGTTTCCTTCCGACTTGGGTTCGATTAAAAACGCTCAGTCATTGTCCCCTCAACGAATGTCACACTTCTGTATCAATCCATTAGCACAGAAACCATGAGAGCACTCGTCAACGCCACAATGAAGCACCCCTCAATTCTCCTTGAAGACATTTCATCCATCAAAACAGTCGATTGCTCTGCAAATTCGGTAGATATGGTATGGAACTCGGCAGTCGATTATCAGCAGAGCAGGGATACTTGGCCAAAATCTACCTTCATCCTCCTCACGAATCACCAGGGAGACTGTGATACTGATAACGAGCGCGGACTCTACGTTGTGGACAGCTTGACTTTCAGCAATGATACCCTCACCATCACGGCCGCAACCACAAAATCAACATTCGATAACTCAACAGATGAGATGGAAATTGCCTTTACCAAGCCAGTACCCGCAACTACTAAACTCGGTGTCGAAGTCATGGTATCAGGCGAAGTCGACATTTCAGCAGATCTGTCAGCCACGATTGAAGGCGGGAGTGCACATCTGGATCTGCTAGACAGCAAGAACACTGTCACCTCAGGGTGGACACCAGTTTATACTAACCAAACCAATATCTCAGTCGCAGCAGAAGCTCAATTCAACCCTTTTGTTGAACTGACTGCAGAGATTAGAGTTAGTTTCCTGGGCGGAAAGCTGGACCTCTCTACTGGCGTGACAGCAAGGCCAGAGCTCATTAACGCCTTTGATGTAAAAATGTCGTTTGATATCAGTAATTCAGCCATGTTATGCTTCCCGCCTCGACGGACGCTGATTGTGTGAATGGGATGTGGTACTCGAGTGCATTTGCGTTCATAGTTGCTGGGTTTGTTACGCAATTTTATAGTCTGGAGCTTTACAGACTCGATGCTCCAATTTACAAGTCGGGATGTTGGAGCTGGGCACCCCGAGCTGTGGATGGCACTGCAGCTCGTTGAACAGAGAAAGGAAGGGGGGCGATTCAGAGTAGGGTGACTAATTAATCTAATTGAACTTAAGATCCTTTAGTAGTATCAGATGGTGAATACAATGATTCATTGTGGTCCAAAGAATCTCCTCTTTGTTGAAAAGTGCCTGAGTTATTGTGATTGTTGCAAGATAATCCTGACATATGCAGTAGGACGGGCTGAGGGCTTTTAAGTCGCATCCTTTCCTTTACACTACTTAGACCTTTTTATCCAAAGGGAATATATAATAATTTTATTAAATACACTTATTCATTAAATTATTATGAACGAAACTTACTCTTGAGATTTATTGTAGCTTCGCTACGCGGCATTTTCGGACACCCGGACGCAAATACCACTTCGTGAAGTCAAAAGGGCTAGGGGGGGTTAGCGCAAAATTAGCGCCTGGTCCGTGCTTCGCTAAACCCGATGCTTTATCGGCACAACACGATCTGGATGTTGATTGCCCCTCCTCGCACCTACACCTTGGAAATTGTGCCCAACGTCGAAGAAAGACTATTCTTCCGACTTCTCGACCTGTTACGTTCAGAATCTCACCATCTTGTGCTGGGATATCGAACGACCTTAGCAAGCAGCATCCCTTTGAGCACCGCAATCCCGCGTTGCCACGAGAGGCAGATTCCCTCTCAATATTATTCACCTGGCATCTTATTCACCTTCCCGTCAGACCTTTCCCTTCCACGCACGCTCAATAATCCACGATGCCGCCTAAAAAGAAGAACAATAAGAAGGCGGCTGATGAATGGGAGGCAGAGCTTGGGGAGGCGCCCGAGCCTGTGGCTGCACCAGAGACCAAAGATGAGCCCGCCGAAGCAGATGCCGAGGAGGAATTTCCAGCAGGGGGGTTGATGGCTATGATGCGCAAGAGACAAAAGAAGAAGAAAGGCAAGCAAGCAGATGAGGACCTCGTTGAAGGAGAAGATCCACCTGCGGAAGAGCTGCCCAGCTTGGCAGAGAAGGCTCCTGTAGAAGCCTCGATAGAAGATGAGTTTGCATTACCGGATAAGAAGGGCAAGGGGAAAGGAAAGGCTGCGCCTGCAGCTGCAGCTGCAGAACCTGTGAAAGAGGAAGACGACGATGAGGAGCGAGGGGCAGATGGGAAAGTTTTGACTAAGGCACAAAAGGAAAAGCTGAAGAAGGAACGCGAGAAGCAGCGGAAGAAAGAGAACGTGAGTTCATGGTCAAGTAGGAGAACTTCACAATTGCTAACATCTTTGGAATCCAGGCTGCAAAGAAGAAGACGACCGCTCCAGCGGCGAAAGCGTCCGAAGCTGCGAAGCCAATTGCTGAAGCCAAGACCGAGGAGTCTACCACTTCCAAACCTGCTGCGGGTGGTAAAGGAAAAAAATTGCCAGCTGCATTGGCGAAGTTGCAACAACAACAGGAGGAACTAAAACGACGGCAAGAAGAGCAAGCTAGGATCGAAGCTGAAGAAAAGGCAAGAATTGAGGAGGAAGAGCGTAGAGAGGCAGAGGAAGAAAAGCGGAGAGAAGAGGCTAAGGCTTTGAAGAAGCAAAAGGAAAAGGAGAGAATCGAACAGCAAAAGAGAGAAGGTACATACCTCACTAAAGCTCAACGAGATGAAAAACTTCGAAATGAGATGAAGTTGAAGCAAATGATTGCAGCTGGCGTCAAGGTTGGAGGTCTTGATGGAGACGAGAAGAAAAAGAAAGCTGTCTATGATAATAAGAAGAAGAAGGGTGGTCGCAAGAATCCAGAAGAAGCCAAGGTCTGTTCATAAAGGAACGCTTTGATTCACGAACTAACATTACCTAGCTGGACGAAGAAAGAGCTCTTGCTGAGGCAGCTCAGCGAGCCGAAGAGGAGGCGGAACGCAAGCTAGCAGAAGCTGCCGCAAAGGCTGAAAAGGAGGCGGCTGAGGCGGCCGCTGCCAAAGTAAATGATGAGAGTGATCTTGATGACGACTGGGAGAAAGCAGCAGCCGACTCCGAAGATGATGTTAAAGATAGCTGGGATGCTGATTCAGAAGAGGAAAGAGAGAAGGCTGCCGCTAAAAAGGCTGACGTCGCAAATGGCAAAACCGAATCGACAAGCTTACCCTCGCGGACTAAGAAAGACGAGGAGTCAGAGTCAGAGTCAGACTCGGAGGAATCTTCGGAAGATGAAGAGGTATCTGCGGCGCAGCAAGCAGCAGCCTTAAGAAAGAAGGAGGCTGCCGAGAGACGTGAGAAGCAGCACCAAGAAGCCATGGCGGCTCGATCCGCGGACAACCTCCGATCACCTATCTGCTGTATTCTTGGACACGTCGATACTGGTAAGACCAAGCTTCTTGACAAAATTCGACAAACCAATGTGCAAGAGGGTGAGGCTGGAGGTATCACCCAGCAGATTGGCGCTACTTACTTCCCTGTGGAGGCTATCAAACAGAAAACCCAAGTTGTCAACAGAGATGATAGCTTCGAGTTCAAGGTTCCAGGTCTTTTGGTCATTGATACACCTGGCCACGAATCTTTCTCCAACCTACGGTCCCGTGGTTCGTCTCTCTGCAATATCGCCATTCTCGTCGTTGACATCATGCATGGTCTTGAGCCTCAGACATTGGAGTCGATGAAACTGCTTCGGGATAGGAAAACTCCTTTCATCGTTGCTCTAAACAAAATCGATCGTCTTTACGGCTGGAAGAAGGTTGACAACAACGGTTTCCAAGAGAGCTTAGCTTTGCAAAACAAGGGTGTTCAGAATGAGTTCGCAAAACGCTTGGCCGACACGAAAGTCGCTTTCGCCGAGCAAGGCTTCAATTCTGAGCTGTACTACGAAAATAAGTCGATGTCGAAATTTGTCTCTTTAGTTCCCACATCAGCGCACACCGGTGAGGGTATTCCCGACATGCTCAAGTTGATCGTTCAACTCACCCAGGAGAGAATGGTGGGCTCGCTCATGTATCTCTCAGAGGTCCAGGCTACTGTTCTGGAAGTCAAGGCAATTGAAGGCTTTGGTATGACGATCGATGTTATTCTGTCAAACGGCATCCTTCGAGAAGGGGATCGAATTGTTCTTTGTGGTGTGGACGGAGCTATTACAACCAACATCCGAGCTCTGTTGACTCCGGCGCCACTGAAAGAACTTCGCCTCAAATCTCAGTATGTTCACAACAAGGAAGTCAAGGCTGCTCTTGGTGTTAAGATCAGTGCACCAAATCTTGAAGGCGCCATTGCAGGCTCGAGACTCATGGTTGTTGGACCTGACGATGATGAGTCAGATATTGAAGCAGAAGTTGAATCCGATCTTGGTGCATTATTTAGTCGTGTGGAGAAATCTGGACGTGGTGTCACAGTGCAAGCATCGACTCTTGGATCTCTGGAAGCCTTGTTGGACTTCTTGAAAGTTTCAAAGATTCCCGTGGCAAACGTTGGAATTGGACCTGTCTACAAGCGGGATGTCATGAATTGTGGCACCATGCTCGAGAAGAACAAGGAATATGCCGTCATGCTCTGCTTTGATGTCAAGATCGATAAAGAAGCACAGCAGTATGCTGATGAGCAAGGCATCAAGATATTTACTGCGGACATCATCTACCATCTGTTTGATGCATTCACAAAGCATATGGCAGAAATCGCCGAGAAGAAAAAGGAAGACTCGAAGCTACTCGCCGTCTTCCCTTGTGTCTTGAAGCCTGTAGCTGTGTTCAACAAAACAGGCCCGATCGTTGTAGGCGTCGATGTCATTGAAGGGAATCTCAAGATGCATACGCCTATTGCTGCCGTGAGGCAGAATCCAGTCACCAACGTGAAGGAGATAGTCAATATTGGCAGAGTGTAAGTTTTCCCAAATCTGGTTAACGATCCGGGCTAATATATGGATGACAGGACTGGCATTGAGCGCGACCACAAGCAAATTCAAGTATGTAAGAAGGGACAACCGTCAGTAGCTGTGAAGATCGAGATGGGTGGCCATCAACCAGCCTACGGTAGACATCTCGAGGAGACCGATACACTGTACTCGCTCATCAGCAGAGCGAGTATCGATTGTCTAAAGGAGTTCTATCGAACAGATGTGTCCAACGATGAGTGGCTACTGATTAAGAAGCTAAAGCCTCTCTTCGACATTCCTTAAGCGACGAACGCACTGATTATGACCTTATGATGTGCGTAGAGACTTGTATGCATAAGAAAGATATTTTCCTTGTCCTTTTCTGCATTGCATGGATTTAAAAGTTGTAGATAGACCTCATTCCCCCGAGAATACACACAAGAACAATTCAATAATCATCATCACCAGGCTTCCGAGCCATGGGTTAGAGAATGAATTCCGCTTCACCTCGATGAGGTTGACCTAGCATGGTTACGAAGAGCTTCCTTTAATCTCCTGTTTCCCCAGAAGTATGCAAGAGTTAGGTTTTTGCAATGAATTCTGCTTTAGAGGCGAGTATCTGCATAGAGGTAGAAATGGCCATCTTCTAAGCAAGTGCTCACGAAAATCTGCAAGTACCGGACAACCTTTTCTCCCTCTTCAAAAAGGCTTCAAGTGTCTGGCCACATCATACCAAGCCTTCAAGCAGCCTTAAAACCCTCAAAAGACAATGTAACGATAGCAGCAAAATTCACGCAGAGCTGCAGAAAAAATGCTATGCACTTGGCAGGGAACGCCTCTTGAACAGCGCTCTCCCTCGCCTGTGGTGACCCGAAAGTTGGGCTCAGTACCAGATAGGGCTGTGATTTTCCTTATTGTTACTCCGTCTTATTGTTTTGTGTAACTTGACATCATTGCGGCAATTTTCCGACAACCAGGGGCAGGATAGCTGCATACAGGTGCGGGGAAATAACGGTCTTCTGGCAGAACCTGGAAATCTCTCAGCTGGTCGTATAGAAGTGGGCAACTGAGTTCCAGCCCTGCGGTGGCGCATTGTCAACGCACTCTATTGTTCCACGCCACCCAAAAACAAGAAGAGGGCTTGAGTGCTCACCCAGTTGTTGCAAACCTTCCGCAGCCACTTTACATGCATTCCCGATAACCACAAAGCCATGCAAAAATCACTGGCCTATAGGATTATATCACAGTAGGAGTTGGATGCCTGCCGTGGCTTGCACAGAATAGGACCAAAGGCGCCCACAACGGAGACAATGATCACCGAGTGGACTGAGTCTTGCTTTCTCAAATTCCGTTTAACCGGTGCTGTACTCTTGAGCGATTAAATGTCTCTTTGAAAATCTATTTAATCTTGACGTTGTTCTTGCGTTATTCTCTCCACAACCTTGTCAAAAATTTAAAGCCATGTATCTCTGGATCACGACAACTTTGTGTTTCTTCCTGCATTTATCTCTAGTCAAGGCTGGGCAGTCGTCTCCATCTTGTAAAGCTGCGCCAGGTACGGCAGATTGGCCAAGCTTATCCCAATGGAACGCCTTCAATCATTCAATCTCGGGTCAGTTGCTCCAGCCTGCTCCCCCAGGTGCCGTCTGTTATCCCGATCAACCGACCTATGACCCGGCCTTGTGCTTCTTGGTAACCAATGTGACGACTGGATTGTTTTTCAACGTCGATTGGTACTCCACCCTCCCTTCTGCCAGCGCTTCACCATTATGGAATAATGATTCGTGCCTACCATTCGAGCCGTTCAATTCATCGGCTTGCAGTTATGAAGGATACCCAATTTACGTTGTGAACGCGACTGGTAAAGATGATGTTAAGAAGGGCATTGATTTTGCGAGGGAGAATAACGTGAGACTGGTGGTTAAAGCCAGTGGTCATGACTATCTTGGAAGGCATGCTTTGGACCGAAGTTCAGTGGCAACATGGCACTGACACAATACAGAATGACAGCTCCAAATGCCATGACTATTTGGGTACACAATATCAAGGGCATATCTGTCTCAAATGGATTCCGCCCCGCAGGCTGCGATTTTTCGATCGATGTGCCGGCAATAACGATTGCAGCCGGAGAAGACATGGCTGCCATCAATTCAGTAGCAAATCAACATAATCTGTCAATAATATCAGGTGGTGAAGCTTCAATTACTTACGGCGGTTATAGCACAGGTGGAGGCCATGGCGCACTTGGCCCAACTTACGGTATGGCTGCAGATAATGTTCTCGAAATGGAGGTAGTGTCACCAACTGGTGACATATTGACTATAAATGAATGTCAGAACCGGGACCTCTTCTGGGCCATGCGTGGTGTAAGTATCTTCTCAAAGCTTTCAATCTTAAACAGCGCGTTTGCTGACAACACAGGGTGGTGGCTCAACTTTCGGCGTCATCACTTCCACAACAATCCAGGCCTTCCCAGCAACGCCCTTCCTCGACCTGTTCGTTATTTTTGGTACTGTCCCGAATTCTGAACCTATGTGGGACGCCGTATCTTACTGGCTTTCTCAATATCCTATTCTAGCAGAACTCGGAATCGCAGGATATGGGTCCATAATACCGAACATTTCTATTGACGGAGGAGATTACGGTGGCTGGAATGGCAACTTTATTCTTCCAGTTCTTTCACCTGAAAACACCAGCGAATCGCTTGCTGCGGCTGTGCTCCCTATCGTTGAGAAAATCAAAGAAACGTGGCCTGGACTATTCCTCTCACAAAATATCTCTACTTCCTTCCCCACATTTTACGACTGGTGGTTTGCAGGCCAAGGTCCCCAAACTGCAGGAACAGAGCTAATGGGCGGTTCTCGTCTTCTTGATGCTGAAACTTTGACTGCTAACTTGACGGCGCTCGGAGTTGCGATGCAAGGCATGACTACTAATGCTGTCAACACGTATCTTATATCAGGTAAAGGGTACGAGAGCCTAGTCTATATCTGGATAATCATTCGATTGCCGTTGTCCAACATCTGCTGGTACAATCTACGGAGCAACGACTGACGTTATTATTGCAGCGTGTGGAATGCGAAGCCCAGAGGAGGAAGCAATGCAGTGAACCCAGGTAAGAGTAGTCCTGCACAACATTCAATATGCTCTCTGAGCAAGTCTGTGATGTTTCGAGGCCGTCAAAACTTTTTTCTTGAGAATCCGGGGAGGAAGCTCTCGTCCTCGTAGAAGTTCCCTAATGATATTTTGCTAACTCACTACAGCGTGGAGGAAAGCAATCATTCATTGCAGTGAGTCTTTGTGTTCAACTGATAGGTTTCGAAACTGACCACCGCTCTTAGCAAATGCTGTGTATTGGCCGCTAGGCGATAAAGCCGAGCAAGCTCGACAGGAATATTTACAAACAAATGTTCATGTTGAAGCTTTGCGTGTGCTTGCACCAAATTCTGGAGCTTACGGTAAGAGCGATCTTTCTTTTTCCCGTCCCTGGAAACTCCTTATTTTCATAAGTGGTTATAAGTGGTTCTAATTTACTCCAGTGAACGAGGCCGATGCCAATGAACCTAATTTTCAGCAAACTTTCTGGGGAGATAACTATCCACGTTTACTAGAAATCAAGAGAAGATTCGATCCTGACGATGTTTTCTGGTGTACGCCTTGTGTGGGCAACGAGCGTTGGAAGGAGGTGGGAGACCTGTTGTGCAGAGTTTGATGATTATATATGCATCCTGCATTGCTATTTTTCGTCTCAACTCCCAAGTACTCGTCACTTTACCTACTCTATTCGTTAATGTATTGAAATTTCATCTTCTATTTTTTGTTGATGATTTCCCAAAGCGGTGCCACTGTGACGTGTTAAGTGAATGTATGGGAATAAGAGATTTACCCGAGAAAGGGGGGTGGTTAGTGCCAGGGATACTCTCGAAAGTAACCTTATTTGAAAAACAAGGTATATTCATGGCTGTATTAAGTTCAAAGGTATGTAAGATGAAGAGCGGTGCTCGATTTATGTGGAAGGCGTGGGCAAGTGGACGCGGGGAGGTGCGTCGCTCTTGCCTCACCTCCACGCCGTAAGCCGCAGTAATGGTGGAGTGAGACCGAAAGCACCATAGGCCGCTAGCCCCTCCTTTTTTTCAAAGTTCTACTCGTAGCATACGAGTCTAATCGCCCAAGGTTGAGTGTCTACTCTATCAGTTCGTCATTGTAATACTCACTACTGGACACCCTTCGCAGATGACCTCTCTGACTCAATTTGAAACCTGCTAGACTGCTACGAAGCTCTCTGCTATTCTTGTACATATTTCTCGTCTTTTATTTCTACCATTCTATCCTTCCCATTTTGCCCCCAAACCCATCCCCACATTATCGTGCCCACTAGCATCAAAAGTTTGGAAGCCCAAGTCAGACTCAGTATTGTACTACCAAATGAGACGGTTTTAACCTCGATTTCGTACCTGACAATCGTTGGATCACTAGGAATGGTCGGTAGGGGGGCGACAACGGTCGATCCAATGTTACTCTTCTCAACTGTGTCCCGATAATATACTTCTCGTGTCGATACATAAACGGTTTAGTAGGTGGTAACTATATGAGGAAGGACTGTTCTGGAGTGGTGCTGTAATTCCACTATGTGACTGTTAATCATCTGGGCTCGAAGTGGAGCCTAATACACCAACATTTACTAGATTAAAAGCCTTGTTGCTCTCTAGGGCGATGTAAGTGCGGCTACTTATTCCTGGGTTAATACCGCTAACCTAACTATTTCCGAGTCAGCATCTTCGATTGAGGGTTTTTAAAGCACTATGATTTGATCAAAGTGTAAAAGCGGTCAGTAGTGAATGTATAGTACAAGGATGGGCATTCTGAAATTAATGAGGATGACGGCGACAAAGGTGAAAATGGTGGATACAAGGGTGATATAAGGCAAGAATCGGTGCATATTTGCAGAATCCAGACAATTATATAGTTAATAGAACTTCAGATAGTACAGGTATTGAAGATGTAAACTGTGAGTCCAGAGTTGAAGAGGAAAGCCACGATACTTATTCTTCAAACACTTCAAAAGCTGCGCCTCTAGAAGTGGCTGGCAATTCCTGTCCTACGAATTCGAACGCCATTCATGCTGAAGATCATTATCAAAATACTTGATTCACGTTTCTAAAGCCCTTAAATGCCAGCTGTAAACTTCTTCACTAGACAACATTTTCTCCAGGCATGGAAAGATACACGCTAATCCACCCATGATTTTTTACTTGTCAGTCTAGACGCTAACTCAAAACACGAGCACCAAAAACTGCAGCCTTGCCGATCTTTTGTCAAGATGAGCTTATTGGCATTCGCAAGGGGTAAGATTGTGGGATTACGAGCTGAGCCTTGTTGGGGAGGTGAAGTCAAGATTCTGCCAAGACCTCTTAGAATCTCTTCAGACGACCTACTTGTATAGAAAGAGCCCGGTAGCCGAGCCCAGTGGTCAAGCCGGAACACGGCCGTTTTAACAGCCACATGATAAACATTCAAATTCTGGTCAAGAGACTATTCATGAATCTCCTCATTCTTCGTCAGCTATGCTTTAAGCATCCCATATGATCCGGATGATTTTATCTCGGCATGAGCAAGAGCGAACGCCTTAACCCAAACCTCCCGCTTTCCGACTCATTTTCCCTATGTTCTATCCTTACGGCAACCTCTCAACCAGCATTTCTTTTCCGAGTTCTTCTACCACTCAGCTATCAATCCAACCTCGCAACTCCCACATCTTCTATGCCCACATCCGAGATACGTGCAATATTCAGTGGTTGCTACTTCATCCCACTGAAAGATCGACGAGCAGAGTTCCATTAACCCTATAAATGGTAAGACTCACCCATTTAGTTCTGTCTTCCTCAGAGGTAAAAGGAAAAGCTCTATGCCAACTCCTGTAATGGCACCTCCATTGCATGTCATTGTTTGCTTTCGGTTTCTTGGCATTTGAAGGAGACATTCCTCCTGATTCCCAATAGTCTCAGAGACAGTGTGCTGTTGGCTACTTCATTTAGTATGTTTATTAACTCCTTTTCAAGGAAGTGGGAACTGGGAGATCGAGAGCGCTTTTATGTAAAGGAACAGAACTGCGTTGAATCACTTTCAACTCGTGCTCTCCTCTTAGGTTCAGAAAACATGGACAGTCATACTTCACGCATGTATCCTAACTGCATTACTCCTTATTGAAAGCTTTTCAAGATTTAACTTCTTTCTCTTACTGTTTCCAAAATGACTCATAATACAGAAATCAAAGATAAATTGAAATCCCACTGCCTCCTTCCCCATCGATTCAGATATCTCGACTTCTAAAGAGAATCTCTGCAGCAGGATTTGGACTGTTCATAGTCTGGAACACAAAGTTTTTTGGCCGGCCCTCTCCTTGCTTTAACTTGATATCGAACTTTGACATCAAAGTAATTAAAATCAGCTTGATCTCATAACTCGCAAACCACCTGCCAGGACAAGCATGTCGCCCTATTCCAAAATGCATTTGCGTATTTGCAGTCGATATCAATTGATACTTCATGTCATCCTCGGGATTATGTTGGCGCTTCTTGTAGAATCGAAGGCCGTCGAACTCGTTGGGGTTCTCGTAGACCGAGGGATCTGCCGAGATTGCTGTTGCGGGTGAAAATAGGTAGGTATTGGCTGGGAGGTAGGTTCCATCGGAGAGAGTAATGGCTCTGAGCGTCTTCCGCTGGAACGTAATCACTGTTGCTGTGAAATGTCTTTGACTTTCCTTCATGAAGCTGTCCATCTTTTTCAATTGACTCATGCTTTCAAGAGTCCATTCACTGCCATTTTGTGTTAAGACGTTCTGTGCCTCTTCGCGTAGGAGTTCGATGTACTTAGGCCTTGCTGCAAGGTCAAAAAGCACATTCGTCAAGAGTTGTGCGGTAGTATGTATTGCAGCAGCCCCTGTGCTGAGCTGGAGGATGGTAATCTTTAAATAGTCCTTCTTTTCTCGTTTTGGTAACAAGGCTCGAGTCCATTCAATGGTGTCCATAGGCTTTTCATATCCATCAATTTTTTCGTCAAGCTCCCGTTGCTGGACAATTGGCCGCAGGAGCAGCATAGCCTTTGTATTAACGGCCCACAACCTCTGAACTTGAGGTATGAAGTATTTCGCGACCGACCGAAGAAGAGGGCGCCATTTTCGCAGTTCGAGGGCGGCTTGAAAGCCATTTCTGGTGTACTGATATACATCAACGGACCGCGCTGAGACAGGTGCCTCCCGTGTAGGGGGGGGGATCCCGTGGTACCATAGCGTAACTTTTTCAAAAACCGAAGACCTTTCCTTACAGCACCTTGTGATAAATAGGAGTGCATAAGAATTTACTTACGTCACAGTTAAGTTGTAGCCACTCCTCGTTTCTGCAGAGTGACTTCCCACTGAATGTTCTCCCAGAAGTTCTGGCTATAAGCCTGGCAACTTTTGGATAAAGCTTTATCGGGGTCCAATCTTGTAGTTATTTAGTATTGGGGAGGCCACACGCATTTCAAGTCTGGAGCATACCAACAACGGGTGGAAATTCAAGAGGAGTTGCAAATTCGACCTCATCTTTCACACCAGGGAATATCATTGCTGCGAATCAAAATATCAGTAGCTAACTTCATTCCAGGTAGATATCAGACGCTATTAGACGAACCCATATTGCGGCTGAGGTTCTTGAGAATTTCGCCGACTCTGATGAGCGAGCCTCTATTCGGAGAGCCAAATGTGGAATGTTTGCCTTGGAAGAACTTTGGAGATTCTCAGTCAATGGTTTTCTGTAGGGTGCAGGATGGAGCAGAAGTAGACTAACCTCCAAAGTAGAAGTGTAAAGAATATGATCAGGGAGCATCTTGAGCTCATCACTAGGACATATTTAGAGGATCAGTCATGCCATCGTGAAAACGGCTTGAATTCATGGAAAGGAGATAGACCTTTTCTGTATGGTTCACTTACATGAATTTAGGGGGGATCACAACTTGATTTCCCTCTGTAGTCCATACTTGAAAAGGCTGGTCTTTGAACTGTTCTATCTTAGCTATACTCGTCATCAAGCATATTGTTTATTGGTTCATTCAAGGACCTTTGAGAAGCCTTCCCTCAGCAGGTTCATCGAATCAGTCATCCATCTCTGCTGTGCTCTTGCCACATTGCCGCCCTCGTCCCCGAAGAATGGAACCGATAATTTACGTTGCTTGAAAGAAGAAGACCAAAGAGTGATTCCAATCAAGATAAGCGCCGGGACGATTATCGAGGAAGGTTGCTCAACGAGGCTGTGCAATATTTGGTTGTCAAGACCATGAAAGAGTTGCGAAAACATTTTGAGATCGCAAGAACGAATCAAAACCCGAGGGACTGATAAAGCTTCAGTTTGCAAGTGCAAGGAATTGGAAGTATTTGGGTACTGCTGAAAGATTATGCACGGGATAGAGGGACCACACTCTCCGGATCGGATTCATTAGGCTCATTATTCGCCCTGCCGACAACCGCATTCGGGTGCGCCTTCGGCCTGTCTTGCTAACGCACGAACAGGAGGGAGATAGCACGGGAGATAACCCGTGCGGGGTATAGAAGGGGGTCAGGAAAGAATTGGCTTGTTGCACAAACCGGGCGAGTTCCCGGCCAACCACAAATCGGCCGATAGCCTCTTTTGGACCGGATACCACTTTCTTGTCAACGCCACCAACAGAGACGGAAAACCCGTGCCCTCTGCAGAAAAATCGAAAGAGCCTGGGGTGGGGGTGTGGGGTGGGCCAGTAAAGTCTCTGTTTGCGGATCCAGAAAAAAATGATTGGCTGAAAAACGTAAGTCGAGGAGGTCCGACAAAGAGTTCCTCCGGATTGAGACACTTTGGTCTGTGTGCATAAATAATCCAACAGTCTAAGAATATCTCTGAGACATTATTCAGAAGCCGCGGTGACTCGTTCGGCTTTCAGAGTACTAGGACTTTAATTACTTCCTCAGGTGTTACTGCTCCGCTGCGTGCAATCAACTTGGCTTCTAGTTCACTTCCTCCTGTACGAAAATCGGGACTATAGTAGTTCACTTAGAACCTCTCAAATCGAACTGAAGTTTGTGTTAGATGAGGCCTCTTGTAAGACAATTTTGGGGTAGACTTCTGAGCATCATGGGCGAATTTATACTTACAATAGGGTTTAGTGTGTGCAACACACCCCGCAAGACTTCACGCTGTGCATGAGTTGAGCCACCGAACCCAAAAGCATTTATGAAATGTTCAATATCTTACAATTGTTACGCAATCCCGAGATTCATTGGAGAATTCATTCAATGCATTGCTTTGAAGGCCTTCCGATATATGGTCGACAGGTAATTATGCTTTGGTTGATATGACATGGAAAGAATGAAAGCCTTCGCAGGAGAGTTGTTATGATCTTATTGAGTTGAGGAAGCTTTCTTCGAATGGTCTATCGAGGAGACGTCTTCCAATCAGTACAATCTTGCCCATTGTCTGAGAAGCAACATCCAAGGTTGAATTACTGGATTCGGGCGAGTCCAGAATCTCGAAAACTTCTCGGACGCCTTGCACAATCTTTATTTCGCCATTGCAAATAGGTAGCCTTGCTTTCAACCTATGAACTTCAATGGTGTTCTGGTCATCACCCCTTACGGGAGATTCCCCGTCTAGAGTGGGAAGTTTAGAATCCCAGAGAATAGACCTCAGCCAAGCATCAACGTTTCGCAACTGCCCGACTTCCAAGACTGGAACGTTGATAGTCACTGTTGCAATGGTCTATGCCCCTGTTAGCCCTCGAATAACAACAACAACGGTAAGGTGAACTATACCGGGTCCAGATGACTGTGGCCTTTGCTGGAAACGTCGAGCGACCCCACATCATCATAAGCATGAAGATCTAACAAAAAACCTTCAAGACGTGGCACTTGACCTTGTACGGTCACATGAAGTTTTGCAAGCCCATTGATGGCCTGCACCCTTTCCTGGACCGCGAGAAGCTCAGTTTCATTGACCAAATCGGATTTGTTGACAACAACAACATCGGCATGTGATATTTGCAAATGTGCCGTCGTCAATACTGGGCCATGATGTTCGTCATGTTCTTCGTGCTGAATAGTTTCCTGAACAGGTTCATCAAGACTTTTTAAGATATTCTTGGCGTCAACTAGAGTGACAATGCCATCAAGGTAGATGGTGCTACCAAGTCCTTCGTCAACCCAGAATAGTGGAGCGAGGTTGCCGGGATCTGCTAAGCCTGTGGTCTCGAGGAGGATGTAATCGAAGGCCCCCTTCTTTTCCATCAAAGATTCAATTGCATTGACTCCTGAGTCCCTTGAGGTATCAGCAGGGGAAAGCAACAACGGAAAATAAGATACATACTTTACAGAACAGCAAATACAGCCATTGCCAACCTCAAGCCATTCTTCTACTTGTTCGCCGCCTTTATTGACTGTCAAAGACTTCTCGATATCAACGGCTACAAATTTGCATCAATAAAGCCTATTATTTGAAATCTTGATACTCACAGTCACCAAATTCTATTCTACAGTTAGCTTCATGAAAGGAGGCAAAAGGTCAGCCTTCCTACCATTCAATATGACGGCAATCCTCTTGCCATGTTGTTCATTCAAGATGTAGTTCATCAAGGTGGTTTTGCCGGCCCCAAGGTACCCTGGCTTATTCCGTTACTATCATTTTATCAAGGGAGCCTGGACGACTTGCCTGTCACAATAGTGATTGGAACCTTGACTGGTTTAGACTCTTCAAGATCGTCATTGCCAGTAGCTTCCACCTCCACTAACAAAGGAGGGCCGCCTTCCTCTTCGAAATCCATGTTGTGCTTCTTGAAACTGAGAAGCAAGATTCCGAAAAAACTGTGTTTTCTTGTAAAGCTTTCGGGTAAATCACAGCCTTGTGCACCCTTGCAAAATTTAGCGCGGGAGGCTGACGCGAGAGCAAGGGCGCGAAGCTTCACCACCAAGCTCTGGTCCAGCATCAAAGTCTCTTCCAAATATTAATCGTCTCAGCTTTCAAATCTCACACGAAGCTGGGGTCGGTCGGTCATTTATTTCCATCGAAGAGACTCGACATCCACAGGAAAGATGTCCCTGCCGCCGAGCTCCCCGAGGCTTCCAAGTCCACCTCCACCAACAGAGATCCAAATCGGCCCCAAATCACCATCTCTGGGCAACTCTACTACCCAAGAACCGACCATCGAACAGGGCCTCATTGAGGCAAATGCCAGTCGGCGGATACACCCTGGGACTAAATCTGCAGATATGGCAGCTGGTCCTCCTCTCATTCCCCTTAATGAGGTTGGACAACAACACCACAAACCACTATTTCAAGAACTAATGTTATCATAGCTCGATTCTGCTTTCCAGCTGCAAGAACACCTCAAAGCCCTCCACTATCACTACTCCAAGCCTGCCGATAGCGAGAACATCGTTCCCATTACACGCGAGACTGCCATGTTGATTGCCACGCAGCCGGAAGGCGTCGACCGCGCCCTCTGGCTCTACGAACTCTGCCGCTTTCTCATAAACAAATGCAACGATCTCATCATTGGCTTCTTATTTGACGATCCTCCCTGCTCTGCAACCACTTGCCCGGAAATGCGGGCTAGTGAGTGGCAGTTCCTGTGCGCTGTGCATGAATCACCGAAGAGCTGTTGCGCGATTGATTACTGCTGCCATACGCTTGACTGGGCAACAAATATTGTCACGAGTCAGAAGATATTTCCCAGTCGGTTGAGTCTTGGGGCGGGAGATGCGGTAGATGAGAGGGGTGCAGGAGTGAAGCATCTGACAAACATATTTAGGAGACTACACAGGATATTTGCGCATGCTTGGTTCCAGCATCGGGGCGTTTTCTGGCAAGTTGAGGGGCAGACTGGACTTTATGTTCTGTTTAAGACTGTTTGCGACACGTATGATCTCTTACCGGCGGAAAATTACAAGCTACCTCCTGAAGCGGAAGGCTTGGAACCGGTAGAAGAACATAGGGCACCCGTGCCTTCGATTATGAAGTCTGCTTCTGCTGGAGGCAATCTGTCTGTGGAGGAAGATTTCATTAGCGTGGGAAGGACAAATACAAGGCGCCATATTCGACAATCGCCTTCTGTTGGATCAGCAGTCACAACGGTGCTGGAATCAGATGAGGAAGAAGCCGATGTTACACAGAAGCTAGAGGAGCTGCAAATATCTGAAGAAGAAGGGGAAGCTGAAGTACCTGTCATCGTCGAAACATACGAAGTGGACGAGGACCATGAGGCTACGGGAGATTTGCTTGGATCCGAGCCAGCTAGCCAGAGTGAGACCTCACCGGAATCCGTTGAATCAACGACTTCGACGGCATCCTCTTGGGACCGAATGTCTTCCGAATCGCTGGAAGATAAGCCGGAAGTACCAGAGCACGAGGAGACCAAAGTGGAAGAGCATTTGAACCCTGCCATGGACGAGGACGAGGATGCCAAAACTCCCTATGCTCAGACCCAAGAATCTTTTCATGATAGGCCGTCGCTTTTAGTAGAGGATGTAGACGAAGATACGGAGCCTGACGCCTCGTGAATTGATTGATTTTGATTATATACTACTTGTACGTCTAAGATACCCAGGCAAGAGATACGTTCACATCAATGAGAATATGCACATGTGAATCTAAGTCTTATGTGAGGATTAAAATCTTCTATTTTTCTCACTGTCTAGGCACTAGAATAAGGCCTCCCAAACGCTTGGATTCCATTACATGAGCCTTCTAAGAGTTAGCTATCTCAATAACGCCCAAACCCTCTCGCTTTTCCAAAACAAATCGTGCAAATCGGGGGTATCATTCAACATTCATCATCTTCCAACTCCGTCCAAAAACATAACCCTATTCCAATTCCGCAAAGCTTGAAGGCGGATGACTTTGAATTCTCACATCGTTCGGGGCAATGTTCGTGTTATTCATTTGTAGTGGATGAATCTGGGCCGAGTAATATGGATGCCCAGGCGGTGATTGTGCTTGGTAAGGGCTTTTGCTTGGGTATGCTGGCAACTCGTTTGCACGCATCGAGGGGCTTCGATTTGGCTGGAGGTTATGCCACGATACCCTGTCTCTGGAAGGATTTGGCGTTCCTATCGCTGAGTCTTGAAATCCTCCTCTTTGACTCTCAGCTAATGAACCCTGGTATGATGCGGAGGAGCTGTGCATGCTCAAAGCCCGCGGGTACATGTTGTTCTCGTTGACATTTTCATTTGAGCTAGCGTAGCCTGGAATTTGGAAGCCGGAGATGGGTCTTTGAGGTGGGAGGAAGCCGTCTTCGGTCGATGGTGCGTAATCACTCGGGGAATAGTCTGATGATTGCGAGCCGTTATAAGATCCTCCATAGAGTTTGTTGACCTCAAGTTGCTGATTTTTAATTGAGGCATCGAGGATCTGCGCCTTCACGAGAAGGCGGTCGACTAGTTTGGCGTGTGATTTCTTGAGAGTCTTCTTGACGAAGGATGTCATCATAATGTTGCATTTCATATCAACATCCTCCCGCAGCCATAGTCCTGAAAGTGGTGCCCCAACTCCCAGCTCAACTGGCGCAACGGGCTCTCCGGGTAGCGAACCTCCTAACGTCCATTTGCCCTTGATGTTTAGGCCCAT
This sequence comes from Stipitochalara longipes BDJ, assembly GCA_009732865.1. Taxonomy (NCBI): domain Eukaryota; kingdom Fungi; phylum Ascomycota; class Leotiomycetes; order Helotiales; family Hamatocanthoscyphaceae; genus Stipitochalara; species Stipitochalara longipes. The sequence continues at coordinate 253,830 of ML769347.1, read as the reverse complement.
TGGTGCATAGCAGTGCGTTTGCAGACCGTTTGGGAGGTCGTGGAAACAAGCATTGTAGGAGACCTTTCCTGACAGAACTCCTCCCGGCAAGTATTGAACTCTGTCTGTCAGGGAGTACCATAAACAGTGATATTCTTCGGCGGTAGCATTGGGAGGCGGCTTGATCGGATGCCGCTCTTCGACGAGCGGATTCAGGTCGATCATCTCTGTATGGCTGCGCAGCGTTTCCATCACTGTCTCGCGCGTGATGCCCGGGGGGAGGGGTGTTAAGGTAGTGAATACCGTTCGTTTCGACATCTTGAATGTGGGGAAGTGTTTCAGGTATCGAATAAGGAGTTGTATCCAGGAAGGAGCTGGAAGTGGATGTGGAGAATAAAGTCTCTCGGCAAAGTGAGCTTGAAGTCAAACATGCAAGTGTGTAGCAGAAAGAGGAGGTAAGCTGCGATCTTTAAAGTAGTTTGACAGGCGGGCACCCATGATTAGGGTTTGTGATCCTTGCGGCAGCTCGCCGCCCCTGGTTTATTCTGGGATTCACAGCCCCGGGGCCGGGGCGGCCGTTAGGGGCAGGCGGGCACTTCTGCACTTGCTTGCACTTTGCCTGCCCCTCACGGCTTCAGCGTCTTCCGTGTGTGGCTGACAGAATGGCTGGTCCAAGAAGGGGTGCATGAAGTGAGACCGTCAGACCGATGAAGCGAGCAAATCAACTTCTGCAGAGGACACTCCATCTCCACTTTGTGGGTGCTCGAAGTGCGCTGAAGCACCGTTGATTCGAACGGTCATCAGCTCAGCCACGATGCCCCAAAGAGGCAGAGGCAGAGGCAGAGGCGGGAGCCCGCTATTCTGAGCTGGTAGGCGCAGCATCCGTCACTGTAACCATTCCGCTTATGATTCTGGACGAACGACCTTTTCCTATTTGTTATCAACAATAATCAGCTTCGTTGTGGTCGATTTGGCGTTAACAAATGTGACCATCCTTTGGAATCAAGGATTCCGACTTTTCTTCTGGCTGAGACCTGCATCTTCACTCTTCCAGGTCGCGCTGCTTATACTCCATCTGTATAGTTCTTACATCAGACGAAGTCGCTCTGTGAGGACGGAGAAATCTCGCCCATGTGTGTTCTTTTCATCTCCGAACTGCTCACTGGATGTCGAGGAGGGCATTCTCACGACTGCACAAGTGCGATATGCAATTCATTAGTTCTTAGAAGTACAGGCTATCGCTCTGCATGTCGGGGACCGAGAATTGCTCATGATCTACATGGCTGCATATGCGGCCGCTACAGCAGCTCCTCCAATAAGCCAAGGTGCCTGAGTGATCATAGGAGCAGCGGCTTTGCTTGAACTCGAGCTGCCTCCAGTTCCTATGCCTGTAGCCCCCGTAGCTCCTGATGACGGTGAGGTTTTTGTGATCTTGCCGTTCGACGAGTCTGATGTTGTCGAGGGCGCAGCAGAATTTGTTGGGAGAGGACCAGCTGTGAGCGTGACATCCTGCCCTGCACCAAGAGCCGTTCCTCCATCGGTGAAACTGGTCAGCACATCTGATATCGTAGTCATCGTGCCCTCAATATCTCCTATTCCATTTCCCGAACAAGTACCAACCAGACTCGAGTATGTGCAACCTATATCCACGGTTCGAAAGAGAAATTAGCTATTGGTTGTGCTCCGGGCGGAAACATCCATACAGGGGAATGTCGGTCTCCACATAGTTATAAGTCAACGTCGAGCTCCCTTCAGTATAAGTCAATCCTGTCTCAGGAATGCCGCCAAGTTGTCCTCCACAGTTGGCTGGGTCGCCGCAATTGAGTGTGTATGTTGTCGCTGTTGCATCCTATTTTGTATATCAGCCCGGCTCGTCCGTCGTCTCTTCTCAGCACTCACAGATTTTATAATGGAGCCAACGATGCTTTGGGACGTGAACCCAAGGAGAAACAGATGTACAACCGATTCTTGGGCAAAGACGACGCCCATAACGGCCAGCACTGCAAGCGTAGGTTTGTACATATTGGATTTTTTCCCCCACAATCCTTCAGAAGTTCTTCGAGATGTTGCACGATTCTCTGGTGGTCCTGAGACAGACGCGGCGCGCCAACAATCTACTCCTTATAGCGAGACCAAAGGCACGGAACTCTTTCTTATCCCTGTTTTGAAACCAAGGATATCAAAAGCTTAATCTAAGTGCCCCAAATCGGCAAGTCGGCGTAAAGACGGGGATTGGGAAACGAATTTTGCCATAAAGTGGTCCAGTGTTCCTGTCTCGGCTACAATGGAGGTGGGGTGCAAGGGAACCTCTACTTGAGGCATGCAAGAGCGCTGCGCCTACCATCTCTAACTCGCGATAATATCATTAGTTTAGCTGACGTCCGGTTGAACACATGATGTTTTCTCTAGAAGCCTGAGACAAGACTAATTGCCAACACGAACACCGAAGTGTCATCTGAAGGGCAGCGGATCAAATGGCTGCTCTCAGAAGTATTGGTGCGAAGCTTGTTCTCCAAGGGCCAGAGCCCATCTCTCGCTGCGCAATTGTTTTGAGAATGCTTGTCCGAGGTGAGAGCGAAACCTCGGAATATTCTCTTTCGGTATAGAAGCATACTAAAATCGGAATGTGTGTGTGTGTATGTGTATGTGTGACGCTTTCCGTGGCTCAGTAACCGGGTGCCCTCTAGTTTACTCTCGGCATACGTTCGAAATACAATGGCAAAACAATGTTTCTTAGAGCAAAGCAACCGTTGCCGCAATTACTCTTGAGAGAGCTACCGTATTATTCCAGGTGTTGCGTTCAAGGTCTCTCACGCAACTTGTTGACATCCCGTTTTGAGAGTGGCGAAAACCAGTCTCCAGGCTCCGATGTTTGACATGGGGTTGGAAGTTTCGCAAATGCTCGTAGTTACAGGTCGCTCCTGCTTCGAATAAATGAGCGTGGAAAGGCATGACAGCTTGAAGTTGAGGAGATTCGATATCGGAAGAGAAATCCTTGTGCATGTTGACCATCCACCAAGCTACGCGCCGCCTGGAAGGTCAGCGGCATGTTCACATTTAATGGACGAGCGTGCAAGAGAAGGCATTCCCAAGTATGTTGCTGCCCAAGGAAGGAACCTCCGTAAGTCAATATCAAAACCAGCGCATCTTTTAGTGCAGCTTTCAGACTTTAAGGCGGCTGATGAACTTTACCTGATCAATGGACTTGAAAGGAGAAGATCTTCTTAAGGGCGGATGGAATTGGTATTACAGACCAGCTAGTTTTCCTACGATGCTCTTCTTTCCTCTTCACTTTCTTAATTCTCTCTCCAGAATGGAAGGAGCGGTCGAGGTCCGGCACGAGTAAAGTCTTCCCGCCTCAACACATTCTTGTCCAATCTGTTCTAGATTATATCTTCCATGAGATTGAAGTGTCAATTCCCCCCCTCATTTACCCTAAGCAATAGCGTCACAACTTCTACCGATTCCCTATGAAATCCATTTCTTTCGCTTGGTTATTCCAGCCGATCTTCTGGGTCAGTCATTGGAGCTCTCGGCGTCGACGCCCAGCCAAACAAACATGATAGACAAGAATGCCAGTCGCAATTGTCTTGAGGGATGCCTCTCGCACAATGCAGAAGGAACAGCCCAGCCCGACAGTTTAGATCCTGAGATCCTTTCTTATTTCCTCGTCCGCCGAAATTTCAACGCCCAAAGTAACGAAACTGCTTCCATCTCTCATCGAAACTCCAACACGCAAAACCACGAAGCTCCCTCTACTTCTCACCGAAAACGCCATATCAGGCACCGGTCGAGCGAAAGGTCACCGAGATCACCGAACTCGGCAAAATCGGGAGATTCGAGAGGTAGCAAGAGGCGGAACGGTAACTCGATTGGCTCTTCACACTCAGCATCGAGCAGGTACCCGAATATAACGGATTGGAGCGCAGGGATTAAAACTACGAGCTCTTCTTCCTTCGGTCCCCCTCAGCGCAACCCCATTGATCCGCCTCGGCCACCAAAGTCTGGTCATGAATGGGTTTGGTTTCCAGAAGGCTATTGGGCTGAGCGAGAGATACGAGGGTTCATGCCGCCGAGCCATGATTTAAAACAAAAATGGTGGAGCAGATCTCCAGCCCAAAAAAGCCAGAAAAGTTTAGCAAGTCAGAAGAGTCATAGCCCAACAAAAACTGCAAATGAAGAGAAGAACGCAAACGATAACAAAAATCCTTTATCCTTCATTCCCCAGATCAAGATTGGCAGTGTATCGTTAAAGTCTACCACGAAGACTTCCAGGCAGACGTCTCGGCAAACTTCTCAGCATACTAGCAACGCGTCGCGAAAGAGCAGTAGTCTCTGGAGATTCAATTTCACCAAGCCATTAAAGGAGGCAAGCCAGCCATTCCCGGAGCGAGAGGGCCTGTACTGCAGGACAAAGCGAACTATTGAAACACGATTGCGAAAAAGAGTACGAAGCTCAGTCCATCTAGTCATAGCAGAGCTGATGTCCAAAGTCCGCAGACAAGTTATCCGTCAGATCGCTCGAAGGTCCTGGTAGTCTGGCTTCGCGTACAACGATGCTCCTCCAAGGAGCAAGCACTTATTTCGATCGTACGCAACGCAGATCAAACCGCCTAGTTGAAATATCCCCAAGCCCTTCTTCTTTAGATGGCAAAAGACGTCCGAAGCTAGGGGTTGCTCCCTGGCATCGCAGACGCTCACACGATTCCATCCTTTCTGTTACGAGCTCTGTGCGTAATTTATTGATGGGCAAGACTCCTATTGCAACCCCGATCCCCGAAAAGCATTATGTAGGGCCTGATGGAAAGACTTATCCCGCAGGTAAAAAGACTGAGTAAAATGCTAAAGAACATCAAGCTGATCATTGTATCTCAGTGAAACTGGCGAGCGATGACCCACACGCGCCAACTTTTCTTCCATCTGTAAGTAGCTTTTTTACCTTGATCTACAACTTAGAGCACTGGCACGTCTGAGAAGGAAAGAACAAATTATCTTTATAGCAAAGATACTATAGATGAAGCATAAAGAGGCATAAATCAAGACTACACCAGACCTTAAAGCCTGCGAATAGGGCGACAAAAAGCCCCCGAAGTTGATAGCTGGGACGCAAGACTGCGAAATTCCAGATCGAGGTTACATTTATAGGCACTGACTGCATTCATACAGGAAGCAAGACGAATTAACACGCCTCCCTTGTACCCCGGTTCTCCCGATAGTCAGCCTCTTGGCCGTTTGTTTGATGTCAGCGCAACAGGCGAGGGCGAATCTTCGGTGCATTCAGAACATACACCACCGGAGCCCGGTGGCACTTCAAAGGCTTCACCTCCACTCTCCCGAGGACTGTGGGAGGCTGATATAAAGAATGCTAATACAGGGAACAAGTCTATTCATCCGCCTGGAAGAGCCCCGCCGGCGAATCTGATGTCCCCAACACTATTTGAATTTAATTTGCCAGAGCACTTGCCGAGCAGCCCGTTATGTCCAAAGAATCCTAAACATCGAAGTGGTAGGACGGGCACTTGCGTGTATCATGGGAGGAGGAAAAGTGTTGGATTGAAGCACCAGAAGAGAGCGAGCACCGCCACAGAAGAGAGCTTTGGAAATATGAAAAAGCTTTGAAGAGACCATGTCAATACAGTAGACTGACTGGAGCCTGAATGTTCCAAAACGTATTCTGAGATCGAGTTGGAAGCTGTGTGATCGATCGACCGACGTTGAATATTTTAAACACGTGATAAGGCGACTTTCATTCAGTGCACAACCGGTCACCGTATTATTTTGAACCTCACCTTTCTCAGCCTTCCTGTAAACATTAACCCTCCCAGGACCACTCTAGTATTCGCAACAACGCAATGGCAACTTCAGAGCAGGATCCGCTTTTGCTTTTGCGAAACTCAATTGCCTCAGAAACTCCTTGCATTCCAACAACAACTGAAGATGCTACCGCCACATCATCTGTTGACCTCAGCCTAGCCACCGCAACCTTCCTCCAGTTCCCCTCCGCCTCAGTATCGATCCCACTCACCACACCCACGCGCTTCATCTCATCCAACAAGCCCGTCGACCTCCGCAGCATCTACTTTGCCTGGCTGAAGCGCGAGACCGCCATCCCAGAATACAATGCCTCGGCGCTCTCACTCAACGCAGAGCTCGCAGCGGCCGGCGGCGCAGGGGGAGAAGTGCAGAATCTCGCTTTCGTAGAGCGGTTGGATCTCATCACATGGCTTGAAGGTGCTTCGGAGGAGTCAGAGTATATCAAGCCGTTGGCGAGTGATGTGTCGAGTGCGGCAGCGAGCGCGCAGGTTGCGGCTGGAATTAAGGGAGGCATTGCGCAGGTCACCAGTGCTGGGGGAAGACAGGGGAAGAGCATTGATCCTAGATTGGCAGAGATTTATAATGGGGAGAGGAGGATGGGGGACAGGAATAGTGTTCTGAGAGGGATCAAGCCTACAGTATATATTCTCCCTTTAAGTTCACTAAGATGAGATGATTTCTAACATTGCATACAGGACTTTTCACATGTACGAAAGCTAGCAGCACCATTTAATGCTCGTAAAGCCGCCCACGCAGCAGCAGCCAACGCAACCAGCAACGCCCCTCTATCTCACAATCCCAAAGCTCCAGCCCGGCGGCCCGACCCCATCATCCTGCTCTCTCCCTCCGCATCCTCGCTGCTCCGCATGTCAAATATCAAGTCTTTCCTCGAGAGCGGAATTTACATCCCGCCCGAGTCCTCGACCTCAACATCTAGCTCTTCTGCATCGATTCTGCACATCTCGCGTCTTTTGCCTTCTATTGATACTACGCGGCCAATACGCTTCATCATTGTCGATACGCCGGAGCAGTTTAAGCCTGAGTATTGGTCGAGAGTTGTTGCTGTGTTTACCACGGGTCAGGTCTGGCAGTTCAAGAGCTATAAGTGGCAGACACCGCAGGAGCTCTTCAGACATACGCTCGGTGTGTATCTTGGGTGGAGAGGAGATCTATTACCTGATTCAGTGAAGGGATGGGGAAGAGGAGTGCTGAGTACGCAGGTTGATAAGTGGAGCGCGGGCGCGGGACCAGCAAGCAGATGGCGGGATAGGGAAGTGGTAGAGGGGATCTGGAAGGCGGTCGAGGAGAATATGAGGAATAGGGGTTGGAAGAGGGATTCTGGACCTCTGGTTGTTTAGGTGATGCGGGCTTCCGAGTGGCGTTTGGTGTTTCCGGGGAAAACGATCTGATCCCGGATGGAAGGATCCATGAGAAAAGTCTAGAAAAATATCATTCCTGAATCAGTATTTCTGACTTCGTTACCTAGACCGCATTGTGATGCCTCTCATGTCTCGAAGCGGTGGCCCAGCTATTGCGCTTGCTTGCCAGACAGACCTATGGACAACGTTTCCACAACCTCAAACAGTGTCATGCTTTTATTTGACTCGGATGCTGTTGAAGGATCGACATCGAGGTCATGCTAAGATGTTATCCTGAGATTGAAGCATCTATCCGAAACCCTTTCACCGCAAAGTCCGGCAAAAATTGAAAAATAAAAATAAAAGCCCACCACTAGCTTCTGGAAGCAAAAGCCGTGACGGAGATTCGCGGTCATTGCCCATGCCTTACTCGCCCACGTGGAAAACACGGCATTCTCCTGGCGCTTGGATCTTTAGATCCTAATGCTGGAATGGGATGCTTCCTCCCCGGCGGTCTGAGCGCGGCCAGCTCTGGATCTTCAGAGGGCTGAACAGGCCTCTTGAGGCATGGTGTTGTGGCGGGTGGTGTCATGGTGGAGTGAGTGGCGGTGCGTGACTCAAGTGAGGAGGCACGTCACTGCTTTGCGGCTCTGGGGATGCGGATAGGGGACGTGAAGCTGTGGGGGATCCGGTGGAGTGGAAGGCTGGAGCTTTGGCGCTCTCATGGCGTGTGAAACGTCGTCCTATTGCGTGTTTCTGAGTCAAGAAGATTAGGGCTCGCGCGGATCTGCTCCGAAAAATGCGCCTTCTGGAAGCTGTTTGTGTTTAGTGATCACAAAATTGGTTTGAGAAAGAATCCGAGAGCAAGCAAAGTTGAGATGTTGGTTGGTTTGGAAAGAATTTTCGTAAGCCACATTATTGGCGGTGTTGAAACACAGCTTTGTGCTCGGACAAAAGTTTAACGCGCCGGGAAAGCCTCACTGGAAGCGCACTTCCGAGGAAGCAGGTCCTGGTGGAAATAGGGAATGAGGACGATTCTTTTACGTAGGTCTCTCTAATAAAAGCTTCTAGGGTTCATCAGTTGCACGCCTGAAGCCCGAGAACCAGGCTAATATGGCTGGATGTAGTAAATGCTCATCTGTTACCGCCCTTGGATACGCACAAGCAACAAAGTGGACGGGATCGAAGCCCTAGAAAGGCTTGAATTGTTGCTTAAGCAAAAGTTTAGTGGCAAGTGGGTATTCTCCGAACTCTTTGCTGGTTGTGTTGAGCCACTTCACAGTACCATTATGTTTGATGGAACTGAACTTCCGGTGACAAACCTACGGAGAGAGTTTCTCTGGCCACACAACTTGCAACCTCTAACTAGCTCTGAGATACCAGTATCCATCTGGCCACTCGATCAGAGAGTTCCGTCCACTTCTCATTTTGAAAAAAAAAAAACCTTGTTCTTCCGGTCATTTACCAATATGGGCTTGAACAGGGACCTGCTTCAAAGTTTCGGTGCTCGCTGTTCCCAACTTGGGGATGTTCTAGAAGGCCTTTCAGCCACAGCACCTGTCAAGGTTCAAGCCAGATGGGGTGAGCCGTGAAATGCCTCCAGACACCGTCCCCTCGGCACCTTGGCGCATGTTGAGAATGGCGGGCTCTTCCGAGCTCTCGGAAGCGACCAAGCCTGTGCGTTCAAAGAGTTCCCGCGGGATGTTGCGACCATTCAAAGGCCGAAGAGTCCGAAGTGGCTTTCTGCAGGGACTCGAACGCTGAAACGGACGACTTGCATGTTTGGTCCGCGTTAAGACGCTCCTCCCCGAGTCTGGGAATTCACCAAGGATTGAGCACCTTCCCGTCATGAACCGTCTAGAGTTGACAGGTTATCGCAAGAAGAACTATAAAAAGCCAGGGGTTGAAAGGAGAGTATGAAGCCACATGTGAGCCACATACAATTTGGCACCCTGCTTAGAGCTTCAATCCACGCTTGCTGTAGCATAATATACCAAAGAAATAGCACCTTAAACAAATAGGCATCATAAACAAACACTATGACATTAGAGGCTTTCTTGCTGGCATAAGCTCGGTGGCACTTGACCAGCGCGGATAACTTTCCAGGCAGAACATTGGTTCTAGCCAGCGCGTTATTCTTGAGACGAGGCTATTTCGGAAGTTTGCAGCATAGCTTCTACCTTGGAAGGAAGCTCCTCTTCCCCAACCTCTTGGACACCGAGGACCTTCCTACAAGGGACACGCCAGCCGGCACGGGGGCTACTGGTTCAGATTTTCCGAACCGCTTTCTAAATTCAGTAGCACAAACTCTTGTGATCTGCAATTGCGGTTCGGAATCAAGACTGCTTGCCCCGAGGCAGCCATCATATGCAAACACGGTAGAGGAGAGTATCTACCATCCCCGAGGCAGCCACGGCTGCATGACGGTACGGGAGAGGTGCCTCGCCTCGTATTCTCTCTTTTGTCGCTTTTCATGTTGCACGAGGCAAGACTAATGCAAAAATCCGTCCGCCACTGCTCACCGATCTGGTGGCAACCGAGTCCAACTCAGTGGCCGCTTGCGGAACGTAACGGTGCACCGCTTGCCGCTGTGTCACTCTGGCCTTGCTCCTTGTTCCTGAGGAGGGAGCCGGGCAAGACAATCCCAAGATCATGCAGCGATCCGTGAGTTCCAGCAGTTCGGGTGCTGCAGGTTTTGGCGAAGAAAGGCGACTAGAGAACATGGTGTTGTACTACAACACATAATGATGATTACTTGAAAGATCATTAAAGGCGGAAAAATATGCGAGTAAGTGCTTTAAGCATATGCAGATAAGAAGTTTGAGAATGACACCATTGCATGCGGGTTTCTCAACACGGCTGGTGGCGAAGCTCTCTCACTTACCTTGCAAAGAACATAAAAGGCAAATCTATCTGACGAGGCGATATGTAAGAGGAGGCTACGTTGCATCCATTCGCCTCAAATTTTCACCTCCCGAGACACTCAGGACGATATCCGCAATTCTCGGATCATATCTGCGTTCTTCGAGCTTACAAATCGATCAATGGAAATGAAAAGGAACATCGGGCCAAAATCTCCGGCAAGGTTCCACCGATAATTATGAAACGAACAAGGAATAGGTTAACCTGGTTCCTGGAAACACGTGGATTGCGGATCATCTTTGTTCGGAGTAATTATCTCAAGTGGACCTTGCCAAAGCGTGGCGTTACAGTCCTCAGGGATCCACAGAAAATGAAGGTGAAGGGGGCGCCCCTCCTGAGACATTCTAGAAAACATTTCGAAGGATTCATGCCAAGCCGGAAGGCGAAATTGGGAAAGCATCCTGGAACACGAGACTCGAGTCTATATTTATTCTGCGGAGATTAATTGGCGTACATCTAGGGCGCGGATGGACTTCCTGCTCATTGTTTGCGAATCTGTGACAGTGGTGATTGTCTCGAGAAACCTCCGCCCTTAGGCGTCTGCCGATCATTGAAGTCGGAGATTGTTGAATCCAATGAAACGCTCTTTGCGGTTTGTCGATGATGTGTGCAAGGTTTGGATGTTCGAGAAGGGTGGTGGAACGCTGGAAGACGTGCGGTGGACCTCTGGAACAGACGGGACCAGCCAAGACAGGGGCGTCGTGTTTCGATGGGCCAGCATGGAGTCCGAACTCGTGGCATGCTGCGGCTTGAGGCCTGCGTGAACGTTTGATACTGCCATCGAATTGGAAGAACAGCGGCGAGACCCGCCCGCGGCGGGCATTGGAAGCCGGAAGACTCTGTGAGCAGTGAGCATTGAGGAACGAGAGCGAGCACGTTACTGGTATTGGCATCCGGTGCATGAATGGGGGCCACGCAGAAAAGACTGAAGTTTCAACATCCTGGGAAGCCGAGGGGTGAGTAGTGAAGTGAGATTAGTAGCGAAGTCACGAAGACTTGAGTCTAGACCCCTGCATCCGGATCGAATGGGGCTGGCAAAGGGGGTTGTCAAGTCAAGCCAGCCTTCCAATACTGCATGGGACTGTTGATTTGGCCTGGCTGGGCAGATCCGTCGACTCTCCAGCTCCCCGCTCCAGCAGAAGCTCCTCGCCAACCGCGTGCAGTTTCTATCATTCTGTCAGGGACCTCGCTGTCATGCGTTGCTGCAGCGGCTGCGAGGAGAAGTGGGAACTGTGGGATTGCCCGGCGTGGTCTGAGGACACGTGGATTCCAACCACTAGGCTGGGACTGGGGAGGTTGTTTGCAGCAAAGCGTCTTGCCGACGAACCGCTGGCTGATCAAAGTTTCTGCGCTCCAAGTACCGGCCCCTATCTCAGGCCAGCTCGTCATGATCTCCAACAGGGCCTGTCAGCGAGCGCAGTGCAGCCTTGGGCTTTAGGCGTGTGGCCTTAGGCATTAGGCCTTAAGCCTTAACAAAGGCTTATATTAAGCCCGTCACCCCTGGCATGGGCTCGCGCAGGAAAAGCCGTGGGCCACGGGTAGTGTCACTGGTGTGGAATCTGTGGATGGGGTGGTGTGGATGGATGCCGTGCTGACTGGCTGATTGGGGATCCCTGCAGCACATGGCATCGCACAACGTGGCCGCCGTCTGGAAACGGGGACGGGGACCGGGACGCCCTGGGGTGCTCTTCCCAATGCGCCGCTTTTACCAGCCGCCGCAGTGCAGTGCGGTGCAGTGCAGTGCTGCAGTGGGGACCGTGAGGGGTTGGCTGGCCTTGACTGGTCTTGACTGGCCTTCTTTGGCCTGCCTGAGATTTGCCCTGGCACGGCCTTCGATTGTGGCCCCGGCCGTGGTCGAACCGCATCGCACGCCGGATTCTCGAATCTTGATATATCGGTTGACCTGTAGCCTTTTGAGCCTATTTGCTGCACCAACTCTAATCTTAAGATCAGGAGACGCAGTTGTGAGCACAATAAGATAATATCCGAAGATGAGGATGTGATCTGGATATATGTGAGAAGCTAACGCCGGCATGCCCTAATGAATTGAATTCTGCGCGTGTTAGACCTCATGCCGCGCCGTCGAGATCTGGCAGCCAAAGGCGGGACCACCCCTCATACCCACTATTGTGCTATTACTATTACAGCATCGAGGACCGAGCGCGTGCCGACTGGATGCGAGTCTGTGACTTCAGGTGCAGCTTGCCCACAGTGCTTGACCGCTACTGTACTGTATTGTTGCGAGATGTCAGTCGATCCTCCAGATTCTCTGAGGCGGGAGGACCACAGAGCTCTACAAAAGTGTTGAGTGTGGGGAGGGGCGGGGAGAGGGAGCGTTCGCTAAAGGAAATGTTTACATTTACACTTACATGACTTTGTGTACGTCGAATTCGTGACTTCGGAATTACTATCGAGCGTGCGGCTTGGATGTCATCGGCCGGCTAGTGTGACAGGTCACTTGTGTCGCCCAGGCGGCGTGCGTGCATCTACTGTACCATCCAAGAGGCCCTCTGCGGTCTGCAGTAGTCCGGATGGGCGCCATCGCCATCGCCATCGCCCATCGCCCATCGCCGTCCCCGGGAATACTGCATCCTCTGGCCTTGGAGGCATCGCCGCCCAGAAATCCAAACGTTGCGCTGCCGGCGTGCTTGCTGCATTGTGCCTGTCTAGCCAAATCCACGCTAGCTTCGAGATCCCCCCAAGTTGCTCGAGCACTAAGCACTACCTACAACTGTCGACGGGGCGTTGGCCTGTGATCTTCTGGACCGCGAGCCGAAATATCATCTCTTGTCCTCATTTCCCCCCACCTCCCCTTCTCCTTCCTCCCTCACCTTTTCAACGAGGCCGACGCTGAGCTGAAGCATTGCTGCTGCTCATTTCGACTCCGCTGCCACACACTTCCCTCATTCGAGGATCGCCACTCAGATCTACCCGCTCGTTTAGTCTGGAGATTCCATAGGGCGGCTTCCGTGAACGGGGACCGACGAGGCTGCGAAACACTCGCCGTCAAAGAACAAGGATCGCAAGACAACAGCAACTCCAACGCGCCGGGCATATCGATCGTCGTGCCAGCAAAGCCCTCTTCCGGAACGTCAGGAACAAGCTCAGACCAGGTACGTTGTAGGACATTCATGCTTTCCTGCTCTGCTGTCCCAGCCTTGCCTCGCCTTCTAGAAGAACACTGGAAGGACACAGATCGACGTACGGCTACAACCCCAAGAACCCGGGGAAGCGGTGGCTTATCACCTTTGGGTTTCAATTTCAACCCTGAGCTTCACGGCATCGTGTGAGAGCCCTCCACGTCTTGGGTGCTTGCATATCCAAGCCGTCTGGTACGACAGGAGAGCTACAGCAACTTGGGGACTCGCTTTGCTTTGCTGACTGATACATCCCTACAGACGCCCAAGTTCTTCACGACAGTCCCGAAGCTGGACCCTGGTCCTCGATATTGGAGAGCAACCGGCAGCCGTTTGTTTCAATCTCGGCTTGGTCATAGACGACGGCGAGCTGCAGAACCTCAATTGACGGGTGTGAGAGATTGAGTAAGTACTCGTGGTTTCCTTGAAAGTTCTCCTATCAACAGCCTACGCGCGAGAAACATCCGTCTCTCGGGCAATGCGAAATTGGAGGACGGCCATCTATAGGTGTCTTTGACGGGAGTCTGCAGCAGGCGTCTAGTGTTTTAGGGCAAATCCTCGTCCAGCATCAAGCTCAGAGATACAGCGTGAAAGCCACGGAGTTGTCTGTTCTGCTTTCCTCGGGAAGGCTGAGCTTGGCCCGGCGTGCCCCGGCTGGCAGAGGCCATGTGATACGACGGAGCTGAGAGCAAAAAGTGGGAAGGTTCTGACCGAGACAAAACAGAAGACAGAAGATCTCTTTGCATCATCGCGAATTCAGACGTTCGTGCAGGGGCGTCACAGCGATCTTCCGACACACCAAACAACACGCTGCCGGCATCTATCCAAGCCGCCCCTTTTGTCTCCCAGGTCGTCCGGTACGTCGTCCCCTTGGGCCTGAAATTGCGTGCATCTAGCCTGACCCAGCACCACAGGTGGACCGCGGCACCGTCCCCAACGCGGTGGTGTATACTACGTAAACCGTCGAAGGAGTTTCAGGGCCGGCAGCGAGCGCAGGACCCTTTTGCGGACGTGTCTCACCTGCACCAGCATCTTCCCAGGCACGCCAGCAGCGTTGCTTTTGCAGTCGCAGTTGCAGTGCTGGTCCGGGGGGGAGCCAGGCTTGGCAGCGCCCAGCAGCGGCGTCGAAGGCTTCGAAGCTCTATTGGCGTGTTCTGCAGGCCGCACAGGGGCGAGTTAGCCCGATTTCTGCAGGCAGGTGGGTCAGTGTTAATCCTTGTTGCCACGCAGCCGATCTGTCTCTCAAGTCGATTTGGCCACGAGCGCGGAAGCTAGCCATCGGTGGGAAGTCTTCTGACGAAGGAGTGAGGACCGTCGCCAGCGCCACGAACCACACCGCGCCCGGGAGCTCCAGCACCAGCTCCAGCTCCAGCTCCAACACCAGCCAACACCAGCAGTAGTAGCAGTAGCAGCGTTAGCAGCAGCATTAGCAGCATTAGCAGCATTAGCAGCAGCAGCCGCAGGGTCAGGCCACGGAGGCAGGCACCGCACCGTACCGCACCGCATTATTGCACTGCACACTGCACACTGCACCGGCCAGAGAGCAGCACCACCTCTTGCTCTGTTCTGTACGTCGTCCGTCCGCGCTACCAGACTACCCACACCGCGAGCCAGGGTGGGGCCTTCGTCGACAGGCGTGCAAGCGTGCAGACCGCAGACCGCAGACCGCAGACCGCATCGCACCTGCAATTCTGTGACTGCGGCCCCCCCGCCGCTTCCACTCTTCCACTTCCACTACTTCCACTTCGGCTCCTGTTCTGACTAACTAGTCCTCGACCAGGGTTCTGATTAGGCCTCGTCGTTAAACATCCCCAGCAGCCTTAGCCTTAGATGGCTCTTTCTCAACCCTCGCTCTCTCCCGTTCACCTCCATCTTCCTCAAGTATCCGTCGACCGCCTAGATACCCTCCCCCTCCAGACTGCCGCGCCTGCTCTCCAGGACAACACTGTCGTTCAATCCTCCCCCATCCTTGCGAGCTCGCCCTCTTCTGCCCGCACCCCGAACGACCTCTCGAATCGCCAGGTCAACAACCTCAAGCACCACCAGTCCACCCTTTCCAGCAGTTCGTCGAAACAAAACCGAGGCACCATTTTCACATTGGCTGCATTGGCTCGCGACAAAACAACAAACGCAATTGCCAGCTTGTCCGAGCCTTCCATACGCTCACGGCCATCCAGCGGCAGTTTGTACCGCACTGCACAGAGCTCCCCCACCTCTCCTTCGAACCATAGCAACAGCCTCCCCAGATCCGCGGACTCGCAGACGAGTGTCCAAGAAAACAGTGCCTCTCGCAATAGCAGCAATACCTTGCCTTCAACTCATACAAAATCTGCAACCTTAAATTCTTCCACTGCTCGCCAGTCGCTGCTTGAGACCGACCCTCCTTCTCAGGCGTATTCGAATACTGCCACCGATACGCCTGCCCCCATTCAGTTGCCTCGCTCTGATAACTCCACCAAGATGCATCAAACATCCTCGCGCTTATTGCGCATGACTAGCGATGATAGACCTTTTACAAGAGTAAGGACAGACATTCTCCCAGTATCTCAGAGCGCCTTTGACTGATATCCGAAAAGGACTTCAAAGATCTATTTGCAACTTTAGTTGTGAGCTTACCACTAGCGCCCCATCGCGTCCGATTGAGCCGGGTCGACCATTCATTCTTGTCAGAGGAGGCGATCAATAATCTAGGCTCGCTCAAATTCTCCCAATCGAACCGAATGCCAGATCCGAAGGATCCCTCGCGCATAGTAACGACCACGACGACAACCACATTCTCGATGGCGCGGGAAATGGCTCGATCCGTATGCCAACGTTTCTTAGATGCAAGATTCGTTGAATCTGCAGACGGAAAACAGGCTAAAGAATTCACTATGAAGGGCTCGGTCTGGCAGCTGACTCCAAAGGGCATTCACGTCTTGGAGAGATTTTGTGCGAAGAACGGCATCCAGCAAAAACATGTCACAGAACTCGTCAACTCTCCTAGAAACACAATGCAGCTAGTGATTCTTGAACGAGACTCTGCTACGGATAAGCTGTCTTCTGACCGTAGTACGATCGAGGTCATCTTCCGCCGATTCATTGGCCAAAACGGCCCTAACATCAAAAACAGTACCAGCTCTGCTGATTCTGATTCACTTAGTGAATACAAGGATGGAATAGCCGGTGTGAGAATGGCCAACGAACGCAAGATTGGTTCTCCGCCTCGTGCTGTGTATCAAACTTTCACCGGTAAAGCTGCGACGGATTGGTTGATGGATTGCTGTACAACAGTCGATCGAAGAGAGACAAACGAGATCGCAACCCTATTTCTAGAGCACGAGTTGATCTGGTGCGTGCAGCAAGACAGGACTTACCTTGCTCAGTTCTCGCAACAGGACAAGGAAAAGGCCGTTATTTTTCAGCCCACGAAGAATGGTATTTACCAAATGACACAGAAAGGCAAAGATGTTGTGAACATGGTTAACAAGGAGCGAACATCCGAGAGTGAAGGCACAAGTGCCATTGCACGAGCTGGTGTGTCTCGAGATTCGAACACCCAGAAACTGGACAAGATCCTGAATGATGCCGCTCTTCGATTGCTCTTCCGAGAAAATTTACGAGACACACATTGCGAGGAGAATCTGTCCTTCTATTTGGACGTGGATGAATTCCTCAAGTCGTGCAAGATTGCTATCAAAGCAAATTCGCCGTCAAGGAGTGGAAAAAGTACAAGCGGTGGGAACCTTGATTCTGTGAAAGAGACCATGGCTTCTGCATACGGCATCTACAACGCGTTCCTAGCCCCAGGCTCACCTTGCGAACTGAACATCGACCATCTTCTGCGAAATCAGCTTGCGACAAGAATGACGAAGGCTGTTGGACAGGATGGTGCGATGATCGACAGTTTGAAAGAAGTTACCAAGCTTTTTGAAGAGGCTCAGCTTTCCGTTTTCAAACTCATGGCTAGTGTAAGTATTCCTAACCTCTCAACTCTTTCCAGCTCTAATGTTCTTCGCAGGACTCGGTACCCAAATTCATGAAGAGTTCAAAATATGAACAGACACTCAAGAACTACGATTTCGATTCCATCGCTCCAGCTCGCTTTAACAACGTCAACCTTCCCGAACGCAGCATGAGTCGATCGAATCGATGAACATGATTCGACTTTTCTTTACATACTTAAAAGTTTTCCCGGATCCTATGAGTACGCATATATACCCGTTACTGGACCTTGGCACCGTCTGTATTACACGAGACCACGAGCCAAGTTTTACTGTTTTAGCGATTGCATAGATTCCCAGTTTTCCTTTGGACATCGGGTGCCTTCGAACTCGTCGACAAAGGCGTGAGATATCCCCTGGAGACAGACTGGATACATCATTGGCACAGGGCGGGTATTTGGGATACTCAGCACTGTTTGTGTACACGCATTTTAGGCGTCGTGGCTCTTGAGAACTATTTTATTTAGAGAAAGACCCGCCACACGATTGTGGAAAGGTGTGCTCAAGGGGAGAAGAAAATTAGTCCTTAATAAGACCGGAAAGGGAAGAGGAGAAAGGTCGAGCTCATGGATGCCTCTCGGCAGTGTTAGTAGAGTTTGGCGTCAGGGTATGAAGAAGAAACCAGGGTGTACTTAATTCGAAAATTGGCAGTGTCGCTAGAGTCCACTACAATGGACAGACGCAATGAAAAATTATGAAGCACAGCCCCTCGTCCTATGCACAATCGCCGAGGTACAGCCACGAGCAGGAATGAGGTCTCTGCCCCTGCAGTTGAAGCGGTCCAGAATGTATCATCATTCCTCAAACTAGTCAGAAATTTCTTTCCTCATATCAACATTCCTCGTGCTGTAAACAACATTTTATTTTATGAAATTAGGCACATGCCTCGCCTTACTTCAATTTCCTGAAAGGGTTGTAATTGGTTGTCAGGAGGTGGTGAAGCTCCGGAGTGTGCTTAACTAGAGAGGTTTAGGCATCTGTTGAGGAGTTTGTTGCTTTGATGAGGTAGCAAGAGGGCCGAACATCAGTGATCCGCACCTGAGATGATTTATTTCTCTTTAAGATGCTGCTGCTCCTCCCCAGCCCTCTTCCTTTCTTTCTTCCCATCCATTTTTTCATTGCATCTGACCTCAGTCACTCACTCTTTGCACCGTCCAGTCATCTTGACTACTCACACTCCTTAATATCTTAATCTCAAAATTCAACATGAAGTATAGCTTTGCACTTTTGGTTGCGGCCACTGGTGCTCTTGCTTCCTGGAACGGCACCTACACCACAGTCATTGTCACGGCCTTGACCACCTACTGTCCGTACGCTACCGAGCTCACGCACAACGGGATAGTATACACCGTCACCGAAGAGACGACATTGACTATAACGGATTGCCCTTGCACCCTTACTCAAGTATGTTTCCCCCTCTCCATCTACCCATATAAATTACTGACATAAAATCGAAAGGCAATCAACACTGCTTCAACCGTCCTGTATACCTCCTGCCCGCCAGGCGTCGAGTCCTCTCCAGCAAGTAACGCGCCTGCCGCCTCTGCCCCAGCCAATGCTCTGACTATCTCTTCCGCTACACCAACCATCAAGCCGAACGGCGGCTTCGCTACTGGGACAGGCATGTACCCTACCAAGACTCCCACCTTCACTGGTGCTGCTGGTGCGAATAAAGCCGGTGGGATGCTTGTTGGTGCTGTGGCTGGTATTGTTGCCATGGCTTTGTAGGCTATAGCAACGTGAAGTGAAGTGCGGGGAAAGAATGATGGTGTAGATATTCTGCATGTTGGACCGGAGAAGGGGAAGTGGATAGGGGTGGAGGTGGACGCGGAGGTGGACGCGTGCCTAGTTTGGAGCCAGCATCCCTTGTTGCTTATGGAGGTCGATGGCTGGCAGATACACACGTGGAGGATAGCGGCAGAGTACCTTTAATTTCATTGTATATAACCATAGGGATCTCGTCTAGGCTAGCTTGCTTTTGATATTGGGAATTGGTCAACAAGAAATGGAATTGTTTACAATAATGGTTTTCGTCTGATCGTGTGATCTATTTTTTCAAATCTGTGGGCTTGAGATGAGAATCAAACCGTAATTGGGATGAGAATGTCATCCTCTTGCTGTCATCTGAAAGTCTAGAAATCGTCTGAAGTTCGCATGTACCAATCCTCAAGTTATACTAAGCTGTGCACGGCTTTTTATCATCGGATGATGTCGACATTAAATTCTGGGAATAAAATTGTAGTTTTGCTAGAGTAATGAACGAAGACTATTTGCATCTCAATACTAGAAGAAAGCACCAACTTTCATGCATTTGCATTGCAATGTCTTCCTCTTTCCTCTACCCTCTACATTCTCCTCCTCATCCGATGAAATGCCGGAGCTAGACGGGGATAGGGATACTGACAGCCTTGCGGGCACGGACCAGCTCTTTGCCTTTGACGACGAGGCGGAGCTGCCCGGCTTCTTCTATGATCATCCCACCATTGCATCAATACCAGAGGGAACAATGGCGCCTGCGCAAGAAGAGCCAGTAAAAAAAGAGGAGCTTTTGCCAGCAAAGGAGGAAGACGACCCGTTGGATGATCTGTCTGATGCCTTCCAGCTCCTCAATCATGGCCACAAAGATATGATTGCAACAACCGCGTTCAACTACTATGGCGATCGTTTTGCTTCTGGCTCAGTGGATGGCAAGATTAAGGTATATAACAAAAATAACGCGGGCAATTGGGTTCTCTGCGATACCTGGGGAGCTCACAATGCTGAGGTGTATCAAGTAGGTATACCCCACCATTCATTTTCCAGAGTCCAGCTAACACAAACACAGATTCAATGGCTCCATCCCCAACTCCATCCTAACCTCATCGCATCCGTAGGCGCCGATGGTAGGTTCAGACTCTGGGTAGAAGACCCCACCATTGCACCCAACAAAGGCCGCCGCTTCAACTCCCACAGCAACAAGCCAGTCTGGGAACTCCGCGCTCCGTCCCGAGCTCCATTCCTCTCCTTCTCCATGACCTTCAACACCGAGACCCGACACACCTATCTCGCTGTCATCAACCGCAACGCCCAGCTGAGCGTTTACGAGAACGACCAGCCCGAGAACTTAGAGAACTGGGTTGAGATGGATAAGGTCAATGTAAGTGACAAGCCTGCGCGCGGCGAGGAGGTTAGCTTCAAGGTGCAGTTCGACCCGAATCTGGAGCCGTGCTATAATGCTCTTCGTCTGGGCGTGCCGAGAGATTCCTTGGCGGTTGTGGTGGCAAGCATGAATCGAGCTAGCCTGTGGCGTACGAAGGAGATCTCCCACAATGTCACGCTTGGCTCGTCTACTTCGAAGGAGTTTTATTTGGCATGCCGGTTCGAGGGCCATAGGAGCTTGGTTAGGGATATTGCCTGGGCGCCTGGAAATATTAGGGGCTATGATATTGTGGCTACTGCGTGCAAGGATGGCTTTGTCAGAGTATTTAAGGTCGAGACGCCGGGCAAGGCGGGCGAGGAACCGAGAAGCAAGGACTATGCAAAGGTACCAGAGAAGGTTGTCGTCCTGCAGTCATCCGCTGAGAATGGTGGACGAAACACGCCTTCGGGTATCGGAGCTGGATTGGCGAGCGCGAGGCCAGGACCCAGTGGAACGAGAGCGCCAGAGAATCAGGGCAAGGAGGGAGAGGTGCTTCATGTGGTGACTGAGGTGTCGAAGATGCCGGCAAACAGGGTCCCCTGGAAGGTCGGATTTGATCATGATGGCCAAGTTCTAGGCTCGACTGGGGATGATGGAAAGCTCGTTCTGTGGAGACGAGAACCCAGCGGAGTATGGAGCAAATCATCGGAGCTGGCAATGGCTATGAGCGTTTCATCTTAACTTCGAACTTCTACATGGTATTCTCGGAGCACTTGGATGAAAGTTGGCATGCGGTCTACTTTCATCCGACCTTCGGCCGGTATTCTCGAATTTCCTTACAGCATGGCAACGGCGTTTACAGATTTGTTTGTAAGATTAGCGACATCAAGAGCGATAGAGCTCTCATTAGATACCCCATTCACGCACAATAAAGATGACCATTTCATGAGACGAAATTACCCATTATTTTCGTATGACAGATACAATAGCTGCCGTGAACACCATGCTACCGATCCCAAAAGCTTGTATCCCATCCCATACAGCCTAGACCGACCCCATCCCAATCCATAAAGCATCAAGGCATAAGCGTCATTCAACAACAGACTCTATCAACGAGTCAAAGATCTGCTCCCAATTTGGCATCTTCCACTGCAGCCATCGGGCATCCCACCACTCCCCATCATTCTTCCATTTCTCCTCTAACGCTTTTCGAATCTTCTCATCGCCCCCGAGTACGTTGCCTTCCTTCTCCATCCACTGCCTCTCGGCCTCTTCTTTGGCTTTCTTGACGACAACCTCGTCGTCTTCGCACCGGTAGAGGTCGCACTTCGAGCACTCGGTGCAGCCTCTTCCGCCATTTGGGCGGAAGTGCTCGCAGAAGTGGCGATAGCCTTCGCCATTTCCGATGTCTTTGCGGCAGACGTAGCACATCTGATATCCGCATACACATGTGAGTTTGTTGCAACCGGATGATTTCACGAACGAGGTGTTGCAGCGCGGGCAAGTCCGCTTGATCGCCAGAGACATTGCAAGCTCGACTTGTGTTCGTAGGGCGAGCAGGGAGGATTCGTGGCAGATGTGGATATCATTCCATGCCTTGGAGCAAGAGATGCAGGAAGCACGTCCACAAGTCTCGCTTTGGCAGATAAATTTCAGGCCTAGGCGTTTCCGGCGGAGGCGGATAACAGACGAGTTGAAGTATCTAACAGCAAAGTCGCCGAAAGTTTGCTGAGAGGAGACCAACAGGAAAAGGAAAGAGAATAACAAGAACACCGGTAAAAGGAAGGGTATCATGCCAACGCCTAAAATCAAGATTACGAGGGTATATAGAGAAGAAGGTCCGCTGCGTTTTAGTCGCCAAGATCGCTGGGATTCTGGAAGGTAGAGTTCGTCCACTTCAGCGTAGCTGCAGAAGGGGCAGCGAATAAGTGGTAGGTTCGTTTTGAGGAGGCTGTCTTCCGCTAGACGTTCATCCAGCTTTCGAAGAATTTCGTGCCCAGCTTTGTCTTCGCTGAAAGCTCGCCGGACGAGCTCCTGGGGGATGCAGCCTTGGCAATCGTCTGACATTGCTGCAACACAGCGTAGAGTGCCACAATCGAGATCAATATTCCGCTGCCATCCTTGTCCAAAAACTGCCTCGTTCACTGACCGTCTGACACACTGGAAGCAAATGAAATGTCCACCAGTATCACACGCTGACAATTCCTCAAATGTTACAGATGTGAAGCAACATTCACAATCATGAAGTCCTTCATTTTTCTCAGCTTCAACATTGTTGAGCTCCAAGGCCAATGTGTGATCCTTCGCTTCCAGCTCAACAAGGCGTCGCTGCTGTATTGGACGAACGAGGGAGTCAAAGAGTTCTTTGTCCAGCTCCGGAGATCCGGTGGCCTTCAGTGTAGGAATTATAGAGCCTTGTCCTGTAGACTGCCAGATCACAAGAGGATGGTGTTCAGCTTCGGATGAAGATATGGGCTTTCGGCGTAAAAATATGGAGGACAGCGAAAACCGCCAAGACTTCGAGGACAAGGCAACGAGGGTCGGTCGTGCTAGAGTGTAGGAGTGGTTGAATTCGGCCAACACAGCATTGATGGTTGAGCGAGACAGTCCTTTGAACTCCTGATATGTGATAGCTTTGACAGCCTTCCTATATCCTGCACTCCTGAACTTCTCCTCGGCCGGCACATTCCCTTTAGAGCCGTGTTGTGTTTCTTTCTCCGACTCGGGTTGAGCTGCCTCCTTCACGGCCACCCTATATCGCCCTCGAACCCACTTCATTTTATGCTTCAGCAAAGTTTCCGTCACTACCGCTAGTCTTGATTCCTCATCAAAGCTCGACAGCATTTCACGAAAAACCTCGACCTGTACATCGGGGAATATCGCCGCGAGTGCCACAAGGCTGTTGTTGAGCTCTCGCAGATCCGGATCTTCGGATTCGATGGGCGCAAGGTGTGCTTCTTTGTGAATATACGGGTCTGCTGGAGGGTTAGGAGGAGAGACAGATTCTGGAGAGCTTTGGTCGGTGCTATGCGTTGAGCTCGCCCTCTGTGGTGAGGTTCGGGGTTGTCGGCGAGATGTATTGTGGCTATGGCTCGATGGTTTGAGCAGTCCCGAAAGTACCATCATCGTGGACTGCAGATGGTAATGGGTATCACATGGTTCTGCGAAAGAACGTGTGTTGGAGCCTCTGACGATTTTAAGGCTGACTCTCGTATCCCCCATCAAAGGGAAGGAAGACGTTGAGAAGTCTCAGGTATGACGATGGATGTGACTAGGCGCGCCTCGCGGCCGCGTACTGAGTAGAATTTATACTGCCCCTCGTTGACTTGGATGACACGACCCTACATCTCTTTCATTCACGATCACAATTTCTCTGGAACGATTGAACCTTCCATTTTGATTTTGACTTTTCAGATTCTAGAAATTTCCCAGCAATCGTTCTTCGGATTATGTATAATGCTTTTGATGTTCACTAAGCCCAGGTCCACGAGAAGGTTCTCAGTCTGCAGAGAATGCAATTGCTTCAAATGGACGCAGAGACACCGATCCCTCCATAATATTGGTATCCGAATAGTTAGATATCAGAACATTCTTCTTCTGTAAAGTGACATCCTTAGGAATCGACCAAGTCACTGGTGTCTTTCGGAAGTTTGCGACCACAATAACCTTCTGATTTCCGAAAGTGCGAGCGTATGTAAAGACATCGTGGTGCTTTTCATCAAGAAGCTCAAAGTCGCCGTAGACGAAGACATCCTTATGAGCCTTCCGCAATCGTAGGACTGATGACCAGTACTCGAAGACGCTGTCTTTCACGCCAACCTGGGTTTCCGCATTGATCTCGGTGTAGCTTTCGTTCTCCTTCTGCCATGGCTTGGAAGTGGAAAATCCTGCATATTTGGCGTCGCTCCACTGAACTTCTATCAGCGGAGAGCTAGATGCTTCTCGAAGCTCATCTTACCTGCATGGGAGTTCTGGCATTGTCTCTCGATTTCAGAGTTATCTGCTGTTTCAAGGCATGTTGCATTTCTTTGTCGTCAGGGTATTTTGCAATCAAACTGTTCTCAGTCAGCATGTTTCTCCAAGAGTTGGTAGAACCCTCACTCCCGCCAAGCATTTAGAGTCTCTAGATCTCGATATTCGGAGATAGGCCGGTCAAATGGAAGATTAATTAAACCCAACTCTTGGCCCTGGTACACGAACACGGTTCCGCTCTGAAGCACGAGAAAGGTCGCAAACATCTTTGCACAAGCGGTTCTGAATTCAGGTAGGTCAGAGCCCCACCGTGAGACGGACCTACTCTGGTCATGGTTCTCGAGGTATAGAGCGTTCCAACCATCATTGTTGATCATGAAGGTCTGCCATTTGTTGACAACGTGCTTAAGTTCTGACAACTTCCAATCCCTGGGGGAGAACTTCCCGCCATCTCCATGATCTAGATCAACACTACGAGACACTGTCAGTTCGATGACTACTTGATCTTGATCGGAATGGGGGTCGTACATTTCAAAGTGAAAGATCATGTTGAGTTCACCGCGGTCAAAGCCTACGGCATCTAAAATGTCTTGCGGATCATCAACGCCGGGCATTTCACCCACAGAGAAAGCATTATACTCCTTCAGGATCTTGCCAATTGCCAAAAGAAACTCGTGAAGTCTGGGACCACAGGCGAAGAACTTATGGCCTGACTGAAACTCTTGATCCGGTCTTGTGATTTCTGCATCAGGAAGACCTGGGACCTTACTGATGAAATTGATGACGTCCATTCTGGATTTACAGAGATCAGTATTGATCATAAAAGACCCCGGTATTGAGCATACCTGAAGCCATCAACTCCTTTATCGAGCCAGAAGCGGATAATATCATGAACTGCAGCTCTTACTTTCGGGTTCTCCCAGTTCAAATCCGGCTGCTGTGGAGCGAAGAGATGCAAATAATACTCATCTGAAGCTTCATCATAATCCCACGCACTCCCTGGCAGATTATTAATTTCAACAACCGTCAGAGAAAGGACGACTTACCTCCCCAAGCTGCAGCCCAATTATTTGGTGGGTGACGATTTCCCTCAGCATCATACTTCGGTTTCTTCCACATATACCAGTCCCGGTACTCATTATCCACCCCCTTCTTCGACTCCTGGAACCATTTATGCTTTGCAAAATCAACATCAACCCACCTCATTCGGGGGCAGTGTGCTCACCTGATCAGAAGTATGGTTCACCACCAAATCCATTACAAACTTCATCCCCCTCTCGTGACACCCAGCGATCAACTTGTCAACATCAGCAACCGTGCCATACGGAGCATGAATCTTGTAGTAATCTGAGATATCATAACCCATATCAACCTGAGGTGATTTGTAAATCGGGCAAAGCCAGATGATGTCAATGCCTAATGCTTTGATGTAGTCGAGCTTGGAGAAGATGCCAGGTAGATCTCCGATCCCATCGCCGTTTGAGTCTTTGAAGGAGGCGGGGTAGATTTGGTAGACGGAGGCCTCTTTCCACCATGCTCTTTTGATGGGATCTTGGAATGGATCCATTTCGCCCATGGTTTAGATGTTGCAGCGGCGTGTATGAGTAGAGAATGACGGTAAATGGTTTTAGATCTATGCGAAGAGAGCTTGACACCACAGCATGAAAGTGAAGGTTGAGGTCATCTGTTATGTTGGTCCGGGCAGCCATCGGAGGTTGAGGTGGGGGCGGGGTAATTTTCGGCTTTTCTCCCCAAACTTCACTTCTTCATCATCATTAAATGTTTGCCCTCTCAGCTGCATAATTAGCTTCCTCTGCAAGACAGCAAGACTTTAGTAAAGAGGTTTATTCCCCGTGCTGTTCGGCAACTTGAAGGTCTCGTAGAGTCATAGTCGTGAAAAGGGTCACCATGGGTGAGAATTTAGCAAGGACAGCTAGGTGAGTGTGCAATTGGAGTCTACATATGTTCCCTCTAAGCATGAGCTAATTAGGGTTTTACTACAAATCACAGAGGTGTATTATCACACCCGAGATTGAATTTTTCTCTTTCTCAGAATCTTTGTACAGCCAGCCAGTCATGAGCATATATGAAGCCAAATTGCGCCGCGTATTGATGTTGCCAGCTGTGACCTGCATTGTTCAGTAAGAACCAAGAATAATTTGCTCTTGGATATAGACCCTGGGTTTGGGCAAGGATACCACTCCTATCGCAATTTTCTGTCTTATCAATGGGAAGATCAAATGAACCGCAGAATGGGGTCAGTATCCTCTCAGGTAGGAAATAAAATGGTCTCATAGCTCGTGGAACATTCAGATTGAAAGATTGAAAGGTTGAAAGTAGACACGGAAATCTCCCGTATCCGGCACATAACTGGCCCATAATTTACTGAATCCCCCGATGATAGCAGAGTTGAAGTCATTCGAACAGGCGACTTCGACGAAGTTGCTAACTATCCATCTCAAGCTTCCCTTTATTTTCTTTTACAAAGATGAAGTTGCAAATCTTACATGGGAAACGTGGAGCTCCTGCTCTCGCCAGCTTGACAAGCTCGTGAATAATGGCCGCTTGAGCTGAGTACTGAACGGTAGTGGTGAAATTGGGATAGTCGGAGCCACTGTTACCTAGACGGCCAAAAGAGAATGTTGGGCAGCCTAGCTTGGAAGCACAAGGGACCCAGCTGTAAGGCATTCTATCGAAATCAGGTCACCTAACCACCGAAAAAGTACTAGCGCCCGAAATTTTGACTGGAGTACTTGACTCTGGATATAGCACTTGTGTGCGAGACAGAGCTAAATTCACATATGCCCGATCATAGGTGGCTGGATATGCTAGAAACTGCATGGTGTCTTGTCCCAGGTTAGATTTGATCTCTGGTTCGCAGTACGTTCTGGCAATATCCTAAATTCCGCTCTGTAAAACCGTGAAGGAAAGATTGACAAGTCCATCAGCGATGTCGAACCGGGAGACGAGAGTGCAGCCTGTGGGCATCAGTTCGAAAGTATCATGGAAGCCGGTAACAGTGCTGAGATCCTCGGAGTTCAGTAATCAGTGCTGTCAGTTATTTTCAGGAGGCTAATAGATAGGAAGAAGGCAGAAAATAACTAGACCGACCGTATTTTTGGTAGTGATTGACATAGAAATCATGACATTGATACACTTCGGGCCAGGAGAGCTTGTAATAAGTTCACCTGCTGCGGCTGCAGTTGGAGCTGAAATCAAGGGATAGGTAGCAATAGCGAGGGCTAGGGGAGACAAGAAGTTTTGGGAGACCGACATGGTTAGGTTCCGTGACAATAAGTAGAGGATATCATGGAGGAGAAGAGATTCAAGAAAGAAGAAAATCGAAAACGGAAGACCAAGATTTTTAGAGAAGAAGAAGAGCTGTGAAAGAAGTTTGTCTAGTGAAAGCAATGAGATTATGATTACATACAAAACGCACCTTCCAAATCTTCGCGAGAAGTTCCCATCAGTCGCTCGAACCAAACTTGCTCTGGAGAGCAGGTGACTAGGTTGGGAAAGAGCGAAGGCCTTGCAGGAAAGTACAGAAACTTGGAAGGGAACGACGAGGTTGCCAAACCTTCCGCAAACAAACATTTGAGGTTTCAACCTTTGAAAGCCTGGAGGAGGTTCCACCACGCCAGACCCTTCTCAGGGCAGTTTCCATCGCTTATTGCCATAGAGTCTTCTTTAGAGCTATATCCAGTGAATCATTTAGTCCTCCACATTGATCACTTGCATCTTGCGGTCCATTCGAACGCCTGCGACTTTTAAGAGTCAAGGACTACTCCTTCAGTTTCGCCAACGACGACAGTTTCACCCCCAAGTATGGGATCACGCCTGTTCTCCTTTCAACATAACCTTCCGACACTTTCTCCTCACAGCCACACTCAGACGCGTCGAAATCCAAGACTTCTCAGCCAAGATCCCATCTCGGCGAACTGGTCCACCACCTTTTCATGTTGCAGCACCTTTCTGTGTTAGAAGAAACCTTATGCGCCTCGGACCGTTGGTTAGATTGAAGCGAAGACCGAATTTCACGTTATGGTCCACAAGCCGAGGCCCGTCAAGACCCAAGACTGACTCTTATCGATGGGCGGAGCACGCGAGACTCCGAGTAACACACCATTGCTTCTGCTACAAGTCGCACACAACTCCTTCGTTGGAACACGACAGTGTTCTGGCCAGCTGGCTACACGTGGTTCATCTCAAGGCGCGGTCGTTCAGGTTGGCCCAACACGTCCAGACGAGTTGGTAGTCTCGCCAGCCTCCACAGACCACAAGGGTCGTTGGGATCAGGGATAAAGATGGGTTGAGCGAGAGGTCTCCTCGTCTAAAAAGCATGGGAGGATCAGCACAGCACCACACAATGGTCTCTGCCAACAAAATACTGAGCAAATGTCCGACTTTCCTTGTAGGATATCAAGGACAAATTACTTCAGGGTGTTCGTGGGGCTCTTATTCAGGTTTTCAGAGATTATCTGGACGGCCTGGAGATGAGAGTGCTATATGTTACGGAGAATCTTCAACATCATTTCCGTCACCCTTTCACGGGTCTTGGCCTCTCGCTCGTTCAGCAACACTCACAAACGGACTCTGTGAGCTCGAAGGAAGGCCCCGTGCAAACCATGTTCGCAAACCAGGTACAGACGCACTCCGTCAGCGGTGTGAAGTCGTGCTGCGCTGAGCAAGGGGCGAGGGAGCCTATGGGCGTGAGGCTGAGGGCCCACGACCTGAGCATTCACGCACGCTTTCGGCCACGGGCGGGACGCTGACCATGTTCTGTTTCGAGTCGACGCCACAGCAAACTGGCCCGGATTTGTGCTCACGACCAGACTTGGCCAAAAATGTTTTTCTGTGGCCGTGTCTCCTGCGTTTGCGCGGCGGTTCGGACGAATCGGAGTTCGTCTGAT
The DNA here is from genome assembly GCA_009732865.1 of Stipitochalara longipes BDJ. Classification (NCBI taxonomy): domain Eukaryota; kingdom Fungi; phylum Ascomycota; class Leotiomycetes; order Helotiales; family Hamatocanthoscyphaceae; genus Stipitochalara; species Stipitochalara longipes. The sequence continues at coordinate 224,637 of ML769347.1, read as the reverse complement.
GTGCCTGGTGTGCGGAAGGTGACAGCGCGAGCTTGACTCGCTTGACAAGCAAAAGTCTGTTGAAACGTGAAACAAGCCTCTGCCCAGCGAAAAGGGGGCCAGGCGGGGACCAGACGAGGACTAGACGGGGGGGGGGGGCCAGGCACGCGGAGGCACGCTAGCCAAGCCAAGCTAGCCAGCCACGCTAAGCATCGCTTGCCGACGCCCCTGCGCCAATCACCCCACGCAGAAAAGGCGGGCCCACGACTCCGGCGCAGGAACAGCGCGCTAGCTGCATCCGACTCAGGGGCAGTGGCGCTAAATCGAGGGGCCCTGCGGCTGCCCTGCTGCGGCCCTGCGCACTTGCTCACTTGCTTGTGAGCAGTGAGCACTACACATGCGAGCATGGACAGAGATAGAACAAAAGTCTAGGACGGTGGGCTACCCGCATTCCGCAGGTGGCCACAAGTGGCTCCCTCCCTTGCGCGCGACTTATCGGCCGCCACCGTTTCTGATATAGCCCGCAGCATGCGCCCGATCTTCCTCATTGGAGATGTGTTGCAGGGGCCAGGGTGAAAGGGGAAGCTTGAGCGGCGGCACCCCTCCAGGATTGCTGGTCTGTGGGATTCCAGTAACTGATTTATTCACGCTCTCCCCTCACCTCCTGCCCTCTTTCCTTCCTCACCCACAGTTTGTTCACTGCTTTTCAGCCTTCGTTGCTTGCTCATCGCTCCTAGTCGAGTTTGACACTCCTTTCAAATTCGCTAGATCATTCATTTTTAGAATCACGTTCTCTTGGGTCCGGTACCTTGAACATTTCAACATTCCTTCAGCCAAGCAACCAACCAACCAGCCAAACAAACAAACCACATTGCTCTATCTTTGAGTCCATTATTTTCCAAGAAAAGTCCTCATCATGCAGTTCTCTACCAAGATCCTTCTCGCCCTCCTCCCCTACTTTCTCCAAGCAAATGCTGGCGCCTCAGGATCTGGAACCACAACCAGATATTGGGACTGCTGCAAACCCTCATGTGCGTGGCCCGGAAAGGCCAACCTCGCCGCAGGATCCAACCCTGTCCAAATGTGCGATATCCACGATAACCCAATCACGGATTCAAATGCTTCCTCTGGCTGCGCTGGCGGAACAGCATTCCAATGCTCCAATGAGTCTCCATGGGCAGTGGATGACAACCTCGCCTATGGCTACGCAGCAGTGAACATCGCCGGGGGATCAGAAGCAAGCTGGTGCTGTGCTTGTTACGAGTTGACCTTCACGAGCGGCCCGGTGGCCGGAAAGAAGATGATTGTGCAAGCCACTAACACCGGTGGAGATCTGTCTGGGAACCAGTTCGATCTCAGCGTATGTTCTCCTGCCACCTCAACAATTGAGCCCTTCTAACATCTCACAGATCCCAGGTGGAGGCGTAGGCATCTTCAACGGCTGCTCCAACGAGTGGGGTGCGCCAAGCGCGGGTTGGGGAGCTCAATACGGCGGCATCGCCTCTCGCTCGTCTTGTGACAGCTTCCCCAAGGCCCTGCAAGACGGTTGCTACTGGCGGTACGACTGGTTCAAGGGAGCCGACAACCCAACTATGGACTTCCAACAGGTGGCTTGCCCAGCTGCCCTTACAGCCAAGACTGGCTGTGCCAGAGCCGATGATTCAGGGCTACCAGCCGCCGCTGCGGGCACTGCACCAGCTGCGGGTTCGTCGCCTGCTGCAGCCTCCCCCTCTTCGTATGCGGCTCCAGCGCCAGTTGCCTCTTCTCCTGCAGCGTCGTCGCCTGCTGCTGCTTCTTCGCCTGCTGCTTATTCACCTGCTGCCTATTCACCTGCTGCCGCTGCCCCCCAGGAACCAGCGACGACTTCAACCACCTCAACAACTTCTTCCACACCTATCCCGGCCCCCTCTTCGCCTGCTTCCACACCTTCTGCCTCCGGTGGGATTTTCTTCCAGCCAGCAGCTTCAGGCACCACAACTTCTGCTCCAAGCGCCGAGGCGACGTACTCGGCAGAACCTGAAATTGTAACGGTGACCATTGAGGCGTGTGAAGCACAATATTGAGAGATTCTCTGGCCGGCCAGAGCCACTCGATTTATATTCATTCTTTGTATATCATTAACTGCTCGCTCTTGCTGAGTCAGGAATCCCACTTGGGAAGCGAAATTTTAGGGTAGAAGGGGGCTTCGGCGTTAGGCTTGTCGGAAAAGGACTAGAGAGAGTGTATGACACCTGCATACTTGCATCGATAGGTTATCAAAAGAACTTGATCAAAAAAAAAATGTTGCTACGATGTTGCGTGACACAGATGAAAAATTGTTAAGCGTCCAAAAGAACTTCATCTAACCAAATGACTTTGCGATAATGCTTGGCAATACAGAAGAAAACCGTGATGTGATGGGTATACGTGCAATAGCAAAACCCCACCCCCCTTCCATCCACCCATATCCGACTAATCCCGAATTTTGACAAGCCACCACCCCTCCAATGCCAAAGGTTTCCCTGCCAGCCCATAAAATACAATAATTCGCCATTTTACACAAGAGGTCATATACTATCCATTAACAAGCCACCGTCCATCCATCCATCATCCAGTTTGCGGCTGGTTGAGCAGCTTGATACAATTATCCAATAGGAGCGCCGCTTCGTGCAACAACTCCCATCTCGTCTTTTCAAACACGGTGCGCAGGACCATGAGCATACCGCTGCAACCGTTGAAGCCCCGCATCGTCTTCAACTGCTCAGGGTCGTGGACACCGCCGACTCTCCTCAGGTAGCCCCGCATGTCACGAACTTGGTCCTCGAAGTCATAGGCGGCTGGAATCGGCGCAGTGGTCGGCCCCTCCAAGGCGTATGCGTAGGACCACACGATCAGAGCGGCGAAATACATGACCCATGGTCTGTTGAGCAGCACGTCGTCGCGAGCTGAGTAGTCGAAAGGAGGATCGTTGTACCCGCTGTGAATGTTGTTCGACGTGACAACTTCTTCGGGCAGCAAGACACTGCACAGGAAGCGTAGAGCATACCACGTGGCATCTCGAGCCTTCGCAGTGGGAGCCCAGTTATCCTTCATCCGCCGTTGAGCGCTGTTCAAATCCTGGCTACCAATCGTGCGCCCCAGCAGGCGCTTAGCTCGCGCGAAAATCTGACAATCCACGATGTCGACATGCATGGCCATGTGGGCCAGATGGTGGAGAACAGTCCTGCTTTGAAATACAACGTTGTCCTCCTTCTTATCCGTGTACACATATGGCCCAGGAATCCCATCAGAGGTGACACTCAAAGACCTGTCGAAGTCCTGTTTCCATAAGTCGAAGGCTCGGGTCAGTGATCCTCTCCATTTGTCTCGTCCTCCTAGAGCCTGTGAGACACCAAGAGAGTTGACTTGAAGGTCTCGCTGATTCATGTGCCAGCTTACGCTTAGCAACCCAGCCATCAAGATTGTCCGCCCAAATGAGTTTGTGCGAACTTCCTGTCCATTAAGTGTTCTCTTGAGTCCTTCCAGGAATGAGATTGGCTTCACGCCGTTGGCATGAAGACTAGCTTCGATTCTGCCGACCTCGGCACTGTTAGTGGCAGTCCAGAGAGCCTCATCGCAGGGTAGTGGAAGCCGCATTTCGTGGGCAACCATAACGGTCGAATGACCAAACATCGTGGCATGTGTCGAATCGATGACAAACGCCGCGAAGGCCGCCCGTCTTGTGGCCTCGTTGGTGATCCAGTGATTCCACCACTCATCAGGTGTGTTTGCCCCAGAAGTTGAGGACTGTCTGGAACCGTTCACGCCTTGCTTGTCGTCTCTGACACTCGGAGGGGAGTCCAGGGCAGATCTACCAATAAGGGAGCTACCGCGACGCATCAAGGTGATCGTGGTTGCATGATGAATGTGTGCTCGCTCATGCAAAGCTCTGGTCGAATACATCTTCTCGTATAACTCCAATAATAGTAAAGCTTGGAACACCCATAATTTCGCTGGGGGTCGGAAATGATAGTCGCTAAAGATCTCCCATCTCAGATGCCAAGCCAAGAAATTCGAGAGCTCAGCACCGGCTTGAGTCACTTCGTACCCATGCATCTTGTCCAAACAAGATGCACCAATAGCCATCATAGCAACCAGAAGAAGATTCGGTGTCTTGTCTGGCGAGAACGTTGGCTTGTGCACTATCTTGTTGTTAGTACTTTTGATTCTTGACATAAAGCCGTAGGGACACTCACAGATTGGGACTTGTTCGCTGAAGTGATACCAGTAACTTCCAATATAAGTTTGCATCATCTTGCGGCTCAGCATGTGGCTGTCATCAGTACGATCACCTTCCAGGAGAGCTTCCTTCTGTCTCGCAACGGGTGCGTGGTCTGTCTCGTTGAAGCGTTCTTTGATCAAGTCGACAATTGCTTGGCTCTTCTCTTCAGACAGAACTGTTTCTGGGAGACTAGTATCAAGCAAGCTTGTGACAGCCATAGGATGATGAGGTTGTTGATGACTTGGTGGGAAGAATCCGCCGAGGTTAATGTCATTAGCAAAGTAAGGTGCGTAGTACTGGCTATTCGCATCAGGATAGCTGAAGAAAAATCAGTATCAGAAAAAGAGATCTCGAAGGGAAGAAACTGACTTGGCATAACCTCCTTGCTGACCAATCTGCATGGGCGAAGAATTGTCGATTTGTTGACCACTGAATAAGTATGCAACAAAGTCTTCAGGGATGGCAAAAGGCGAGCGGTTGTAACCTTCACCTCCAAACACAGGCATAGTGTTGGGTGCTGTCATCTGGTCCAGAAGCATCATATCCGGGCCAGATTGTTGATGATGAGTTGACTCGCTAGGATAGTCTGTGGACATTGAGGTAGGATATGTCGGCTCAGCTGACCGCGTGGATGAAGCAGCCGTCACCGAAGTCGAGAATCCTGGAGGTGGCAGAGTGAAAGGTGTGAAATTCTGCTGCGATACAAATGTTTGCGGACTGTGCTGCTGGGCATGATAGTTTTGAGAGTTTGAAGCAGATGACAGCAAGCCATAAGGTCCAACACCTGTCTGAAGAGGGGGCCGCGAGAAATCGGCAGTTTTTGCATCAGACATTCCAAAGCTTGAGTGGCGCTGTGGTCTACTTTGTGGGGTACCCGTGGACGAATCATGTCCCCTGGTGACGCTGTCGCTATTGGAACGTTTGATGAAGTTATTGGACTGAGAGAAATTCTCTCCGCCATTTGAAGAAGCAGTACCTGAATATGTTCCAGATGAAGGGTTGGTGGCGGGCGAATAGGCACTGGGGTTCATCTCTTGAGGAGACTGATATTGAAGTTGGCCAGCCCGCGATTTACCTCCCACAAGACTTGGTCTCATAACTTCAGGAGATGCCGAGCCATGCATTGACAAAGGCTTCCCAGATTCTGTTATCGGCGAAGCATGAGCATGACCCAACATGGAATCTTTGCGGTGAAGCTGTGACCCCTTGGCAGTATGCCTATCTCTATGCCTATTACACAAGTCCTGCCTGACAAATGTTCGAACGCAGTCAGGAAAATCACAGTTATAAATTTGCTTTGGTGTGTGATTCAGTTGATGGCGATACCTATCATAGGGCTGTGGTTAGTTGGTGATAGAGAACGAGGGAGCTCTAGCAGAACTTACAGATGTTCAGCCCTTGAGTAGCTCTTCCCGCAGCCTTCCTGGGGACATTCGAATTTTTTGTCCAAGCCCTTGCGACTTCTACGGCGCTTCCTTGAGGGACCACCATCCGTACCAGAAGAGTGGCCATCCGCACCCTCATTGGGAGATCCCTCCCCACTGCCATCTTTGCTCTTGCTGTTGGGGCGACTTCTACGTCTACCGCGATTTTTGTCCTCCATCTCAGTCTTGTGTCTCCGCTGCGGGGCGGGGTCGTGAATCTGAGATATTCCGGGGGTATCGATCTGGTTCATAATATTATTCGCAGAGAACGGGAGCGGCTGCGCTGCAAGAATTGAAGTCATAGTCCCCCGTTTAGCAGCCAATTATTAGGTTTAGGAAGTCGCGGTCTCTTGTCTCTTGTCTAAAAACTCCCTCAACTGCGGCGCAACGCGAGTGAGGGGATCACATCTACTACATCGACGACAGTCAGTACCACAGAATGCTCGAGGTGGGGCGACGGTAGATGGCCGAGAGATGGCCAACGTAAGATGACTTACTGCCTCGTGCGCAGCAGCAGCGGTGGTTTGTTCGTGGTATAAACAGATAAGGCCGTTTGGGCTGCTGGTCAACGCCCTTGCGCTTTGTCACCGGGTGGTCAATTGACCCGGGAGTCGACTATGGCATGCCGGTGAAGGGGGTGAGCAAGCAAGCAAGACGACGGGCAGCGGCTGCCAGTCGTGCAGTCGGTAATCCGAAGCTGCGCGGCGTCGCAGGGCCGAGTCGTACGACGGCGAGCTTAAGCTGGCGGGAAGAGTATAATTCACAAATTCTCACACGATGGATGCGCTTGTGGAGTCGTCGAGGATGGTGCCTCGAGTTTGCGTGCGTGCGTGCGGTGCGTGTGGGATGGGGTGGACAAAGCTCGACACAAGTCAGTGGGCAGTGGGGGTGGTCTCCGACGAAGCGCGGGAGATTCCTGGCTATTTACGCTGGCGGCGAGTGATGGGCGGCGCAGGGATCTGGGATCACTGCGTTTTCTGGGGCGCGCGGGCGAGGCACTTTGGAGGCAGCCGGAGGGGGATGGGATAGGAGGGAGAGGAGGGAGTGGAGGGGATGGGAGGGCATGGGAGAGCATGGGAGGGCGCCGTGCGATGATGGCCGATGAGGGGGAAGTGTAGCCTACATCATACAGTACTAGCGATGGGCAGGCAGCTCAGGCCCGCCTCTCCCATTGCCTGTTCACCTGGCACCTGCTCGCGTGTTTGCCAGCCCACCTGCTCGCCTGCTCGCCTGCTCGCTGGGCTCCAGGAGAGGCCGATGACCAGCAGGCCGCGCTCTAGGGGGTTTCTGCATTGCCCGGATTACTTGCACTTTCCGGCTGGCTCCGACGTCTCGCGGCCACAGACCTTCTAGAAACTAGAAGCTCGATGCTCGACACTACAGTAGTCCTCGACCCGACCCTCGACACCCCCAAAGGAGGGGGCAAGCCACCTGCTGCTAGAGCTGGGTAAAAGCTCTCAGCGTCAGCAGGTTGGCTCCATGCCGCGTGTCTCAATCCGGCCATCATGCACCCTCGAGCCAAGTGGTGAGGGGCTCGTGGCTCTAGTACAAGAGTGTACACCTCCGCATATCGACGACGAGCAGCGGAGAGAAGTCCCTCGCGAGCCTCGAGCCTCTTCTCGAGTCTCTTCTCGAGTCCCCAACGCGTCGAAACAGCTCTCACAGCTCTCACAGCTCTCGCGCGTGGGACAATCAAGACTCGAGAGCCATCACCACTCTTCGAGTGCGACCTTGCAATTTGTTTCTCTCCTCCCTGGCCCACCCCTCATTCCCGCCCCCTAGTGGGAAGTCCCAGAGTCCCATCACTGAGCCACAGTGTCCATGAATGGTGGCGTGCAGCACCTCGCTTGTGTGGAGAAGGATCCCCCCTCATTGCCTGGTTCGCCTCCATGTCTGAGCAGTCTCGTGCCTTTGCTCCACTTTTGATTCAGTGCACTTTTTACATTTTGCTCTAGCTCGGAGATGTGTATTTGGTTTCAGCTCTAGATGCTCCTTTGCGAAAGAAGAGGCTACGTCCCCATGATTCCTTCTGTGCTATCTCGCTGCTTGTCTCGATTTCCCCTTCTCTTCCGTCTTCACACGAAAGAGTCCTAGATCGCGGCGTTGACGACTAACCCTGGAGCGTTTGAATATCGCACCGTAGTAAGTAGACCACTGGATGATCCTTCCAAACAGAACTGGGCAAAGCTTTTCAGCAAAAGGAATAGTGTTCTGTACAGCTCTTGCAGAGAGCCTCCTGGCTGAGCTTGGAGAAAGGTGCAAGGAAAAGTTAGGAGCCAGGAGGGTTCGCCGTCATCGGGGCGGCCTAAGGGCAAAGCGGCAGGCCGTTAACTTCGTATTGACGACAAAGTGTATTGTGGTCACAATAATTGCTTCTTTGGAAAAATCTTTCTCATCTCCGCGTTGAAGTATTCTCGGCAAGCCAGCGCCAGCTTTGACTTTTCGCAGTTGGCGGCAGGGTCGGCAACCTGTCACTGACAGACGCTAATCTGGGGATAGCCTGGGGCATGAGAGGGCTGAGACTGGGGTAAAATTTCTTCAAGCTTTTCTTTTGCATCTGACCACTTTAGGACAAATGTGATTTGACAGGCGGTGCCAGCCGTGCGTCAGGGCAAAAAGCAGATGCTGGTTTTGGCGTCTTGGCTTATGCAGGCCCAGCAGAATTGGGAAGGGTGAGACACCCTCTCAAAAATCTCAGTTGCGATCAGCGTCATTAAACAAAAGAGGCAGACTTTTCCAGACGATGAAAACTCAGAAAATAACTCAATGCTCGCCCAGGTCCAAGGCAACAGGAGGGAGGGATATTCACTGAAGATCATGGGCGTATTTCGACTCGATGCCGATGATGAGGAAGAGAGATGGCAGGGAAAAATGAAAGAGGCAGGAGTCGAGGAATGAGTTCCGCTCCGGAGCGGAAAAACAATAACTCCTAGCGCGAAGTGAGATTGGCGTCACGTCGGACCAGATGGCTGGGACAACGCGACGACCACGAACCTCATGTGCTGGTAGCTAGATGACCCATTGCTGCAAACCCGCGAATCTTCTCGAGGATATACTCCTCGGATATCCGATCTATATCGTCTCCTGACATGGCGCCCCCAAGATCCAAGCCTCCTCCCGACGATTCGAGGTCAGAAGCGTCCAGCACGAAGGAGAAAGTGGGAGCCAGCAATTCGACCGCCCTCAATGGCAAAAGTCGACGCGTTCCGGGCAGTGCAACTGGTGGCAGCTCATTGCGCGACGTGGTCACCGCGGGGTCGAGCAATGCTGTTGTAGGAAATCCTAATACTGCCCTGGCCGATGCAAATCCGGGTGTGAGTAAATACCCAGCAACATAATCGCCGTAATCTTATCTGATACTGCTCCAGCTCCAATGGTCCTCCTTTGATGCATCGATTCTGCACGGGTATCGCTATGACTATCGATTGAATACGCCTGCGGCCTTCAATAAACCTTACAATCAGCTTGTGCTCTCTCGCTCTGCGATTGGTAAAGTGTCGCCAACCATGGCCAGGCGGAAGGAGGAACGACGGCAGTCCAAGGAGCAACTCGCGAATTCTGTCCGGAAACACTTCAACAGTATGGGGATAATTGAGAGCGAGGTTGTGGTCGACTTTTTGTACAAAGTTCGGTGGCAAGGTGAGCCGAGGAAACCGACCGTGGTTTGTCTGCACTGGATATTCTGAGTACTGATTAATCACCAGATAAGAATTTTCGAATGAGATTTGCTCCTCAACGACCCCGATGACGAATTTGTGATGGAGTTTGCATAGAATGGGGCGTTTTGGGTTGCATTGGTGACTGATACCCGGGTTATTGTTAATAGGCGGTCTCTGTCAGCTCCCGAAAAGCATTTGGTAATGCCATCCTATAAATGTTAACATCTCCTTATCGTTATAGCTTGTATGCTGTACTCGACACCTTGTCCAAATTTTATTGTGGTGGAGGGGCTGTTGGAACTAGTCAAGGGAAGGCTTTGCAAATTTGAAGAGTTCCAATTCCGGATCTGACGATTAAAGAAATGAAGAATAAAGAACATTGATGAGTACAGTGCAAATGGCCCTGATTGTTGAAATGCGAGGAATGCCGAAGCTCTAGAGATGTCCAGTCATCAAGATCCCGTAAGAGCTTCGAAAGGATAAGCAATCGATCAAACTCGTTTTGTCAAATTTTCCATTCTAGCTAGTCGGACACTTGCCCCAATTAAGTGACTGAATTATCTGTGCTTCAGCCCCAAAATAATAAGGAGAAGTCTATTTCAAGTGTGGTGGTTTAGCACGTCGTGGATGATTGTCGAAAGTTCGAGCTTCTTACCGGAACAGCACCAAAATCTCAGCCAATCAGCGTTGAGGTTTCCCCTGTCTTTTTTTTTTATCAAGTTCGACATCTGATCTCGAAATCTACGTTTCCATCGCATTCGTCGACGACACTTGTTGCACCATCTCATCTCAGCTTTGTTACTGTCTAGAGCCAAGACCAAATCCTAATATAGTCAGATCGCGCAAATGTTTACCAGTACTGCAACACGATGAAATCTGGATCGACAAGCCTTCTCACCAAGGCCGCCACGACGAGCCGAATAATATGTCCTGCTCAAGCCTCACGACATCAGCACTTCAGATATGAGACCTCCCAGAAGCAGCGGGTACGAGAAATATGTTCATCAACAACAAACAGAACACGGCGGCCCACATTCATAGCATCTGTCCCGAGACCTGCCGGGACATCCCAAATAAGGGTATGTATATGTAACCTTCAATGAGCAGAATTTTTCTCACGTATGGATCCATTAGTCCTTCCACCCAACATCGAATCTTCAGGCCACAACGAAGAATCCGTACGAAGTCCTCGGTGTTGGTAAAGGAGCTTCCGCAGCTGAGATCAAGAAGGCATATTATGGTTTAGCCAAAAAGTTTCATCCGGATACGAATAAGGACCCAACAGCCAAGGACAAGTTCGCGGAAGCACAGGCGTCATATGAGCTGTTGACAGATCCGCAGAAGAAGGCAGCATGGGACCAGTTCGGCGCCGCTGCCTTTGACCAAGGCGGCGGAGCTGGACCAAGTCCAGGCGGGGATCCCTTTGCCGGGGGTAATCCTTTCGCTGGCGCTGGAGGTGCCGGTGGTTTTCCAGGCGGCTTCGGCGGAGGGTTTGGGGCCGACTTCAATTTTGAGGATTTATTTAGAGGTTTCACTGGTGGGGGCCGAAGAGCTCGTGGTGGCGGTCGAAACCCTTTCCAACAGGAAGAGATTCTAGTTGGAGATAGTATTGAGGTGCAAACAACAGTTTCATTTATGGAGGCGGCCAAGGGGACGAGCAAAACGATAACGATAACGCCGTTGACGACTTGCAAGACATGTTCAGGGAATGGACTGAAGCCTGGTGTCAAGCGCTCTGAATGCAAATCCTGTGGGGGAACTGGGACAAGGGTTCATTTCATGTCTGGAGGATTTCAGATGGCATCCACTTGCGGCGCTTGCGGTGGTCAAGGAGTGACGATTCCCAAGGGAGGAGAATGTCGGACCTGCTCGGGCAATGGAGTTGTGAGGGAGAGAAAAACTATCAAGGTGGATATACCTGGAGGGATCGAAGATGGCATGCGTCTACAGCTAGACCGTGAGGGCGATGCGCCTGCAACTGGGACAGCTGCCAATCCGGACGCTAGATCTCAACGAGGAGATCTTTACGTTCTAGTGAGGGTTGCGACAGATCCCAAATTCAGTCGCTCTGGATCCGACATCTTATATACCGCCACAATACCTCTGACAACTGCTTTGCTTGGTGGAGAGGTCAAAATACCTACTTTGGATGGCGAAGTCAATGTCAAAATTGCAACCGGCACAGGGACAGGAGACAAAATCACCTTGGGTGGTATGGGAATGAAGAAGTTGCAAAGAAGAAGGGGCGAATCTGGAGACCTCAAGGTTGAATTCAAGGTTGCGATGCCGAAATATCTCAGTGCCAATCAAAGAACGATCATCGAAATGCTTGCAGACGAATTCGATGACAAGACCGCCAAAAGGATTATGAATGTAGGACGTGACAGGTAAGTCTCCAGGCATGAAACTACGTGCTTCCTTCTAATTCGCGTAGCTCTTCTAGTTCTGCATCCTCATCCGAGTCCCCCAAAAACGCAGGTTTCTTAAAGTCTATATGGAACAATCTCACAGATCAGCCAAAGGGTGAACGCAAGCAAGACAGTACCCCCTCAACAGAAAGTTCCACAAAAGACCCGAAGAAGGATGAAACCCCCAGAGATGATAAAGAGGCCAAGAAACCGTCCGGGCTGGGGTCTTAATTTTGATGTATGATAGATTTGTGTCTCTATATTGAATTTTGTAAAGCATCAGCGAGGCTAGAAGACAGTGGGAGGGGAGGCGTACAGGTGTCTGTATATGGGGATGGTTAAGACATGGGTCATGGGCACATACTTAACATGTACATCTAGAGAGACCAATATGTGATAATACTCTGCTCAAGAATCGACGTCGCGAGCACCAAACCAACGGTAGTGACCAAGTGGGGTATGAAATACCACCTTATCTTATGCTGCAGGAATTCCAGGGCTGAGACAAAGTGTGACCGTTCAAGCGACGCAAGCCACAATCACAAGCTCACCGTTGAGCTCTTGTCTGCAGTACCGGCCAAAGGCCGTCGTCGTTGTTGTTACCCAAAGATGCAGAAAGGAAGACGTTGATGAAGATTCTGGGGTGCATGTTGCGTCAACAAATCCGATCAACTGGCCCCTGGATAAGAGGAGGCCTGAATAACGGCCATGCTTCGCATGGGCTGATCTGCGGGCATCTTGACGGGCCGCTCAAGCCCCCTGCTGTTGATTCCGGCACATGAGCGAACAGCCAGTTAAATCGCTAATCTCTAATGCGACTATTCTATTGGGCTCCTGCTGCCATGTTCAACGCAGTCACCAGCACAGGTTTGTCCGCACTGGACAGAAGGAGTGTGCCATCTGGGGACCGTACAGATATTCACACGCAGGTGCCCAGGACTCGCGGAGATCTTTAGGTTGGTCAACACTGCCGTTCTGAGTTGAAAGCACAATATAAGGCCGGCGGCTAAAAAATCGCCTTCAATTTCTTCCACAAAACCTCAAAGCAGACGTGACTTGGCACATCCCGAGTGCTCAAGCGCTTATCCATTGCTATCTAAGCCCACATCTCAGCCCAGGCCTTTTAAGGGGCCAGAATAATCGCTGCAGGTCGCCGCAACGCAGGGCTACGAAATCATTGGTGGTAAGCCGCGACAAGATCTCGAGAACACGACATACATCCGCCGTCACCACTGACACGCATCTTGCATCTTGCTCCCTTCCGCAAACCGCTCCTCTGGGACCTCGACGACCATGAATCGCATGCACGACGGAGGATCTATGGTAATCGCTACAACAAGCTAAGGTCGAACCGTTGTAGCACAGACACCCCTCCGCATTTCGCAGAACCCAAAGCCTCTTCTCGAGCACCCCACCTCCTACCGCATTCACGTCTGCGAGACACCTTACACTGCCCGTTTTGCGCCTACCGCCATACTCTCTCTCTGGACAGTCGATTCCGATTAAAGAGAGCTCCGGCTCCACCTAGGCCATAATGCAGGCACCCATGATATCAGTGCCTCTTAAGGCTACGAATGAGATCGACTGGATCCAGCCGCTGAAGCAGTATATTAGGCAGACTTATGGGGATGATCCGGAGCGCTATGCGGAAGAGTGCGCGACGCTCAACCGTTTACGGCAAGATATGAGGGGCGCGGGGAAGGACAGTGCAGCTGGACGAGATCTGCTCTACCGATACTATGGACAGCTGGAACTGCTGGATCTCAGATTTCCTGTTGATGAAAACCATATCAAGATCTCTTTTACCTGGTAGGAATACCCCCCTCCATGACAAGTATATATATGACAAGCTAACGAATTGCCCCAAGGTTCGATGCATTTACACATAAACCGACCTCTCAATACTCCTTGGCGTACGAAAAGGCCTCGATTATCTTCAACATCTCTGCTGTCCTATCATGTCATGCTGCCCATCAAACTCGTTCTGAAGATTCGGGCCTCAAAACCGCATATCACTCTTTCCAAGCATCCGCGGGCATGTTCACATATATCAATGAAAACTTTCTCCACGCTCCCTCTACCGATCTCAGCCGGGATACTGTCAAAACTCTCATACAAATCATGCTTGCTCAAGGGCAGGAGGTGTTCTTGGAAAAGCAAATTGCTGACGGAAAGAAAGTTGGACTCCTTGCAAAGCTTGCCAGTCAAGCTGCTTATCTCTACTCTGGAGCTATTGAAGGCACGCAAGAGAATGTGAATAAAGCTATTTTTGAGAAAGTCTGGCTTTTAGTTGTTCAGGTATGTTCATGAGTGATTATACAAATATTGTGTTTTAGGAACCACCTTCAGATTTTAAGCGATTGCTGTTACTTTCTTTGTTCATCACACATGTTGCTCAGAGATATCCTTGCAAAGCAATCACTGACTTCTAAACCAGGTCAAGTCCAATTATATGGCATCCTTGGCGCAATACTACCAAGCTCTTGCCGATGATGATGCGAATTCTCATGGCATAGCAATCTCACGTTTGCAAGTTGCAGAAACCGCAGTCAAAGAAGCTAATAAGACCGCCAGTAGCTTTCCTGGAAATGTGCCTGCAAACTCAAATTTGACCTCAGAATCGGGAGCAAGTTTGCTTGAAATCACCAAGCGACACCTAGCCAATGTACAAGAAAAACTGGTGGAACTCGTCAAGGACAATGATTATATTTACCATCAAACTGTGCCAGCAGAGGCTGGACTTGCGGTAATACCGAAACTTCCTGCCGCCAAAGCAATACCCGTCAGTGAATTATATGCTGGACAAGATATACAGCGCATCACCGGGCCGGACATCTTCCAGAAGATCGTTCCAATGTCCGTCACAGAATCGGCAAGCTTATATGACGAGGAGAAGGCCAAGTTAGTTCGAGCAGAAACGGAGCGGGTGGAGACTGCCAATAGTGAGATGGCTGCGAGTTTGGATTATCTGAGGCTGCCCGGCGCTTTACAAGTGCTTAAGGGCGGTTTCGATCAAGAACTAACTGCAGATGACGAGTTCAAGACTTGGTGCGATGATGTAGCGAATGGCGAGAGCCCTCCATCTACTTTTGAGATGTTGAAGTCAAGCAAAGAGGGTATTGTGGCGACACTAGATAGGAGCAGCAAGCAATTAGACATGGAGGAGAGTGTTTGTGAGAAGATGCGATCGAAGTACGAGGCAGAGTGGACCCAGCAACCCAGTTCCAGATTGACCTCAACTCTTCGAGGCGATATTCGGAACTATCGCGATGCACTCGACGAGGCCGCCAGGAGTGACAATCAATTGTATCAGAAAATGCGACAACATGAGGTTGATTTTGATGAGATGAGGTCAGCGGGGGAAACTGGTGAAGCGGATGTTCTTTTCCAAAAGGCCCTAATACAAGTTGGGGGGAAATCGAGGAATAATATTGGGAGCCCGATCGGTGGTGAGGGCAATCTTCTTGATGACGACTTCCAGGATGGCGGTCCCACCGTTATGGATCAGGTTGCCAAAGTAGAAGAGATTCTCAAGAAACTCAATCTACTCAAACGAGAGCGAGGCCAAGTGCTGAAGGATTTGAAGGAGAAGGTATGCATCTTAACAACATTATTGGCAGGCTCATCTGCTTATGAAGACAGGTCCACAACGACGATATCTCGCAAGTCCTGATCCTCAACAAGAAGTCCATCTCCAGTTTTGAAACCCAGCTATTCCAAGCAGAGCTTGAAAAATTTCGGCCTCATCAGAACAGGCTCATTTCGGCAAATCACAAGCAGTCATCACTTATGAAAGAACTCACTGCAACCTTCAATGCATTGTTGCAAGACAAGAGAGTCAGAGCAGAGCAGAGCAAGTATGAGTCAATCACCCGGCAACGATCCTCAGTAATGTCGAAGTACAAGCGAATATACCAGGAATTTTTGGACCTTGTAGCCGGACTTCAGAGCGCAAAGCAATGGTATAGTGAGATGAAAGACACCGTTGACAGCTTAGACAAGAATGTGGAGACATTTGTGAACAACCGGCGCTCAGAAGGAGCTCAGCTCCTCAGCCAGATCGAGCAAGAAAGAGCAGCCAATGCCAGTGGACAGGCTGACCGAGAAAGGGAACGTCTCCGAGGCCTCATGGAGAGAATGTCTATGGATCCCTCTACATCTCCATCATCGGGTAAACAACCACGGGCACAATCTGTTGCTTATACTTCCACATACCCTACCACCAACTTTGCTGGTCAATATCAGGTACCCACTTCGCCTCAACAGCATCCCCAATCTGCGCATCCTGCGTATGCCCCCCCACAAAATGGTTCGTTCTTCCCCACGCAGCAACAACAACAAAAACGGCCAGAACCATTTTCAAGCCATAAACCAGCGCCAATAGCTCCGACCCCAAGTTACAATCCTGGCACATATCCACCTGTCTCTCCTCCTCCAACCCAGACATCATTTTCGCAAAGCCAGATTGGCTACAACAGGCCAATGCAGCATACACCGATCAACCAACAATTCGTACCTCATGGATATGTGCCTCCACCACCTCCCCCAGGGCCACCACCTCTTGGCCCTCAACAAACATTCCCGCAGGCTGGTCCCTCCCCTGCAGTTGGTCATGGTGAATACGGGTATGGAAATCCTGCTGCACAACAAAGGGGCGGCCCGCAGCAAAACTCAGGTGACCCTTGGGCTGGACTTAATGCATGGAAATGATGATTTTGCAACTGGGCTTTACATACAGGCATCTTGTGGAGCAAAGGTTGTTTTTGGAGCTGGTTTAGAAAGTGTAGTGTCAGTAATGATAAGACAAATTTTCCAATTTCTTGTGACGTTGTTTTACTCTGAAAGCCAATAAGTTACTTAAAGGGGAATTGTTGTTGATATTGGATCACAATTACTGAATGTAGAGGCGCTTTATGGTACTTCTACGTCTTGATTAGACATATTTCAGAACTTGAAACCACCATTTCCTAAACATTTGCCTTCCATGACCTTCGAGAACAGCCCCTATTCTGAAGCCTTTACACGTGATAGTGGGAAATGGAGGATGTTCTGGCCCTGTAAACAAGGAATCAACTCGGCGATAAGAAATTCCGCCCCCGGATTTGAAAGCATCATGATCATCAAATAAATGAGAGTACGCCAACGTTGGTGCCTTTTTTCTTGCCCCCCGAATTTTCCGGTAATCTGTTACTCCTTTTTTAATTTGGGAATCGGATTGATCTCGAGGTTCATTCGAGGATTCCCGCCAAACAAATAAAGCCTGTTTCGAGAGACTTGACGCCTCGGCCGATTTTCTCGAAGATGTTATATGGTCAGAATCTACGCATTGCGCTCCGAAATACGTCCAGAACTTCTCTATGGCAAAGCTCGAATACGACCAGCAGACTCTATAGTACTTCAAGGCGATTTCAGCTTTCTGCAAGCACGTCACCATGCTTGCGACCCTATCTTCCTGCACACGCAATACCTGGTAGCTCGAAGTTTTCCACATCTCCTGCCCGTCGAAAAGAAGCCACGAAGGGTTCAAAAGATGTAGTAGAGGAAACATCGGAGGAGAATGCAAAGGACAAGGCTGAGACCGCCAAAGAGAATGCAGACGAGACTGTGGTAGAAAGCAAGAGCAAAAGCCCCGAGTCTGCGACCTCAAGTGGCAATGTTTCGTCCGGCAAACCGGTCGATGGCCGAGGTAGCAGTGCCTCTTCAGGAAGCGCAGGTGATTCTGGAAGTGGAGATGGAGGGAAGAAAGGACGAAAACCATCGATCGAAAAGGCATTGCAGAAGGCGACAGTCCCGGAAGTCTATCCTCAAGTCATGGCCATCCCAATAACGAAGCGGCCTCTATTCCCCGGATTTTACAAGGCAGTTACCGTTCGGGACCCCAATGTTGTTGCTGCCATACAAGAGATGATCAAGAGGGGCCAACCATACATCGGAGCTTTTCTGTTTAAAGATGAGAATGCGGATGGGGATATCATCGAAAATATCGAGGATGTTCATGACGTTGGTGTATTTGCTCAAATTACCAGTGCATTTCCTGTTCATGGCGATGAAAACGCGCTCACCGCGGTCTTGTATCCTCACCGGCGGATAAAGATGTCATCTCTTATTAGCCCCGCCAATGTCGACGTTAAGAAGCCAGACACTCCTGCGGATCCTGCAGTAGTGCCCGATGTAATTCCACCGAAGCTAGAGGAAAAGAAGGGGGATGTCGTTGCCAGCTTTGAGGAGGGTGCAGTCCAGCAAAAGTCAACAGAAGCAACAACCCAGTGGGAACCAACTGCGTTCTTGCGAAATCTACCCGTCAGTCTTGTCAAGGTGGAGAACCTTGTTGAAGAGCCTCATGATCCCAAGAGCCCCATAATTCGAGCTGTCACTAATGAGATCGTCAATGTCTTCAAGGAAGTTGCAAGCCTTAACAGCTTGTTTCGTGACCAGATCTCGACCTTCTCGATGAGTCAGTCTGCTGGCAACGTCATGCAAGAACCAGCGAAGCTTGCTGATTTTGCAGCAGCGGTATCTGCTGGAGAAGTTCCCGAGCTTCAAGATATCCTAGAGACGTTGAATGTCGAAGAGAGATTACAGAAGGCTTTAGTCGTTCTAAAGAAGGAGCTGATGAATGCTCAGCTACAATCAAAAATCTCCAAGGATGTGGAGAGGTCCATCCAGAAACGGCAACGAGAATATTTCTTGATGGAACAAATGAAGGGGATCCGGAGAGAGCTTGGCATTGAATCTGACGGCAAGGACAAACTGGTTGAAAAGTTTAGAGAGAAGGGGTTGAAACTGGCCATGCCAGAGGCAGTCAAGAAAGTTTTCGACGACGAACTCAACAAGCTGGCACATTTAGAACCAGCCGCCTCGGAGTTCAATGTGACGAGAAATTATCTGGATTGGTTAACACAGATTCCATGGGGCCAGAGAAGCGCTGAGAATTTTGGGATCAATAACGCCATGACTGTTCTAGAGGAAGACCACTACGGACTAAAGGACGTAAAAGATCGTATACTCGAGTTCATTGCTGTAGGAAAACTACGAGGGACTGTCGAGGGGAAAATACTATGTTTTGTCGGCCCACCTGGTGTTGGCAAAACGAGTATTGGCAAGAGCATTGCCAGGGCTCTTAACAGGCAATACTACAGGTTTAGTGTCGGAGGTCTCACGGATGTTGCTGAGATCAAGGGCCATCGAAGAACCTACGTTGGCGCACTGCCCGGACGAATCATTCAAGCACTGAAGAAGTGCCAGACCGAAAATCCTTTAATCTTGATTGATGAGATTGATAAGATTGGTAGAGGACATCAAGGAGATCCAGCATCCGCGCTATTGGAGCTGCTTGATCCTGAGCAGAACAACTCTTTCTTGGACCACTATCTTGACGTACCGGTCGATCTCTCGAAGGTTCTCTTTGTATGTACTGCAAATATGACCGATACAATCCCCCGACCACTCCTCGATCGAATGGAGATGATCGAGCTTTCAGGTTATGTCGCCGACGAGAAGATGGCGATTGCTGAGAGGTATCTTGGACCCGCGGCAAAAGAATTGGCTGGTTTGAAAGATGTCGATGTCAATCTGAGCAAGGAGGCTATTAAGGAACTAATCAAGTCGTATTGTCGAGAATCTGGAGTTCGGAATTTGAAGAAGCAGATTGAAAAGGTCTATCGCAAATCGGCACTGAAAATTGTGCAAGACCTCGGCGAATCTGTTCTTCCCGAAGAAGAGGCTCTAACTGAAGAGGGCAAGGCGGCTTTGGAGGAGTCGAAGAAGGATGACACCGATGTCAAAGAAACGTCGGAAAATATCGAGAAGGAAACTACTGAAACGCCCAGAGTCAGCCTTCACGTCCCAGATACGGTCCATGTTACCATCGACAAGGATAATCTCAAGGACTATGTTGGTCCTCCGGTCTTCACTTCCGATCGTCTGTATGATGTGACGCCGCCTGGAGTAGCAATGGGCCTTGCTTGGACGCAGATGGGCGGAGCGGCTCTATATGTCGAGTCTATCTTAGAGAGCGCTTTGACTTCCAATTCTCGTCCTGGTCTGGCAACTACGGGTAATTTGAAAGCGGTCATGAAGGAGTCAACAAGTATTGCCTATTCATTCGCGAAGTCTGTGATGGCCAAACAGTTCCCAGAGAACCATTTCTTCGACAAGGCTAAGTTGCACCTCCACTGCCCCGAAGGAGCAGTCCAGAAAGACGGACCCTCGGCCGGCATTACAATGGCGACGTCTTTGCTCTCGCTGGCTTTGGACACACCACTAGATCCAACCATTGCCATGACTGGGGAGTTGACGGTGACCGGCAAGGTTCTGAGAATTGGGGGCCTTCGGGAGAAGACTGTTGCCGCTCGACGCGCGGGATCAAAGATGATCATCTTCCCAGACGACAACATGTCAGACTGGCTAGAATTGCCAGACGTATGTGCAGATCTTTAAACCCCTAGTTTTGAAACCATGAGGCTGACTTGTCACTAGAATATAAAAGAAGGCATCGAGGGACATCCAGTAAAATGGTTCTATAATGTGTTTGACTTGGTGTTTCCAAACTTGGACAAGGACCAAGCCAACAGCCTATGGAAAGAGCAACTCAAGAAACCAAAGAAAGACAAGGAGGGCGAAGACGATGATTGAACAACTCACACTGTAGATACCTGGTTCATTGACTGTGGGTGTCCGAACTCATGCGGAGAGCATATTGTACACGTGGGGTAAAAGGGGGGCATACATCGGCGTTTCGCGTGCGTCGGAATGACGACTGAAGAGATATCTCCTCTCCAACAGCATCTAGATAGATATCCGATATCCACGCGCCATCATGGAGCACATAATGTAAATTAGCCAATGTAGAACTATGTGCCAAGCTGGGAGTGGGCAAGACTGGTCTGATCAACAATTGCATCAACAAAAGCTCCCACTTAGTGATCGTGGCCCCAGCCCTCCTGCTGTCGCAAAACCTAAGACCGGATTAGGGCCGCATGTTGTGGAGTTCGAGACAGCTTCGACAACCACTCGAGTTCTCAAGGCTTATGCAAGTTCGACGCTGGTTGCAGAAAAGGCCGCCTGCAACCCCTTTCGAACCAGTGAGCGAGCCGAGCCTTCTTTTGCATGCACTCCTGCAGTGTGCATGGGCAGATTTGAGGAGACTCGTATGCGGAAGACCCAAGTAAAAAGCCGACTCGCTCTCTTCCAAGCAGAGGGTCTGACGTGTAACAACGAGTCCGGCGTCCAGAACCATACAACAACTACTAGCCTCACGCATACCCAAATCGTCTGCCTTCTTGCGGCCCAACGTGCCCCCCAGCACGAGACGAGATGTCACACGGATTATCCCCCGTGCAACTTGCAGCAGCGTGCTCCTTCGAGCCGGAAACTCGATTGTTGCTCTCCATACAGCACCGCTGCGGAGCCCGAGGGATGTGGTTGCCCGTGCCAGTGTACCACCAGTACCTTGGGGGTTCGCTCCCCACGGCAGCCTCACGCCGCCTGCCTGCCACCCCCATATTGTGCATGCTGACTCCAGGTTATGAGCAGGAAATTGCTTGCGTTGCGGATGTGCCCAATGTACTCTGCGGATGGAGACCAGCTGGACGACATGGTGCTCGGCACATGGGATGGAAATATAGACGAGAGTGAAAGTGAGAGCGAAACCTGGGACGGCGACGGATACAACGGCCGGCTCGCGAAGGGCACGAGCTGTTCTGGCTGAACTCTGTTCTCGGGCGCTGTGATTGGGCGTCAGCAGTTGCAACCCAGAAGGGGGCATTTGCGTTTGCACCCTATCCTATCCCATCCTATCCTATCCAAGCGTCCCATTCCGATCCCAGACGCAGCGAACTCTGACTGTATGCACGCCCATGTATCACGCAAAACCAAACCCACGTTTTCTGAGAGCTGATTAACCCCACATCCACATGAGAAGTGAGGCGATCAATCATGCCGGAAGAGAGTGCCAGGCTGGCAGTGGCTGAGCACGAGCGTTTTCCAACCTCAACCTCAACCTCCAGACCAGGCCTCGAGGTCCCTTCTTCACGTCCGCCCTGTTATACACAAATCGTCAGACGCGTCCGTTAGCCAATGCAATGACATGCTTCTTTAAGAACCAGAGAGTGCTCTCTCCATCTGCATAATAGATGCCTTCGAGCACGACCAGCCATCCGACTTGTGTGTGGTCTCTCCTCACCGCAACATATCCCGACACAGTGGATAGTTGACACTGTATGTAAAGCTCCCCCGCAAACTATATTCCTCTGTTGTGAGGTTACTGACGATCCACAGGGGCGTCCTAGGATCATCCTGACACCGCAATGGCTCAAACCGAGAAAGCTCACGCAAGAAGCCCCTCCTCCGAGCACAGAACATCATGGTCCTGGAAGAGACTTTTTGGGAAAGACGATGCGAACGCGAACCAACCCGTGCTGCCGCCGGAAGACGAACAACGACCAGGCATTGTCCGCCGCCTCTCTCGGAAAGTTGTGCCAGAATTGCCTCGCGCGCCTACGTTCAAGAGACAACAGTCAGAACTTCGAGATAGGTTGGAACCAAACAAGCCTCTTGCCGACGAACGACGAACTCTATCGGTGGATCGACGTCGAATCAATAATTCATGCCGAGACTCAGCAACTGCAGTGGTGCCGCAACCAAGATTGAGCGCGCCTGAATTTTTGGAGACGACAGAAACGATCGAGAGCGTCTTAGACAGGAGCGATATATTGACGCCACAAACACAAGATGAGGCCAAGGAATTTGTGGATATCCGGAAGGAGCCTTCGAATATTGACACCCAGTCGATTTCGACTGGAGCGTTTGATGAGATGATTCTCGAAGAACTTGAAAAGCGGTGGATCTTGAATCTCAGCATGCACTTCAGGGACAAGTCGAAAAGGGAGAAGTTTTTCGTGACCTTCGCGGAAACGCCGACTCATTGGAGACGTGTAACGATTTCTCTAGACTACCGAAATGCCCCTGAAGGTTCCTTAGAGGAAGAGCTGGTACGCACACGATTCCAACGAGACAAAAGTGCACGCATATATGAAGCTATTCGCGAGTCGCTTCCCGACATCCAATTTTACAACACGGTCACAAACCTGAAGTTGCAAACTGAGAACGAGCGGTTACATGTTCACGTGGTTGAGGACCTTTCGGAAATTATCTCCTATCCTCCGGTGAAAGCAATCAATCATCTCAATTGTCGAAGAGTCCGTGAGGATGAGCTAGTCTTCGATTCTCATCTCTCTGGTTTCGTCTACAAAGTCAAGGTTGATGGTGAAGTGTTCATCAAGAAGGAAATTCCCGGACCCGACACTGTGGACGAGTTCCTCTACGAGATTAATGCACTACATCAGTTATCTGGCTCCCGCAGTGTGATTCAATTCGGAGGAGTTGTTCTTGACAACAAAGGCGAAGTGGTAAAGGGGCTTCTCATCAGCTTCGCCGAACAGGGAGCCTTGATCGACGTTATCTACGATGGAGAAGGACAAATTCCCTGGCGCCGCCGCGAAAGATGGGCCAAAGAGATTGTCCAAGGACTTGCAGAAATTCACGAGGCTGGCTTCGTTCAGGGTGACTTTACACTCTCTAACATAGTCATTGATGACAATGACAACGCAAAAATCATCGACATTAACAGGCGGGGGTGCCCCGTGGGCTGGGAACCCCCAGAGGTTGCCGCACTCATTGAAAGTAACCAGCGAATCTCCATGTACATAGGCGTCAAGTCGGATTTGTATCAATTAGGCATGGTCTTGTACGCTTTAGCTACTCAGCAAGACGAACCAGAGAACCATCGGCCTCTGAACCTGGACTCCTTTCCAGCAGAAATCCCGGACTATTACTTGGATCTCTGTCATCGCTGTCTAAACGATGATCCAAGATGTCGATCTCAAGCTTCGGCTCTCCTCACTTTGTTTCCAGATATTGAGGACTACCACCATTCCTCTGCACGCTCGGTACCCATCGTGGTTGATGCATGCTATCCAGAAGGGAAGCATCTTGCCAATCATGAGACGTTAGATACTCCCAGGACTCTGGACTGGCCCGGTGGGCCTGGGGGAAAACCCTTTGATGTGTATGACTACGCAATCACCGATACGTCCGACGATGGGGATTACTTTCCAAGGCGTGGCAGATCTCCCGCGCCAGTGAGATACCAGATTATCCCTGCAGATATTCCATTGCCCATTTCGCATTCAGGGTCTGATTTAGTGGAGATTTCCCACGACACAGCTGTGGATGAAATGAAGCCTTCAACCCTGCCGGCAGAAGAAGACGGCACACAGAACATTACACAGCATAATATGGAACCACAGGCCATATCTGCATCTGAAGAGCCGCGAGACACAGCAGCGGCGACTGAGCCATTGATAGCATACCCTGCTGACCTAGCAGGCGTCGGTAGCGCGCATCCTCACTTCCAGATTCCAGCGGCGAATTTAGACGACGAATTAATGACCGACACGCATAACGAGGAACTTGTTGTTAAAAGTACGGCCGAGGGATAGGGGTATCATTTCTACAGTTGAGAAGGACTAATAGGTGTGCTTTCTCTGGCAACAGAGACACGCCGCTGGAGCGTTTGTTGGATATACGAGCTTGGCTCCAATTGTATATGTACATCACCTGACACTTTATCAGCACAAAATGGAGCTTGAAGACCTGATGGATTAAAGTTCATCACTGGTCATTGATCACAGTCGTTATCTGGGATCGTCAACTTTGATGTCATCTAGTATTGCAAGTGCATTCGTATCATAACACCACAATCTGCGGGTTAGAACTGGACTCAATGACGATGTTGTGGTTATTGGCTTATCGAGTCCTCTCAAGTGGTTATCGATACGTGAGCGGCCTACTACTCCGTGTTGATTTGGGAGGTTCTACATTGACGTCTGTCCGAGGTCTCACTTCTCCACAATGATCGAAGAGTTTCTGCATGCCAAGCCTGTGCGGTAGAGACAAAGCCGTGTCAGGTCTGTTTCTTTTTGGGGTTTTAGGGGCCAGTTCGGCGTATGACGGCCAAGGCTTATCGAGCCGGAAGTGTATTATTACAGTACCCACACGCGATATTTGCAAGCAACCCTTCCATGCCATGAGAAGAAAATCCCAGGGTAAATATTTCTTCCATCCCTTGATCGGAGGCGGCCGGATCCCCCTCGTGACCGGCTTCGGCAGCCGAGCTCTCTGGAAGCCAAAGCTTGAGCTCCCAGATCTAGCTCTCGATCCACAGCCATCCTGGACGCCTACCCCAAAATGATAGACAATGATTTGCAGGCGAGTGGATCTGGATCACCGGGGCCAGCCCGCGGCCACTTGATAAGACAATTGTCCGCCATTCGTCAATGCAGCGTTTGTGAGCCAAGGAAGTGTGTCTCCGCTCGCCGTAACTGCCCCTGATTGGGCGCCGGCTGCGTATCAAGCGGGGCCATCGCAGCACGGCTGGCGCCGACGTCAGGGAGGCGCGAGATCTCTGGGCTCACTCGACAAAGAAAGGTTTTTATCGCGAGCGGAAAGGCAATGGTGTTGGTTAAGGCTTGACGGTCCAGAGAGACTGGGCCTTTCGGGCAAAATGTCGCGTGTATATATCTTGAGGCAGCCCGTTATTTTTTTGCGTGTCACAGCAGCAACAAAACAAAACAGCCCATTGGTATATACATTCGACTAAGCTCGAGCTTGACGAAGGTTCCACCAAACCCTTAAAAGTGCATCTTCATCTTTGGCTGAAGTCGAATTCCAATCGAAATGGCTGTTACCATTGACCAAGGTCCCCATGATGGGCCAGATATGATCATTCCCGCAAATGAAGCTTCGCCCAAGCGATCCTTTGGCGAGCACATCGAGCACATCTTCAAAGCATTTACCACCAAGGATGGTCTGGTTGGGGATTATGATTATGGTGAGCTTCCTTGCTGAGCTCCCTTGCATTAGAAAATGCGGGGTTGTGGCTAATCAATCGGTCCAGCTTTCTTGTTCACGCCAAATATCCCTTTCATGAGCAAGCCAAAGAGAAGGGCGCCTTTCTTCGGCCTGCAGGATCGCATGCCAGTTGTTTTGGCTCTTCTTCTTGGATTCCAGCATTGTTAGTATATTTTCTATGTTACTGGTGTTGGCGGTATTTCGCTTGGCCGAATCCTCTCCGTCCTCCTCTGCTGGCTAGTTGCTCCAGCACACATTCGCTGACTCCCAATTAGCTCTTGCTATGTTGGCTGGTATCATTACTCCCCCAATTATCATCTCTGGATCAGCAAACTTCGATGCAACTACGGAACAGTACCTCGTCTCAACTTCCTTGAGTAAGTCCCAGCCTCTTCTACAAGTACGAGACCAGTCAAGTGCTGACATCTACATAGTTGTTTGCGGCATTCTCTCGGCTATTCAAGTTACTCGCTTCCATATCTACAAGACTCCTTATTATATTGGGACTGGTCTTATGTAAGAATTCTTCGATCCGGATATGAAGCATCTTCTAATACACGAATA
Source organism: Stipitochalara longipes BDJ (assembly GCA_009732865.1). NCBI lineage: Eukaryota > Fungi > Ascomycota > Leotiomycetes > Helotiales > Hamatocanthoscyphaceae > Stipitochalara > Stipitochalara longipes. The sequence goes on along the minus strand of ML769347.1, from coordinate 198,452 downwards.
GCTCTGTGGTAGGCACGTCCTTCGCTATCATTCCAGTTGCAACCAAGGGACTGGCACAGTAAGCTTCTAGGTCCGTCAATCTCGATAGAGACTAACACTATTTCAGAATGTACGACAATGGAATGTGCCCAACTGCAGCTGATGGCACCCAGCTTCCTTGCCCCGTAAGATTTCCTCAGCTCTAGATTCATTAACAGCACTGACTCCAAGTATAGGAAGGATATGGTGCTATCCTCGGCACAGCGTCTCTATGCGCACTGCTCGAAATTGGTCTCTCGTTCATGACTCCTGCACTCCTCAAGAAGCTCTTCCCGCCCATCGTCACAGGTCCCACCGTCACCTTGATCGGTGTCTCTTTGATCGAGAGCGGTCTCCAGGATTGGGCAGGGGGATCAGGAAGCTGCTTCGGAAGACCGACCACCGGCATCTTCCAGAATTGCCCAACGAACTTTGCTCCCCATCCTCTGCCATGGGGAAGCGCTGAGTTCATTGGTCTTGGCTTCTCGGTCTTCATCTCCATAATTATATTCGAGAGATTTGGTGCCCCGATTATGAAGTCATGTGAGTTCTCACAACTCACACACTCCCAACAATGAACAGAGCTAATGGTATCATAGTGAGCGTTATTTTGGGTCTTCTCGTTGGATGCATTATTGCAGCTGCTTGCGGGTATTTTGACCGCTCGGGGATCGATGCCGCTCCAGTAGCATCTTTCATCTGGGTCCACACATTTCCGCTGTCCGTCTACGGCCCGCTCATCCTGCCTCTTCTGGCAGTCTACCTCATCTTGATGATGGAGGCAATTGGTGACATTACAGCAACTTGCGATGTTTCCAGACTCCAAGTCGAAGGTAAGCTCTTCGACTCGAGAATCCAGGGTGGAATCCTTGCAGATGGCTTCAACGGTATGCTCGCTGGTCTCTGTACCATCACACCAATGTCTACTTTCGCTCAGAACAACGGTGTCATCGCCCTTACTCGATGTGCCAACCGCAAGGCAGGCTACGCCGCATGCTTTTTTCTCATTGTCATGGGATTGTTCTCCAAATTTGCAGCAGCCCTGACCTCGATCCCTTCTGCGGTTTTGGGCGGCATGACGACCTTCCTCTTCGCCTCCGTTGCGATCTCTGGTATTCGTATCATTTCGACTGTGCCCTTCACTAGACGCACGCGTTTTATCCTCACTGCTGCCATGTCCCTCGGTTTCGGTGCTATCTTGGTACCCAACTGGTTCAGCTACGTTTTTACCTACAATGGTGGAAACAAAGCCAAGGCAGGCTTCTTTGACGCTATTGTCCTGGTTCTGGAAACTGGTAAGCTGCTTCAGAACTCCAATGCCATAATTAAAGCTAATTATTTTTAGGCTTCGCCGTCACTGCCTTCATCGCCGTAGCACTGAACCTCCTTCTCCCAGAAGAAGACATTAGCGAAGAGACCGAATCCCTGGCTGGTGACATCGCCGACAGAAACGAGACCGAACGCGAGAATGCCGAGGATCCCAAGTTCGCGGTTGCATCAAAGGGAGAGTCTGGAGAGCCATCAAATTTTATCCAGCACCCGGATGGTGTGTACCAGAATGGTGATAGTATTGATGGTGAGGATAAAGTTTGAGTCGGTTTTACAGACACTCGTTGAGAAGTTAAGAAATACCCTTGTACTTATAGAGATCTGCCTAGGTTAGAATGTTAAAATCGTATTATATATTTGAATTTCATTTCGTAATAGCCAGAAATAACCATTTCTAGCGCGCCAAAATTTATTGAATGATTTATATTCCTAGATAGAACCTGATAGTGTGAACAGTCCTACAATTTCCAGAAACTTAGATGAATAGGGCTTGATTACACAAGAAGGCGAGGAAATTCAGAGCGATAATATAGTCATTAAGTTGTCCTAAGTTGGTGTAGGGCATTGAACAAGACTGCAAATTAATTCTTTCACTCATAACCCCTTTTCTCCCTTTCGCACAAGCGAGGATTTCACGTGACCATCTCCCCTTTTTCTTTTTCCTTACGATTTACACATCCGAGGCGTCATGGGATGGGATGATCTATGCGACTGGGGTGACTATTTGCATAGAAAGTCTTGAGTATATTCATCCTGCTGCGTTATGGTCGCACTTCCCCATCTCCCTTTCCCCTTTTTAAGTACTCCCTCAAGACATTGTCAGTGATCTTTGCCACATTATTCAGATAACCGTCCCACGCCAGGTTTCTATACCAGTTGATATTACCTACACTGAAAACTACCCCTCTACCTGAAGTCTGATAGTATGTCATATCACTCCTTACTCTATCGCAATCCGAACCCAACGTAATGACCATTGGCCACATCTGCTCTTCATTGAACAATCCAAAGGTGTCATCGTGCTGCTGACTGCTTGCCAATAGTAGTTTATTTGACGTTGATCCTAGTTCAAAGTGCAGACGATCAATTTCATCACCGCTGCCACCGCCGCCAAAGCCATTGACTCCAGTAAGTTCACCAGATTCGACGCCTTTAAAACCCCATGAGAATGCTGGATCCTCATTATGCTGCGAGTTCCTTACATATGGCTTTTCCTGACCAGTCCCAAAAGTGCAAAATCCTATACCGAAGCGATAGTTCGGGGTACGACCACGACTGCGCCAGAGTCTACCTGGGTTAAGGGGGGAGCTAGCAATTGCTCGATTAGGGTTGTTCTGGGAAGTGGCATTGTCTCAAGAGAGAATCGTAAGGCACGCCAACACAGGAAAATGGGTCTCCTCCAGCACTTACCTTGCCCGCCAAAGAGAGAATGCATCCTCTCTCCAAGAGGGAGTGTGATAGACCGGCAACCTTGATCGCCCCTTGCGCACCTCGAGACGGTAAGGTTGCTGTGGGTCTGTCTCCGAAACCCAGTAGAATCCATTTCCGCCCAGGAATATGATTTTGCCACCGAATTTTGCGAAGCCAGTGTAGGTATCTAGCGTTTGTAGCGAAGGATACTCAGGATGGCAGCCCGTGATGAGGGTGGAGTATTGTGAGATAGCAGCGTTCCCTTAATATGCAAGCAGTGATCTGTGATTCTATCGTATGGGATCTTTGAGCGTTCCAGGAAGCCAATCATGAGCAGATCGGCGCTGAATTCTTGCAGTCGATCCAAAGTCCAATGTACGTAGCATAGACGAATATTCAGAATCGGTCTCCGAGATATCGAAAAGGTACAGCCGGATCCATCCCTGTGGACATCGTAGACTGAGAGACCGAGATCAGATCTCTTCACCATTCTTTCATAGTCTCTACCAAGTTCTAGGATGTTGATATCATCGGGGACAACTATAGCTGAAGATCTCGTCTGGTCCCACATGTATTCGTTGGCATAGGCAAGGTAGGTGAATGTGGAAAGCACCAAAGCTACCTTGTTGGTCGAGGCAGGGTTAGGCCGCACGAAAAAGGTAATCATGTCGCTGATACTGTCTTGAGTTTTGACTTCTAGTGCATAAGCTCCTGAGCGAACCGTAGATGGAATGGTGATGGAGAAGTCGGTACTCCATCTTGTATCGTCTAGATCATCTTCGTGGAAGTGAATTGCGCCATAGCCAAAATTGACTTTCGCGAAGTCTGGCTCAGAGCCGTCCCAATCAAAGCCTTTCACTGCTTGGAGATATGCTATCATACTCTACGCGGTGCGAGTATTTGCGAAGAAGCAAGACGAGCGTGGTCTCCAGTCGATCACCTTCTTTCTCGCATTATTATTGATCATATTCGTTGTATTAAGCAGGACGCCCTTATCCAAAAGCAAGTCCTCATCCCGATCTTCCTGGCTGCCGCAGAAGCTGCACTCCCCTCACGCGGTTGAAATTAAGAAGACATGATACAAATGGATCATGCTCTTTAATGAATAGATTCTCAAATTTTCTCTACCGCTTCCTCTGGAATTGTGTACTCTCCCATCACTTGTTGTATAGTAACTAACTTTCGCATATTTACCGTAAAAGGAGAGACATCTCGCTAAATCTTTCTGCTATATGCCCGATTCTGATTTTTGAAGCTATTGTCTTCTTACTACACTACCGTACACAAACTGAGCTATCATTCTGGCAGCATTGGTTCAGTATTTGCTTCAAAACGAAAGTGGATTCTCCCTTGAATTAATTAGCAGACTTTTTGCCTTCTGCTTCAGCTCAATTATGTTCCCAGTCGGCGCTTCCAAAAAATTATAGTTACCTGCCAATTTGCCACCAAATCCTGTTATTGATTCGAAAGGGTTCGAAAAAGGCGTTAGGGTGAAATCGGCATTTAATGGCGTTTCGTCCAGGCAAGGATTGAAAGAAGCATTAGACAAAAAACGGGACCTCGAAATTGGCGTCGTTCAAAGACTCGGTGCCCTGCAAATTCTCCCATCCGTCGTCGTTGTCATCTTCAAGATCTTCATTTTTATCGCGAGAAATGACAACAGCTTCCTCAACTTCTTTCAATCAGTACTTCAACTTTAACATTGAATGCCAGTACCCACCACCTTGTGCTCCTCGCTTGTCGACGTTGGCGGCGGTGCTCTTCGTGCGTGCTGGCTTCCTGGGCATGAAGTGAGCCTATCGAAGATATGCAGCCGCATTATAGCAAGTCTCGTATTTTTTCTTCTCTTGGTAGCAGGCCTTACACCTTGAGAGAAACAAGACAGGCTCCAGGTGATTTAAGCCATCGTTCGGCTGGATACACATCGTTCTCTTAACAAGGCTTTTATTTTCACGGATCGATGTGTCTGCGAAGTTTGCGTTTCACCGCGGAAGCCTTCCGGATAACTGTCTCAAAGATTACACATCACTCGATCATGTTTTGGTCGTTGGTACGTTTTACTCGTAATCTGCATCCGTTGTTTTTCAATTCCAGCCCTTGCATTGTGTGATGAGGATACATCTCAACTTTTGCTAGAGTGGTCTATCTTCTTCCTCGCATTCGTTTCTGTTGTCTCGTTATACTCTGTATAGTCTCTTTCTATCTCTTGTGCCCTTTTCTTCTGGTCTCGTTATTTGATTTTGAAGTTTTTATTTCCAGACGCAAGTAAAGTTGTCAACTGCCTATGACAAATTCATGGTATAAGTCAGAGACTACTGGTGTATTCTTCGTGGGGCAGATTTAGGAAGCTTAGAACTGTTCTGTTCGATTTGGCAATCCGGCGTTGCGCTTTGAATCAACGGTGAAGACGGGATTGCTTTCTTTCATTTCAAGGCAAATATGTTTTTGTCAATCTCACTGTCAACACGTTGGAGAATGCAATGTTGGAATACTACATGAGGTGAGAGGATAGCCATCTTAGAACCCGAAAGGCTATATATGCAAGAGTGACTAAGCGGTCGACATCGAGGTAGGAATTAAAGTTGATTGGGCGAGATCCCGATGCAGCCACTTCCAGCACCTAAGACAGTCGGCGATGGCACTCCTCACGTCAGCCGATAGTTACGAAGGGGATTTCGGCTGAGATATAAAGGCAATAAAGACGGAAATGTTCGAGTCAAACCCCAAGTAAGAAGCCCAGCTTCCACAGCACTTTACAAGTCGAAAACATGTCTGATACCGCATTCATCGCCACTCGACAAGAGCGTTGGAGAGCGGCTCACAACTCTCTCGACGCAGATAAATTGATGGCATTAATGACTGACGATTGTGATTACTCCGACCACGGTAAGCGAAAGAAATATTTGTGCCTGACCTCTGGATCAGCCTTCTGATTATCTACAGGACTCGGCGTAGCACACATCACCGGAGCAGAACTACGCGGTCTGGCGGAGTCCGTATTTTCCTCCGTCTCAGCCCTTGTTTTCGAGACCGTCTCACTGAACGGGACGAAGGAGTTCACCGCCTGGGAGTGGACCTCTAAAGGGAAGATGTCGAAGGAGATTCCGGGTGTTCCGTATGTAGTTGGGCAGGAGTTTGAGGCAAGGGGGTGCTCGCTGTTTTGGTGGGATGTGGAGAACGGCGGGGAGAAGATCAAAGTGCTGGCAGAGTATTCGAAGTTTTTGTAACCTTTGGAATAGGGGCTCTGGAGTTCTTGGCAGGGGAATGGCTTCTCTGGTGGGGTATGAGAGGACATGGAAAGTTGAGGGATGGATCGCAAAATTGAATAACTTTTCTGACAGCAAGCTTATTTATTCGTGACAAGTAAAAGGTCTTTAGAGGAGCGAGGGGAGTAAACTTAGTGCAATTGTATCCTTTCTTGCTGATTTCACTGAATATGTCAGAACACACACCATATTTTGCGAAAGAGTGCGAGGGATACCCATGACACCTAGGTAGAAGCCAATCACCAAGGAGATCTCGTGAACACAAGTTGGTGAAAATCGAACTGAGATCTGAGTTGGAGGGGTTAGGACGTGCAGGGGTAAACTTATACGGCAACTCGAGGGAAGTTCTAGGTGGAGGCAGCGGAAATTTCCTCCTATCTTTGGGACGTCTGTGATTGCTCTGTCATCCCTGTGAAGATGCCTCGTCTATAATTATAAGGATAGTGCACTGGTGAATTAACATGCAACGAATACTGAGAATTGAATTGCGACAACACCGAGGGATGGAGAGAGATGCCTGGATGTACGAATCCGAATGTGGTTTAGCATAGATAGAGGCGATGAGAGATGACGGCTTAGCATTCATCTATCTACGATTTGGGTTTCACAAGGCAACCCTGAGTAACGCAGGTACATAGCAAATCTGCCACGCTTGTCGGTGCCACGAGGGTGTGGCAAACCATTCGTCGCCCAGCCCCTCGCGCGTGCCTCGGGCCCCGCAGACTTTTCGTGTGGAGGTGGCTTGAAGAAGCGAGAGATCGCCAACCCGAAATCCGATGGGCTGAAATAGTCCGCACGTGACCATAATTCTGTTGGGAGCGCTAAACCCCAATAGAGCGAAAGCTTTTTTCTGGCAGCGGCTTGCGAAAATGCCGACAAGGTTTTGCACGTGGCTATCAAAACATTCATGAACATGGAAGCTGGCCTAGCTGGCCTTTGAGGGGAATCTCTGACCATGGAAATGAACCTTTGAGAGCTCTAAGAGCACCGTACGCTCCGTAGATGAAGACGCGTTCTTGATAGCAGGGATAGTCAGGGTCCTCCAGCGGCGAGCTGGGGTGACGCACTCGTGCAGAAACGTTGAACCCCTATCCACGCTTATTTTTAGGGGCCGCAGCTGGCAGAGTTTATTGGGAACTCTGGTGCAGTCCTGCCTGCACCATCAGATACGAGAAGCAATCGACAAACAAACAATTGGCATGTGGTCAAACCCTGAGAAAGTGTTGTTGCCCAGCGAGCAGGAGATGAGCGTGGCTTTATCCGCCGAGGAAGAAACTTGCTTTCTTCCACTCATCTGCGCAGGTCCCGATGGGGAAAGGACCCCTGCTCGCTTATCAAAATGTTGAGATTCGCTCCAAAAGCCTGGGGAGGGTTGCGCACCACAACAAGGCAGGGCAAGGGCTGCCTTTGCTCCTCGGCCCAAGTCTAAGCCCAAGTCCAAATTCCTTGTGAAGATTGCCTCCGATCTGGCCTCTCAATGACAACAGCCTGCTAGACTCTCAGCCGATCCCAGCTCCAGTGATTGGCAGCAACGGAAATTCCAGGGGGGACTAAGAGCAGAGAGAGAGCAGCTGCCAGCAGCTCAGCAAGACGGGTGGCGCGTAGCTCCCACCAAAACGCAACAGAGCCCCTCCCGACCCCTTCTCGACCTCGAAAATCCTTGCCGCCAAACGTTCCCCACGCGATTTTGCCGACGTCTTGGATCCCTTAGTGCATGTGGCCGAAACACAGCGAGCTTTATAACACCGCCGCCCCCCCACCCGAGCCAGCTTTCTTCTTCACGACCACAACTTTGTCTTCGCCATCACACATCATGGCCTCACAAGTGCAACAACCGCCAGCCGGTATGGCAAAGCCTCTTGAGCCAACTCGTAAGAAGTACGATGCCAAGAAACCTCACATCACCGAGGAGGCAATCACGAAGTCCAACTGGTTCAAGCATGTCAACTGGCTGAACGTCACCCTCATCATCGGCCTTCCCATCTATGGACTCATCGCGGCGTACTGGACACCACTTCAATTGAAGACGGCCGTCTGGGCAATTGCGTACTATTTCATGACTGGTCTTGGTATCACAGCCGGTAAGTCGTCGAAACAGTGAATTTGACACTCTGATCTATAGCTGACACTTCTCCTTTGGCAGGTTATCACAGACTTTGGGCACACACATCCTACTCTGCAACTACTCCCTTGAAGATTTTCCTCGCAGCTGTTGGGGGTGGAGCAGTCGAAGGTTCAATCCGATGGTGGTCAAGGGATCACCGAGCCCATCACAGATACACCGACACCGACAAGGATCCATACTCTGTTCGAAAGGGTCTTCTCTACTCGCACATCGGATGGATGGTCATGAAGCAGAACCCGAAGCGAATTGGCCGTACCGATATCTCCGATTTGAATGATGATCCCGTTGTTGTCTGGCAACACCGCAACTATATCAAGACTGTCATCTTCATGGGCATGATCTTCCCTTGTCTCGTAACTGGTCTTGGCTGGGGAGACTGGATGGGTGGATTCATCTACGCTGGTATCCTCCGAATCTTCTTCGTCCAACAAGCCACCTTCTGTGTTAATTCCTTGGCCCACTGGCTCGGTGACCAGCCATTCGATGACCGCAACTCCCCCCGTGATCACGTTGTCACTGCTCTCGTCACTCTTGGTGAGGGTTACCACAACTTTCACCACGAGTTCCCTTCAGACTACCGCAATGCTATCGAATGGCATCAATATGACCCTACGAAGTGGGCTATCTGGGTCTGGAAGCAACTTGGTCTTGCCTATGACTTGAAGCAGTTCAAGCAAAATGAGATCGAGAAGGGCCGTCTCCAACAATTGCAGAAGAAGCTCGACCAAAAGAGACAGACTCTTGACTGGGGTATTCCTCTTGAGCAATTGCCAATCATCAGCTGGGAAGATTACCAAACGGAAGCCAAGAACGGCCGTGCCCTCGTTGCTGTTGCCGGTGTTATCCACGATGTAACCGCCTTCATCAAGGACCACCCTGGTGGAAAGGCTCTCATTTCTTCTGGTATTGGAAGGGATGCAACCGCCATCTTCAACGGTGGTGTCTACAACCACTCCAATGCTGCACACAACTTGTTATCGACGATGCGTGTTGGTGTCATTCGAGGAGGATGTGAGGTAGAGATCTGGAAGCGGGCTCAACGGGAGAACAAGGATATCTCGTTCGTCTCCGATACAGCAGGACAAAAGATCGTAAGCCATCATGCACCGTCTGCTCCATGAAACAAACACTAATCCTTTTCCAGATTCGAGCAGGTAGCCAGGTCACTCGTATAGCCGAGCCAGTAGCATCAGCAGATGCCGCATAGGTTTCTCGTCCGTCTTGTGTGCATGTGCATAGGGCACAATTAATGAGTCTATGACAAGAGCTGTCTGACTATGAAAAATTGCATCTGATATGTTTCTGAGCGTGGGGCTTTGCTTATTAGATTGGTGGGCGTTCGGGACGAATGCGTTTTATCCTACTCGGGTGGGAGTACCTTCAAGCACTCTTTCTGTATTAAGGCTTTAGCCATTTGAGGCTTGAAGGGCGATGAGCATAAATCAAGCCTGAGGGCTATAAACATATGAACACCAAAAAAATACGAAGAATTACTATAATAGCAGTCCCATAATCTCATCGTGATTGTGATGGATGAATACTTACTCCCAGGTGGGAGAATTTACAATGCAAGAATCAAACCCCACTAACTCTCAGTGATAATCTGCAAGACTCGAATGAGCACTACAGGAACACTAAATCCCCATCTTCGTACTTTACGGCAGAGCCCTTTTCCCCGGTCCTTCCCGCCTGCCAGTCCTGACACCACTCACACCCAAACTCACGCTGTAATACACGCTCGGGATGCAGAAATCACATGTTTTCTGACCCAAATCTCTCGGCTGATGCCTGCCCAACGAAACGTCTACCACGTCATGATATGATTCTGATATGAGAGCTCAACAAAATTTCGTAGGGCAGTGGGGGAGAGAGAAGAGCAGGTGGGACACATGTGAATGTGGGGTTGATGTTTGACAGACGGTGTCACGCTGGGCTGGTGGGAGGTATCACAAATACACGGGATAGCGATAGAGAGATATGCATGTGAAGAAATGCGTAAGCTTATCAGATGAGATGAATGTTGGCAATAATACGGGAGTACAGATCTTGACTTCAAGCTGTGAACTCTTTGCTCACTGGTGGCTGAGGCCTTGCTCATAGTATCTTTGCCTCAGAACCATACCTAACAGAGGCACACCGTTCCTTAGGCGTGAAATGTCTCTATGCCAAGTCGAAATCTATGACCATACCATTTATCACCCGTCTTATCTCGTAGCCACCCTCATATCTTGGCAACAGGAGGATCAATGCTAACCTTCCCATGCTCACAAACCGCCAACACCTCCCCGTCACTCTCCCTCTTCATCGTCCCCTTCAGCACACACATTCTCTTGCCGGCACTCACCACCTCGCTCTCCACCAGCACCTTCTCGCCTTCCGGCACAGGCCGTACATACGTAACACTCAGCCCTCTGCTCACGCCTGCGTACTGCCAGTATCCGGGTTTGGCGACCGGTGCCAGGGCCGTTGTCGTGCAGACGTCGAAGATTGTAGCGGTGCATCCGCCATGTAGGTTTCCGAGGCGGTTGCAGTGCGATGGGAGAACGGTGAAGGAGAATACAGTGCGGCCGGTAGGGGAGGCAGAAGCAGAGACGAGAGTTAGAGAGTCGTGGAAGAGAGCTGAGCCCCAGCCCTATTGTTTTGTTAATATATAACTTAGGAAGACGAGAAGAATAAACATTGCTTTAAATTTATCAAGGCAATAGAGTAGAAGTAAGCTGAGATTGAAGGTAGCTTGACAGGACTTGAATAATTGTTACGCTGTTCTGCTTATAGGCCTTGTAAGAAGCATTCGCAAGGACAAATATGAATGAGAACCCCAAAAATGCACAATTATAGACCAAGTCCAATGAACAACTCACTTTATATGTATCCTCAGCTACACTCCCTCCCAGAAGAGCAAGAACGCGGTCTTCCGCAGATTCATCGCCGACGGGTATGCCAGCCAATGCTTTCCCGGGCGCAACGCCTGGCATACTAATCTTGGACTTTTGAGGGGCCATTGTCCTCGTCTCTGTCAATTCAAGCTCAATTTCCAAATAAGAGAAAGTGTCAAAAACCCATCATTGTCCTGCGGCGATTGTAACTGTAGAAGTCCAATCCCAAATCTGAAGTCAGATGAAGTTTGGCCGAGGTCTGTTGCGATAAGATTGCCGAGACTCGGTGCCTGGAACTGGGCGGGTTTCTGCCTGATGCGCGTAAACAAACGCGGTGTTTTGGCGTGCAACTTCCGAAAGTCAACACAGCAATTCAACGCAAAAAACGACGACGACGACAAATCGCCAACATGCGGATCGTGGAGGTTATTATTGATGGGTTTAAGAGTTATGCCGTGCGGACGGTTATATCAGGATGGGATGACTCATTCAATTCGATCACTGGCCTCAATGGCTCAGGGAAGAGCAATATTCTGGACGCCATTGTCTTCTGTTTGGGAATCACTGCGATGAACGTCGTGCGTGCCCAGAACTTACAAGATCTCATCTACAAGCGTGGCCAGGCCGGGGCCACCAAAGCTAGCGTAACAATTGTCTTCGACAACCGCGACAAGAAGAAGTCCCCCATCGGATTCGAAGAGTACGCCCAGATCAGCGTTACCCGGCAGATTGTGCTAGGAGGCACGACGAAATACCTAATCAATGGCCACCGAGCACAGCAACAGACAGTCCAGAATCTGTTCCATTCAGTACAGTTAAATATCAACAATCCGAATTTCTTGATCATGCAGGGAAGGATTACAAAAGTGTTGAATATGAAGGCAGTAGAGATACTTGCCATGATTGAGGAGGCAGCTGGAACACGCATGTTCGAAGATCGGAGGGACAAAGCCTTTAAGACTATGGCCAAAAAAGAGATGAAGGTCCAGGAGATTACGGAATTATTGAAGGATGAGATTGAGCCGAAGCTGGAGAAATTACGAACGGAAAAGAGAGCATTCTTAGATTTCCAGCAGACACAAAATGACCTCGAGAGACTGACGAGAGTCGTGGTGGCTCATGATTATGTCAAGAACCAAGAAAAGTTGAAGCAATCTGCTGGCGATCTGGAATTGAAGAAACAGCGAGCAAAAGACCTTGAGGATAATGCTGTCCGGTTAAAAAATGAAATCGAGCATCTCGTAGAAGATGTCAAGAGAGTCAAAGCTCAACGAGAGAAGGAGTTGAAGAAGGGAGGCAGGGCGCAAGCACTAGAAGAGGAAGTCAAGAAACACTCCAACGACCTTGTCCGACTATCGACTGTGATGGACCTCAAGAAGTCAAGTATGACTGAGGAGAAGGAACGAAAGTCGGCAATTCACAAAACCGTTTCAGAACTCGAGACTTTGTTGAAGCAAAAGACAAAAGTTTACGAGAAAATTCAAGCACAGTATGACAAGGCCAAAGAGGAGTTAGAGAAACAAAACGAAGAGGCTGAGACCAAGGAAGAGCTACTTCAAACATTGCAAACCGGTGTTGCTTCGAAAGAGGGCCAAGAAAGTGGCTACCAAGGCCAACTGCAGGACGCACGAAATCGAGCCAGCGCAGCTTCGACTGAGCAAGAACAGGCGAAGCTCAAGATGACACATCTTGAGAAGCGCATCAAGGAAGAGGAGCCACGTGCGAAGAAGGCGAAGGAGCAAAATGCTGGTCTCCTTAGTGATCTTGAAGGACTTAGGTCACAGGCTCACAAGCTTGAAAAGGAGTTGGGCAAACTCGGTTTCGAGACCGGCAAGGAGGACGATATGTACAAGCAAGAATCCACCCTTCAACAAACTATTCGGAAACTACGAGAGCAGTCCGATGGAATGAAGCGGAAGGTAGCCAATATCGACTTCAACTATTCTGATCCTACGCCCAAGTTCGATCGATCGAAAGTCAAAGGATTAGTTGCACAGCTGTTTACGCTGGACAAAGATCGCACAGATGCTGGAACAGCCTTGGAGATTTGCGCTGGAGGTCGATTGTACAACGTGGTGGTCGACACAGAAGTCACTGGCACCCAATTACTTCAAAATGGCAAGCTGAGAAAACGAGTCACCATCATTCCTTTGAACAAGATTGCTGCCTTCCGAGCATCTGCTGAGAAGATTGGAGCTGCTCAGAAAATTGCTCCTGGCAAGGTCGACCTCGCTTTGTCATTGATCGGGTATGATGAAGAAGTCTCTACTGCTATGGATTACGTTTTTGGGAATACTCTGATCTGCGCCGACGCGGCAACAGCCAAGCGGGTGACATTTGATCCTGCTGTTCGGATGAAGAGCATCACTCTGGAAGGCGACTCATATGACCCTTCTGGAACACTCTCTGGAGGCAGTTCGCCCAATTCAAGTGGAGTTCTGGTTACGTTACAAAAGCTCAATGAGCTGACCAAGGAGCTCAGTGTTCAAGAAAGGGCATTGGCAGATCTGCAATCCACGATAGCTCGGGAAAAGAAGAAACTTGACCAGGCCAAGAAGATCAAGCAAGAGTTAGACCTCAAATCCCACGAGATCAAGCTTACCGAAGAGCAAATTGGCGGCAATTCGTCTTCTTCCATCATCCAAGAGGTCGAGAACATGAAGGCATCTATCATTCAGCTGAAGACAGACCTTGCGGAAGCCAAGAAGAGACAAGATGAAGCAAATAAGGATGTCAAACGCATCGAGAAGGATATGAAAGACTTCGACAACAATAAGGACGGCAAGCTTGTCGAGTTACAGAGTTCTCTCGACAGTCTAAGGAAAGCCCTGACAAAGAACTCAGCTTCAGTCAAAGTTCTTCAAAAAGAGCTTCAAGGGGCTCGATTAGATTCCGAGCAGGTTGGTGGTGATCTTGCTGCCGCTCAAGAGCAACTTCAGGAGGTTGAACAGACACTGAAGGCGCAAGCTGAGGAAATTGCTGCATTGGTGACCGAGCAGGCACAGCTAAAGGTTAATAATTTGCTCTGCAATCTCAAGGAAAAAAGCTGACTATATTAGGACACACTCGACATTGCTCAAGCTCATCTCGATGATGAGCGAGCAAAATTGACAGGCTATGATGACGAGCTTCGCTCGTTGGAAGATGCCTCGCGATCGAAGTCGTCTCGTATCACCGAAGAAAGTCTGGAGATGCAGAAACTCGGCCATCAAATCGAGAAGTTCCACAAGGAGCAGCAAGCAGCTGTACAGACAGTGGCTCACATGGAAAAGGAGCATGAATGGATTGCGGACGAGAAGGACAACTTTGGCCGCACTGGCACGCCATACGACTTCAAGGGCCAGAACATTGCTGAATGCAAAGCATCACTGAGAAACTTGACGGAGAGATTCCAAGGCATGAAGAAGAAGATCAACCCGAAAGTCATGAACATGATCGACAGTGTTGAGAAGAAAGAGGTAGCACTGAAGAACATGATGAAGACCGTCATCAGGGATAAGAAAAAGATTGAGGAGACAATTATTACCTTAGACGAATACAAGAAAAAGGCTTTGTATGAGACTTGGGTTGAAGTCAATCGAAACTTTGGGGAGATATTCGCAGAATTGCTTCCCGGCAGTTTTGCCAAGCTTGATCCCCCCGAGGGCAAGACAATCAATGAAGGGTTGGAGGTCAAAGTTTCATTAGGTACGTTGCCACGTTACTCATCTATGCGTGTACAAAATAAGCTGACTCCATCGACAGGTAAAGTATGGAAGCAAAGCTTGACCGAGCTTTCCGGAGGACAGCGCTCGCTCATCGCAATATCACTCATCATGTCTCTGCTGCAATTCAAACCGGCTCCGATGTATATTCTCGATGAGGTTGACGCAGCCCTGGATCTTTCCCATACGCAGAACATTGGACGATTGATCAAAACAAGGTTCAAAGGTAGCCAGTTTATCGTTGTTAGTCTGAAAGACGGGATGTTTGTGAATGCGAACCGAATCTTCAGGACAAGGTTCTCAGAAGGCACATCAATGGTGCAAGCATTGACGGTAAGATCCACAAACTCTATTCACTTGCGAGCATTACTGACTATAAACAGGCGGCGGATTTCAAGTAGGTCATGCGTCTGGTTTGGTGTTCGGCAACATGTCTAAACGGGAGTCAATGTTTGCGTCGCATATTGGAACTCGGAGTTTGATGATATGGATGGTTATGGTTCCGGTATCACTTTGGGCGGATTAATGACTGTATGAACATAACGTGAAACAACAGATGAATAGGAGAAAGTTCAAATATTACACGTGACGCGGGTGGAGTTGGCCAGGTGAGACCCTGATGCAGGGAGTGCAAGCCCTCAATCTGATTTGCATTCTGCCGCTTCTTGCATCTAAATGGCGTGCGCCAACCCGTGGATATAAGGGTCATCACAAGCCAAATCTTGGTGTGCAGAAACAAATCCAACAATTGAGTGGGTGTGGTAGTCTCGATGGCGTGGGGAGGCGGGTGCAATCTCCGAAATGCAAACCTCATTTTCAGCTTCGCCCAGTCTGGCCTGTCGAGATGCTCAATTTCTCGAGAGAGTGTGGAAAAGTATGAGGAAACTTTGCACTTTCAGGCGGGTGACGCAGGGGGCGCAGCGATACGGCGGACGTCGTGTTGGCATACGGAGACTCACGTGCTTTCGATGATTTGAACGCTCGTGTTCGTTCCCTCGCTCTCCTCCTTTCTTTCCATCCCGTACCAGCTTACGAGCAAGTTCTCAAACAGAATGACTGTCACTGCACCACTGCAGCACTGCACTGGCTCCACTCCAATTCCACTTCTCCACGCCTCCCTGCCTTCCTCATCCAGCGTGCTCGCGCTGGACTGCGCCACTATCCGGAGATGCGCTGCCAATAGACCCGGCATGGGCTGTCGTCGACCGTAGAAACACACAGCTGCTTAGCCTGACATCGATGATCTAGATTCTGGGCAATTTGGAGGTCCCCGCGACTGGTGGAAAGCAGATGCAAGCAGGGTCCACGGCCCTGCGCCAAAACTGCACCGATCCAAGACCCTGAAAATGCGAGCATCGAGCATGGGAATCGTCTGCGGCGCGCAGAACCGCCTGTTGGAGCTGGGCTTGCTAAAGGGACTGGCATAGGAATAGCATGGAGTGAGCTGTACGCAGGCAGAGCTGCCAACATCGTGGTGCCTGCTGAACTCGCGCACTCGGGAGGTACCCGTGCCAATGCCCAGGCTGAAGTGACAGCCAGAGAACAACACGGCGGGCAATTGCAGCGCCTGCGCTCTCCTCTCCTCTCCTAGACTGCTGCTGCTGCTGCTGCGTGGCTGCGCTGCTTGCCCTTGGCACTGGATCTCGCCTCCCGTTCTGTGTCTCATCCCTCTTGAGTCGCCTGCAGGACGCGGCCTGGGTCCAGCTCGAGACAAAGCTAGCCGAGAAAGTCGTCTCCTCCACGAGGCAGGGCAAATCGAGGCAACCTGCCAATTGACACCACGAACGAACTCCCAGATCCAAGGAAGAGAGAGATCACGCGTCCTCTTTGCTCCTCCTTCCCCTCCTTCCACTCCGTCTTTCTTCTTCTTACGCTCTTTTGCATCAACTTCATGTACATCATTTGGTAAATAATTCCTTCTGCACTACTGCCACTGTATTCACCCTTGGCCCAGAAAAAGGAGGCTAACATTTTATTGTGCCTGCAGCAGATAGACGGCACATCTTGTGCTCTTGTTCCTTCCTTCCTTCCTTCCTTTATTCGACATGGCTTCCTTCATAGAGCATTACCGCGAGGTTCTCGAGGACTACTACGAAATCTACTACGAAGAATTGCTCGAACGAATCCCTGTCATCTCCACGAGGACATATGTCCTGACCATTCTCGCAATCTGCATACCTCCCATCATCGCCCTGATCTTCTACGAACGGGAACAGGCCAGACTTCGAGCAGAAGAGCCGAAGGGATGCAGGAAGCTGGGTCTGAAAATCGAGTCGAACTTGCTCAATGAATTTGACAAGAAGTTCTCCGAGGTACGTTTCACGATGCCAAAAATCTCTCCGAATTGTGATTGACCCGTGCTTACTTCACCTTTTAGGGACGTCCTCCAAGCACCGAGGAGACGTCAGCTGAGTGGTGGAGATTGAAGTCGTTATGGATCTATCCGGTCAAGTCGTGCAGAGGTGTGGAGTTGAACAGAGGCACCGTCATCACGACTGGCATGGAATATGACCGTCAATTCACTTTTGCCCAGCTCAAGAGCCCCTTCCCTGTTGGCACCAACACTCCAGACAAGGAGAAGGCGGCACACAAGTGGGAGTTCATCACGCAGAGACAGTTTCCTTTGTTGGCCAAAGTTCGAACAGAGATGTGGGTTCCAGATCAGAGTGTGGACACGTACGCCCCT
Source organism: Stipitochalara longipes BDJ (assembly GCA_009732865.1). Classification (NCBI taxonomy): domain Eukaryota; kingdom Fungi; phylum Ascomycota; class Leotiomycetes; order Helotiales; family Hamatocanthoscyphaceae; genus Stipitochalara; species Stipitochalara longipes. The sequence goes on along the minus strand of ML769347.1, from coordinate 181,038 downwards.
CACGCCGAGGACGTCGAATCTGGGGGAGTAATAATAATGAGCTTTCCTTACCAAGAAGCTGGCTGGAAGGGTATGGTAGCGAAGTGGGGTGCCGCTGTGAAGGGCACCATTCCTGAGAAGCAGTTCCGCATCCCATTCAACCCTTCCGAGGTGCAGATTGAGAAGGCTGGATACTCTTATGAGAAGATGACCATTTGGAAAGATACGATCAGCGCCCTGAACTTGGAGATTGAGATCCCGGAAGAGCTTCGGTACTACTTGGGCATCAGCAACAAGCTGGGTTTGTTCAGGATCGACAACTCAAAGCTACGGGAGGTGCACAGGAATGCGCCGACCAAGGCGGAGCTGGGATATCAACCAGTGACAGGTTTCCAAGATGCTGTAAGCAAAGTTATTTTGTTCTCTAAGAGCCGCACGCTGACTTTAGCAGTATCCTCTCCACCTTGTCAACCTCGCCAGCATTCGTGATGTTGAGAGCAAGATGCCAAAGGTCAAAGGGGCACCCCGCCTTTCGGCGGCGCGCTTCCGAGCAAACCTCATAATCACGGGCCCGGATGCCTACCACGAAGATACCTGGCGCCGTATCAAGATCGGCTACTACGAATACGACGTATCTTGCCGAACCGCTCGTTGCCGAATGCCCAACGTGGATCCGGTGACGGGAGAAAGACACCCTTCTGAGCCCGACCAGACGCTTCAAAGCTTCCGCGCAGTCGACCCAGGAGCAGGACCAAACACTGGATGCCTAGGAATGCAACTGGTACCGATTGCTAGGGAAGGTGCGCTGAGAGTGGGCGACGAGATCACTGTTCTAGAAGTAGGTGAACATTTATACGTCAAACAATAGGAAACGACTACATTTGCTTCGGAGCTACTCGGGCGTTGCGGATGTTGTGGTTTTTTCTGCTGGTTCATCGGGTGCATATTTTTTGCAAGAATTGCAGCCAAATGAAAGCAAAGCATGGGAAGTTTGACTTGATACTACATGGGAATGGAATGGCACAACACGAATGAGGATACCCACATAACTTGAAGATCTCGAAGACTGGGCGAGATTGGCGAGACTACTTCTTTGTAATACACACTGCGTTCTTCGACGGGGTTTCTTTGATTTGTTTATAGCATTTTCTCCTGTTTTTGTGCATGGTGGGAGTTTGTTAGAGTATACAGGTGCATAGGGAATACAAGAATTGAAATGCTTGCTAAGTCTTTCTATCGATTTCTCGAATATATGCCAATGTGCTTGGCATTGTAGTCTGGTGGGAGCAAGTGCTCCTCAATGTTCCCTCTGATTGCGGAATATTCAGAGTTCCATCGTTTAGAATATCTCCAGATTCTGGAACATCAACATCGATGATTAATTAATCTGTCTTCTGCCTCCGAGTTCAAATGAATGTCCAGCATTAGCTGAGGACATTTCAAATTGGGGCCTACCTTGATATCTCGACTCACCCAAAGAGCTCGCAGGTAGCTTAGAGCAAGTCTTCAAAAGTTAGATCTGTGGTAAGTACCTCTTATTCACCTCAATCATATTCACAGCTTCTGGTTTTATTCCAGAACTTCCTTTCTGTCCTACCTATGGCTTCAAGCACGGTCAATGATCGCGGTTGAATACGTCCGACCAACCGAGAAGCGCCAACTTTTTTCAACATCTTGGTGATCGATTTGATTTATTGTAGGAGCAGACTTCTCAAGTTACCCAGGTAAATTTTGATCATATAAGCCTAATGTTCTATACTCTTGTTGTACATTCAGGCAGTCAATTATGGAATAGTCCCACACGCTCTCCTTATCTTTAGGATGTCATGTAGTAGCTGAATTGCTGGTGTATGAATTCGTGCTTGAAATAGATTGCCGTGGTTAGCTTTGAATCCGAAAACGGCTTGCTTATGACACTTAGATACTAGATTCTAGTCTCTAGAGGTGGCGGTCATCGACAAGAAAGAGTGTACTAATGGTCTCGGGAACTGAGTATCAGGGAGAATTAGCTAAGCGGATTCCTCTCCCTTTATTTATGGCTGACAAAAATGAAACTATACGCTGTGATCAAGAGGGCCATCATCTCCTTCACAGGAAAAAAGCAGATTGGACAAAAACGGAGGGAAAGGACGGATTCCGTTCATAAAACAAAAGTACCGTTGAGAGCAAGTGCCTGTAATTGCCAGTTCTCATAAAAGTAAATCCCTTTGGAAACAAGTGCAAAAGAAAGCGAATATAGGTAAAAGTAAGTTCATATAACAGAACATCCCCAATCGTGCGCTTAAGTCCTCTTTGAAAGCAAATAGGTGGGCCAGGTTCAACGCAATACCTTGAAAGCCAGCTGAGGTTGCTTCCAACCAGACTTGGTTACCATCCAGGAACATCAAAACCACTCCAAATCTCTCTGAGCATAGGCTGCCTTTAAGTCTTTAGAATCGCTTCGAATGACTGCCCTTTGCGATTGGAACCTATAAAGTATGTTGTTACCTTATCATTGTTTGCGAAAGCGGGAAACTTTTTGCAAAACGTCCACGGGACGTAGAAGCACAAGCTATTGAGGATGAGTTAATTGTATAGTGTCCTTAGGGAAAAGGTCTTACAACTCCGAAATTGTAAAAGCTTTCCATTAATGCCACCGTTTCTGTCTGGCGCTCTTTCGGCGACAGATCTGCACCAGTCGAGTCTTCGAGGCCCTGAACCACCATCTTCCGCTTAGAGGGTTCATTATGCTCAACGAGATCAGTTTGTTCATTGCGCTTCTCCGTGTGTGAATTCAGAACGAACGTCTGTAGTTTCATGATGCTCTTACTGATGTCTGGAATAGGCACAGTGGATGCGTTGGCCTTATTGGTTGAGGGTTGCTGTACAAACCGCACTTTGGTCGACAAATTCCCCTTGCTAATAGAAGCTAATCTTGCGATAGTCACAAAGATCAGTACCAAATACCCCAAACGCACTGAGACATCCAATTGCTTCCAGTTGAAGTATTCGTTTGAGCTATTGTACATTAATGGTCTAGCTCTTCTAGCTCTTCCAGGAGACTCTCGAAGTTCTCAAAATAGAATATTGATGTCCTCACCACCCAAGTTCACATGGATGTACAATTTTAGCCAAGAAAAATAGAGACTAGATCCGCTTCCTGTGGTTACTGGTAGATGATTCTAGCTTTTTGAGACCTGGCATAAGGTCAAGAGATTGGCCGAGATCGGCTGAGCACAAATTCCGATTCGTTCTTTAGATTCCTACGAACTGAAGAGCATTGAGGCTACGGACTTATTATAACGTGATCGTGTGTATAGCTCACATCCGTGAATGGAGAGGCTCAAGCGTTCTGAGCAATGTGGGGGGTTCGCACTGATGGAAAGTATGGAAAGAACTTGAAACAATTGCATATAGCCTGAATTCACAAGTAAAGCTTGTTCAGATAGAGTTTGAGTTCAAATCTTTCACGGTGGGCAGTACTTAGTGCCTAGGTAGTTGAGCGATAGCGATGGATTAGTTCTGCTGAGCAGTTCGGCCAGTTGAAGCACTGAATGATGCTTCAGAGAAGCTTGAATCTCATCTGGAAAGGCCAGGGGCTGGATCTTTATATTCACGCAGCAGACGCTCCTTGCAAGTCTATACTTGGCACCAAAAGGTGCCTGCCCTTTTCATTATACAACCTGATCTGATAGAATAGCTGCCAGAGAAACGAACCATCCGCTTGGTATCTCAGAGAGGCTGGACTATAAGTTTCTTGCATGAAAGTATAATGTCTTGGTCACTGCTATGTCCGAGAGGATGACTTTGAAGCGGTCAACGACGATTAGTGCTCAATCACAGCCTTATGAGGTGAAGTACAGATCTGGTAGTAAATTCTGCTTAGGTCTGCTTCAACGTACCTCGCAACTAAGGGAAGATCAATTGCGAAGTAGATAGTCAAAGTCAATCAAAGTTAGCTAGCTCGCGGAATTCCAGTGTATTGGTCCAGTCTCTTCAAACTAGGAAAGAGAAAGACAGACGACTAAGAGATCGACACACAGTTCAAGTCGAGCGGTGCCCGTACAGTTGCTAATGGTATCATAGCTTCCACTCTTCGTCGTGACTGGCGCTAGAACAGCCTGTGCCAGAAATCCCTTTTACCCCGCCAAATCGCATCTTCGAATGAGAGGATAGCGGCTTGGTGATTTTGGGTTCGGTGGCTTGAGCCAGCTGTTGTCAGATATGCATGGCCGACTGAAATTCGCGCTTGAGAACTTGGGGCTTGCATGGCGCAGGACTAGATCGAGGTCCCCTAGAGCTGATCAAAAGCAGCAAAACGAGATAGGGAGGAGTCAAATTGGAGCTGCCTGAAACTGTAGCTATGAACGCCTCTCCGAAATCCGCGACTTCTCTTCTCCACGACATGTCGTCTCAACAAAGTAGCGCAAGCCCTTAACTTTGTCAGCAGTGGTTGCTCAGATGGCGCGGGAGTTTCGGGGAGCTCGTTTCAGCCTCACGGCTTCAAATTCAGCTGAATTCCCGTGGGAATTGGATTGAAGGCTACGGGCTTTTCCTACACATGTTGTGAAGCATTTGATCTGTTACTGCATGCATGGCTTGCCGGATGTAGTGCTGTGGAGATAGAGAGAGCGTTGGGCATTCGGCTGGTTCTCGACCCTATTGTCAGAAAAGCGGGTAGCCGCTGATGTATAACTGCTATGTTATTACTTCAATTTTTGCACAATGATACGCGGCTACGCATTCCCGGGGAAAGTTCCAGAGAAGAGGACTGGGCTTTGCGTGTAACAGTGCACATTCCGTGCGACTGCAGCAATCCGTGCGTGGTCGATGGAGCTCTCCAGTGGCGGGACGATCCTTTGATTCCATGAGCAGAATGCCATGCACGAGACTGCACAGGACGTCCATCAGACAATCTCACGCGGAATCGGGGTTCAATAGAGACACCAGAGCGTGCCGCCGTAGGTCAACCCGGTATTGGAGCCATGGAGAAAGATCAATCGATATTATTGCTGAAAAGGCAGTCGAACCTCGAGGGTAAGAGGACCAAATCTCCGTAAACAATCTTGAAATACGTCAGGGCTGTTGCACACATTTTCTTAGGCTCTTAGTTGTTAGGAAGCCAGAGCACAGGAGCCTGGGATCGTTATTGAGAAATCTCCACTCTCATATAGCATATATCATGAGCCCGTAATTAATCCGAGGGCGGACGAGTCCGGCATCATTCGAGAAGCATTGCTTTCGGACGTTCGCTCCAGCTCTGGAATCTCTGTGCCAGTTTGTTGCCCGTGTCCTCCTCGAGCTCATGGATGCCGCCTTGCTCATAGACTGCTCGGAAAGGTGGCCGATAGACGCCATATACCCCCCTGTGCTTAACGGGGCTAACGAGTAGGGGGTGAGATCGACGGGGGAGATGGAGTCGATGGTCGATGGACCCGGAAGGCTGGTAGTGGTAGTGCCCGGGCCGCACTCGTAATTGTGTCATCAATCACTTCCGTGCTGCAGGCCTGCTCTGATGCTCAAGGACCAGGGCGCTGTTGGGCGGTCGTCGAGCTCTCCCCTGGCCATATCTGGTCTGTCTCGATCCCAGCTGCGGCGCCAGCGAGGGCAGTGAGGAGCTTCCTTGACTCCAGCAGTGCAGTTGCATTGCCCTGGCAGTTCGCGCTGAACACAACACGCACATACTCACGCAGACGCACATACACACGCACGCACGTATGCACTCGCCGCCCGCACGAGTGGAAAACGGCCGACATTGGCCCTGATCTGCCTATTACGCTGCACTGCGTTCAGGCGGGCCATTGTGATCTGGCAAAAGAGGGAGCGTAGGGCTGGATGTGCACCAAGCCTCGCGGATGAAGTAGCAGGCTAGTCGACCGTCTTGGAGAGCTGCATGGACACCGGACAGGCCAATCTCGGCCATGGAAGCTCCCTTCTCCTTCTCCCTCCCTTCTCCCTCCCTTCTGCCTCCCTCCCCCTCCCCTCGCCCCACGCCACGCCGCTGCACGCGCGAGATTCACGTTGTGCGAAATGAAGTGCATATTAATCCGGGAGTCCTTTTTGGCCATGCCAATATTGGGCCCGTTCCCAATCGAGCAAGGTGGTTTGCGCCTCATCTCCTCCTGGCTGGCCCGCCTGGTCCTGGTCCCTCGATGAGCTTGGAACCCCGTCCCGGTCCCCATGATCGGTGCCGCAGGGGGCCCAGCCATTCGTGGGTGCTGCCGGGAGAAGCCTATATTTCCGCCTTTTAAGGTGCCGTCAGATCAACCTGCGTTGCTTGCTGCTTGCTGCTGCTTGCTGCAGCGTCTGGAAAAGCGTATCTTCTTGCTGCTCGCCGCTCGCTGCTTGCTGCTTGCTGCGTCCCTCCACCGGCCCCGGCCTGCACCTTGCCCACTTGGGCCATCTGGAGGAGGAGGGGCTCCTTGAGAAGCTGGATGATGTCCCTCCCAGCTGCTCGTGAGTCGCATTGCACATGTTGACCCGCGCTCAGAGTGCTTTTTCTCGTCTTGACGCGGCTAAGCGTTTTCTGATCACGTTGACTTTGACATCTCGTTTCGTCTGGTCTTAGATTCGAGTGCACATTTGCGGCCTCCCGAGCTCCTACATCACATAATTCATGCCCTGGAGCTGGTCACTCCTGGTCTCCGACATCTGAAGATCAGAAACTAGGCCAGCCCCCTGCCCTAGCCCCATTGCACAGACAAACGCTTTCTCCAGTCAAAAGGCAGACCATCTCCACACCCGGTGGAAACTGCATGCCACCCTCGTCACACTTGCTGTCGTTGACACTTCTTTGACAAGTCCAACGTCCAACTGGCATTTGCCAATCCAGCATCCGGCTCTTCACCCTGAAGACCCGCCAATATTTTCCCCAATCATCTTCTCCCTGGAGCTAACTCCACCTGTGGCATCCCATTTTTCGTCGAATTGTCACCGGTGTGGATCAAATCTCCCTTCACTGCATCCCCGCCACTATAAAGAACCAGACAGTGAAATCTGTCTTATGTACAGTTTGGTAGCGATCTGGTCCTCTGGATTTTCGGGGCGGTTTTGAATCCTTCTCTGTCATCACTTGATGTGCTGGGAGGTTGGCAAAAGCCCACAGGCCCCGAAAAGATCCCACAAGCCAGCTTCTGGTTTCTATGAGCAAAAGGCATTTCCCATCGACACCCAGAGAGAGATTCCTCCGAGATCAGCCAAGACCAGGATCCCTCCGTCTAAATTTCCTACAATCAACAATCCCAGTCGTCAGATCATATAGTCGACCAAGTAAGCACTCCAGTTTGTCCAAGTCTAGGAAAGCTCCGACGGGTTTTCGATACCAATGCTTCCACCTAGTTGCCGAATTGAGAGAGGATAACATTTGCGCCTACCCGCTCGGCAGGTCGAAGGAGTCAAGCCCGTGCTCCCATCGTACCCCTCAACGTTGCCCCTTGACAATACTTCGTCGATAAGACCTGCGATCCTTGTGGGACGGCACTCTTCTAGCTTGGTGTCTTCAAGTGCCTTCTTTCGGCGAAGAGCCAAGTGTTCTCATGAGCAGAATTCCGTCAACGGGATACTGACACCAATCATAAGTCGAGCGACGTCTGTACTTTTGCAAACCTTGGAAGCTTGCCGCAGAGGTACTCAACTCAACCCCCTCTACGTCTTCTCCCCTTATCGGAACTTGCCTCTAGAATATCCCGGGCATCTCAATTCTTGTCCCTGGTTTAGGGCAGTGGGTCGTTCCTGGTCGCGACGGGGATCCCACGGCTATCATCTGTCACGACCTCGGAGCTCGACGAGCTCCCCATCCAAAACTAAATCTGACTTTAACGGCATCTCCATGCTCCACGAAGTCTCCCATGCTGTTCACTGAGCCGTCATGACAGATTCGAACTACGACGACACAGTAGGGAGAATAACAACGGCCCCTCACAAGCCTGTAGCTTCAGACCAGAGTGCTGTCCTGCAGACTGCGCAACCTCAGCATCTTAGCTCTGCCCGCTCTTACGCCGACCTTAATTATCTCTTTGGGGTGCAGGACACAACCATGATTGCACCAAAACCTAATCGCAGTCGTCGCAAGTCTAGTCAGGGCTCTGAGCACACGAAGCATCGTCGAACCAGAAGTGGGTGCTACACATGCCGCTCAAGGCGAGTCAAGGTGGTCAAACCTTCCCCAGCTCGAGGAACCATAGCTTATTTTGTTGTAGTGTGATGAAGCCCACCCAATATGTGAAAGTAAGGCCAGGGCATACTCACATGTCTTTGCTCCAACTAATGATCTGCAGGATGCAAAAAAGGTGGCCGGGATTGTGTATATCCTGAAAGCCCCACAGTCTCAAAGTCGTCAGGCTCTGGAGCATCGAAAACTGCAAAACCCAACAACCGCGAGAGTCCAGGGTCATCGTCGGACGAATACGACGACGGCCCAGAACCCTTGGAGGCGATTAAAGACGAAGACGAAGATGCAGACGCAGACGCAGATGCAGATGATGTTGCTAGCAAGCAAAGGACCTCGAAATCTGTACCGCAACTAATTGCCAACAACCAAGCCTTCAGTGGACAGAAAACAACCACCAGACATAGTTCCGAAGCACCATCGCTGGTTCAAGACGGAGGTGCCTCGCCTACTCCATCTACCGAAGGGTCTATAGGATATCCTGCGTACCAGACTGCTGGAAGCGCAAGGATAAAATTATCAAGCTTGCCTTCGGCATCATCATCTGCCACTTTAAGAAGCGATTGGACCCACCTCCCTCCAGATCTTCAATTCTACCTGGCTTACTTCTACCAAAATCTCACTCACTTACATTACTCCTTGAAGTTCGATTCGGGCAATTTCCTGCGAACCCGCTTTCTGGATGCAGCTCTCCGCAACGATGCTTTACTCCATGCCGTTGTTGGCTTCTCCGCCTACCAGAGAACACTACATAATCCTGCCGGCGAGATCAATGATTTCCTCCAATATTACAATAAGGCCGTGTCACTACTGCTCACCTCATTGAAGAGAGGTGCAAAACACGACAATGCTATGATATTGGCTATTTTGCAGCTTGCAACGATAGAGGTAAGAGCCCGGAGTCGCTTTAGAACTCTTTTGTAAACGCTAACGTACGTGAAGGAATTTCTTGGTGACTGGCCTAATTTGCTTGGCCACCAGAAGGCTGCGTATGAACTGCTAACAGAACTATATACTCCGCAGACGATAATGGGTGATGACATGACGCGAGTAATACTTGGCTGGTATATGCGATTTGATGTCTTCGCAGGGTTGATGGGAGGCTTCGAGACCGTACTATCGAGGGATTGGTTTTCGTACGCACGAGACTTCTACCGTCAGCAGGTTGCGAACGAACCGACAAATCTGGACTGGAAGATCGAGCACGCAATCGCTAATCACCGTCTCATTGCTACCGACATGTCACTTCTTTTCGCAAAAATTGGGAAAGGCGAAATTGCTCTTGAACAGTTTGCCAAAGAAAATGAAGATATCGGGAGAAGAATTGAGGAGTGGAAAAGCAAAATGGATCCAGCTCTTCAAGATAGCCGTCATTTGGTGACGGATTTCTCTGGCAGCCGACCTTTGGATCCTGACGATATCGTCGACCCATATATTCCCGGCACCCTGTATAGCGGACCCCTTTTTGTGATGAATATAGCAACAATTGACTGGTACTCGATTGATCTGATGCACAAATACCAAACAGCTCTTACTTTGAGGACACAACCTAGCCAAGAGCTCGGAATGAAGGCATACGCGACCTGCCAGTTGTACGAAGCCATCGAGTTCTATCCAAGAAGCCCACCTGGCGCCGTATTGTCCATCCAAGCGAGCCTGGGCATAGCGTTGTTGTTCCTTCCAAGAGATTTGCAACATGCAATGTGGGCGCGTCGCAAATTGGCAACCATAGAAACAAATGGGTGGGCTTCCAGAAACGCAACACACTTATGTGCTTCGCTAATTTGATTTCAAAAAGCTACATCTATCCATACACCTTTCGTACCAAGATGGCAGATCTCTTTCGGGACCGGTCTTGCATGCATTGGTGGCTCCCGAATGATGAAGACTACCCACCAATCATTCGCTCTATCCGCAACTTTGTCGAGGAGCGCACATCTGAGGCCAAGAACCTGCCAGCCGAAGATCTCCGAGACATGAAAGCCATATTTGCGTCACTGAAGCTCGATGATGGAATACCCAGCGTTCCGCCCTCTGGAGTTGGATTAAAACCTAGTCCAACTACGGGCATATCGGTTGCAGCTGCCCACGATTCGTACTTGGGACACGACAGCTTGTCGAATATAGATCCTGAGAGAGACCCATATGGGCTTGGCTTTGATAACGGACCAGGATTTTGACATGACTATACTGACACTCTCACTGGAATTTTGAGGATAGGAATCATGCCGCCAAACCGAAGTCAAACAATCCAGCCACTCGATTTGGGACGAATATTCTGCAGCGCTCAAACTCTCGAGAAGAGGCTGTTCGCAAGGAAAAGAAAGCATCCGCATGACTCAGACATGCATTTCAATGGGAACTGGCTGTGTTACACACTCAGCAAAATCCAAAGCGAAGAGGCTTTACTAGTCTACTTGCATTCCGGACTTCCTTTTGCGCTCGTCCGAGAATTTGTGATACCCGAGCTCGATATTTCAACAGAGAACCTTGTTAAGTACGCTCAAATTGAAAATGCTGGGCTGCCATTAGGAGTGCGGTGCAATGACGATCTGCTGAATGTTAGGGCCAGGTGATGGGTTATAGAGCAACGACTAGATATGAAAGTTGTATGGACTGTCACATAGAAGTCTTAGCAGTACACGAAAGCTAAAGAGAGGAAAAGAAAGGAATAGGATTCTCCTTTTCTGTAGCAAACCATGCCTCCTTGCTTATTTTGTTTAAGCAGACGAAGAAAGTTTTGGCACTGAAAACAACCTGACTTGACTATGTGAATAGAAAAGATAAAAGGCGGATCTTTTCTATACAGAAATCCGAATTGAAACTCTAATTGACTACCCTAAGATGTCAGTGGTTGAGGCGCAAAAGGACAGACAGCGGTGTCAGCCTGCATGGGGCGCCGCTTTTTCTGTCTCTGCTGAGACGTTGTGGAATTCAAAGCAGCGGATGCCGTAGTCCCAAAGAGGACTACGGCAATCACGAGGGAGTTACCTTGACCGAACCTCAAAAGTAACTTAAGTTGAACCTCAAAATCGACAATTAGATGCCACCGACTCCCTTCACCTATTCCTGAGAATCCCATTCAATCTTGTGGTTAGGAAATTCTGTATTACATTCAAGTACGGCGGATGCAACAATGAATCGGCCAGGTATGAGTTTATATCTTCACTGCTTGCCTTCCCAGCTGCCCCACTACACTGCAGTCACCGAGCCTGGACGCGTCTGTCTTAATGGGATGGGTGTCGCGCAAGAAGTCTTCAAGGAACTTGCAATTCCTCGCCATTGTCGAAACATTCAGGGCGAGATGGATGGGGGAGTGGGCTTGTCTGGGCCTGGGGCGAGTCGCTGCGAGCTTGCAAGCGGAGCTTCCACCTCACCTCCAGTGGCTCTTCCTCTTGTTCCCCCCAGATTTCCCTCCAATTCTCCCAAATCTTCCGCCTCGCGCACTGGTCATCCTCGAGCGCAAAAGCAACGATGTTCCCTTTCTTTCCTTTCGCAGCTGTCGAGGCTATCCGAAAGGTGATCACAGAAGTTACGCTGACCTGTTTTGTCCTAGCTGTCGGACCACAATCCTTACGCGGCCTGCCAAACGGCTTCCCGAACCAGCAGCAAATGCCACAGAATAGGAGTGTCTCGTCGAGATTACCACCTAGTGGAAAGATGGGTAAGGAGCCCCATCCGGCGATTGGAGTCGGTGGATAACGGAGTCATATGCTGACGTTGAGTGGCACACGTAGCAGGCAACGGTGCGACCTGGGCATTCGGTGGGGGCGTACCGATGGGCAATGCAGGCCTCGGAAATCCTCGTACAAATAATGGTCCAATGTCGAGTTTTGCACAGACTATTGGAGGGTCCTCGCAGCCAGCTACTCCTCTCGATCTGTCGTGGGTACACCCTTCTTGGAGATATTGCTTAGCTCGTGAGAGCTTCCAATAATTGCTTCTACTCTCAACACTTTGAACGAATCGCTTAACTGACCTTGATTTAGGGAATTCCCTTCCTTGTCAAACAACCAACCTCAACCAAGTCAATCAACGTGGGCAGCTTCTGGTTCTCGAGGCCTGGGTCCGTCTACAAGCATGCGTTTGCAACAACAGCAACAACAAACCTCTCTATCTTCACAACAGCAAATCAATGCTCAGCAACAAGCGCAACAACAGCATGATGACTTATTCAGCTCTTCCTCGCAATTACCTAGTAGCCAAGGTGGTTTCCGATTTGGAGCGCAGAACGCTGTTGGCCAGTCTTCTCAACCTAATCCTGTTGATGAATTTCCTCCCCTGAATCGAAACGCCAACGGTGAGATAGGTCAAGACAGAAGCTCGACCCTGATCCAGAACGTTGGCTTTGGTGCCCAATCAAATGGTTTAGGTTTTGGTTCTGCAAATCCTCCACAACCGCCACGGAACAATGGTCTTCTAAACGCGTTATCTGGTAGTACTCGACTTCCCTCCGCAAATAGAGTAGCCTCCCCTGCCAATATGCCCGGTAAGTGAAAACTATGGAGGCTGTTGTGGTATTTTCCTAATCAATTGTCTAGCTGTCTCAGCTTCCCGGTCGCCAATTGAACCTGCCCGCCAGGAGAATGATGCAAATGTAAATCTGGTCTGCCCTAGAGCTCTTGGTTATGTGCTAATTGATAGTCAAGGCCTTTTCGACTTCCCAGTTCATTTCGTCAATAGCACAGCCGCAGCGTGAAGAAAGTGTACCACAACCTGCTTTGTCTAGAACAGATGGTCATCAGCAGAATGATGCAGGAGCACCACGTTCACAAAATCTTGATTCGACAGTCGGCTCCTCCCAAGGCAACCCTGAGGATACAGGACCTGAAGTTCAAGACCCGTTGGCCGGTATGAGCGATATCGATAGGTGGGGCCTCAAAGGCTTCACTACGATGATGAACAACTTCCCTGACTATGCCGCCTTGGTAACTGGTATGGATGTGGCATCATTCGGTCTTGATCTTAGTTCTCACGAGTACGTTTGCAAACTTCCCATCCCACGAACGGGAGTTAACTTCGCTCAGATTGATCTCCGAACAAGTCTACTCGCTTTGGGACAACGAGCCGCCACGGCCCGCCATTCCTAAATTCAAACTTCCTGACTGCTATACCGTTAGTAATGTCGGACGATTGGACACTAAAATGACTGGCTTCAATGATGAGGCGTTGCTCTTCATGTTCTACAGCAACCCAGGCGACGTTGCGCAGATTATGGCAGCACAAGAACTGTAAGGCTTTCTGTTTATATATGAATCGCCTCTAACTCCGCCCACAGCCACAATCGCAACTGGCGGTACCACAAGAAGTTGCGAACCTGGTTGACTAAAGACGAAATGATGGTTCCTCAGCCTCTTGGCAATGGTACCGAACGGGGTTACTATGTCTTCTTCGACATTAACTCGTGGGTTCGAGAACGTGTACGTAATCACCACCCTCACGTCAAGTCAAGAGCTGACATTTTCCGCAGCGGGAGTTTACCTTAGTCTATGAAGACCTAGAGAATATTCCCACCGTTCCCAGGACTCTGGACAGATAGGCGCATTTGGAGACCTCCCTACTGGCAACTACTTGCCGTGTTTGTTTACGCTCCATTGCAAAATTGGGAGCTGAATATGTTTGATATCGAAAATGAATGGACGGAGCATTTCACTAGTGCCGCTGATCATTGCGGGAGAATATCCTGCACTTCTACATGGACTCAAACATTGGCGTTCATTTCAATCAGTGGCTCACATACAATCGGAGTTTCTGGGTCAGGGAGGCCTGAACTGGAGCTTATTACACTGGGCGTTCTAGCGACCTGGGCTGGGTTTGCACAATGGCAGCAAGAGTTCATGAAGCATAATGATCATGAATAATTCATATTGCCCCATAGAGTCTTCAGCATGCATTGAATTGTGATAAAGCGTGATCAAATTCTGCTAAATTAGAACTGGGCACTTTTGATAATGATAGAGACGGCACGTGATGCATGAGGTATCGGACATTCGATGCTTGGATCTCACTTGATCCCAACAAAATAATCTTCATCCGTATCCCACTTATTCGATGACCTTCGATACACTATACACAGCGCTCGGAATCATCTCGTACCAAGTCTCCGCTGCCAGCTGCATGCTTTAAAGCAAAGCCGCAATCGCGCTTGCCAGCGGAACTCCTTCCCTTTCACCTATCCTACGTCCACTTCCAAAATCTTCACGCACAGACACGATGGCCGACCAAACAATAGGGCTCCCGCAGCTGCTGATATTACTCGTGCTTGGAGCTCTCGCGATTCGATATTGCTTCTTCTCGTCAGGGAATACTTCGTCGCAGAATCGAAGCACGACGTCAGCGAACAACATTCGTGCGAGGGAGGCAGATGTGGAGAGGATACAGCAGATGTTTCCTCAGGTCTCGCGGCGGAGTATCATGTGGGATCTGCAGAGGAATGGGGGAAATGTGGTGGCCACTACAGAGAGGATATTGAGTGGGCGGGGGCTGGAAGTGGTGAGTTTTGCTGGGTTTCTTTTCCCTGGCACAGCTAGTAGATCTCTGGCCTGGAGATACTACGTCTAGTGTTTGGATTCTTTTAAGTTCAGCTCGTGCTAATGCTTTCTCTTGTGTAGCCTCCGCAGTCTTTCCAGCCTCCTCTGCCAGTTCCAGCTTCTTCCTCCTCAGCAGCCACGTCTACACCAGCACAAGTGAAGCCATTACAACCAGATCTTATAACTCGGTACAACCTCAAAGCGAAGATCGCAGACGAAGCTACAAGGCGAGATGGGTCGGAGGGTACGGAAGAAGATGTAACTCCTGGAAAGCAAAAGCAGGGACAAGCTTGGAGTTCAAACAAAGCGGAACGGCAGGCTTTATTACAGAGGAGGAGAGAGGAGATGATTCTGGCTGCGAGGAGGAAGATGGAGGCTAAGGTAGCGGCGGAGAGTGGTCAGGGGAATCCGGGAATATGAGAGGGGATGTAATTGAGGGTACTGGTTCATCATTCGACTAGCTTTATCGGAGGCGATGTACATTCCTTGTATACCATGTCTATAATGGAAAGTGTGCTAGTGGGCCGTCCTACAGTCTGTCCTTCACCGGACGTGGGAGACTATCACCTGCCTGTGAGTTGTCAGGCGGCTATTCTTCGAGCACTCAAGTATCTCTCTACACGGCTCTCTAGTGGAACGGACCCTCTTCCCTCTTTCGCTTCAAGCCTCTTCTGAAAATTATCTCCTCTGGTCGTCTTCCATGTTCTTCCCAATCTGACGTACATCTTTTAATGGTAAAGTTAGTGTGGGTAGTTTCTTCCCTGCATGGCTCAAACCAGCTTCCCTAGCACCTTCATACAAAATTTCGTTTCCTTCCTAACTCGTCACCTACTTTACATCCGCATTCTGCTTCTTTTCTATACTACTTTTAGTATCCTTAGCCCTATCCCTCCGCAACCTTTGTTACTGGGTGGCGATCGCTCTTGTCGACGGTGGTTTGCTTCCTGCTTCCCCAGTCCAAACGACACTCTTCAGAGACCACGGCAACAGAGGGCACGATAGGGTGGCCACGCAACCTCCCTCCACTGAACCGGGCTCGTATACCGACACAAGTACTGGAGACAGCTTCGGCAACTTCATTGGCAACTTCTCTGCAGGGATATGTCTTGGATGCGTTGGATGTTTTGATTTGCCACTGCGCTTCAAGGTCTGCATGGACGGAGACGAGCGTCACATTATTATTTACGAACAAAATCCTTATACCCAATGTGGCATCTGTTTAAGAGACTGCAAGGGCGAATGTAGCTTGGATTCCAGGTCAGAAAATACTGCGTCCGACGAGCTAAGTGTCAACAACGGCGAGCAACAGATATTGTCAAAGGAACAAGTAGATCAATTCTTCGATAAAGATCTTGTACAAGCAAGTCCGCGTCATAGGGATATGAATCAACCAAAGGGGCAACAAATTCATGGTGGGAAGGAACGTCGACAAGTGGGGTTGGGGTTAAGAGGATGAAGGTGGAAGTGGGTGACATGAGGCTTCGAAGACGATAATATCATGGACAGTCCTGTCGGGTTGGTGCAAGCGTTTAGAGCTCTGCATATGGCAACGAGAGGGTCCAGAGGCAACAAAAGTTCTCAGCAAATGTTTTAATACTAACACGGGATGGGTCAATGGATAAGGCGAATGTTCTCAGAAACTGTGGGTTAAGAGATCGCCTACAACTGCGTCGTCAACCATTCCTCGCTTCGCAAGCCACTTCAAGCCGAGTTGGCAGCCAATTTCCCCAAATATCTTGAGCAACGCTCCAAGAGCTGTTTTGGCGTCGTCGCTCCCTTCCTAAATGACAAATAACACTTTGGGAGAAGGGTGGCAGAAAATTAAGGCAGAATCAGTGGAAAGAAATACAGTGTTTGGGATCACCAGATTCACGGACAGTCTTCAATTGTGACTTTTAATTCTTGAGTATCTATCCTTCTTGCATCGCCATCTATAACGCACCGGAACCAACAAGCAAGTAAGTTTCGCACGCAGGAGATGGGTCAGGCAACCAAAGAGAGAGAGAATCCTCGCCCGGATTCGCCTATGCAAAGTGCCATCCACCCCATCATCAAATCATTAACGTCCATCACATGATTTATTTCTTCTCCTCCGGCTCAGAAATCTCATCTGGCTTGGTCGTCTCGGCGTCAGTCATTTCCTCGTCCTTGGTTGCAGCCTCCTGTGCCAAAGCCGCTTTGCGTGCTGCCTCTGCCATTTCGCGCTTCCGGGCTGCCTCGGCGTCCGCAACAGCCTGGGCGGCTTGACGCTCCTCTTCTACCTTGTCGAAGTAACGTTGGGCGATGGGGCCAGCGAGACCACGAATCTCATCGATCTTAGAGATGTAGATAGCTTTTGTGGTATCTTCGCCCTCGTCATACAGCCATTCCTATTGTCACATTAGTATATTGCCCGCTTTGCGGTGTGGAAGATGCTTACTTCAACGATCTCGAGCTTCGCCTTCAACTTTGTTTTTTCATCCTCGCTCGCGAACTCAGAGTACTGGTCATCAATTTTGTTTCTCATATCATAGATATAAGTCTCGAGCTCGTTCTTCTTATCCTCGGTATCAGCAACGAGCTTGTCCTCCATAATCATAGCAGATTCCTGCTCAGCTGCAATTTGCTTCGATTGCTCATCGAGAGAAGAGGTGGCAGAGACTATTGGCAAATCGCCTTTTCGGACTTGCTTCTTGACCTTTCTTGTCTTTGGTTTCTCGGCAGCGTCGGTATCCATCGCCTTTAAAGGAGGTGTTAGTAAGGTTTGTCCCAATCGGGGACGTTTGGCTGCACGTTCATCCTCGCAAGAAGCTTGGACTGGCATTAACGGTGGAGGTAGCTTGAGACTCACATCTGGGTCCTTCTTTTCTGCATCCGCCTTCTCCTCCGGGATGGGCTCCTCAACCTCCATATCCTCAACATAATATCCTTGCTCAACATTCAAGATGCCATGCAAGTTCAGACGAGCCTTAAGCTTGCAAATCATAAAATCATCCTTAGAATCAGCCTTGACACCCTTGACCGAAAATCGTCCAATCCATGGATTGATCTTGCCTGGAAGCAACTCAGGCTTAGCGTACTTTGCCTCGAGTTGGAACGGCTCTTTCCGGTAGAATGTGAGGATTTTGGTTGATGGCATGACATTGCCCTTGTTGAAGACGGTCAAGCTGGTATCCTCATCAGGGATATCAGGTGATTTCTCCCAAGCAAACTCGATAGGGTAGTTGACAATATCGTGAATGGCAAAATCTCGAACACGGAAGACGGGGGAAAGAATGGCGCAGCTGAAAGCACAACCTCGTGCAATAGCCTCGTCCTGGTTGAGTGTGAAGGAGAGGGTCTTGCCGAAGAACTTCTGAATGCGATCCTTGAGAGCCGGTACACGGGTACATCCACCAACCAGCTCAATGATATCGATATCTTCTACCTTCAGCTTCGCCTCAGCCAGGGCTGCCTCTAGAGGTACATGAACACGCTTGAGAAGTGGCTCCACGAGTGCCTCAAGGCCTTCACGGGTGAGCATCGTAGCAACATCAACATCGTTCATCAACGATTCGATATTAACAGGTGCTTGCTGATTGGCTGAGAGAATCTTCTTTAATTTTTCCGCAGCAGCATGGACACGGACCAAAGCCTTGGGGTTGGTGTTGATGTCAATCTTGTACTTCTCCTTGAACTCGGCAGCAAGGTGGTCGACCAAAGCCTTGTCGAAATCACGACCACCGAAATGGCGATCATAAGCAGTAGACTTGACAGTTAACTCGCCCTTTTTGAACTCTACAATAGAGCATGTATAGTTGCTGTGTCCGATATCAATGAAGGCCACGCGTCTTGGCTTCTCTTCAGCAGTTGGGAGATCGAGCTTCGTAATACCGTAACCAAGAGCAGCCGCAGTGGTATCGTTCATGAGACGGAGTAGCTTGAGTCCAGCAATTTCGGCGGCATCCATCAAACTCCTTCGCTGGATATCTGTGAACCACGCCGGAACGCTCATAACAATGTCCGAGACAGGGAGTTTCAACTCTGCTGATGCTGTGCTCTTGACCTTGCTCAGGAACATAGAGACAAGCTGTGTGCCAGTAAACTTCTCCTTCTTGCCCAAATATGTGACCTCTGCGCCAACTTGGCCATTGACATCGACGAGTGGTGCAGAAACGAACTGCTGTTCCACTTGCACATCGGGATCGTTCAGAGAGCGGCCTGCTAACCGCTTCAAAGACGAAACAGTATTCTTCAGATTGGAGATCTCTTGTGTCTTCGCAGGTTCGCCGAGGTACCGACTCTTTGGCCCAAAGCCGACCAAGGACCTTTGAGGGAGTTAGCTATTGCGTTAAAGGCGAGGTAAGTATGGCATGACTTACGGTGTAGCTCGATTTGAGACTTCATTGGTGATCTGCGAATCATCAGCACAACTAAAGCCTCAAACAGGACAGTAGGTTATACATACGACATCGACACCACGATTCCGAGCAACAGCAATGACTGTATTGAGTGTACCGAAGTCCACGCCGACCACTGTTGGCAGGAGGGTTAGCACATGTCCGGAAGGCTGAGGAACAAGTTTGTTGACATACCACTCATTTTTGCGGCCTAATGAACTTCTCGTGTGGTAGGAACTGGGCAGGAGCTTTGTGAAGTAGTTGCGATAGATGCGATCTAGTTCGAGGTGGCAGATTCTGGAGAATGTTGCGGGCTCGTTCCAGGTTTGTTGTTGAATTTCTTGAGCCCCCAGCGCCTCGTTTAAGTTAATTTTTCTAGCAAGTGCGACCGCCTTCTCGATGCTTCGTCAGGCTTCGAAACGTCAACGCCACGGCAGGACAAGGCTTCAGAACAGATAGTAGATAGCACTTTTTGCAGCTGATTCATGGAAATCTCATCGTATTCTTTTTCCAGCACCGTCGTCATCTGGCAGACACGTGGCGCATGAAATATATCGAGATCACGTGAAAGAGGGACAAGGCGATAAAGAATGCCTTGATAACGATTGTGTGTGTTGTTTGGTGGGGCTGAGTAGGGAGCCATCACTAGGGTTACTGCCTGACGACAGTTCAAGTGGAGGAACATCCCTCAACATGCCTCGTCTTTGCCCGCCTCAAATAGGATAGTAGGTCATGGCTTTCGAATCCGGCTGATCTTTTTCTATGCTTTCAAGGATTGAAAGTCGTCTTTAGTACTTGGAGTCTTGATCTTAAATATGTGTCATGGAGGAGATCCTGTGATGAGGCGTATGAATATGAAATCGTTTCTAGCATAAACATACATACATCGCTCATTCCGTCCTACAGCATGACAGCCCACCTAAACGTAAATCTATGTTTACACGCTCACTAACGGCTTTGTACACGTTCCTAGAAGAATAGCAAATCTTCATCCTTCCACCCCATATCATTCAAGAACCCATGCACGCTCTTTTCCAATGTCTCCGGTCCACAGATCAAAACCAGCTCCTCGCCGTTTTGCATTCTGCAGGTGCCAACTTCCTTCTCAAGCAGCTCCTTACTCATGCGACCTTTTAGCCCTGTCC
Source organism: Stipitochalara longipes BDJ (assembly GCA_009732865.1). Classification (NCBI taxonomy): domain Eukaryota; kingdom Fungi; phylum Ascomycota; class Leotiomycetes; order Helotiales; family Hamatocanthoscyphaceae; genus Stipitochalara; species Stipitochalara longipes. Next base: position 160,880 of record ML769347.1, on the reverse strand, counting down.
ATCCTTCGCTTGGCTTCGTTAGAGAATATAGAAGTCTAACTCTGTCCTCCTTTCCTTTGACCAAAGCATCTATTTCCTCTTTGCAAAGAATGTCTTCTTCAAGTCGATTTCCATCAAGTACCAGGCACCTCGTCTCATCCTCGGGATCTTTCAGTACCGCTCGTAACACCTGAAAAATAGGAGTGATGCCCGATCCAGCACAAATCATAATGAAGCGCTTGATGAATCTTGGCTTTCCACCAATTGTGCATTGACCACGAGAGCGATATTCGAATTTGCCGATTGGGCCTTTGAAGTCGACGAAGTGGCCTACGGGTATGGCATCGAGAGCCTTGGTCATCCTCCCTCCAGCGCGGTCTTTCGTGTCGAAATATACCTTGACGAGAACCCGAAGGAGGCCCTTGTCTGTACCTTCTGAAATGGGTGTGTAGGAGCGGATTATTGCTTCTCGAGTGACTGGATCTCGTAAGCGCATCATCAGATGTTGGCCGATCGGCAAACCAATGGTTTGGTTCTCATGCTCTAATGTGAAATTGAATATGCGTGTATCGGATGAGATCTCCTGTCTCGAGGAGAGGATAGCCTTCGTCCAGATCTTGGATTGGAGGAAGATCTCGCGAGGTTCCGAAGTTTCGGAAGGGACTTCGTCACCATTCTGAAGGACTGCACGAGCTGCTTCGTCGAGGGATCCGATGTGATAATCTTGCATCATACTTTTAGCTGTTTCAGAATCTGTTTCTGTTAGTGATGCTGAATGGTTTCGGGAAAGGATACATACGAATCGCCATAAACTCATCGGTGGAATCTTGGCCTGCCGCACCGATGATACTAGTTGCTCCACCGGGATGTCCTTCAAGGAAGGCGGTCCCATCATATACTTCACCATTGACAACAAACCACGGATTCGCATCATTATCACGTTTCCGTAACTCATCAATCGTGATGCTTCTATTCAACCCATCTTTTGTCATCTTAATTTCTTTCTTCAGCTCGAAAACTATTTCTTCCTCCCTTTCGCCGCCCATCTTTTCACCCCAGAATCCATTTGCAAGATTTCCACCTCTCGCTTTGACCTTCTCCATCCACCCACCGGGGATTAGAGCAGGCTGTGTAGGATGTTCGAAGCGAAGATGGTCACCTTCCTTGCTGATCGTAATTCGATACCACGGATTGTTCATCATGCCGAGCACACTCCAATACATGTCGCGTGGTTGCACGTTCATACTCTCATCCATCGCTCGCACCATAATATCTCCCGCTAACCTCAAGTCCTCCACTTTGAGGTCGATTTCCCAGAAACACCAAGTGAAGCAGGTTTCCCGCCATGCCATGTCTAATTTGCCTCCGAACAACGTGTCGTTCTCATCGGCGTCTCGGTAATCATCCTCATGGTATCTGATGTCCGCCAATGCCCACGATTTACCTTTATCCAAGGTGACTTCTACTCTTGTCACTCTCCGTCCGCCTCCACCGTAAGCGTACCCGCGCGCTCGGTATGTTTCCGGTCCGTTGACGAGACACACTTGCTCTTCATGGGCTGGATAAACAGTAGCGCTGTTCGTGCTCAGGTCATAGATGGCATATCGCTCATCCATCCACCACTTCGGCTCGGTTGCACTTTGCTCTGGGCTGATCATCGTAGGTAGCACCCGGTTATCATAGATGTGATACCAGTTGTCACTGGGTTCGGCCGTAATAGTGATCTTCTTCAACCATTTCACGCTGCGGCCACCAATTTGTCCAGGAACTACCACACGCAATGGCTTGCCGTGGTCAGGACGAAGCATCTCCCCATTCATCTTGTGTGCCAGCATGATGCCCCTATTCGGATCCATCGCCCAGTTGAGCTTCACCGATGTGCCGTAGAAGCCATTGGGCAGCTTGTCAGCACCCTCCATGCAAACGTATTTTGCTCCTCGCATTGGAACAGCTCGTTTAATCAGCTCGCCAATCGGAACACCAGTCCACAGCGCTGTGGAAAGACCGGCAGCTCCCCACGAGAATCCTTTCGATTTTCGGACCTGGTTCTGCTCCTTTCGTCGATTTCCAGCACAGACAAGAGTTATTGGTACTGTAATTTGTTTGTAGTCCGCAATAAGTTGCTTGAGCGACATGGTGATGGAATGCTTGACCATCCCCTCGACCGAGAATTCCCAATCTGGAATTGTGGCATCATCAACTAGCGGAACTGCGCCATGATTTCGAACGTAGAATAATTCTGGAGAAGTGAGGAAACCTTCATCGTAAAGAGCACTTAAGGGAGCTTCGACATTGAAGGGGTGAATTCCAGTTAATCGAATGAGTCGAGGATCTCTAGGTACATGATTGTCTGGAGTCTTAAGATCTTCCTTCAAGATATCTTTGGGTGGATTGGTAGGTAGTGGAAGAGGATACCGAGCTTCCGCTGGAGCAGAGCTGGTCCTTCTCGAATTTGGAGCTGATTCACTGTTGGCCTCCGATTTTGGAGGTGTGGGAGGCAATCGAAGGGTAGTATCTGGTAATTCTGTCTCAGGCTTTTCTGTGTGTGCACCCTCAAGGGGTGGCGGCTCCGAGATGCTTATGTCTTCAGCAGACATTTTTCGTTTTTGATCAAGGAAATTGGTGTGATAGATGTGAAAGGGGGGTCCAGGGTCAGTTGGGGCGAGAAGGTGGTGAAACTGAAATGCTACAAATACGATCCTGGTATCAAGAAATAAAGAGAAGGAGCTGCCTTGCGTTGCAGCATTGAAAGTAGAGTTGACGGAACAAATGCAAGATTGTATCGAAAACCAGGAGCTTCAAAGAACGGAACATACGCGTGGAGATTCTGGAGAAGCAGAGAGAGAAAGCACCTTCCCGTCAGCTTGACGAGTACCAATGAAGACCGGCCGGTTTCAACAGGATCAACCTAGACGGATCATGGTGACGATATCTGCGCGGAGGATGTCGGTAGGCCCGTTCAGCAGCCTTCCAGAATGCGGGATGCTGGGACTTGCAGTTCTGCAGCGCACCAGCCCGTAAGGAAGAGTTCTGAAGATCTTCCGCGGAAACCCTGGTGCGCTCTCCTTATCAGCAACAAATACCCAGAAGCGGCCGCTTGATTGGGCCACGGTCTAGCTCCCGCCAGCAGTTTTACAAAACTTGACCACTAGCCTTATCTTTGCCCACTAACGACATAATAAGACAATGTTCAAGACGCTGTAATTTTTATGTAGTTTTTTCTCTGATAATCCGATCGAGAGCATCGTCTGGAAATATGTTCAACGCAGCCATCGGCAACTAGATTGGTAGATTCCCGAGGAAGGATATTTTACCCGCGATCGAGGCGTGTCCCTTGAGAGAGCATCCTCTACTTTCTTGGATTCTCATTTGCCACTGAACAAAGGTCTCTTTGCGCCTCAAAGTTCACCACGGAGTTTACCCGCCTAACTAATGATGTTGTCACTGAACCGGCAGTGCTCCGTGTGGTTCTCAAACCACCCCACCCAAAGACCCAGGCTACGCCATTGCAAAACTGGTACTGGCCTTGAGAGAAGTCCCTCACAATTCATGTACTTATACAAACAGGTGACCAGAAATGATGCTCGTTGACTCAGTGAGATATGGGCACCAGCAAAACATTCCAAGTGAGCGTCTGCCAAGGCTAAGTAACCATGGTATCCACTACTCATGGCTATATCCGAGGTTGCTCTGTCATGAATGGATCTCATGTGCAAAGGATTGTGAGCCTGCAATAATACTATGTTTCTGCGAACCCTCGCCCTTCCCATGCCTACATGAGGAGCGAAGCTTCAATGATGCCAATTGACAGACAACGCAAGCAATCAAAGCTCATAATCAAATTTGGCATCGTTGGCTGCCTCCTCCTGGATCAAGTTGGAAAGGCAGCGCATGTACTCATGCAAGTTCATGGTAATCATGCCCAGCGACTGGGAAAGAATTGATGCTTCCAACATGTTGCTTTACCTCTAAACACGGGCGGGTATGTATACTACTAAGAGACACCGTGCCCTTGAGTATATTCGAATGCAAATATGCCAGCGAGGTCGCTATGTTTTGGAATAAGATGGGGTTTATGATTTTTGTGGGTTGTAAACCGACGTCTGTGCAGGATGTTGTTGGTGGAAACCCTAGTTGAGTATTAATTCTTAATTGTCTGATGACGTTGCATCAATGTCTCTATGCTTATATATTTCCGTTATTCTCAAGTCTGTGTGATTCTAGCAGCTCGGGAATTGTTCTCCTAGAACTGCACTAGGAGCGTATGCATGGTAGAGATCCAGCGAAAGCATTGGGTAGAGGCTCGTAGCGTCGTACAACGAAGTTGGATATCTTAGCTTTCGGTTCTTCGCTGAGAATGGCATTGATGATCAATTTCTCATTTCGTCATTACCTCGAGAATACACGTCTTTCTTGGAAGGTGTAACTTGCCGGTAGAGTGAAAAGACTCTCAGGACAAATTTGCAATGGATCTATAGCAACGTCCGAGTTAGCACATTCATTTTCAGATTCGCATTGAGATATGCAGCAGTAAAGGGATATATGACAAGGCCGGTTGATTAGCGTCTCAAACTGCTGGAACTGCCAAGAGCTGGTGCGGATGCGTTCTGGTAGACTTTTTGTTCCGAGTTGCTGCCGTAATTATTAACTGGGTTTTACTCAAGCAATACGCACTCAGTATGAGCTATTCTTGATGAACCACTCTGTCGCCTCTACCGGTCCCCAAACTTGTAACGAATTTAGAAAAAGGTTTGCAAGAGACTAGATCCACTTTTAACAGAAGATTGGGGATAGTACTGAAGCCTGTTCAATCTTCTTACAATAGATTCGACGTTGACTCATCCAAGCATAGGCTTGCTCATGATAAAACTAAGAAGCAAAATCTGGCATTCGCATTGAAGCACATAAAGTAGCTTAATGGGAATCTTTGACAACATTTAACGCGTTCAGCAGCCACTTGTATATAGTCAGAATCTGGGTGCAAAGACGCAAGGGTTCTTCCACTGGGGAGGTCTGGCGAGCCTGGAATAGCCGATGGCCGGGTACTTACTAGGGGCTGAGGAGAGCTCGTAACAAGATACCAAGGTCTCCTTAAGAGTTGATATAAGAATCATTTATCTCAAGAGGATCTGTCGAAGTACAACCAATAGTTTTATTAGCAGTTATAAGGATAAAGAGGTTGTGAACGAAGGAGTGTGGTCAGTGCGGAAGAACGAGGGGCTGAGCGGAAAGAAGACCGAACAGATCTTGAGAAAGCACCCACACACATAACAATTGAGTTTGCTTATGGGTTTCATGCATCGTGGAGAATCCAGCTGGGTATATGTGAACAATACAATAAAACTTTTCCTAAATGTTTGATATGAAACTAGAAGAAGCAACAAATGTATGGCCAGATCTGGCTTAGTCGCAGGCGGAATGACGCTTCTTCTCCGAGCTCGTGCCGACGCTGAGATATTCAATGTGCTAGAGCTCCTTCCCTACAATTTATGAAAAACGACGCAATTACCCCGCCGCGCCGGACAACTCACAAGCAAACGGAGCAGACTTCTTGGTCTACTGTCAGCGGATTCAGATGCATTTCATTGCTTCTGCCAGGTCTCACCTTCGACCCTCCGACCCACGAGAACCTTGATGAGAGGGGCAGAGGGACAACGTACAACCCTACGGCTTATGACTACGGACGCGTCCGCATAGCTTCAACCTGGTCCCTATGGATCGCAAGAGGAAGCGTGAGTGATTGCACCAGAACTGGAGCCTGAGATGTGTTCGCTGATACCTTGCTTCAGGCGAGCTGCGCGAGTTGAACAGCCGTGCTTGGAATGGAGAGAAAGGTCAGTGATTAGAAGTAAATTGTGGCCACGTCACTGATACTTGTCACAGGAATCTACGAAGTCAACAAATCTCTCGATTCCTCCCTTAAAAAGAACACCGCGTTCATCAAGCGGTTGCGAACTGCAGTTTCCCCCGCAACTCTTAGCACTTTCCTACAAGAGATTCGAACACTCAGCCTACACAAGTACCTGTCTGAGATCATATCCGCATGCTACGAAGGATTATGCAAGCTGAAATCACCTGGTGAAATTGAGGCTGGGGTGGAAATCGTCAGCGCATTACACCAGCGTTTTGGACCTGCAGAATTCACAGAGTTTCTGGGATGGCTTGTAGGAAAAGGACTGGCTACTCCGGAGAAGTCGGTACTAAAGACACTCGCCGCTGAAGCCAGAGAAAAGGAGGAGAAAGAGCGTATCACGCGCCAAAGAGTGCTGTTGAGAGTCGTAACCGAATTATGGCTAGTTGGTGTTCTGAGAACACTGGATGAGGTTACTCGCCCAGATGATGCTTCAAGAGGCAAGGAATCTCTTTCAGGAGCGCCGGGAAAAGTGACAGATGCAAAGTCAAAGGTAAATACTGCGGCAAAGGGTGGTGGTGCTGAACCCTTTCCTTTGGAGGTCCTCAAGGATTTGCTTGGTCATGATAGAGAGCACGCGAATCTCCCACTGCTAGTTATATTCGTGAAGGCATTTGGCTGGGATATCTTGGGTGTCAAGGAAGCTGGTTCTGAGGGCCGAAAGACTGTGGAGGAGGATGGCAACACCAAAAGCGCTAGTGGTTCTATTGAAGAAGCAGACGACGATTCTTCTGAAGAGCCCCTCCCGGCAGACAAAAATTCCGAGGATCCACCTCTTGCTTCGCCAGAACTCCAAGAACGGTTTCGTAACGTATTAAAGCGCTACTTTGAAGATGTCAAAGCCCATCTCATCCGAGATCAAAAATCCATCAGTAAGCAAGCTCGCAAAGATGCAGAGGCGTACGTGAAGTCCGGGCAGGTATTCGAAGATAGACAAGCAAACTACGAAAAGGTAGTTAAGGCGCAAGAGCGGCTTGTTGCGAATGCTCAGGTCCTTGCAGACGCCATCGGCGGAGAAATGCCCGATCTCAAGGATGCGGAAGACAACTCAGCTGGAGGAAGCGGTGGCATTGGTCTTGTGAAAACTGGTGAGTATCTACGAGGCGAGGGAGACGGTGCCGGCATTTGGGAAGACGAAGATGAGAGACGATTTTACGAAAACCTCGTCGACTTGAAAGGCAAAGTCCCAGGAATGCTGCTTGAGGATGGGAAGAAGAAAAAAGTCGACATGGATGAACAAGTTGGCAAGAAGATTGACGTTGCGGACGCCTCAACTGATGCCAACCCAACGACCCCCAAGGAAGATGACCAGTCAACTGCCATTGCGAACAAGACTGTTGGCGCCCAAGTGGATGCACTTTTGGCACGGCTTCCAGATCTTACGAACAAGGACTTGATTGACCAGGCTGCTATCGACTTCTGTTTTCTGAACTCCAAGGCTTCTCGGAATCGCTTGGTTAAAGCAGTCCAAGAAATTCCAAAGGGTCGCAGCGACTTGCTGCCTTCATACTCTCGGCTGGTTGCAACTCTTGGCAAGTATATGCCGGATGTGACAAAGGGTCTGGTAGATCATCTTGATCAAGAATTTCGGAGTCTCCAACGTCGAAAGGAGAAGGAATTCCTTGGGCAGGCTCGATTGGGTAACATTCGATATCTTGCTGAACTGACCAAGTTCGGTGTTGTGCCTGAGCACGTTATCTTTCATTGCTTGAAGGTTAGTCTCGACGACTTTTCAAGAATGAATATCGAGATTATTTGCAACCTACTCGAGAACTGTGGTCGATATCTGCTGCGCAACCCAGAGACTTCTCCACGTATGACCTCTTTCTTGGAGACGCTGAAACGCAAGAAGTCTGTTCAGCATATTGGGCAACAAGAGCGTATGCTCATTGAGAATGCGGTGTACTACGTTGATCCTCCGATCAGAGCTGCGATTCAGCAGAGAGAGAGGACTCCAAATGATCTGTTCATCCGCAAGCTTATCTACCTGGACATGAATAACCGCAATTACACAAAAATCCTCAAGCAAATCCGTCGGCTGCATTGGGAGGAGACCGAACTTGTTGCTATCCTAGAGAAAATATTCTCCAAGCCTGGCAAGGTTAAGTATGGTAACATTCATCTGCTTGCTATCATAGCCAGTGCGTTATACCGGTACCATCAAGATTTTGTTACTACTGTGATCGACAATCTTTTGGAATACATCGTGCTTGGTCTGGAGCAGAATGACTTCAAGTATAATCAGCGTCGGATTGCAGAAGTCAAATACTTGGGGGAGCTGTATAACTATCGCATGGTTGATCATCCTGTGATCTTCGATACCTTGTATCGCATCATGACATTTGGGCATGGTATGCTAGCTTGCACTGCGGATTAAGAAAATGGACTTGGGGCTTACAATCACAGGTGGACCGCCAATCGCAGGCCGTATCAATCCCTTTGACATGCCAGATGACTTCTTCCGCATCCGTCTTGTAGCGACTCTTCTCGAGACGTGCGGCATCTTCTTCAATCGTGGTGCTTCCGGCAAAAAGCTTGACTATTTTCTTTCTTTCCTTCAGGTGAGGACAAAATATCACAACGATTGGGTGAGGCTGACGGTGCGCAGTACTACATCTACACCAAAGACCCGCTCCCTATGGATATTGAATTTATTGTGCAGGACGTGTTCGCTCTGACGCGACCTCAATGGAAGCTTGCTTCGAACCTGGAAGAGGCCAGTCGAGCATTCCAGTTAGCCATGGCTCAGGACCAGAAGACCTCTGGTGTTGATAAAACTGCCGAGCCCGAAGAACCAGATAGTGATGGATCTTCCGATGATGGCATTGGCGACAACGATGCTGAAACTGGCTTGCCTGAAGCAGATGCCGAAGAGGACTCCGAGTCAGATGAAGACGTAGATGTAAGTGGTTACCTTAATCATTTGTCTGCGTAATAAAAAGCTAATTCACGGATCAGGCGGAACTCAGTGGTGACCTCGTGCTCTCTGCTCCAGGAACTGACTCGGAGGAAGAGGCAATCGTCGTTACACGAGAGGAAGAAGAAGTCGATCCTGAAGATGAAGCTGACTTTGAACGTGAGTATGCGAAGATGATGGCTGAAAGTCTAGACTCGCGAAAGCATGAACGCAAATCCACTTTCGATGTTCCCCTCCCCATTCGACGCAAAGATGCCAACGCTGCTGGCGACTTGCCTGATGAAACCGTGAATAGCAGTGCTGCTCCTGCTGGTACAATGGCGTTCTCACTTCTCACAAAACGTGGCAATCGGCAACAGGTTCGTTGCACATATTCCTCGTTTGGAGACACTTTTCTAACATTGATTTAGACTCGCACCGTAGCGCTCCCCTCTGACTCTACATTCGCCATCGCCATGAAAACTCAACAGGCGGCCGAGCGTGAGGAGCAACAGCGAATCAAGAACTTGGTCCTGAATTACGATCTTCGAGATGGCGAAGATCAAGATGGTGATTCAGCACTAGCCCCCTTACGCCCCAATCCAAATATTTACAATGAAGATGCAGGTCTCGAGAAGGCCGCTGGGATGAATTATACCAGACCTGATAAGTCTGGGAATAATCGCAGTGGCCAACGTGCCAGGAAACTGCAGCTCAATGATATCGATTGGTATGATCCCAAACGAAACATTTCTCAAATTGAAAATGCAAGACTTCCCTCAAATCAAAACACCTCAGCAGGTGGTCTTCAAAAGCAGTCACTAGTCAATCCTCCAAGCAGTTTGGCAGCCCAACAGCGGGTTATTCGCCCAGCTCGAGCGACTGCTCAAGTTGGTAGACTCACTCGAAAAAGCGATGCTTGAGGAACATTCATCAAGACAAGCAGGCGCCAAGGGTGGTAGCACGAAGTAGCCTCTGCTAGAGATGTTCAGTTGCTTTATTTTGTCATCAGTCATTGTACAAGTATCGATTTGCTGATCATGACCCCGCTTGGTGTGGGGATAATAGGACATGATTAGACTTCTTGGTTGATGGCTACTGAGCTTTGTCTCTTAGCTGCTAATTACTAGTACTTCTTCTCTGCCCATCAACGCGAATCGCGAGGTTCGACGGCTCACGTATCCTACGAATTCCGGAAGGACGGAGAGACTGAGAATGCGCGTCTCGTACGAAAACTGATGGCGAGGCGGTCGAGGTGTGCTTCACTGCGATGGTACACAGAGGATGACTGATATAGAAGGCCTTAACTTGGGTCCAAACTTGGACCATTGTGTTGATCAATGGAGATATGGTGGAGGAGAGATCGGGTAATGGGTGCGGATGGGGACAGCCGGTAGCGAACAAAATTGATAAGAGAGCACGGAGTGGAGGCTTTTCTTTTGTGAACTGCAAATCTTTGCGCATGCTGTCACCGCTTGCCTTGCGACAAGAAGGCTCAATTCCACTCTCTTGAACAAAGTCACTCACCTAGCTCGTCATCGTCAGCTGAAACATATGCCTCTTTCTCTCCACTTCGTATTCAAGTGAGCGAAGATATGCGCCGCAATATGCACAATCTTTCGCCGAGGCCATCATCAGCTGAAAACGTGTACAGCTATTTCGCTACTTCGTGTCCAGAAAGTGGGGATCTGCATCCCCAAATGTATAGAACGAGTGATATAGGAGGCTTCTTAGCCCTTCTATCGATATTCGCCACGCGAAAAAGGAAAAGGGCCATTCCTGGCGGGGAGCTAAAAATACGCATCCACACAGCGAGCCCGACTCCAAGTTTCGTTTCAAAGACATCGTGATCGCTGAAACGTGGAACGAAGCACCAATTGGTCCCGTTCTTGCTTTTTGAATGCACGTGATGAGATTTTAAATTCTCCGAATGGAGGATCTTGCAGCTAGGGGGCGATGACGATTGTTTGGGAGGGGCCAGGCAGAGCTGACGTTTGGGTAGAATTTTCTGACTGCTTCTGAAATATGCACGATGTGCTGTCTGCAGCACCCACTGCACCCAGCCGCTGCGGGGTTTCCAATTGTCTTGGATGAGTGGGTGTGGCGAACGAAGTACATGTGGTCTGATGTGCTGAAACTTCCCTGGGCGTCGAAAATAGAAGGCCGAGGACTGGGACTGTACTTGGAAGTATCTTGCTGATCTGAGCGTTGGAGGCTCAGAGACTTGAGGTCAAAGTGAGATCTGGAGGCGCCTGCGGAGGCTGGGAACGTGGAAGTTCCTTGCTCTTGCTCAGTGCACGGACGTGTGAGAAATAGAGAATCACTTTAGGGGGATTCTGTCGCAAGGAGGTGCAATCGTTTTGATTCGTGCTGACTACTGATGGGGCTGGAGCGTGTTCGAAAGATGAACTGTCTTACACTTGACTCTCTGACGTGCAGGAACAGGTTGATTCCAGCGTTTCAACAACAATCGAGGCTTCGTATTCAGCACGGGACGACTGGCCCGAGCAGTCGCTGGATCGTCGGCAGAGGCCCATCGGCGTCGGGGAGTAAGACACCTCGGCGAGGCAGGTTGAATTCAAGAGCCTAAGCATCAGATGGCGGTTGGTAAGGTGTTCGTGCTGGCCTCTGATCGTGAAGGGATCGATTTAAAGTCATCTTACAACCCCTGCGTGGCTTTCGACGGCGTGCGGGTCTCCGGAGAAGATCTGAACCGTCCGGCAGCGCTAGGCGAGCGATGCCAACGACGTCTGAACTGTGCAGAGCTGGTACTCTCGCTGGTGCAGATCTACATGGTATGGATTGAGGCAGTGGCCATGGTATCCCTAGCTGAGAAGCGCGCGCTGCAGCAGTCTGAGCAAAGGAAAGGCGCCCTGATCTGGCGCCCTGATCTGTCTTGCGTTGGTGAGCTGATTTTGCTTCCAGTGTGCTGTAGTTCTAGTTTTTGGGCTTCGGACGGGTGTGCAGATAGAGGTTGAGATGGAAATGGAGAGGGGCATGTTCAGAAGGGCATGGCAACCTGGAAATGAAGGCAATCTTCCTAGTCTTATGTATTCAATGCATTCTGACAATATCGATCAATGTTCAATTATTGATTTATTGATTGTGCTTTTTCGCGGGCGTGGGTGTCAAGCGAGGCTGGCGAGGGGCAAGAAAAGGACCAAAAAATGGACCAGGGCACTCGGATTGACAGCCGGGATGCGGTCGGCGGCGTCCAACAACTCGCTTCGGATTCAGGGTCAAGGGGCTATCGACCTGCAGCGTTCTAAATCCAGTCTCTCCCCACCTCCACTTGGCCACTTCTGAGGAACGACAAAGACATGCAACATGCAGCCTGCAACCTGCAACCTGCAACCTGCTTTGCTGTGGCTCAGACCTAGCAGCGTGAGTGATCTGTTCGCTCCCGAGGCCCATGCAGGTGGATTTGGAGTCGCCAGCCAAGCAATCCGCGCGTGTAGTCAAACCTCCCAGCAGGATAGCATGGTCTGGTCACCCGTACGTGCGGCAAGAGCTAGCTGGCACCCTTTGGGACTGAGCACACCACCGCACTGCACTGCTTGGTGGTGACTTCCTCTTCCGCTGCCTCGGCCTCTCAAGCTTCTTTCTCGTCTCTTCACCTTCGTCTTCATCTTCAACTTCTTCACTCCATCTTTCTCTTCCACCTTTGGAAGGTGTGGATCGGTAGTCTTGTCCATCCATCCGCTGCCATGTCTTCCTTCTGCTGAACTTTCTTTTGCCCACGCTCGTTCCTGGAACTTTTTTCCCTTCGTTCCACCACAAGTCTCTTTTCAGACTGAGACACTGCAGCTCCATGTTGTAACATCATAACTCGCAGCCGCCACGAAAATCGCCTGCATTTCGAATCTCACCTTCGCCCCCTTTCCACCAGAATAGTACGAGTACCTGCTGTATAACCTTGTGACGCCTTTCACAACTACTTCAGCCATTCGTTTTCCCAATTCCATTACTTGAATCTTCCGGCGTGGATGCACCACCCCGCATTTGCAACAGCTCTCGCCTCATACAACGGACAAGGCTGCAAAAGCGGGTCAACGTCAAACAGTAATCCGTTTTGTGGGATGACTGGAGCCATACCCTGAGCTACAGGTGAGTTAATATATTTCTTTGCGAATTCTCCGAAGATTTTAGGATCATTCGAAGAAGAAGCAAATTCAATACTGATGCATCGCTCTGCAGCCATCCTTCGCAAGGATTCCTTCTGGGTCCCTGCGTCACACTCGTTACTATCCCTCACAGAAGTTGAACGCCCTTGGAAGACACATCTGGAAATTTTTGTCGACCTTTCAACGACACTTTCCCAGGCGGAAGACTTCCAACATGCCCCAAATCGATACTTCGCCATGGCCGGTGAAAGATGTAAGTCCCTATCTCTTATCTGGTGTCTCAATATATCCCCTAATGTGGGGTCGTGGCTAACATGATTCAGATCGTCTATACCGCCATCGTTGGCTCGGTGATGGGAATGGCTTTCCTAGAATGGTTCCTCTGGCTCGGAGCATTTTTATATTGTCTGGTCAAGGTATACCAAAAGGCTGAGCATTGGTCGGTCGCCGTGTTGGCCGTAGTAGTAGGCATCTTATTCACACTTTTAAGGTTGGCCTTCCCCGGAACCTATCTTCGCCCAAAACTAACAGTCTCACAGGTTAATATTCCTTCCCATCATGATAGTTACGCTGCCATTGCCAAACCACATCACTCAATACTTCCCAACTCCGTTGGTGACGGTCCTCCAGTGGTTCGGATTTTGGACTTTTGCTGCGCTATTAACAGTTCCATGGCTGTTCTGCGTTTATCAGCTTGTTACTCATTCTCTTGGACGGACGAAGCGTATAAAACAAGTGCTTGACGAGCACACGGCACCGAAGGTAGTCATTGTGATGCCTTGCTACAAAGAAGATCCCTCTGTCCTGGTGACGGCCGTCGACTCGGTCGTTGACTGCGATTACCCTCCATCCTGCATTCATGTGTTTCTTTCATTTGATGGAGACCAAGAGGACGAATTATATCTGAATACGATCGAAAAGCTCGGTGTACCGCTCTCTCTAGATTCATACCCCAAAAGCATCGACGTCACTTATCGCACTGCCCGGATCACGGTCTCTCGATTTCCCCATGGAGGAAAGCGGCATTGTCAGAAAGCCACTTTCAAGCTCATCGATAAGGTCTATACCGAATATCTCAAGCGTAACGATAACCTCTTCATTTTATTCATCGACTCAGATTGTATCCTGGATCGTGTATGCCTCCAGAACTTCGTCTACGATATGGAACTGAGCCCGGGGAACTCAAGGGACATGCTTGCAATGACCGGAGTAATCACAGCGACAACGAAAAAGCACAGTCTTATCACTCTTCTCCAAGATATGGAATATATCCACGGCCAACTTTTCGAGCGGACAGTGGAATCTGGTTGTGGAGCTGTCACCTGCCTACCAGGAGCTTTGACGATGCTGCGATTCTCTGCTTTCCGGCGAATGGCGAAGTACTACTTTGCAGACAAGGCAGAACAGTGCGAGGATCTTTTTGACTATGGAAAATGCCATTTGGGCGAGGATAGATGGCTTACACATCTTTTCATGATCGGAGCAAAGAAGCGGTACCAAATTCAGATGTGTACCTCGGCTTTTTGCAAGACTGAAGCCGTCCAAACCTACCGCTCGTTGATCAAGCAGCGTCGTCGATGGTTTCTAGGTTTCATTACGAATGAGGTCTGCATGCTTACGGACATGAGGATATGGAAACGTTACCCTATCTTGGCAATCGTCAGATTCATGCAGAACACCATTCGAACGACAGCGCTCTTGTTCTTCATCATGCTCATATCGATTGTTAGCACATCTAAGAAGGTCCAGGATCTGCCTGTTGGGTTCATTGGGATTTCTCTGGGCCTCAACTGGGTAATGATGATCTACTTCGGCTTCAAGCTGAAGCGGTATAAGATATGGCTATACCCGATCATGTTTTGCATCAACCCCTTTTTCAATTGGTTCTATGTAAGTAATACATCATGTCCTATGTTTCTTCCAAATTCTGATTGTATCCTAGATGGTTTACGGGATCTTCACCGCCGGCCAACGGACTTGGGGAGGACCACGCGCAGATGCGGGTGTAGCCGATGCCAATATAACGCCTCAGCAAGTCATCGAGAAAGCGATGAATGACGGAGATGATCTCAATATCATCCCGGAAACATTCAAACCTGCGATTGAAGCCCACAATCACCAGCTTGTACGGACCAAAAGCACTTTACTACCGCCTGATCAAGTCAAGGGTCGATTTGCAGCAGCAGAAAAGCTTCCAGGCGGCTGGTATCAACAAGGAAACGACTCATCGTTGGCGAGCAATGACCCCGGTGGGCTATCAACTGCACCTGCACGGAACCCGTTACATCCAAGAGACTCATTCGACAGCAATCTTTCTGCAGGGACCAATACGTCAGTGTACATGCCGCGACGCGTGGAGAGTATTATGGGAGAGGAAGATAGAAAGAAGTACGCAATGGCGCAAGCCAATCAGCGGGATCCTGGGGGTGCTTATTTCATGGGAGGCCCTCCTCTTGGAAAGATGTACAACCCAGGCCACGTTTATGAGATAAACGAAACAGATCTCAGGAAGGCAGGGTTTTCGGATTCAGTGGAGTCGCTAGAGTCTTATCATGACCGATCAGACCAGAAGCGAATCGAAGGCTACAATGCCATGGACGGATCTCCTGGGCAATTATATTCAGAGACATCGCTTGGTTCTAGTCCGTTGGCCGTCCCACAATCCACTTCGTCGGGTCAAAATAGGCGCAGTGGGAAAAGCCCTCTGGCCCGAGTCAGCTTGATCAGGGCCTCGTCAAATGAGGAAATGGGTATTGAGTTGGAAGACCAGAGACATCAATCACCATCTCCAGATTTGCAGCAACAATCTCTTTCCAAAGCGGGACCATCTTGAGGTCCGTAGGTGGAGCTCTATTATAAGTTGTACCGGCTTATCTAGAGATATGGCGCGTTTGGGGAAAGAATTGGTGGTCTCTGTTATCACAAATATCTGGTGCGTTTTAAGCATAGCATGGGAGTTAGAATTGGGAGGCGTTTTGCTTCATAGAGCATCAGAGGACTGCATATACTCCTACGAGCTGTACAGAAAGGACGGAGCAGCAAAATCCGGTATTCGGAATATTGTACATAGATAGATGCATACCACACATAATGACTAAACTAATGAAACTCCTTGCTTCGAATACTAGGCGGACTTGGAGCTGAAATGACAACTCCCCCTCTCTTTGATACTCTTTTGGCCTCGAGAATTATGGCTTTAGGGCCGTCTCTAGTGCAGACGCTCAAATTCCTAAAAAGTACGGAGTCCACTGAGAATTCCCAAATGGCACAATTTTTATAGAGTTTCACGTTTCAAAAGAAGGCTCTTTGCGTTATGAACAACGAAACTGAGCTATAGGTTTGGAGCACCAGGGGCTGTCAAAATTCGTGGGGCAATGCTGGTCTTCAATGTACCACAACTCAAGGAATATTTAGAAAGAGAACAACCTGGTGGGCGAGGATGTTTCTTGAACTAAGGGACATTCGATAAATTAAAATGGTCGTTAGATTTTGAATCTCCCTCAAATTATGGTATATTGAAGACAAGTAGTGCGCTATGAATTCCGACTACCACTGGTGGAGCATAAACTTGCAATTGCGTCTAGAAGGTAACAATAAACTACCACTTTAATAAATTAGTTCGTTTGGTTTTCTTCTCTACCAGCCTCCTTTGGAGAGTTGACTCCTCGGAGTAAGTATTCCAAATCGAGGGGATACAGGAGCAGGAAGTGGAGCATTGGGAGTAAGTTGGGAGCAATTACGTAATATAAAGCTTGTATCTGGTGGTATAACGGTATCATACGAGCTATATTATACTTCTACTTCTTTAGCTGGCGCGACCTCCTATCTCTTCTCTATAACATCGATCACTCAACGCATTTTACAATATAGATTTCGACAACTTTCCGAGCATTATCTCGCAATGGAGAGTCGACATGGCGGTTCACTGCTTCCGGCACATCAAGACTCTTCTGAGTCTAGGGTAGTAATAAGCCTGTCCGGCGGTGAGCCGCTCCTCCAGGAGCCAGCAGGGCAAACACTAGACAAAGTCGAGGAACTGGTCCTTATCATCTTTCGCAAGAGTATGGGAAAGAGAATGCAATGGTTTTCTTGGTAGGTAGGGGGGACGGGACCCTTCCATTTGCCTAGATCAAGTAAATTCGTCAGGATAATGAGCCAGGATAATCTGGGGCCTGCTATCTGTGGCACATACCGTCTTTATTCAATTACTTGCCTGTTTCCTTGCTCCTGTTTAGAATTCCGGGGGTGGTGGGCCGAGGAGGGCGGTCATCGTTGCAAGATGGTAGGCATCATTCTATTCTCCAGATTCGTGGTCGTAGATGCGGAAGAGACCTTCGCGCTCGAGAATGTCCCAGACTAGTGTGAAAGAGGAGTTAATGCTAAAGAATAGAACCGTGAGAAATAAAGAGGGGATGTTCCATACTAAAAGCCCTATACTCCAGATGTCCATGGCATTTCCCCACTTCATGCTGAGAATAACCTCGGGTGCTCGATACTGCACCGGCATGGCATTCCCACTGTACTCGTTGCCGATTCTTGCTTGCCCCTAAGTCGAAGATGGTGAGCGATTCTGCACCTGCTAGCCTATAGCGAGAGACGTAGATGATGGTGTCGCCGACTTGCTTCATTGCCGATGGCGTTCGGATTTCGCCGTCTTCTCCCTTAGCGAGGAAAGAATCGTCCGTAAGAGCAATAAGCAGATTATCGGAGTGGAGGTCTCAATGTTTGCTAGTTAGATAGGAACGTTGCGTCGGCACTGCTGAGGCTAGCTTCGTACTTATCAGTATGGATCACGTCTGCCTCGTGGAGAAATTCAGCCGAGTTAGCACTTGATTAAAAGCGCCTACAACGAGGGGAACTTACAGGTTCTGCATATGCGGCTCAGAACAGCGATGTAGTCAACTCGTTTGTCGGCTTTAGCTCTTACTCGTTTTAAGGAATCTGCTACCTCCTCTGCGATACTGCACTACCGTGAAGAGAAGAGAGAGAAATCTTGAGTACTGACCTTATATTTAAGTCCTAATGAGACAATACTCTTTGGTGTATGTCATAACACTTATGTGCGTAGCCTGTGCACTCCTGCTTTGCTTTCGCCAACAGCTGGGTGGGTGGAGCCCGACAATTACTTACCCTCCCCAATTTTATTCGATGTTTCGGCTGTCTCTCCGAGAAGAATTCTCCCGCCTTAATCCTGTTTCCTCGTCTCCATCTGACGAAACCATTTATCACAACTTAATCGTCGATGGCTAGTATGCAATTCAAAGGTGCTTGGCCTACAGGGAAAATGTCGGTGGCCCTGGCCCTAAAGAAAATCTGGGTAGGAAAGCGGCAATGGATGAGAGGTGTTTCTATTACGACGATCAGCGTCAATTCATGTTACTCTTCATCAGTTGCCTCCTTTCAGGTGCCGTGAAGTGGAACAAATCGCGATCGAAAGTATCCACGACTATTTATTCCCTGCACAAAGAAAACGAGCGTCACCAAATGGAAACGTCTCAAACGTCCTTACGAGGAATCCTCTCGACCTGAAACACATCAAGAGCTGAATGTTCAAGCGACATATACCCAGCGGCCGAACGCACCGCATGAGCAGCAGGCCTCAATGCAACCACACACTAGATATCAACCAACTATGCCTTTGTACTAGAGAATTGATCCTAATGGATAGGGATAGGGATCGGCGAAGATTCCGTGAATTCTTTGTGGGGGTCAGTTGAAAGTAAACATAATAATAGAATGAAGAATTATCTGGGGACAAATTTTATGCTTGCGAGCGCTTATTCCTTGAGCATTTGGATTTATCAATTTCAAGAGCAGAGACTTTTTATCTAATGATGAATGTATTTTCATAATAATGCAGATGGCAAACAAACAAGCGGAATGCTTGGATTCATGTACTTCTTTATTTTACGCTGCATGTACCAACACCTAAGGTCTCTTCTAGGAACGAATCAAAGTCCAACGAACCAGGCCGGATTGACCTTGGCTTGAATTTAAAACTCTGTTATCCAGATTGAACTTAGGGCAGCAATTCCAGCAATTGTATTGATTATTTGTACAGTAGCATGCCGTTCTTAAAGATAATTTAACTATACCTATACTTTGGTTTCTCGTTGCAAATCTCTCAACCTTTTTTCCTCTTCCGCCACCTGCAGTTCTCTTTTAGCTTGAATATCTAGTGGATTACGTTGAAAAGTTCCTAAAGTCAATAAAACACAAATCCCGGCCACTATCGCACACACCCTCATGTCTTCCTTAAATGCATCCGAGTAAGCTTTTCGAACCGCATACAGTTGAGACGGTGTAAGTGTTTTCTCAGAGTCTCGCAATGATGCAAGTTGAGACCCAGTGACAATTCCCGTCAGTTGGTCGTATTGAACCACCCCCAGAATAGCTGTTGATGCTGCAATTCCTATGCTGCCACCAAGGACTCGGACTTGCGCAACAATTCCCTGAGCCACCGCTAAATTTAAGTTAACATCTTACACAACCTGGGTATATTTCAAAGCGAACTCACCATGATCTCTCAGCTCGCACTCGATTGTCGCCAACTAAAAAAACGTCAGAACTAATCTCATTCCCCTTATTAACTCAGCACCTACTATGCTTGACGTCGCTACTATAAGGCCAAATCCGAAGCCTATAAATACCTGAAACCCATATGTCTTCGCTTGGACCTCTATTGTATTCGAAAGAGTAGATAGACAAGCAGCGCCTATTACCATTAGGCAAGAAGAAATAACAAGAACTGGAAAAGTCCTGTTCTTCTTCCCTGTAACCATTCCAGCGACCATACTACCAACACTAGAACCAAGTCTACTATTAGCCCGAATTGATCCGATAAGACGAATTCGATGTATGATAATAGGAATAGGACGTACGCTGTAGAACCAACCATCGGTAGTATTCCCAGTCCAGCAGCAAGTGGGCTCTTTTGGTTGACGACCTGAAATCGAAGTGGAAGGCTGAATACAATGACAAAATATGGAAATCCAGTAAGCAGAGTTGATAAAGTTGCTGCCAAGTAAATTCGGCGTTTAAGCAAACGCAGAGGCCACATGCTAAGCTTGTTCGCCCAAAGTCTATCAACAGTCCACTCCCAGCCAATCAAGAGTAGCCAGCAAAAGCAGCCGATAATGAGTGGTGCCAAAGTGGTAGCAGTTTTCCAAGAATTGGTCTTGATGCCACTTTCTTCGAATGAGAAAACTACTAGAACAGAAGCCGCAATAAGTAACATGCAACTGACAAAATCAAGTTGTCGTATCGATTTGCGTTCGGCATGGCGAATTTGATCAGCCTTTGGCCAGGCGATCCAGAACATAACCATGGGTAAGATGCCGATGAAAGGACTATTGAGATATTAATGTCAATAAACAGGTGTAGGTCTCATGGGGAAACCAACTTTATCCAAAATATCCACCTCCATGTTGTGTAATGAGTAATTATACCTCCAAGCACAGGCCCAAGTACACCTGACACTGCCACCACAAGCCCTGCTATACTTCCGAGCCATTTCGTCAAGTGGTGTGGAGTGATCTCCGGAAAGATAACCATACTAAGTGAGTACAAACCTGACCCTCCAACCCCCTGCAGTGCTCTACATGCTATCAAAGCGTTGCGAGACTGAGAGAAGCCGCAGCCAATAGAGAAGGTAAAGAAGATTATGAATGCAAACATATAAGCATTTCTCCGACCAATGATGTCTCCCATTCGAGCAAATATAACCACACACCCAAGATATGACAGCTATGAGTGATTAAAATAGAGTTAAAGTTGCAGAACATTAAAGTACCTACTGTGTAAGCAAGGGCAACCCACGTGATAGATGTGAGGGAGTTGAAATCTGTTCCAATAGTGTAAAGAGCCGTGGCAACGATCGTGCTATCCAACATGCCAAGAAATAAACCGGTGCAAAGACTTTGAATGCTGTGAGCAAGACTCTTCATCACTTGACACTCATTTCACATACCTGATGTGCAGTGCTACCAATCGCCATGTTGGGATTGTGGGCACGTGCGCTTGTGATTCTTCTTTGCCCATTTCCAGCGTGTTCTCATTACTACCAACTTCTGTGGTATCATTGTCCGGTTTTGAAATATCATCCATTCTGTCAATTGATCTAGCTACGCCACCAGAAATTCTCGAAGATTAAAGGAAGTAAACTTAAGTAAGATCAAAGATCATGTGGTCGGTCTAAAGTCACACCGAATGAAATCGGCAAAAGGGCTAAGCAACTGACCGCACCCTGTACAGTTATGTAGGAGATCCCTACAAAATGTTGCAGACTTTATGCATCCCCAGTGTGTCCCAAAAAAATAATCAAGGTAATCAAGGTAATCAAAGGTAATCAAAGGTAATCTAGATTATTCTTGATTAGCGACGATTACTGAGTCACGTGATTAAAACCCTCCCTAAGCCTTTAAGTAAGTCTACCTTTACTTATTAATCATTAAAGAACTACTTAACTATTTAATAAGATACATTAAAGTAGGCTAAGACTACCCAATTCTTAATCTATTAAAAGACGAGCCTTTAGTTCGTAGCACGTGCGTCAGCACGTGCCCTAGCTTCCCTTTTATATACAGTGCGCGCTCCGCTCGCTTCTTTTCTCTCAATACGTGGCCGTTGATTGGACCGCTGGGTCGGGGCCTCACGCTAGCGGCCACTTCGGCGCATTTTCCGCGTCACGTGATGAGTAATCATGGTAATCTAGATTACCTTGCTGGTGTTGGATTTAATTTGATTAGAATATGATTTGTGAGGTTTTTTTTTTGATAATTAGATTAGATTACCGGCCAGTAATCTAATCTAAAGTAACATAATTATTTGACACACTGTGCATCCCAACCATTATGTTTTGATCCATATGTCACTACTCGCAACGCAATACATTGAACACAACTTATTCAAGAGGCAGACTTGCAACCTACGACTGGTAGGTGATATATCACGGGAAGGGACCTCCTCGTTGGCTACACATGGGCAAAGAAGCGTATTCAGGCAAAAGGTAATGTACTATTCTACTACTTATCCTCCTTGCCTAGCGAAGCAACCGTGGTAACCCCTGGGTTACGTAACTATATATACGCAATACGACACGCAGCTGCCAAAATATGGTGCACTTATAAGTCTCATGGATGGACGGCAAAAGAAATAGATCCCTTGTTTAAACACTGGGCCGCATGACAGCATGGGCACTGCATAATACAGTACGGAGACAGACCTTCCTGCCGATCGGACGTCCTTGAGGGGCAGATGAGTCGGGGTGGACGAGTCGGGGTAGATGAGTCGGGGTAAGTGCCACTGCAATCCAACCCCTGTTAAGACGATGTATTCGATCCCGGAAAAGATATCGACTTAATAGTGACATCGGTAAAATGGTTTGGTGATAATGGCTAAATCTCTTATACAAGCCACTAATCGAAGGGCTTTTTAAGGCTCGACTTTACTCGTTAGACTACGCCAGTATTCACGACTTCTATAAGATGCTGCTTACTTTGGGTCTACTATTTCTTTGGTAGTGACGGTCTTGACGCAGATAGCACATTCTCCGATATGCGAGAATGGCTGGAGGAAGATATTGTATCGAAATGCTACAAGTGTAGGTGACCACGAGCATAACGTCTCCCTGGTTTTCAACTGAATGCGCGCAAGTGGCGGGTGCGAAACCGAAAACCCGAGAGCTGAACTCCGACTGGCTCTCGAGCACTCTTTATAGATCATTTTATCAGAATGAGAAACGATCTCGGACCGCTCTCGCTCTCCAGTAGTCTCGGTCAAGTGCTAGTATTTCATTCATACCCAAAAGGTTGAGAAGGTCGGGGAAGGTCTGAGAGCTTCTGCATTAGAAAGCCAACTTCCCCAACATCCACATCTTCCGAAAATCTTTTTAGTTTCAACCAGTTCGCAGTATCGATTTCCCGAATTCCCCAAATCTCTTGAATCAGCAATCGCATTCTTTTTGATCCATTCTACTACCGCCAAAATGGCAGATTATCATTCTAATGATGATATCGCTGTCGTTGGCCTTGGCTGCCGCTTCCCAGGAGATGCCGAGTCACCCAGTGCTTTCTTTGACATGCTATTGAAGGGTCGTGATGCTTGGAAGGTAACTCCCAGCGAAAGATTCAATATCGACTCTTTCTATCACCCAAGTGCTGGTAGGCAAGGTTCGACTGTTGTGCGTGGAGGCTATTATCTCAAAGAAGATGTTGCCTTGTTCGATGCCCCAGTAAGAACAACCTCATTTCCTTACAATAATTTATTAACAAAAGTAGTTTTGTAAGAAAAATTACTAGTTTGGGGACTCTGATCCAGCTCATTTCTTTTAGTTTCCATGACCAAGGGTGAAGCAGATGCCATGGACCCACAGCAGAGACTACTTTTGGAGGTAGCATTTGAGAGTATGGAAAATGGTTAGTATTTTATATCCGCTGAATGAAAATTAAATTAAATTTATATAGCCGGCATGCCATTGGAGAAGATTCTTGGCTCTGACGTCGCCTGTTTTGTTGGGGCTTTTACGAGAGGAAAGTAACCGAATCACAAAAGCGTCAATCCTATAAGTTCTAACTTTAACTAGATTATGACCTACTCAGTACTCATGACCTAAATGACACATTGCAATATTCTGCAACCGGAAATGGACTGGGAATGCTTTCCAATCGTTTGAGTTGGTTCTATGATATTAGAGGTTAGTTATCCAGATCACATAGGTGTTGAGTGAAGTTTAATTCATGAGGATTAGGTCCTTCAATGACGGTAGATACGGCATGTTCTGGATCACTTGTAGCATTGTAATTGATCCCACTTATCCCAACGGTAGAAAATGCAATCCTAATACCTACGCGTATAGACACCTGGCTTGTGAAGCCATTCGACGTCCCGGATGTCAAAGTCGTACAGCCATTGTGGGAGGTGTGGGGCTCATCCTTTCTCCAGACGCTATGATTTCTGCAAACTCTCTCAGCTTTTTCAGCCCTGACAGCAAATGTTTCTCGTAGGTAGTCTTCCGATGTTGACTTGCAGTGCTGACTATTTGATAAATTAGATTTGACGAGCGTGCCAACGGATATGCCCGAGGAGAAGGTGCTAGCGTCCTGGTATTGAAGCACATTGAAGATGCAATTCGCGATGGCGATACGATCCGTGCAGTTATACGCGGTAGCGGTGTAAACTCAGATGGAAAGACGCCCGGAATTACTCTCCCCAGCCCGCAAGCTCAAGCAGCACTTATACGCTCGACATACAAAAACGCGGGGTTAGATCTTACAGAGACTGCATACTTTGAAGCACACGGAACTGGAACTCCAGCCGGTGACCCCGTTGAAATGGAGGCAATCAGTACTACATTTGGTCTTATAAACCGAGACCCAGATCGCCCGTTATACGTCGGCACTGTCAAGCCAAACATTGGACATCTCGAAGGGTGCGCTGGTTTAGCTGGAGTTTTGAAAACAGTCTTGACCCTTGAATCCGGAATCATCCCGCCAAATCTCAATTTTGAGATACCAAATCCGAAGCTGCGTCTGGAAGAGTGGGGCTTGAAGGTTCCTACGAAATGTACTCCATGGCCACAGGATGGGTTGCGACGAGCTTCTGTTAACTCCTTCGGGTATGGAGGTACAAATGCTCATGTTATTCTAGATGATGCGTGGCACTACCTTCAGATGCGGGGTGTCAGCGGGAATACCAATACAGTCATCACTAGTTCTTCTCCATCAAGCTCCAATGCATCCATCGATATGGCTCCTTCACCGTCTACACCGGCCAGCTCTGTGAGTGATGGTGAGGACCATGGCCTGTTGAAATACCCCTCGTCTCAGCAAAGAATTTTTGCCTTTTCTGCGCCAGAACAAGGGGCGGTGGAGAGACTCATACAAGCATACTCATCATTTTTAAGAATACATGAAGCCTCTGAAAACGGGATCATCAGCGATGAGATCCTAGGTCATCTGGCATACACTCTTGGAAGCCATCGGAGCATTTTCCAGTGGCGATCTGCAGTAGTTGCAAGTTCCGCAAGAGACGTTCTTTCTCAATTGGAATCCAAGGTGGTTAAGCCTAGTAGAGCTGCTGAGCCACCAAGAGCTGTCTGGGTATTCACTGGACAAGGGGCTCAGTGGTTTGCAATGGGCCGAGAGCTTTTCGCTTACGATATTTTCAAAGTTGCGATTCTTGATGCCGACAAGTATCTCACATCCATTGGCGCCGATTTCAGTGTTTACCAAGAACTCATGAATTCAAAAGAGGATTCGAGAGTGGATAGTGCTAAGTTCTCTCAACCCCTTTGCACAGCGCTGCAAATCGCTTTGGTCGACTTGATGCACCATTGGGGACTTAGTCCAGCGGCGGTAGTAGGGCACTCTAGTGGAGAAATAGGTGCTGCTTACGCCTTAGGCGCTTTGTCTGCTCACGATTGTCTGACCGTCGCCTTCGAACGAGGTCGTTTCTCGGAAGGCATCAAGTTGGTTGCGCCCAATCTCAAAGGCTCTATGATGAGTGTAGGGCTATCTGAAGAAGAAGTCCAGCCTTATCTACAGAGTCTCGAGCCTACCGAGGTCGCCGTTGTGGCTTGTGTTAACAGTCCCTCGAATATCACGCTATCCGGTGACATAATCGCTCTCGAAAAGGTGGAAGCCATGTTGGAGACAGCAGACGTTTTTGTACGGAGATTAAAAGTTGACAACGCATACCACAGTCCTCACATGAAATATGCTGCGGATGCCTATCTGGCTTCGATTCAAAATATCGATATCTTAGAGCTAAAGGAGAAGGTTGTCATGTATTCTTCCGTCACTGGCTTACAAGTCTCAGCGATGGACCTGGGCCCTTCCTACTGGGTGGCAAACATGACATCGCCAGTGCAGTTTGTGAAAGCACTTGACAATGTTTTCTCGTCCGCACCACAGAGTGACCAGACTCCCAGAACTGAGGCCATCAACACAATTATCGAAATTGGTCCCCATAGTGCCTTGCAAGGCCCATTGAAACAGATTCTCACCGCAAGCGGGAGGTTTGAGAGCACCAAATATCACTCCATGCTTGTCCGCGGACAAGATGCAGTAACGACTTCTCTGGAGACTGCTGCGAAACTGTGGTCCTATGGATCAAAAGTGAATCTTCTACGCTTGAACTCTCTAAGTGTAGAGCCGCCGGTGCAAAAGGTCTTGACCAATCTACCTACATACCCATGGAACCATAACAACAGATATTGGTTTTCAAGTGCACAGGAAAATTCCCATCTCTTTGCTACAGCACCGCGCCTTGATTGGCTTGGGGCTCCAGTGGAAGACTTTAACCCTTTAGCACCATCCTGGAAGAATAGGCTTCGAGTTTCCGAATTACCATGGCTGGCACATCACAGCATTTCTGGCAACATCATTTTTCCAGGCGCAGGTATGATGTGTTGTGCCCTTGAAGCGGTACGCCAGATGGTAGACCCATTGCGGGTTGTTAATACCTTCGAATTCCGAGATATCACGATGGGTCGCGCGCTCCTTGTTCCGGACTCTGATCGCGGTGTGGAAATCTTTACAAGCTTGAATCCACGTAAGACTGGTATGAAATCAAGAGATGCACCTTGGTATGAATATACACTCTTCTCTCTGCAGGAAGATGGCGGTCACAATGAACATTCTTCTGGCCTGGTGAAGATCGAGTACAGGGCAGAGGAAAGTTTGACACAAGATACAGAAACTACCGCCGAGGTCGAAGGCTACAAACAAGACTACCAAGAGGCTCTCAAAGAATGTACCGCGTCTATGAATCCTGCGGATATGTATGCTGAGCTCATCAGCAGAGGAATGCAATTCAGTATGCCATGAAACTCCCTAAACGTTCACTTTATCATATTCTGACTGCTGCCAAAGCAAACACCTTCCAAGCCATTTCGAACATTCAAATGGCAGATGGAAAAGCTATCGTGGACATTACAATACCCAACACGAAAGCTGTAATGCCGGGTGGTTTCGAGTATGAGCATTTACTCCATCCAGCCACTTTAGATGCTTGTCTCCATGGTCTTCTGGCTGCGACAGCCTACGCAAACACAGAGGAAAAGCATGTTGCAATTGTAAGTGAATCAATTTGCGTTCATTACCATGAGGTTACACTTGCTGAGGAATCATTTGAAGGTCGTTGAAATTGAGCGAGCATCAGTATCAGCTGATCTTCCCAGAGGGGCTGGAAAGCATCTCACTGGCGTGATCCAGGCTTCCCGCACTGGCTATAGAGAGATGCAGTCGTCAGTAGTTGTAAGTAACGCTATCTGGGACAAACCTTTGATTGTCATGACAGGCATTCGTTCCACGGAGCTGGGGGGGATGGTTGGAAAGATCAGTCCAACTGAAAACATCACATCGATCCGCAAGATTTGCTCAGAAATTGTTTACAAAGAGGACGTTGACCTTATCCGGCAGAATGAAGCCCAGAAAATCTTTCAACAAAACATCGAGGAACCCACGGAGCTTGAAAACTTTGTCACATCAGCTCAAAGAGCTGCAGTCATCTACATCGACCGAGCTTTGAAGAGTTTAACAGTCGATACTGAGAGATCTCTGCAGCCACATCTGGTCCAATATGTCAAATGGTTACGCGAAAAACACAACCTAGCCGCAAAAGGGTCACTTAGAGGTCAAGATAACACAGATTCATGGTTACACATGGATCCTACGGCTGACGAAGAATTTTTACATGATTTTGACGGCACCTGCGTGGATGCCAATCTTCTAAATGCCGTTGGAGGCAGCTTACCTGGAATTTTGGACGGCAGTGCATTGCCGTTGGATATCATGATGGAAAATGGCATTCTTGCCAAGTCCTACGCCGAGGCACATGGAGTAGTTACTGGTGTCCACAAGATTAAAGGTTGGTTCGATGCAAAGGGACATAAACAGCCAGATATGAAGATTTTAGAAGTTGGTGCAGGGACTGGATCAATCACGTTGCCGATATTGCAAACTCTGAAACCGCACCTGGAAACAAGTCCTCGATTTGGCTCCTATGTTTTTACGGATATATCTCCTGGATTCTTTGAGAGTGCAGGCGAGCTTCTAAAGGACTGGAAAGGCTATGTGGAATTTAAGAGGCTTGATATCGAGAAATGTCCCCTGCAACAAGGGTTTGAGTTTGCATCATTTGATGTGATTGCAGCAAGTAATGTGAGGTCTTCGTTCACTATCATATATGCATTAGCTGACCTCAATTTCAAGGTTCTACATGCAACCAAAGACATCGCAGAAACGCTCAAGAATTGCTACAACCTGTTAAAGCCAGGCGGCAAACTAGTACTTGGGGAAATAACACAGCCCGCCGAGTACATGAGCTTGATCTATGGTACCCTTCCAGGGTGGTGGCTATCAGAGGATGGCCGTGTAGGAGGACCCTGCTTGACGACTGATCAATGGAACTCTAAGCTCGTTGATGCTAAATTTAACGGCCTCGATTTTGTGGTCGACGACAGTACAGAAAATCGAAATCATATCATTTCGATGATGGTTGCGACAAAACCAAAGCCTCCAAGTACTCCTTTCCAGGAAGTTGTCATCGTGACCGGTGTGAATGCATCGAACGACGTAGGCGATCTTGCCGATATCATTGCGAAAGAACTTACAGATCTGGGGTCTACAGTAGAAGTAAATGACATTGTGGCTTCAACCTCTCTTAACGGCGATGGTGTCCCAAAATGTAGTGGGAAATTTGTTCTTTCGCTTTTGGAAGTTGAAGCTCCATTACTCTCCGATCTTTCACAGCGAGATTTCTACAACCTTCGACATCTGGTAATGCAGAGTAGGGGAATCCTTTGGATTACTTGTGGTACCTCAGGCTCCGGGTCCGGATATCCTCATCTTCGTGCAGTATCGGGATTCTTCCGAGTCGTTAAGAGCGAGAATACTCAGCTAAGATTGCATGAGCTGCATCTATCACGACCAGCAGGCTCAAATCTTGAGTACCTTTCAGACAAAATCGCCCATATCTTCAAGTCCATCCCTTCTGAGAACGTTGTTGATCTGGAGACTGAGATTGTGGAAGAAGATGATCGATTCAAAATTCCTAGGCTAATAGATGAGAAGTTCAAGAACTGGGATATTCATATGTCTGGATCGGTACTACAGCCTGAGCCCCAACAACTGCTCCAACCTGGGCGACCTCTGGCATTGACTGTCGGGATCCCTGGAATACTTGACTCACTCCACTTTATTGATGACTTGACGTTATCCAGCCCCTTGGCAGATAATGAGGTTGAGATCGAGGTTCAGGCCAACTCGTTGAACTACAAGTAAGTAGACCTTTCCTTATAGATTATATACCATTAATACTTTTAGGGACGTAATGGTGGCTATGGGTCATGTGACAGACAGAGCGATTGGCAGTGATGCTGCCGGAGTAGTGAAGCGGGTTGGAGCGGGAGTAACCCGACTCAGTGTAGGTGACAGAGTAGCAGTTCTCCAACGTGGAGCAATGCGGACCACTCTTCGGGTAGACAGCTCGATGCCTCAGAAGTTACCGGACAACATAAGCATTGAAGATGGTGCGACACTACCTACCGTTTTCGTGACGGCCTATCATACATTGGTTGAGGTTGCACGGCTTGAGAGGGGTGAATCAGTTCTAATTCATAGAGCTTCAGGTGGTGAGTTGAGTTATTTTGAGATTGCTGTACTTAAGAAACTGACATACATGAATTAGGACTTGGTCAAGCAATGATACAAATTGCGCAAAACATCGGCGCTGAAATTTTCGCCACAGCGGGTTCCGTGGCCAAACGTGAGCTGTTGACAGAGCAGTATGGAATTCCTGTCGACCACATCTTCAGCACCCGTGACCTTGCCTTTGCCAAAGGTGTCATGCGTGTGACCAAAGGCAGAGGCGTTGACGTTATTGTCAACTCCCTTGAAGGCGAAGCGTTGAGGAAGACTTGGGAGTGTACCGCAGAGTTTGGAAGATTTCTTGAACTTGGAATGAGAGATATTCTTGCAAACAGTGGCCTTGATATGGCCCCATTTGCTAAGAGTGTTACTTTTGCCAGTGTCAACATTGATGTGAGTATTGAGACTTGGTAATCCTTAGCGCATATATACTGAAACTTCTTTAGCACATTTGCCGCAAATCTGTCCTCAAAATTACTCGCCTCTTGGAGAAAGTATTTGATCTTATTCGAGAGGGGACGGTGAAGATTGTCACTCCAGTGACAGTGTACGACTATTCTGAGCTTGAACAAGTGTTCCGGCTAATGAACGATGGGAAAAACTTTGGGAAGATAGTGTTCAAGATCACGCCTAAATCCATCGTGAATGCTACTCCTCAGAAACGAAGTTCTTTCTCTCTTGATCCGAATGGAAGTTACGTTCTTGTCGGCGGCCTGGGTGGTTTAGGTCGGGGCATTGCTTTGTACCTCGCTGAGCATGGAGCCAAACACCTCGCGTTCATTTCTAGGTCGGGAGCGACAACACCCGAGAGCCACGAAATACTTCAGCAACTGCATTCGAAGAACGTCAATGCGATTGTATATACATGCGATGTTGCCGACACAGAAAAGCTGAAACTAACTGTCAACCATATCAACCAAGACATGCCAGTTATAAAAGGCGTCATTCAAGCAGCCATGGTTTTGAAGGACTCTATCTTCGAAAATATGGAATACGAGAGTTGGGTCGCTGCAACCCGCCCGAAAATACAAGGAACTTGGAACTTACACGAAATCATGCCGAAGGACTTAGAATTCTTCATCATGCTTTCCTCAGCCACAGCAATAATTGGTAACCGAGGCCAGGCCAATTACTGTGCTGGTAACACATTCCAGGATGCATTGGCCCATTACCGGAAGGCCCTTGGTCTCCCAGCCGTCTCGATAGATCTCGGTGCCATCAGAGGCATAGGATGGGTGGCGGAGAATAAGGATTCCGAGATCCTCAAAGCAATGGATCGGATAATTGTCGATCAAGAACACTTCTATTCCGTGCTAAATAGTGCAATCACTGGATACAGCTACGGGAAACACAAGATCCCCACACAATTGGTAACAGCTGCAGGAACTGGCGTAAGTGAAATTCTGATTGTATTTCGAATATGTCTAACATAGTATAGGCTGAGAGCCTTGCCATCCAGCAAAGCGGCAGTTCATACGACCTCTGGTGGCTGGACGAGGTCAAGTTTGCTTATCTTCGACAAGTCGATTTGCACGGCAAGACCAAAACGACAGAAGACTCCCAAACAAACCTTAAAGCCCTTTTGGTAGGCGCAAAATCAATAACAGAAGCAAGTGAAGTCGTTCAGAGCGCCATTATACAGAAATTAGCCAAGTTGGTGATGATACCGGAGGGCGATATAGACGTTTCCAAACCGGTTCACCATTACGGTGTGGACTCGCTCGTCGCGATTGATTTTCGAAACTGGATCTTCCGTGAGCTGAAGAGTACAGTTACTGTGTTTGACATCTTGAATTCGGTGCCAATGACGGCGCTAGCTGCAAAGATTGCACAGAAGAGTGAACTTGTGTCAGAAGACTACAAGAAGGAATAGTAATTGTGACTAGAAAAGAGTGGATGCGATTCTTATATTTGTCAAGGTGGTACTAGTCACTGTACCTAACTAGATAGTTTTTATCGAAAAAATATCTTAGTAGGTTAGAAAATTATATGCGTTCAATACGTGAATAAGACACTAGTAGTAGGAGTATCGAGGGAAGGGGAAGGAAAAAGTTTTATTAATGTTTCTCTATGGCCCTGTATACGCAGCCCTTTTCTTGTAAAAAAACGTATATATAGGCTAAACTCTGCTTCTTATATGAGGGCGGTTTTCGACGAGAGACTAGAAAGCACGTACGCAACTAACCAAGGCAGTTTCTAGTACAAGACTTTTCGGTAAGAGACTAGTTTTCCGTAGACTCTAATAAACTAGTATTACGAGACGATTGTAGCGAGGAGTACTGGCACGCTTGCGGATCACGTATTCTTTACTCAACCTTCTTTCCTCTGAGTATTTAGTCTTCAGTCTTCCCTTGAGGAGGAACGATAAACAATGGATGCTTCTCGAATACTATGTCTGACGGACTAACGCTCTTGTGACCCCTTTTATTTTCTATTTCATTGGCTATGGGGTTTTGGGTGTTTTACCTTCCACAGTGGTGAGCGGTGCAGGGAGACGCTCAATTATACCGTCTCCTTCGTGTAACGAGCCTATTCTCTTGATCGGCGGTCGCGATGTCGTCGTCAGTCGTGTTTTGCTCCTTCTGAGAGCTTACGCGAGCCGTCGCCGTAATTTACGCTATTTGGTCTCCTCGCTACGCTTCGCCTTCGATTCTTCTTGTGAGACGGGATCACGAAGGCCCTCTATGATTCAATTGAGCTCTTAAGCTCTCAAATTCTCGTCCTGCCGTCCTGCCGTCCTGCGAGCACCTGTTTTTATCAACTTCTCTCCTCTCTTCCTCTCTCTCGCCTGGCGATGGCGTTCCTATTTCCCCTCCTTCCTCTCACTCGACGAGAGCTCTCCTCTACGAATTCGAATCGAACGAATATCCTTTTAATACAACAGTACTATCTAGCAGAGAATCGGTTCGAATAGCTAGAGTGGCTTACAGTCCTAGTCGAGCGCAGAGCTAACGGTACTAGGCGAAGCTTCTATAAAAGGGGAGCTAGCGGTATAGTAAGGGGCGCAAGCAAGCATTTTGCTCTCTGCCCTATATTATTAGCTTCTCATTTTACACGGGCTCCTTTTAAATATCTAATGCAAGGTATCGTTAAAACTCTCATTTTGGGGGCCTTCACTTATGGCCCAGAATTGGCCCAGTCTCCAGATAAAGAGATGGAAAAGGTGGAAGCAAAACTTGCGCAAGTCCATATCATTGAACCATGATTTGGGTACTCATCTACCGAACCCAAACCAGCCCTTCTTCTGCTGCGCCGTCTGCTCCGCGCTCTTCGATTCCACGGAAGAAGATCCCTTCACCCCATTTTGAGCAGCAGGCTTCTCTACTTCTCTGCCAGGATACTCGATGTAATTCCACGCTGCGTCGAAGAACAGAGGCTTGACAGGAACGGATTCCAACTTCGGGGGGTATGCTACTAAATTCTCGAGGTCTACGCCTTGGGTAGGATACTCAGAGAGTCTCTCGATGAGAGGCTCTTTGTTTAGCGAGGAATTTTGGGCTTGCGAGAGGTTGGAAAGCTCAACCAGAGCGCGATAATGTTGCACTTCGCCGTCCAGAAGGTCTTTTAGGGATTGGACTTCTGCTAGGGAGACGTTGATGTTTGGAGGAGATGATGAATCGGTGTCCATGGAGTTCGAGAGGTAGGAGTGGGCAGCGTTGCATTTTTCAAAGGCGCGGGCGAGGAGAGCGAGTGAATTCTTGAGGTTAGGTAAGAGGACATGGGAGCGAGCTATTGTTAGGCATCTATTAAAGTGTAATTAGTACTTCGACTTCACGGCAACGAATATGAATATGCTTACTTTAGAGCCGAGAAGTAGTTATACTTGGCTTCCAGCTCTTCTTGGAATGCCTCATCGGCTGCAATACCAGGAAGCTCCTTGATCGAATCCAAACTTTGCAGTATTGAATCGTACAGCACAGCTTTCTCCCGTAGGTGGGATAATTTTCGCCCTGTTCCTTCTTCCTTCGCGGGCTTCTTATTCTTCTTTTTGCCTTGGTGAACAGCCGGGCCGTCGATAACAGATCCATCTCGCTCACCAACGAGAACCCTGTTCCGACCTATTCTCCAGCTTACCATGTCGTAACCTACGGCAGTCCGTGTTATTTGCAAGCTTTGTATTCTCTTATCTCCCTGTCCAACACCCTCTCCTAGTAACTCGTCAATGGCGTGCTTTGTTGCATCTACAGCATCCTGGCTGGCGATCAAGATATCATCATAGGCAGAGGCTCTCTCTTTCGCTTGGGCGGCGTTAACAGATGCAAGGGTTTCAGATAGTTTTTGAGCAGCACTATTCACCGATGCTAGTGCAGAAGCAATCGTAGCATCTTCCAAATCAACAGTACGGGATCTCCATGTTATTGATTTCGGGATTGCGCCAGCTTCTGCGGATTCTGTCTTTGCTTTGGTTGGTTGATCATTGAGTACGTCAGGTTCCAGCTTCTCAACCTGGGAAACCAAGTCCTTATCTGACCGAGGAAAGTATTTCCGAGCTATGGTGGGTACAGCCACAGTTCGAGGGAGCCGCATTTGATATGCGCCGTACCGAATGCTTTGATCAACGGGATCCGCCAGTAGGTCCTTGAAGATGTCGCTCTTCGTGCCTGTTGCCAACGCACTGTATATGATTCTAGCCTCCGAATAACTCTTGACACATGCCTCCCAGTTGTCCTTCTGAAATTCCATGGCCCCAGTGAGTGTAGCGGCATATGCACGTGCCTCAAGCACATCCGCGATGGTTGCCCCAGTCTGGCTTTGGTCCGTGAGACATTGGAAAAGATTGATCGCATAGATGGTAGATTTGTGTAGTCGAGATATTATGTGTGATCGAGTCGAACCAGTTATCCCTTTCGTGTCTGCGGAGTGGATCTCTCTCATGGACTCGGCGTGCGCCCAGGCTCGCTCCGAAGTGAGCAGCAAAAGATGAATAAATCTTTGAATAAATTAGCTACTGCATATATTAGGTACGGAAGCCTCAACTAACTCATGATTGCTGGCAATATCCTCTGCAGTTACTAGGCCTTTGCTTGAGTATTTCGCTCGGGGTTTGGTTGCAATACCCAGCTTCCTGCGCAGGTTGTGGATTCGATTTGATAGTTGCTTCCGGTACGTCGCATAATCCCCGTAGAGCTTCGCCTTGTCCCGTCCAGAGACGACGAATTTGGTGACTTCCATAGCTCACTGGGGTTGCAGATACTGTGACCTCTTTCTGATCAATATTCTTGGTGGGGTCCCAGTGGTGAGTTGGATGTGCTGCTGACTAATAAAATCAGTCCATCACCGGCATGTTCTAAAGATCCACCGACGCTAAGAAATGTTGTCGTTCAAGACTCCGCAGCTTTTGAAGCTCTTCGCCTCCTTCCCCATGCTTTTAGCACTCTACGCTGCTTGATGTATTTTTTCTAGGAGATTGATTAGGATTTACGAGCTCAAGCTGTTGAGATTGTGATTTCAGAGTGCTCGATAAAGCATGTTTTACGGTATATTGAATAGTCGTGTTTTTCCGCGTGCTAGAAAGGAGCTAATTTGACCGTTCTGCAGCTTTCATCTCGTCCCTCGATATATTAAGGTGACAACATATAGGGAGAATTTACGACTGGTCACTTCATTGGATCCCAATTGGCGCGGATAGGGCATGCTGGAGCGTACGGCAGGATGTCTAGAATCAGGCAGTCTGCGGCGCCTGCTGCCATCATCGAAGAAATCCTTGAAGAGCCGCCGTACACTTCACTCCAGTTTCTGGCACCACGGCGCAGGTGATCTCGAATTATCTCCATTATGGGCAGCTTTGGTCCGAGCAACTCAACCTGCGAATCAAAACACTGAGATTCCCCAGAAAAGCTCGACCAGTCAAAGTGCCATGCTATTGGACTTTTTGTACCCAGCCAGCACCATCAACTTCCTTCGGCAGTACTCAAGCTGGGGTGTGGATAGACAGGATGGAAGATGGGGAAGGAGTGGGCTTGGGAAGCTTGGATACCGCCAATATACTTCATCAGCCAAAGATACCTCGAGCACGGGACGAACTCGTAAGGAAGAAGTGACCCAAGATCAGGAACCTCACGCACAGGATGGGAATCTGAAACTCCTCTACGAGAGAATGGGCCTCACAAAGAGCTATGATTACGAAGAAGCATGGCGGCAATATATGCTTCTAGATGGTGTTGACCAACAATTACTTCGAACACCGCTCATGCAGTACCTCACGAAATCGGATCGAATTGTCGATGCCGAAAGGATAACAGAACTGTTTGAGATGGTGAGACAACAATATCGGGGTCCGATCGTCTATCAGGTTACGATTCGAGCCCATTTGAAGTTGCGAAATCTCGCAGACGCAATGCAACTACACCAAATTGCTTATGACACTCTCGGATCACCAGCAGGATCTGCAGAATTATTGGCTCATTTTATGCAAAACTCTTCGTGGTGGCGCGCGTTCTCCTTTTGGACTGATTACCAGGAAAGGGGAAAGGAAGGTCAATTTGGGCAATATGATCTCTTCGAATTAGTAGTCGCTATGCCAAACCTGGGGGATCAAGCGATTGAGTTGGCTGAATACGTGAGCAGAAGGATTCAGAAAGCTTCTCCCGATTCCAATGGGGACGATTCTGAGCTTAAGGAGTTTGCTTCTACTTTGATTCGCAGAACTCTCAACACAGTTGACGCCTTTAGTCCTTCCAGCTTTTCCACCCTCCTGGAGTTCCTTCGTCTTTGGCAAGTTGATGATCCTTTCGTGTACGAAGAGGCCATAGCAACCCTCCTGGCCCTCAATCAAACCAGAATGGTCGTTAATTGCTACCGTCTGGCACGGCAAGGGAAAGGGGCCCAACTCTCAGTACAGACATTGCATAAGATACTGAAGATTCTGTGTGATCACCACAGTATCCTTGGCATGCAGCAAGTACTCGATGACTTTTTCAAATTCCACTCACGGCCAACCGCGTGGGCATATAAGTTGTGCATGAAAGAATTCGCCTCGCAAGGCGATGCCACAACTGTCCACGCCTTGTTCAAACAGTTCATTAGTCGCAGGGAGGAAGATAGGACCATTTATCCAGTGAGAGGTTCGAACGTCGACTCGCCTCTCGATAGCGCCGATGAGATTGCTCCGCTGCTTCAGGTACACGCTAAACGGGGTGAAATAGCAAAGGCCGTTGCTATTTTCAACCAAATTGAGGAAGTGTATAATCTGCAACCAACACTCCTATGCTGGAATATTCTCCTCAACGCCTATGGGAAAGTTCAGGACACCAAGAGCGCATACGAATACTTTGAGAGACTTCTAGAAAGCCCTCAAGTCCTTCCCGATGACTACACTTTTGGCACTATGATGGGTATATGCGCGTCCCGAGGTGACCTCGAACGAACAATTGAGCTCTACATGCTCGCTGACAAACTTAAAATTCAAAAGAGTGAGGCAATGATTGATTCACTTGTCTCAGCATACATTTCAGATGGAGATCTCCAGCAAGCTGAGCGGCTCTGCGAAGATGCTGTACATATGGAGCTCAAGGGTCCTGGAACGCGGACGCGAATGTGGAACTATCTTCTTGTGGCATATGCCACCCGCCGAGATCTCAACAATGTGAATCGGATACTTCAACGCATGGCGGAAGCGGATGTTGACTACGACGAGTACACTTATTCGGCATTAATGCAAGCACTATGCATGGTCAAGCAACCTGACAAGGCGTATGACATCTTAAGGGAGGTCATGGTAGAGGCTGGAGTACAGGCGACCGCATTCCATTATGCTGTTGTCATGGGAGGGTTTCTCGCGACTGGAGAAAGTCGCAAGGTCTTCGCAGTTCAAAATCGATTGATGCGGCGGAATGTCAGGGGAACCACCAGTTCGACCCTCATGGTTCTCAAAGCTCAGATTGCCGAGGACTTAGCACGACTCCGCGAAGGGTCTGAAGAGGAAATTTTGCACAGGGCAAAGCAAATGTTTCAAGAGGTCGTCGCTACTATCGACCCACAAGATGTCTCCCGGGGGCCAAGAAAGGGTCATAGCCGTCTTGCGATCGACGTTGCTCACACGTCGGCGTTCTACAGCTACGTTATGTTTATTCTTGGTCAACGCGAAGAGTTCGAGACTGTCAACAAACTCTATGACGAATTCAAGCGTACGGTACCAGAGTCGAAACGGATCAAACCTCCGATCCCAGTCTTATCAGCCTTAATGTCTGCCAAACTCCAAGAGAGGAAATTTAAGGCCGTTGAAGAATGCTGGAATCTCATTCTCAATCAAGCAATGGAGGAAGGACTGACTCGTCCTCTCCCAGCGAAGACCTTTGGAAATGCACTACCTGAGCCGGAGGAACGCCCCTCCTCGATGGACGATGTGCAACGGTGCGAGGCTGAGAAGGTCATTCCAGCTCATCACCTTGATCTGGCTGATTCTCTTGTGGTCTACTTACGAAGTTTGGTCATTCAAAACAAAATACAGCAGATGACAGAAACGGTTAAGGATGTCTTGGATCGCGGCTTCGTTCTGGATGCCCATACCTGGAACAAGTATGTCCAATTCCTGGCCCGCAAGCATGAGTACGATCTCGCATTCAGGACTTGTGAGGAGAAATTGATGCCCGGTTGGACTGGCTGGACAAAGATTCGATGGCAGCTTCCTGTTCGGAATCGTCTTCCAATCGAGCTTCGCCGCGCCAGACAATGGCCAACACATCTGAGACCGGTGTACTATACAATGCTCTACCTAGCGAGAGAGTATATCGAGCTACAGGACTCGGCTGCTGAGTCGCCAGCTTACGAATATATCCTTTCGGATCTGGAGCGCGACTATCCCAAAACCATAAAGGCAATCAAAACAATGCCACGAACGGACAATGAGGAGGAGCGAAGCATTCTTAGAGGACGAACATAATGAAGACGTATATGATAGAAAGTCTGTAAAATCCCTGTAAATCACTGTAATTCTTATAGAGGATAAAAACAATACCATCTCAGATAGAAGTACTATGCATAGTCTCCTAAGTCAAAAATTCATAAAACGTATTACACACTCTGTCACGATCAACGCTGCTTCGATTATCAGCCCAGCCCCCCATTCGCCGGCCTCATCCTTTGACTTGTGATTCCCAACTTTGCTCCCGCACTTCCCAACGCAAACATAGCCGCAGTCCCTGCATCAAGACTATAGTTCAGATGACTGATACCAATATCGTTACCTCCCTTACAAATATTATCGCCTGCAATTCTCGAGTTAATCCTGCATGACAAGGAGGTTTCAAACCGCAACATACCTGAATGGCAAATTGTCAACACTTTGTCTGCCGCTATCCCCTGGATCGCAGTCCCATTCTTTGGATCGCCAAATAAAATAACAGAGGATATTTTCGCGGTGGTTTTTGCAGGTAGCGAGGCAGCGGCTTGATGCACGAGTTGTGCGCCTTGCGAGTAGCCGGACAGGAGGAGGGGCGTGTTGGGACAGGCGGCGAGGGTGTTGTTGATTAGTTTGGCCCTGGATATGTGAGTTCGCTGGACTATCAAGGGCTGAACGTAAGTACACACATCACCGTCACGCCGATTGGGGAACCGCCTGCGAGGAAGCCTGCTATATCGGCCGGATAATCTACGCCTTGGATAGCGAGCTGGTTGGTGCCGTTCATATATTCCGCGATTGCAGCGAAGAAGGGAGGACCGGTAAGAATTCCAACGTTTCCTGGAATAGTTATTAGCTTGTCTTGAGCCTTCCTCTGTTATATATCGAAAGGTTTTGATTGAGTGCGGTGCTAAGAACAAAAGTTACCAGGCTCCGCAGTCCCTCGCGCGAATCTATAAAGCAGTCAGCCAAAAGTCTGGGCAGCAGTTGGGGATCTGATTTAACACACATCACAGACATCGACGGGCAAGCCGAAGCATTCCTCAAAAGTCCATTCTGAAAGATAACCGTCCCATGGTCCCCAATAAACGTCCCTAGAACCGACGAAGTATTAAAGAAGCTCCCAAGACATAACGGGACCGACGCCGGGCACGAGAACGAAGCTATGACCACGGCCGGCAGAAGCGCCATTAAATGAAGATATAAAAGATATGAATTCATTGCGATAGAGTCCCCGCCTCGGCGCAGATCCAGGAGTCGTTGATCCGAGCGTGTACGTCAATCAAACGTTAAAACGAGATGAATATTTCATGGTGAGCACTAAGAGTAGATGGAAGAGATGAGGCTCGTAGTTGCTGGCCGTCGTCGCGCAGCATCCTCCAAACCCGTCCGAAGTTTGAAAACAAGACTGGTAAGAGTCTAAGAAGTCAGCGCTGGCTGGAGTGACGTTGAAAATAAGTTTCTCGTACGCATTGAAGATGTTCTGGTCCAAAACACGCAATAATGGCGGTACTGCGTGTTTTGCATGGTGTTTAAATTGCCAGAACGAGTCAGGGTCGCGAGTGAGGTTTCGAAGAGAGAGCTGCGCAGGGGTATTATAAGGCGGTGGTGAAACACTTTCCTCCTCGTCCACTGAAGCCCGAATTCGCTTAGGCCACTACCCCACGAAGCTTGTTACTCGATCTGACACAGGGGCTTGAATCATAGTTTATCGTATTATTTTGAATGTACCTATCAGTGAGTGGTGGAGTAAGAAAAGAAACGCCTGAAGCATATCCAAATTGCCCGTCTGGAAATGAAGTCCAATCCGATCCAAAACCCAAGCTCCCTACACCGACCGGGTATCCCGAAAAGACGTAAACAAATACTCCGGCAATAGACTTATATGTTATTCATTATCTTGTCGACTTGGGGCAACCCCAAGGTCTCTCAGTTTCTTCGCTAAGAGACCCTCGGCTACCACTTGTTTCCCATTAGGGGAACCGGCAAATATATTACCCCCGTAGCCGAAATCTCCTTTGTTGAGTTTGTCGTAGCCACCAATACTTGGACTGTTGCTGTTCCAGGACATTGACATCCCAGAGCCGTGCGATGTCGGTGGCTGACTGCTCTTGCTTGATGATGGAGACTGAACATCGTCCCGAACCGTCTCGCCATGAGTTCGATCGGGCTTGCGATAGAGGCTGAACGGTATAGGCTGAACAGGAGTGGTAATCGAGTCACCACCATGTCCATATGCGGGACCACCGCCAAATCCTTCCCCCAAAGCCTGTGTAATGCCGTCCATGGAGTCGAATGCCCGATTTGATGGGCCAAGAGCAAACCCCGAACTTCGCCTTCTATATGCTTTTTCCGCTGCTAGATTGGCACCTGCGCCACTGCTGAGAGCAAGACCGAGGCTGGAGTCCCGGCCAGGTTTATAAACACTAAAGCGAGGTTCCGGCAACGATATTTCGTTTCGTAATTTTTCCTTTCCGTCTGGCACGCGATTTGCAAAAACAACTCTAATACTTTTGTACAAATAGAATCGACCGCGGGATGGCGAACATATGTGCAGATGGACAAGGTAACGCAGAGTAGGTCGATCTAAAGGGCTCGCATTGGGAACCTGAGGTGTAGACGATAGCGCTGAGTCAATGATTGGGCCCGCTGAATAGCTCCGTTGACGAATGAATGTTTTCGTGCCTGGATCCATACCAGCAAGATCATAGGGCACGAGGAATAGCTTGACAGCAGTCTTGTTGGGATTCTTGATAATAATTTGGAGTTGCCCCTTTTCCGGAATTCTGTAACTGCCTCCGGGAGGTGCGCGTGGGGACGTTGACCTCCGTTTCTGCTTTTCTGCTCTGCGGATTTCCCGTTCCGTAAGTTGATTCGTACTTACACCATCGACCATGTCCAAATCATCCA
Organism: Stipitochalara longipes BDJ; assembly: GCA_009732865.1. NCBI lineage: Eukaryota > Fungi > Ascomycota > Leotiomycetes > Helotiales > Hamatocanthoscyphaceae > Stipitochalara > Stipitochalara longipes. The sequence goes on along the minus strand of ML769347.1, from coordinate 119,572 downwards.
TTCGAGTCCGTCCGACATTGGCACTCAGTCGCTTTCGCTTATTGTCTCGGGCTTCGTCGGGGTTGGGCAGGTTATTTTCGAGGTCAATTTGACCCACATATGGACTTGGACCATCTTCAGATTTGCCAGCCCTTCCGTGACTTGTGGTCTCGTAGCTGTAAAATACCGCCGGAAATGGTATTGTCACGTGAGCTGGACAACGTAAACTTGATTTGCACTTACCAAGACCCAGGACTCCAATCTGGGCCAAGAAGTCCAGGGGTTTGGAGGGTGTAGTGGACATCCGTCCTCGGAGAATGCTCTCCTCATACGATCCGACCATTGATGCATGAAGAAGTGGTGAGCTATCCGAGGTAAATGAGGGTCTTCTTGAGCGGGTGAATACGGGCGTTTGAGGGGACGAGTCTGGATGTGGCATTTGATTCGAATTGAGCGACCGTCGTGGCTGGTGAGCTTGGTAAGGATAGGTGTTATCTCGTCGCAGGTGAGGTAAAGGTCTATTGAAAGTCGAAGATGTTGGAATAGATGGTGTCGAATGAACGGAATGTGATGCTTGTAGAGTGTGTCGTCGAGGATATGATTGAAAATCTGGACTAATGTTGATGGGCTCTCTCCGCGATGACCAATCTGAATCGTCATTACTCTCCCACTGAACCAAGGGGCTGGTAGGTGGCTTCAATACAAAGCTAGAAGAGTATGACGAAGAGAGCGAAGGTGCCCGAGATCGTGCTCCCAGTGTCTGCTCAACGGATGGAAACCTTGGATCGAGCAGAAAAGAAGAGAAGTTTCGTGGAGGCGAAGTGGCAAGCCAGGGCGGTCGTTCTGATCTGTATGAATCCGTGTTACGTTCCAGAAGTCCATGACTGCTGTTTGTGCTCTGCTGTACCCCTTCCGTAAAGTCACCACTATGTAAAGCTGATCCCGGTCTCTGGATCTCCAAACCAGCCTGCGAGCGCTCGATATCAATCGCGGCAACTCTTTCTGCTATTTCTGGAGACGGTAGTAACGGCGAGGACTTTGAGTCGTTTGCAGAGGGCTTGCGGGGAGTGTGTTCGTAATTTTGGAATAGTGATTCCAACTACCGGAAAGTCAGTATTAAAGTAATTTGAAAATTATGATCGAAATAAATGGAACGTACATTCCGGTTTGGCAGCCAGGTCGGACTTTCTCCTCTTTTCAACCTCTCAATAAGCTCGACTCTATCTGACGTTCCATGTATCGGCAATGTGAAATTAGATTCCAAGGCCGGGGCAGGAATAATGCTTTCATCCTCGAGGTTATCTAGAACAGGACCTTCGCACAACTCAGTCCGTATGCTTTCTTCGGAGCCCCTCCTCGTTATCACATTCTCATCGGGCGGTGTTGTCGAGAGCGAAGCCAATGCCGGCTTCGTTGGCGGAGAACTTCGGCCTCCGCCCAGATCATCTTGGAAGATTGGCATGTTGGAGCGTTTTCATAAGCTCCGCTTGTTGTTATATAGACATCGTGAAGAAATTGGGCGGTTTGCGAGAGTGAGTGTTGGTGAGGAAGCAAGGACGTGGAAGTTTGTCGTCTGTGAAAGCGGGGAGAGGCGCTTCGATGTGCTGTACAGTAGAGCAGATTGCCAAAAAGATGACTAGATCAAGGCACAGGTTTCAGTTTATGCAAAGACGAGGCAATTTCGGACGGAATGCGAGGCAAAACAAGACGAGAAATGGCAACTCGCAAAGGGGGCTCAAAAGAAAGTCGGTGAGTTATGAAAAGAAGGAGGAAAAGTTAAGGAACGAGTTCTGTCGCTGGCTCATATCAGTGCAAATCGTCACTGATCAGCTGCGGGATCTGTAATCGCGACTTCCCGGTACCGCTCCACAACCCCTGCTAGCCTGGCAGCGGCCCTTGCTAATCGATATTTTGCTTGAGGACCATTCGAGGATTTACTGACGACATTGAAGGCGTCGAGAAACCTCAGTACAGTATCAGTATGGCGCCCAAACGACCCCCCGAAAATGAAGCAGAGTCTTCGAAGCCCAAGAAGCAGCGCTCAGGCTTCAAGATAGGCCCAGACAATCTCCCAGACGGGACATACAGAAGGAAAGGTAGCACTTGCCCCGCCAACAGCTCCTGAAGAAAACTAACTTTCTCCCAGTAATAAAAATCAAGAAAGATCTCATCCACAAAGCCAAAGTCAAGAAATCGTACGCAAAACTGAAGGCACGAGAACCAATTACGCCTACACCTATCCCCACCGAACCTATAGAACCCACTGAGCCAGCGTCCCAAGAACTACATCCAGAGCGACAGGCGATGCTGGATGCGCCGCGTGAGCCTACTCCTCCTCCCAACCAAGCACAATTATTCTCCCAACGGTCGCAACAACGGAGGCCCAAGAAGCCGGCATATTTTGAGAAAGAACAAGCATTTGCAGCGCAGAAGAATGCAGAGGCTGAAGCTAGGAAGCTAGAGTTCGAGAGGAGGGAGAAAGAGAAGAATCAGAAGATTGTGGAGAGGGAGCGGTTCCGGAAGGCTATGGCGAGGGCGAGGACGGGCGGGAAGAACGGGCAAAGGAAGTTGGGGAAAGAGAGTAAAGTTTTGCTGGAGAGAGTGAAAAGGATTGTTGGGGAATGACAAAGTCTTCTTCAAGATAAGGACAAGAACTACTATAAGGGTCAAAGTAGGGCTATTGAGACAGCCAGACCGAGAGGTCAACAGCTTGCTATCAGGAGCCATGCCGAGCCAAGTTCCAGCTGAGGGCCATGAGCCAGTTTGGGCGAGCATATCATGAGAAGTGTTTTATATTGGTTGCTAATCATACAATCATACATGAGGCTTATGATACTTGTTTGGACTTGCAAATGTGTCAAGGCGAGTAGGGAACATTGAGGTCCAATGTACAGGCTCGGCATCTAGACTCTGCCCCCGACAATCTCAAGGGCGACCTCCAGATGCTCTTTCTGGGAATTCAGTTTCTCGATCTTGGTCGAGTAGACTCCAAGTTGATCTTCCTTCTCACGCCGGGACTGCTGCAGCTTTTGCTTTTGAACTTGCAAGAGCTCGATCTTGTTGTGAATGCTCAGCATCTCCGCCTCGTCGTCGCGGATCTCGGAAACAGTCTGCTGCTTCCTCGTCTCCAAGGCCGAGATTTCGTTCTCCAAATCCCTAATCTTCATCTTCATAGGAAACTCTACATCGTGCGTGCCTGAGCTCCCCTCCGATGTTCCAATAGTATCAGGAACAACGAATGGGCCACTGGCCCTACTGACACTGTGCTTGAGCAATGGGAGGGAGGGATCGCGCTTGGGAGCACGACGCTTGACCATACCGGGACTTGCTCCGAGAGTAGCATGATCAGTGGGTATCTGGAGAGGTTAGCACGGTACCAATAAATTTTGATTCGATGTAGGACTTACGTGATTCCCATCCCCTCCAGCAGAACGTATACGCTTAGCCCTGTCACTTGCCTCATCCGATTCATAGTCATCCGCATACCATATTCCCCTAGGTCGCTTCTCACCAGCCTTCGAGCGCCCAGTATTTTCCTAGGTTGTCAGCATCGCGCGTTTTTCAATGTACTAAACGAGGAAGGACATTGTAGATAAGTTATACCTTCAGAAAAGATTGTACAAAGGGCGAGTCATCAAAGTCTTGCTGTGGCAGCCTGTCATAGGCGTCTTCGATGTCCTTGGCCACCGGGGAGAATTCCTGCATAGCGGATAGTCCTCCTTCCCCGGACGATTTCCTGGACATTCCATCTGAGCAAGGTGCCCGTGGGTCGATGTTCAAATCAGAACGGGCAGATCCTTTGTTGTTCCAGTAGAGGTTACAAGCACCAGCACTTCTGTCGATGAGGTATTGCTTGAGCTGTTTTGATACCAGACCAAATAGTTTATTGTTGCTGAGCTTCTCCAAATTCTCATCCTCGCTCTCCAGTTCTCTTCGTGCTTTCATAAGCTGTACCAGTCTGTTGTGTTCCTCATCGCTCCAAGCTGGCTTGCTGACTCGCTTGCGAGTTCCACGTCGTGGCTCACCATCTTCTCCATAAGGAGTATCGCCATTGTCCAGGCCCAATCTAGAACCGCCATCTTCGACCTCAGTATCCTCATTGTTCGGCTCTACGTGGTACAACTTTCCTGGCATTGGATTTCCAGCGGCATCATCTGATGGAAGGCCTGACTCTGCTGCATAAGAGCCTTGGTTGGTTCGCTGGAAGCGACGGGCACATGCTTGCCAAGTACGGTCAATCTGAATGTTCGCAAGCTCCTGAGAAATTGACGTCCAGAAGGGAGCGCCGAGTTCCTTATGATCTTCGGTCATAGAACTGCGCTTGGCAAGAACGAGTTCATGTAGCTTTTGAGTCTCGTGGTCGGTCCAGCGAGCCATTGAGGCATTGTCTTTCGCCGTTTGGGACATTGATGAGCTAGGAGTGTCTGTACCACCACTTTTGGTTCGGGGTGTCTCGTGTTCCGCTCCAGCATTGGACAATGAACTAAAGGCACTGCGTGCTCTGGACTTTGATTCATCGGTATCAGTGCTGTACAATGATTGAGCAGTGCTTGCACCAATTTTGGATGATCCTGAAGTGATATCTGTTCCAGTGTTGGATGTCATAGCCAAAGGCGTACTGTGGCGCTCGTTGAATCCACGAAACTGTAGAGTGTCCTTGAACTCGGGCCGAAGACGTATAGCACCGTACCAGTAACTTCTGCATTGATCTGAGCTTCTATCAAAGCCACATTTCTTGAGCTTTGCCGAGACGAGAGGCCAGAACTTCGTGCCGTTCAGCTTGCCCAAACTGTCTTTTTCGAGTTGCCATCTGAAAAACAATACCGAATCAGTATGGCTTTATCAGACTCTGACCCCTCGCCAAAGCAAGCAAGGGGGCAGCTTTGAGTGTTCCACAGCAGGTGAGACATTCAAAAGAGGAGACGCCTACTTACTGAGTCTTCAATATATCACAAAGCGTCTTATCCTCGTCATCGCTCCACCGGGGTCGTTTGATTTGATCTTCATTGGCCGGAGGTGCTTGGGACATTCTGCCCTGGGCCATCGACGCCATTTTGGCTGGGATGCTGCTGTTTTTGATGTTGGTGGTAGAGGCCATTATTGTCAAGGTCTCTGGGTGGGCATGGGTCATTTTCATAGTCGAGGCAAGAGCGAGTTGCAGAGGAAAGTTGAAGAGACCTTCTGAGAGCAACTGTCGAGGCAATTAAATTGCGATTCTGAACGGAATTGTTGTACGTTCCTTCCCCTCACGAACGTGAGCCGATAGCGCCGGTGGGCGTCAAACAAACAAACAAACAAACAAACAAACAAACAAACAAACAAACAAACAAACAAATAAACGAAGAGAATATGATACCTCGTAAAACAAGTCAGTCTAGTGCGACAATCTCATTCAAAAATGGCGCAGAAAAATCTAACGACCCTATTCGCAAAATCCATGCATCTACGGAATATTCCAAACCAACGCAAAGTTAACGATCCACTCCCTTCCACACACGTGACCCAGCCCCTTTTCCATTCATTCTCAATATCCCATCTGACCCCTCACTTTCCGCAAGCCTTACAAACTTTCTTCTCCTCGATTTTTTTATTCTCCGCGGCTTTCTTCCTCTCCTCGGCCCTTTTATTCTCGGCTTCCTTCATCACCCTGGCAGTCTTCGCCAACTTCTCTCCGTACTCAGCTAACTCTCTTCGCATGGTCAACCTCTCCTCGGGCGCCAAGTCCTCCAGAACTCCAGCTCCATCAACCCCATTCTCTGGTTCTGGGAAGTAGTCGTGAATTCTCGAGTACCAGCGGCCGGTGAGTTGCAGCTCCTTGCGATTGTTGTTGATCCCGGCTCGTAGTCGATCCTCCCCGTCCATCATTTCGTATTCGTCATTCTCGTCCTCACGCTTTCGCTTCTGGCGACGACCCTGAAAAAATTGTTAGTATAAGATGTGATAGAGATCGAACCCCTACCTCGCCTAAAGCGGCCTTGGCTGCTCTCTCCTGTAATAACTGAAATTGCTTTTTCGAGAGAGAGTCGATTGGCTTAGGAAGTGTTGCCTCATCATCTTTTCTCACTATACCAAGTGTCAGCCAATCTCGAGTATCTGAATTTTGTTCCTTGAAATCTTGGAACTATTGACATAGAACAATGTACCCTTGCAATCTTCGACCTTCTTGACCCTGATCTTTGTCTCCAACTTCCCAATTTCCTTGATCAGTGCCAGCTTCTGGCCTCGAATCGCCTGTCTTTCATCACCTTGCGCGTTCAGTTCTCGGCTAACGAAAGAATTAAGCTCGTCCATCAGCTTGACAAGTTCAGCATTTTGAGTTTGTGGCTTGGCTTCCTCTTCGTGCTTGCGCTTTCGATCACCCGCTAGAAGCTCCTCAAGCTTTTGCTGATGGATCTCCTCCTTTGTATAAATAGGCTCACCAAACAGGCTGTCGATGTCATGCGCTGACTGCACATTGTATTCTGGGGTGGCAGGTCGAGGGGGGAAAGGGAGATCTGGTGCGGGCTCATATCTAAGATCGACTTTTGGTTTGCGACTAGCATTGTACTCGTTGTAGTAAGGAACGAGCGCTCTCGTGCGCCTTGAGAGGAGATCTCTCCGCAAAAATATTTTGAGGTTGGCTTTTGCAGGCATGTTATGTTGACGCTGGTGGATGTTGTGTGTGCGCAGAGAAATTGTCGGCTTGAAGTTGTGACTTATAAGGGCGAAATAAGCAGGAATAGGAGAGCGAAGCTACTTGTGTCTTTTGTGAAAAATTAGGACGAAGCCAGTGACGCCATTTGTGAAAGCTGCGAATGAATAAAGGTGAGGATGTTGTGTGAGCAAGGTTGAGCCAGGCGTGTGAAGTAGCGACTTATATACTTGAAGTGAACAACATTGCAATAAAGGACCACATGAGTAGACAAAGCTAGCAGTTGTAGGGAAGCGAATAAGATTAGACGAAGGAGCAGTTTTTTCCACTGGGAGGATGGGGATATGCAACGAGTATTCCGATCAGGTAGGTATGATGAGATTTAGGACAAGAGCATTTGTATAGCTGACATTAGAAGGAGTAGCGAGATAAGTTAAATCGATTAATATCTTAGGGAACAGAGGGTTTATTGGACTGTTATGGAGGAGATAAGACAATTGTTCCAAGCAAACAGGTACATTGAGATTGAAATGTCTTGGCCGGGTATTTGTGGTGTGTTGGGATGTTAGGAAATGGAGGTATTTCCAAAACTGGGATAGTTTTTCTTGAATGATCTGGAACATTGAGAATGGGTTAATTATTCCTAATTCAATAGGTGCTTTCAACCATAGTTCGAGGGGCGAGTGCTTGAAATGTCCCTTATTCACTTGGTGCACTTGAAATCAAAAGCCCTCAATGTTCTAACTTTGCAAAACACCATTAATATGCAAATACTCCTATTGGTCTACTTTATAGGGAGCAAGCAAAGCAGGGTAATTAATACTCTCAGAGAATATCATTCCCTAAAAGTAATCTAGGAACTTTGGAAGTTATCAAAACGTCAAGATCGGACAAAATAGAGACCTTTTAATCATCTGAAGAGCTCATCAATGACAACAATCTGCAAGATACTGGATACAAATTTTAAAGTATCGACATCAGAATATGTGCAAGCATTAAATGTTTTATACTAAACGGGCATTTCAAGAACAATTTGACCTTCTATTACCTGTAAATCAACAGCTTTGGAAAACCTCTTAAGTCGGACGTCACTTGACTATCATCTAACTTAGGTTAAAGTCCAAAGCCTTTTGTAATATTCTTTATTATCTATTAATCTCGTCAAGCTAGGAGATTGGAATCTGGATTGCCCGGTGGAAGCATAGTATTTGAAGATCAAAACTTTCTGAGTCGAGCCTTGCTCATACTGTCATCTTCTCACCACGCTTAACTATAGAACACAGGAGCAAGGCCGGGCTGGAACAATGCATTCATTTCATTCATCGTCGAAAGAGAATATGTACTACAACATGATATTCTTCAAAGGTCCGCAGCAGATACGCTCTGCTACTCCAAGAACTATGGACAACGGGAACGCACCTCAGTGCCACTCTCCTCACGAACGTAAATCGAATCGAATCCTCTACTGCATCTCGTCATAGTTACATTCCACGCCTACCTCTTAGGTCACCAACCCCACCTCACATTCCACAGGCAGGCATAGAAAACAACGCCTCTCCATAAAAACAGATGGATATCAATTTGACCAGTCGAGGCTGGTCGTGCTCGCAAGTGCATAGAAGGAAACTCAAAGAACAAAATCAAACGCCGGTATATGATATTGGAAGACCGTTGATTTGATTCGCCGGTTCATCCAAAGCGAAACGCCTGTCGTAGCCAAATGGCTAGGGTGCAGAAAAAATGTACAATTCGGAATTCCATTTGGATCTCCTTCCGAATCAGATACCGAAGTTTCAAAAAGTGGTTTGTCGTTCGTTTAAGGAGGACCGAATATTTCGTTGCTGTTCTCTATAACGAACTGCACGGCAGTGTTTTTGGAATGCATGTCAGTCATTTCTCGTTCCATGCTGAGACTCGGTGGGGTCTGCATGATCGTAGGCGCGAAGACCACAGCAAGATTCTTAGGTGTCATCTTTGATAGGTTAGCAATTGGTTCCAGGTGAGAAAAATATAGCATACCAGATTCTCGCTTTCTCTGTTGGCTACGCGAGCGAGATGGAAGACCAAGAATTCGAGACAGTCACGATGCTTGGGAGGGAGCATGTTGAATGTTGTTCTCAGGTAAGCGCACCGCTCTTGGTCATCCTCAATATCTAGAATAGAATTAGCATGGACACTGTGTGCAGGTAGCTTTCAGACTTACTGATGGATTCCAAGACGCGGTCATAAATATCAAAGGTCAGGAGAGGCATCGGAAGTCTTCTGAAGTACTGTTTGAGTACACTCGTCACGGCCGTGATATCCAATCCAGGATCCGAGATGTCGTAGTCTTCAGTCCTGTCAAATCCTTCTTGAATCAGCTTGACTTGGCTATTTCCGCCAGTCTTCCGGTAAATCCCTTCGATATCCATGCCACGCAGCTCGACCTCCTCAATACAGCGAGTGACAACGCTTGGAATTTGACGGCGCTCGTAATCAGCTCGTTCGACTAGATCCGATCCGAATAACGTTGAAGGGTGTTCGGGCGCGGAATTGGCTCCATTTGAACTCAACTTTGGCATGGTGTTGGATTTCTTGAATAAACCAAAGCCTCCCCCTTGCCTCGGATCGTTGGGGCCTGCTCGTGGAAGGCTACCAGATTGGGTACCAGCAGGTGATTCAACGGCAACTACCGTCATGTTATAAGGCATACCAATACTGTCGCCATTTTGGCCTGCCCATTGTTGATTTCGTTCTTGCTGCACGGACGAGAAGGCGCCCTTGAAACCCTTGGAAACGCCCTTAGCAACCGTTTGACCTCCCTTCTTCCAGTTGAATTTCTTCGCCTGACCCTTCCGAATGTTGACTACATGTGGAGCAGAGAGAACTGTAGCAGGTTCCATACTTGGGTCCTGGTCCATGGCTTGAGGATAGGTACTGACCGAACCGAAGAGGGTTGTGCTCGTTGAGGGTCGAAGGCTGTCATCCACAGAGACATTTGGCTTGTCTTTGTTGTGGTGTGTATAGATGCCTAATCCTCCAATTGGAGGCCTTGGACTATCTATGCTATTACCACTTTGAGCCTTGAAGCGTTCTTGTATTTGGTGCGTTAGATCATTGTTCATATCGGCAAGTTGAGCATTCTTTGATGACAACTGCTCAAAGTCCACCAAAAGTCTATCGCGGGCGGCCGTAATCGTGATGTTCTCTTCTAGAAGCGTGCTGTTCTGCTCCTGAAGTGTATTTCGCTCCTCATACAATGTCTCCACTTGAGCTGACATGGTTTGCTTCAATCGCTCTATCCTCTGGACAAAATCCTTGATCGCTATGTCTTCTAGTTCTGCCATATTGATAGGCTGCTTAGCACCCTTGGCCCTTTCTACGTGAGCCGTAAGGACCTCCAACTGTTGGAACATGAGCTCCGCTTGTGAATCTAGGACTGAAACTGTCTTTCTCTTCTCAATCAACTTCTTGTTGATTGATTTGAGATCCTTCTCGCTTGTAAATTGACGTTCGAGTTCAGCGACCCGTTGTTCTGAATTGCGAAGCTGTCTTCGAAGTAAAGCAGGATCATCTCCAGGTGCAGGCGAGGCAATTGACATGGGACTGCTGATGTCTTTAGGAGCGCTGGAGTCTTCAATGATTGGTGTTTTTGGCCAACGAGGCGATGCAGCTGTCCGTGTAGTCGTCTCACTTACGCTACGCCCATGACCGGGATGGCGGGCAGGGTTGCTTGCTTCACTGTTGGTCCTGCCGTGACGCACAGCGTTGGAAACCCTGCGCAGTATTGACTGTGAGCTTTCATCTGTTCCTCCCAGTATTCGTGCCATATCCTCATCCATTGTGAAGTCCCCGCCGGCACTCCACCGTGGCAATTTTGGCGAAATAGGGACACCATTCGATGAGCCGCTAGAATCCTTTGCTGCGTGGGCACCCACTGGCGGAGGTTGTGGTGGGGCTCGTGGAGCCATATAAGAGTCGCTGAGTTGCTGCTGTGGACCTACTGGGCGATTGGGTGCGCGAGTTGGGGGTGCTAATTCATCTTTCACCAATGATTGCAAATTCAAGGGTCCCGAGATGCTCTTTCCGTTGACCGTTGGGGTGAGTCCTGGTGTATCGGAGGAGGAATCAGACGACGGCGATGTTTCTGCGCCAGATGATGAGCCCAAAGAGCTACTAATAGTATTCTTTACTGCTCCAGATGCCAACTCTTTTCGAGGTATTGACCTTGATGTGCTACTAGAATCTAGTTTTGATATTGACAAATCCCTGGACTCTGTAGACTTTCGGGGCTCCATGTCATCTCTGAGTCTTGACTCTTGCGAAGAACGCGGCGTACCCGTTTTTTCTGCGGAAAGCAATGGCTTCGGTGAATCAGTCCTGGTGATTGTGACGCCGCCATCTTTTCGAGGGGGAGCAGATAGGCCACCAGATGCGGAGCGGGAAATGCTGTTATCACTAAGCTCAGATTGCGAGTTGCTTCTTGAATTCCCAGCTTTCTTTCCCTTGGGTGCCTCTGCTAGCTTGAATTTATCTGCAGAAGACTGAGTCTTGCTATGTCCATTCGACTTCGGAGAATTGGCATGTTGAATTCGAGTATCATCAGCTCCAATAGGAGGGGACGCTTTCACGGATGAGGCTTTGCCTCCAGATTGGGCCTTTCGAATACTATCCTTGATCTGCGCCGTCTCCTCTGCGGACGGTTGACGACCTTTTTCTTGAAACGCAATATGTGGAGTTGACGAAGATGAGCTTGGCTCTCGGGATTTCTGAGACTCGATCCTTCCATTGCTCTTAGGACCAAAGTAGTCCTTCTCGGGAGCCTTGTTCTCCTTGCTTTTCTTCAACGGGTCGACCCATGTCTCGGAGGTTGAACGCGGGGTCACGTTTGGCGCGGGGCTTGGGTCCAAAGCAAGGGGTATGAAGAAGCTTTCGCCATCATCCCCGTTGACATCTGAGGCTGGTGAGATAGCTGAATGCCGGTTGTTTCGATAAGTGGTTGTGGGGAGGGTCAGGCCATCTCTGGTTTGCGTATCACTGGACGTGCGTTCTGGCGATCGCTCAGGGGGTCGTCGCGAGCTGCTTCGTGATGAGGAGTCATTCTGCGTGTAGCCTTGACGCGGTCTAGGTGAAAGTTCGGTCGGAGTATCAGTATCTAGAGAATCAGGCGTTTCTCGATCTGGAGAAAAAGCACTTTGCAAGATGGCGTTTGGCGGCAACGCGGGGAGGGACTTGTCGACAAGCATTGGAGACTGATCGTCCTTTTTCAACTTCGCGTTTGCTGCAGCTCTTGATTTCTTCCTCCTACGTGCCATTAAAGACTCGTGACAGCTCATGCAGAATATGCCTTGTGAGGTCCGCGCGTATCGGAGGTTCTCGATCTTACGCTTGCAGTTCCTACATCGAAAGCATGTTGCGCAAAACGCCTGGTCGCCGGTGAGAATTGCAAGATCCTCTATCTTGTTGCCGCAAGCGCTGCAGCTATATGTACAATTGTTGCAGATCAGAGAGCCATCGCCAAGGAGGAGGAGGTTCGCGTCCGAGTCGAGTAGTGTTCCGCAGGTGTTGCAACGAAAGCAGTTCAGATGCCACCGATTGCCAGCTGCAGGGTTGTTAGCCATGTTGACACTTGACGCACGAGATACCATGGGGATGCTGAAGCTGGCAGAAGACCATCAAAGGCAGTGAGATAGAGATGCTTGGTCACGAATGCTCGCACCGGATGCTTGGAAAGAGACATCTTTGGGGACGATAGCGACAACGTAGGAGTATGATTCACAACTCACCAAGCTCGAACGCTTTCCCTTCCTCGAGGATCTCTCCGCATCCCTTGCAAGGAAAGACGGCCTCGTCCTCATCGAAGTAATCCGCTGGGGAGTCCATTCTGAAGCCAGGCCGGTCGACGGCCCTGTGTTCTCCTGTATCTCCAACAACCTCGACAGCACGTCCTCCGCAGGTGTGCGCAATGCAGATCGGACTAGATCATGAATTGGAGATTCGATCTCTCGACGTCGTCAGCGATTTGAGAGGTGCACCTAGCGCACGCAGCACACTCTGTCACGGGCGACGGTGCAAGGGACGGGTGGATTGGCGGGCGATCTCCTCTGAGAGGAGGATGCGAGCGCGCACTGAGGAACAATAGCAATAAATATGTTTGACGGGCGTTCAGCGGCGTGCGGTGTTGATCGTGGGATGGATATGGTTGTGTAATGGGGAAGAGATGAACAAAGAGGCTGAGTGATGCTGAGTGGCTCCCGACAGGCTCACCAACATTCCCAAGCCGAAGCCAAGCTAGGGGGCTCGTACAGTTAGGTTAAGTCTGTTTAAGGTGAAGATGTCTCTGAATGGCTGCTCCTGCGGGTGAGGCGAGCAGTCGACTAGTGCAAGTGCAGCCAGCGCCCCTTGAACTGCGCAGGTGTGCGCAGCACTGTACAAATCATGCAATCGAGAGGCTGCGCGAGCTGCTGAAGGGCAGAGATGCAGAAGTAAGGTTACTGTTACTGGATCTGGATCTGTATCAGCAGCCTCAGCCTGGGTGCGAGCGTGCCGTACAGTATGCCGCATGCCGCAACGAGATGCCAAGACCTGGACTTCGAGAGGGCCTCCAGGATTCGTACCTAGGTAGGAAGGGCAGCCTCCAAAACAGGCATGGTGTCTCAGCAGCAGTTGTGTGGGCCTGTTTCAAGTAGAAAGTAGAAAAGTGCTGCCAGCCTGCCAATCCCCAGCAGCAGCAACAAGAAGCAGTCGAGTAGTTGTCTTTTGGAACGACGCAATTCTCATCTGTCCTCTCCTCTCTCCCCACTCCTCACTCCTCACTCCTCAACGGTACTTCACTCTCTGCGTCCCAATTTGGGCTGGACGTGGAGACTCGAGGCTGACTGTGAGCCTTTGCCCCTGTCTCCTGTCCGCGGTCGACGAAAAGCCGGCCGATGTTTATTTTTAACCTTCCCCTCGCTCGCTCGCTCGCTCGCTCGTCTCATTCCTCCACGTAGAAGTAACCACAGTAGCCACAGTAGCCACAGTCCAACCCAGTCTCTCCAGCGTCCTCCGAATGGCCTCCACGAGAAATCGCAGCCTCGTGTCACCCAAAACACGAGATTGCACTTTGCACAAGGCGAGCGCACCCGGAGGATACGAAGTACAATGAATGGCCTTTGTACCCCCCCTGCTTGCGTCACATCGCCCGGAGACTTTCTCCAGGGGCCGGCCAGCAGCCAGCTGCGAGGACAAGCACAGGCTCAGTAGACGCGAGGTCCAGTACGCACAGGAACTGCAATTGCAAACTGCAACTGCGTTTCTTGTCACCGGAGCCACGATCGGGAATCTCTGGTTCGGCACATGGCGGCAGCAACGCGTGTTTCTACTGCTGCTGTGAATCTGCAACACCAGTCCCGCCCACTAATAAATATACACTTTAGCTTTCCCGGAATGAGCTCAAGTCAGATGCAGGAACACCCTCTCCCCCAGGTCTATTTCTGGTTGTACAACCGTGGAAACGAAATTATTTGAGATGGCTTGCAGCAGAGGGAAGTTTAGATGATCCATCTGAAGATTCGAGGGTTATCAGAGCAGACATCGTCATCCCAGGCCAGATCGGCGTTTAGCATACATTATTTCCTCGAAGCCAGCAATCACGGTGCCACGCCTCCATTATTATTTTGCGGCCGTCGTCGCGTTTCATCAAGCGGGGTGAGCTGCTGCACCCACACAATTTGTGTGTTCAAGGATCCCCAGCGGAAGCACTGAGACAGAGGATTCGTCGACCCTCTTGCCAGTGAGGGCCTGTTTGGGTCAAAATGACTCCCGAGCTGCCACATCTGCCTGACAGAACAATTGTCAGTTCTTGTGCGGACATCCGAGGGCTGCTTGCATTCTCTGGAGCGTTCACCGCCTGCTAAACTTCCAGCTACGCCTCTGTTCCGGCCTGCGAGGCGCTCATCCTACAGCACCTGGGCACGCCCTCATCGGGCTAGGAATTTTCAGCGATCCGCCCCTTGCGGGCGCGGGCGATGGCGCAAGGAACGATCAGGGGTTTCTGCGGGATCTACATGCCCCTCACCCGCGCCAAGAGATTAATATGTGCTCATCACGTGCAAGCCTTCGAGATACCCTGAACTCGTCCAGAGACGATCTGAACACGGACTCACGTCAGTGCTCATTGCTGTAGCTAATCGATTTTCGGTTTTCGATCTTCGATCTCAAGATCCGAGCGTGATAGATTCCGCAATGCCCGTTAAAGAACCTCGATCTCTGAAGACCTAATGGCATGTCTCTCAATTCTCCATGTCGAAGCCGCACGCAGACAGCTTGGTACCCGAACGCGGCTGGCCAAGGCAAGCAAACACGACGCAAGACAAGGCGAGGCATAAGACAACAGAATTACCCAAGCATCGAATGACCAGCCTGGCAGCTGCTCGCCCTCCATATGCTCATGCAAACGACCACAGTCGTCCGGTGATATCTGGAAGATCTCCAGCAGGGATGTTTAAGCCATGGCACTGCCATATTCAGGTACCAAGCGTTGCCCACAATCATCTCGATTAATTCTTCAAGGACTGCTAACTACAAACAGTGAGTGTATACCTTCGTCTTTAGTCAGACCAGACGCTCTGAAATGATGACATCTCTAATGAATATTCTTGATGGGGAACGCTCAGCACCCGCGTGCGCATTTGATCTAAGTGAAGGATGCTCCGTCCCGACATTCACAGCGGACAAAATCGACGTTCTCAGTCAGGCGTTCTCTCCGAATAATATCTCACGGTGTGAATCTCACACTGGATCTCCAATCAAGTTCCACCGACTGGGTGTGCCTGGACAGCCCGACTTGCGGCCCATACACACTTTCAGGGGTAGTAATATGCCAAACACGGCTTACCATGCACAAGAACGCACTCAGCTTAGACGCCTCATGCGCCGTCCAACCAACCAACGAACGAAACACTTCTTCAATAGGAGAACGGTTATAGGAATAGCGCGGATGTCAGAACTCAGAGTGGGGACCTTCGACGAAACACTTTTATCTGACAAGGGGGTAAGGCGAATCCGAATATTTTGATTCAGCTAAGTAATGATGCCAACCAGGAGATTAATGTTCATGCCTTTCATGTAGAGGACGAGGAGATTTTCAACAAATATGAGGTAGATAACTCAACGAATCTGACCCACGATTTCTGTCGCCACCAGAACCCATGGTCTATCCAAATCAAATTAGTACGTACAAGGCTCTCCAGACTGGCACTGATATCGCTGTACTCCACGAAGATTACTCCGAATGCATGCATCGTCACCACGAGGACACGGCAATGCCTTTGTGGTGGGGTAGAAATGTGATTTGGACGCTGTCAGAATGAGAACGATTTAACGTGATAACGCACGACGGTAAAAAGAAGACGTTGTCGTTATCGCATCCTGAACAACTTCTGCGCTGGATAGATATAAAATGTTTATTGCATATCGCATCATTGCTCCAAAACTCTAATGCATTCAAGCTTTTGTTAAGTTATATAATGAATGCAAATCGAGCTTCTTGTTGCATGTCGGATGATTGTTCCACTTTCTCTGGTATAGTGAGAATGTCCTTCTCATATTGAGTCGTCTTCTCGGATGAAAAGACCTCTAGATGAGAAAAAATTATGAGATAAGAATGGGCTTTCAGATATGGAGCGATTTTCAGATGAGATGAGCTTCTCGTGTAATCGTCTAAGTATGAGGGAAGTATTTGAAGGTAATGCTGAAAATTCGTCCGATAACTTGGAATGAAACTTGAATATCATCTTGCCTTAAAAATATGAATGGCTGGAAAATATATTTTGTTGCACATCGAAAATCACTGGTCCATTAGGACTAAATTAATCATCAAATTCAGGCGGATCATGGCTTTCTCGAGCTCAGTTGTTGCACATCGACTCAAATGTCCCAGATACCTCTGAAACAATGAAAGTGCTCCTGGGTTCTCTCGGGGTTACCTCAGTCTTAGAAGCTCAAGCCCTTTCCCCTCACTCCCGGTTTGCTCTTCTCGAGTCAAGATAGGAACATCGAGATGATTCGTTTCGACGCATACGAAGTAGATCACTCACTGCATTGCATTACTATTCACAAGTTCTAAACACCTACGCCGGCCGCTGTCTCCACACGCCAACGGTCAACGCCCAACTCCAAAACCCAGCTTAACGGCCCGCAGCGCAGAAAAAAATGAGAAAGCCGAATTACAAAGCATATTCATACACCATCTTCTCACCACGCACCTCTCTTGGCTGTATGCCCGACCTTCGCCAAAAATGTAATCAAGTCTCGTGAAAAGCGCCGAGACTCTCCGTTCGCCACATATATTGCCCACCACTCATCCACTAGCCGCCAACTCTCTCTGTCTCTTCACAATGTAATAAGTGATCAAGCTCTTCGGGTCGTCCTTCACGCCTCCCAATGCGTTCCAGAACCTCGCCTCCCCAACCCTTGAGTGCACGCTCACACATAGCTGCACGGCATCCATCCTAACGCCACTCTCGGAGCTCTCCAGGCATCTTGCAGCAAGCTTGCACATGTCCCTGACCTCGTCTTCGTTCGGAACGAATTCTATCTTCGCATCGAGGAGTTCCTTCAAGACATGGAGGCCCATAGACAGAGTCCGGCAACCTTCGAGTGTCATTTGCTCGTTCTGGAGTTGCGAGGTGATCTTATTGGTTGTGTGTTTGGGGTCTGCAAGGGTGACGAGCTCATCAGCGAGCAGTTCAAGTCCACTAACGATGTGTGCACGCGCGTCGTAGCAGCTGCGTGTTGCAAGGAGAGATTCTAGTCCTTTAAGAACGTGCGGTCGGAATGCTTCGCGGTCTTTCTTGTACATGAGCTTAATGGTTGCCAATATTTGAGCCTTGACGTCCTGGACTTTCTCTGGTGAGAGCGTATTTAGTGGTGCTTCCAGATATTCGAAAAGCCCGAGAAGTAGAATGTCAAACCGATCATCAGACCAAGCTGCTTTATTATCCCTAATCATTCCCTGGAGTTTACGGAAGCCGTGGACATCTAATGACTTTGCCTTTATCTTCGTGATCCCGCTGTCGAGCAGCCGGGAGTTCTGCTTCAGACGCTCCGGTGAAACAGGCACCGTCTTCGCTGTCTCCGAGCCATTCATACCATTCATGCCATTTCGCACTAGATTCGAAGCATCTTCATTGACAGCTACTTCTTCCAGTACTGGAGCTGTAATGACTGGTCGTGGAGTGGTCTGATCATCTGTGCTTGAGAACGGATCTTCATAGACCTTCATAGACTTGAGAGGGGTGACCACCTCATCCTCATCAGATGATTCAATTGTCTGCGGTACGCTTTTCGGATGGGGTCCTTTCAATCCTGTCAAAGTCGGAACAACCATGGTAAAATCCTCATCAGCTTTTGATGGACTCGAGGATGCAAAAGCATTGTAAGGTTTAGGCTTCGCAGGGCTGGTACGAGGGGATGCTGCTGCCCTGCTGACCGTACTTCGCACAGGACTTGCATGGCTAGATTGGCTTGCATGACTGGAGTGGCTTGTATTTGGTCGTGTAGTTGGTCGTTTTGGCGGACTGGTGCTGCTGGCACTAGGTGTTCTTGCCTTTATCATTTTGCTTGCTGATGGACTCGTGCCATCACTGTTGGTAGGGCCGTGACCTGGACGTCTCACCGAATAGGGTCCTGCTGTCGCAGGTCTTGCGGTAAGCTCTGGCCGCGGGGCAGGACGGAACTTGGTTGGTCTCATTGGGGCAACGGAAAGACCACCATGAGCAACAGTTGTCGACTCTGGTCGAGGTCTCGCTGGTCCCACATCTGCAGCTGTGGACGATGCTGATGAAGTAGACGACGTCGAGACCGTGCGCATAGGAGAGAAACTGGACATTGCCGAGCCTGGGCGAGCTGGTATATTCTTGTTGGCCAATGCAGCCTTCTTCTGTGCCATCATTGTCTCTCTTAAAGAGGGCTTTGGTGGTCCAGTGGTACTTTTGGAAAATCCTAACCCAGGTCGAGCAGCGACCGTCTCCGCCTTCTTTGGTGAGTTGGGGTTATCCGGTGCATTTTCCAGCAATCTTGCCTGGGTTGCATCCAGAGTTGCCATAATACTGCGACGCCGTTAGCCGTATGCTTTTCTAAACACGTTTTAGCACTTACACATCTGCCTTGGGAGGCCAAATCTGCGCGAAAGCCCAGAAAGTTGATCTCATGTTCTCTCGTACACCTGGGTTTGCATCTGCCAGTCCTTTTTTGATGCATTTCTCAATCAGATCTAGGCCGCCCGTGTGCTCAAGATGGCTCTTATGGTGAGCTTCCTTCTTCAACAAAGTCTTCAGCCATCCTGTGGCGTAAGTTCTTGGCTGAACGTTCTTGTCTTGGCATGCTGCAAAGATATGCTGCATTATTCGAATATTGTACGAAACTTTGCTAATAATGATGTCGACGGTCGCATTACCCTGCTGTGAGCTGATCTTTTTTGTGCCACCGCACAACTTGATCAAATTCTGGAGAAGAATTTCAACCATGGGATCCAGTCCTGGGCCAGCGGTTCGTGCAATTTCTTGAACAACACTACAACCTTCTTTTGAAAGACTGGTTCTCAGTGAGTTCACAGCTTTCAAAATTCCATCCAGTAGACCTTTAATACCAATAAGGAAGGCATCGTGGAAATCGCTCGGGGCGTTACCAGCATTGAGTCTCCGCAATTTGGTGCAGCTTTGTTCTCGTTTCAACCAATTTTGTTCCGACTCCTTTCCTTCAAAAAAGGGATACATATCTCGGAATGTATCTTCAAGTTCCCTCTGTGTATTAACATACGAAGGTTCGACTTGCTCAACTTTGGCTTCTATAACGGGGGTCGAAGGTCGGACGCTCGATACTGAGGAGACACTGTTTGCAAATGTTGGACGGGAGGGAATCTCCGCGACCATGGACTCGACCGGCTCAGGAGCATTTCCGGGTCCAAGAGTTGCTGTGATGGCCGCAACTATTGTCGGTCGAACATTAAAATTCTTCAATTGCTTCTTTAAGTCGGACTTTGCAGCATTTGGAGCATTCCTGACAGAAATTAGTTCTTGCTATCCAAAGCTTCCAGGGTGATCCTACTGGAAGAGAGCAATAACTGAATTTCTTGCAGTGTCCCTAACCATACCATCGGCATCCTCGAGGAGATCCATTAACGTTGACACGAAGCTCTTAAAAGGCATTCCATTCTCCTGGTGCATCTGTATCAAGGCATCAGCAATTGCCGGGGAGTCAGTGCCAAGGGCTATCACCTGAACGAGCCAGTTCATCGAAGCTTCCTTCATCCGCGGATTCTTACCCACCATACCAGCGTTCTTGACTATTCGCTCTACATCCATAGGTGCTACTTTCCAGAAAGTCGTCAGGCATTGCGCTGCGAGTTGTCTATATTTCTCCTTTTGATCCCCCATCTTCTCAATGACCAGTGGCAGGGTCCGACCGGCCTCCTTGGCAACATATTTTGGTTCTTGTCGAGACAATCTTGTCAGCAGATGGTTTAAGGTTGAAAATCCTGCATTGACAATTGCAGCGTGCTGCGATGTCATCGATTGGCGCGTAGCCTCGAAGAGAGGGAGTACGCAGGGTTCGGGTACATTGTTCTGCTTGATGCCGGATTTGACATTGTTGATTTGATTGACCTTCGCATCAATGGAAGCGTCCGTTCGGAGTATGGCTAGCAGGTTTGCGACTTGCTCTTCGTTGATTTTCTCACCCATCTCGGCGGGGTGAAAGAATTCCAAGGAAGCCTGGCAACAGGAGATCAGTCAATATGCGCGTTAATTGTGAGCGGCTAGATCGGGACAGGAAGCAGTGATCTCTAACAGTAGGCGCAAGAGGAGTCGAAGAATGGAGACTTACAAAGAGGGCGATGGGAGAATACTCGAGCTGGTGGAATGATTTGGTCCATCAAAACAAATCCACTGCACGGCAGCGATGTTGACCTGTTGACCGTGTTATCGCGCTAAGGTCCCCTGTCACTTCTTTACAAGGATCCCTCCCTCCCCTTCTCCGTCTGGCTAGGCTGATTTCGCACGGCCAGCTTCCGACGTCTGCTAATTCTCTATATATTACTTGCGGGTACAGACTTGGGCTTTTCTCTTCTGTCCAAATTCCGTGCAGGTATTCGTGCGCAAAGTTGCGAGCAGTCACTACGAACGAGACTTCAACCGACGGCCTATATATTCGCAGAGTCGCTCTAATGAAGACTGAACCTCCACTTCCTGGCACTAGTCCTCTTCCACCCTTGGTGTTCATGCCAGCTCAGTCTTCTCGCACGTCAGGTCCTACACCTACTACTGTCCCTCGGCCTGCTGGAAGACTTTCTACTGCACAGTCGGAATCATCCAGGAGCTCATCCTCTTCAAAAAGCCCCACCTTTCCCCTTCCTAAGCTCCGACTCGAGATTCGAGATCTCAATCATGCTGGTGCCGAAGCTTTTCTTGGGGCTGTCATAGCCAGTAAAGCTTTGTCAACATCTGTGAAGAGCGTACTCGAGCTGCTCTACCACTCACCAGACTCGCCTACAACTACTGTCCCTCCCACACGCTCAGTTACACTTATACTGCGGTCAATGGATGGGGTGGCATATACAACTGGCAGCGATTTGGACAGCGACCATAAAGAAATTCATTTCTCCCTGGACTATATTCACAAGGCCATTCCATCCTCAAGGAAAACCCACGAAATTATGGGTGTGCTCACCCATGAAATGGTCCATTGGTGAGTTCTCACTATGAGCTGAGGATCTCTGAGTAGTTCGCTTTCTCTCGACTTCCTAAAGCTAACCTCCTGGACAGTTATCAGTATAATGCTTTCGGAACCTGCCCGGGGGGGTTGATCGAAGGTATTGCAGATTGGGTCCGGCTGAACGCAGATTTGAGCCCTCCGCATTGGAGAAAAGAGGCTACTGGAAAGTGGGACGCAGGTTATCAACACACAGGTTATTTCTTGGATTATCTCGAGCAAAGATTTGGAAAGGGCACAATCAGGAGGATGAATGAAAAATTGAGAATCCAGAAATACGAGGAGAAAAGATTTTGGACGGAATTATTAGGAAGGCCAGTTGAACAATTGTGGGGAGATTATTCTGAAGCAGTCGATAAAGAGAGCAAGAAGAGCGAGGACGATGAGGAGTGCGTAATGGTTGAAAAGCAGGATGCAAGTATACCAAAGAGTGTGGAAGGATCGGCCACTCCTATTGCAAGGGCCGAATATGAGCAATAGTCTACGAGGCATGTGGACTCAAATAAGGGACTCAAAAATCCCTCTCTGGATAGGACGATGGAAACTTCACTCCGCACCGGATCTCAGGATCGGCATACTCAAAATCATAGTGGGAGTTAGAGAGCATAAGGATGTCTGCAACATTGATACCCAGGAGACTATTCCAAAGAGCACGCCATCATCTGTCTATCATCTCGTTATTCAAGGTATCTCATTATGTCAACAAATACAAGATGTTATGCCTGCAAGCAATGTCCATTATTCAAACCTTTCTCCGAAGACTTCATTTCATAAATGGCTTGCCATTCCTCTTAGAACGCCATAGTCGAATATGCCGATTTTCACGGGCTATCGAGAAAGAGACTGGGCGCCGCTGGAACTGGTGGAAACTGGTCGAGTCGCCAGTGTTATAATGCGGTATGTATGCCTTCACGACAATTACTCTGATTTGGTCAGTACCAAACAGGATATGGTAGAGGAAGAAGAGTGCGGAGTTCCCTTATATTGGAAAACACTTCGATGTTTGACGCTGCAAGTAGTGAAGATAATTGGGACTTCTTTGCCGATTCTCATTGTCTTCTAAATTCTCTCGTCGATCTTGTTCGAGATGGAGTTGTACGATTTGTTTTGAGTAAACTATTAGGCTCGTTCCATGGAAGCAGCCTGACTGTTGAAGAGAAAGGGGCGCGTAGGAGTCTCGCTGAGATACTTGGTGGATCTGGGTGAGACGGCCTCTCTGCATGCTTTCAGGCCAGAGAGCAACATCTTGCTTTCGCGATCCAAGAGAGAGGTTAAAGGATCGTCATATTCGCAATTCAATTTCACGCCATTCTGACTATATCACCCAAACCCGAGCTTAGCTCAACGCATCCACCGGACATACCGAGTGAGTAGTCCCAAAATTGGGAGTTTCCATCTCCTCAAATCAGCTTCAGCTCTACCGCTGTCATGATATCGGGTTCGCACTTTCTAGGCGTTTTCAATGGGTGTTGGGGAGAGTTGAAGCCAAGATAGTCCGCTGACAACTCGTTCGCCTGAATCGTCTTGAAGCGGTGTTCATGAGTTTTCAGTCCGCTACAAAAGAGGCACGAATTAGAGACAGGATGATACTTGCTTGCTTGTTTGTTCCTCATAAAGAGCGTGAAAACCTCGTCCGTGTTTGGTATGATAGAGCTGCTCAGGCGGAATACGACGATCACGTGACTACATCTCCCCGAAGCAGTACCTGACTGCGCTACGAACATTGGGGCATCTTGAAAGTCCTCAGGGGAAGCTCAAAGGGAAGAATAAGTTTCAACCGAAGCAACATAGGGGAAGGTCGGGGATTACGTATTGTAACAAGCCAATGTCACGAGGGCGACATCAGCGGTGAAAGAACATCAGCCACAGATAAACCCGGAGAGATTTGCACCGGCCCCGGTAAATGACTTTTTGGAGCTGGGGGTCCACGGACGTATAAGTCCTGGTGTAACTTTGGAAATTCATATAATACTCGATGTATCCAGAAGATGCCTTTCTTCTATGTATTTATGTAATTCCCACCTCAGCCTGCGAGGTGGGGGAAACCATAACAGCTGAGCAAGGGAGGCTTGGAGATAAGCCTGAAAGCCACAACTCCCCCCAAACGATAGCCTTAGCGCGCATAGCCTCACGCATGGCGGGGTGACGACTTCGTTCCACACATTCGAAACTCCCTCCTTAAGAATCACCACCTCCTCCTCCCTCCCCCAAATCAAGACAACCACAGGCAGCTGCCAGAATGCCAGCCGTTGCCGTCAAAGGTCAGCCACACTCCGAACCCCTCATTTACTTGCGCATCATCTGATAGGTTGGCTGTCTCGAGTCTCTGCCAGCCGAGTGGCGTAAGTGTCGATCAAGTACGCGCAAGACTCCTCGAGGCAGCACAGTTGCGAATTCACCTATCACCTTTCCTACGACTCTCTCAATAGTCTTCCTAAATATCTCATTCTCAATCATATCCAAGTTTGTTTTCAATGAATCGCAATCAAAACCAAATGCCTAACCACCCGGTCGTAATCTCAGGCGCGATTATTGTGGTGTCAGTAGCCGTTGCAGTAAGTCATTTGCCCCCCAAATCCTTCAACCTCTGCTAATCCTTCCGAGGCTGCAATCGCCGTCTATGAATCCCCACAAGCGCGACAGTTTGCAGAAGATGTCCGCCGCCGGATAGCCATTGCTCTGCACTCCCTTGGCGACGAAATCAACCCATCGGCCCAGCAGCCCCGCTTCAACCGCCCTGAAGATGCCGAGGGCTTCCTCCAGAGCCAAGGCAATGCCGATGTTGGCGTGGATGCAGACGAGGAGTCCAGGAGACGCCAGAGAGAGGAGCTGATGTACTGGAATGCTGTCCATATGGAGAAATTGGCGAAGGAGAGAAAGCTAGCAGGAGAAAGACCGCAGAACAAAAGCCGTGGATCCAGCTTCGATGATTTCTTACAACAAGACCAAACTGCCGAGAAAGGTACATACGTGTACAATACCGGTGCAGACACAAACAGAGAGGAGGAAGGTCTTCGACAGCGTGGCGTTCGAGGCCTGAACAGAGGATCTGTTTATGCCGACCCCTTCGGCGACGAGCACAACATCGACCTGGACGAGCAACGAGCCATCGATGCAAGTCTTATGTCCCCTGAAGCCTCCGAGAAACTTGAAGTCATGTCCGACCTCTACTCCGCCAATGAGGAGAAGCCCACGAATACGATTGCAGATCAAATCCTCATTGATACCTCCGAGCCAGTTCCCGACCCACCAGTTTCCTATCCTACGATGGACGAGCCAATGATGGCCGAGACCAGTTTTACAAACATGGCTGCAAGAGAGGATGCCTATGCTTCCATTCATGCGTGGGCCGATAATGCAAATCAAAGCTTCTACTCGCCTCTCCCTGCTACTCCTAGAGCCGCTTCCCCTCAACAACATAAAGTCGTTCCCGGATCTCCATTGTTCAGCGACCCAGATGTTTCAGTCCCAGGTAGTGGTGATATCACTCCCACTGATAGTGCTTCCTTAGCTGGATCTGGCGAAGAAGTATGGCAGCCAAGAAGTGGAGCCACGAGCGAAGCCGATGTGATGAGCGTAGACGGTGAAGGCATCTCCACGCCAGGTTCATGGACAGAAGTTGGCAGTGTTGTCAGCGAGAACGATGTCGGTGCTGGTGTAAATCACTAGATTTGCTTCACTTGCAAATAAATGATAGGGCAAGGTAAATAGCGATGGGCGTCAGGGTTCAAAGGAATGGAAAGCGTGCACATCTGGGCTGTGACACTTTGAGCAGGTTATCAAGGTTGGTTGGGCGTAGTCTATAGGAGTAATCGGTATGCGTTCACGCATTGAGTAGATGCAACTCTGAATTACACATCGTCTCCTACGCCTTGGACGCTCTCAACAGTTTTCAGTGTGTATAAAGTCTCAAAATTCGATCTTCAAATGAAATTTACAGCGGAATATCCTTCCTCATCAAAGCTAGAAGCGATCTTCTGCCTGATCTTTAGATCGGTGTCAGGTTCTGCTCTTTTTACTGTATCATAAATTCCGGTATCCCCAGTGAGCCGCTGAACTTAAGCACGCTTACGCCTATAATTACAGCGACAAGAGTCATAAGAAATTGGTTTTGGGGAACAATTACATTGCAATGTTCAAGGTTCATTCACACTCTAATCTTTTCGCTCGACTAGTGCTTCCACCTGCATTCCCACCCAGCCGGAAACTGACCTAGCTCTATCCGAGGGGAGACATGAGCTTCTGTGTTGAAGACCACTTCCGTAAGTGGAAGCAGGTCTGTTGGCGAGAAGAGCAGATAAAGGTACTTCAAAGTTTCAGCCTGTTAACAATAAGCTTCATTGCACTGATGTCCCAGCTGAGCAATTGTCGGGGAAAAGCTTTCTTACCAGCCAGAAACTCTCCATATTATCTCGACGCGCAGGAGGGATTTGATTGACATGATCAAGTGATGCGTACCCCTCGCCGTCCTCGAGAACGGCATATTTCTGAAAGGCTTCGAATATTTCCCATCCCCCGCTCTCCATGGGTCGGGTCGTTCGTGATCCTCCACATCATAAACAAGTGCTCCACAGTTTCAGGGCGTTGAAAATTGTGGGCATCTAGAGATTTGACAACGTAGTCTTTCTTCCAGTTGACCTCCGAGTTATCCGTGCGTGGCATTTTTCCCCTTCTTGGTCTGGGAAGGAGTACTTCGTCTTTCACTTTGAACCAGGCAATTTCCGGTGCAGGTTCCCGTTTCGGTGACTTTCTACATTCCCCAGCAAGTCTTGATGAGCTCTTTGGCAAGTGCAATTTCTTACTCTTTCTTCAAAGTCCAGCAAGCCGTTCTGCGTGGGCCACAGCAGCAACTATCGTAACAGCGAAGTCCACTGTGGGAGCAATTGGGGTCTTGGGATGGAATATCGATAGTGGGGTTGAATCCTTTTTCTCTTCCCAACGCACTGCTCCAACTCCGCCGATCTCCGTTGCGTCTTCGACTTCATCCACAACCACAGATCCACCCATCATATATTCCGCAAGACTCTTTGCAGGTGCGAAGACTGCGATTAGTTTTGGCATTGCTCTGGGTGTGATCGGCCTTTTCACTTTGATAGCGAGTATAGCATTCATGGGGAGAAGGACTAAGAAGAAAGAAGCTAACGAGTCTCCTATGAGCGGATTAACCAGCTCTTCATCATACAAGCTTAAGACAAAGAAAAATCTAGGGAACTGGCGGGAAAAGACGAGTCTTCGGAAGTGAAGACCATCCATAAGTACCGCTGATGCTTTAATGGTTTTTGAAACAGGGCATAGAGCCGTTCGTAGTTTAATGTCGCAGTGAGAAGGAGTATTGTACATGTGAATAAGTCTAGCATCAGTTAATCTTCCCCCAAATCCTCTGGACCATCTTTCTATTGCCATCAATTTTAACACGATTCCAGAACTGGAGGATTGGATGAATACCATGACTTCTTGGGAAAACATCTAAGCAGGGCAGTTACTATTAGCCCTTACCTTGCCGCCGTCGGGGTTCCAATATCTTCTTCGTACGTTCTGACCAAGTACCAACCCTTAACGAAAGAGGATGTGCGCCATCGAGGAATTCCGCGACCATAACTCAGGATGGTACACCCTCATATACAAATCCATTTTCTGCCCGTCTCCTTGTCCTCTTTCTGACATTCCTGTTGCCTGCCGCCTTCACGAATATTGTCAAGGCTGTCACAACCACTACAACGAATTAGCATCATATTACTTTGAGGTAAAAAGAGCCGGGAGCGAGCCGGCAGCTGAAAAATGCTCCTAGCTAGTGAAATAGAGAGCTCGAGATCGGGGACAAAGAAATGTATTACTTACGCACTATGATAGCGGCAACAGTGGGGACCTATGTACTTTTAGAATTCTCGAACCAAGTCAAGAGTCTGTTGGCTTACCAAGATAATCTTCTTTTCTAGATCATCCTGCTGTGATAGAGTGTCTTTGTAAGGGCACGTAGCATTGGATCCGCCGGACACCCAACAGCCAGGTATGTCTAAACTATTAAAATCCACCCATGCTCCATCTCCATCGTAATCGCGATGGCTACGCCTCATCTCTTGTGTTAAGTATGAGTTCTCCAGAGCCGTTCTCGGAGCCGCAAAATGGTATGGTGCATGACAAGCCGCAGTAGCAAAAGTATATGAAATTGGATAACTCGTGATAGTCCAATTATACGGCTGGTTATGCGCCCGGCAAGCCGCATAATATTTTTCAGAGCAATCAGCTACCATCCAGCGGCCGTCAAGGTCACCATTCGAGGTCGCACAGCGAAACACGGAGCCTGAGTTAGATGATGATGAAGATGTGTAGTTCTTTGGCTCGCCAGGTGCCCAAGACCAGATCGTAGCGTATGAAAAGTTTTGGTACGGCCGGTAGTCGTCAAGAGCGGTGCTGTTCAAAAGTGTCACATTGAGAATTGGAGATATCCCGCAGTTTGTTGAGTTGGAAGTAAGGTTGAGGAGGGGATATATGTCTATGAGAAGTTAGCCAGAGATGCCGAGTATGTAGAAGAAACACCACTGTCGAGGGAAATTGCGAGCCGTGTTCGAAGCATTTAGGAAATGCACGAGCACAGATTTGACCGTGGCAACCTCGCAGCTGTCGTATTGCAGTTTTGTTGGAGGAAATAATAATCTGTGGTACATTTTCCAAGAACAGAACATTGCTCACATACCGGATGATGAATTGGTTGAGTAATCGAAGCCAGGTAATGTTGCCTCAGAGGCCCAAGAGGAGTTGATCTGGGTTAAATCATGCGTAAGATTGCCCAAAAAGCAGCCACTCGTTAAGTGTCCCGCGCTAGAAGCAGTAACATCCGTTTGCACGCCTTGAAGGTATCCAGAAGGAAATATAATTCCCGAATCTCCACTGAAGTTATAGCCCGCTATCTGAGGATCGACTGTGCCCCAACCCACAAGCAATCGTTTGCTCTTCGATAATTCAATGTAACCTTCAGAAGGCCAGCCATCTTCGGTTGAGTAAATACCGTTTTCATTAACCTCAATAGAGTAGTACTCTTCTACTAGACGATAGTTTTCAGAGACAGAGTACCAGGAACTATTCAGATTTGCGCGATCTGATCTAAGGTCTGACGGTTTGTAAAGATACTCAGAAAGATTTCCAGAAACTAGGCCACCGAGCAGGTTTGATGGTCCAGGTAGATTTGTTGGCGCTGGAGCCGGAGAAGTTGGCGATTCATCAGAGGCAGCGGCGTGAATACTAAGTATAACGTAAAGGAGATGCGCGTCTAAATTTGTCTGGGTTTTTGAAATATAATCCAGGATTTGACTTGTGAAAGTAGAAAGGTTTATGGTGGTGGTACAAACGTAGGGGCCGATTGATATCTACGAACGTGCGTGTTAGTTTTTTGACCTAGTTGCAGCAGAACTTATTGAATTGCTGATAGGTATTCAGGTCATACCAAGGGCTCGTCTGGAGTATCAGGCAGAACTGCAATTGTAGGAAGAACGCTTCCAAGAGAGGTTGCAGTAGCACTTGAGGAGCCCGCATTTGAGGTAAATAATGAGTTGGAGATCGACAAAGAACTGACTTGTCGAACATTCAAGCTTGGCGAGGAAGACGAGGATTTGGACAGTGATGCATCTGAAGCCAAGGAGGGAAGGGTGTTTGAGGTGAAACTTGGTGTTATTGTTGATGACGGGGTACCATTCGGGATTGAAGTTGGAATCGTGACAGGGCAAAACGACCAAACCCTTCTTTCTTGACTGTCCCGAATATTAGCAATGTAGAATACAGGAAGCTTCTGAGAAGTGAGAGCCTAGAAAATGTTTTGGTCCTGCTGGATCATGGAACAAGGGCTCCGCGACAGTTCACAGGAAGCTTTCAACCCTCATTAAATGTAAGAAACATAAGATGGGCAGAAGCTTACTCCCAATACAAGTCTATCTCGAATCTGCGGAAGCCCACTGCGAGTAGGTTCGACAAGCAATCTCTCGAATTATCATCCTCATATCTGAGAAATGGAAAGCAGGCGGCTGTGAAAGAAACGCCTGGGCTGGTAACAAAGTTGATTGGGACCCTTAATGAAAGCTCCCTCTGCGACTGCAGACATGGATCAGTACGTGGGGCAGTGTTAGATAGTATAGTTGATATCTCACCAGAAAGACAGTTGTATAAGGAGACTCAGGCTCAACTCCCAGGCCGGGAGAAAAGCCCTCATTCATTGTCCAAAGTGAAGCTTGAAACCGAACTCAACCTGGGTGAAATGATGTTATTCTCGGCCGTCGAACCGGACTACCCGGCACCGTCTCACGGCCAGATCCGTTTCCCTGGAAAGAACACCATCTGCACCTACGAATGAAGCAAAGACTCGATGATTGGCTACAAGAAGGGAAGCATGCCGAAATAGAATCGTCTGATCTGAGAACTGAAGGCTGGGACTCCCCTCGGCCATGGTGTTCATGAAGTTGTTATTAGCTTGGAAGCTTAAATCGGAGCTATGCCCGGGAAGGCACCCCCCACAGATCTACTGCGCCACCGTGGCTGAGGGACGACACGGTTGCCGTAAAGATTTGGACACCTTGAAATAAAAGTCCCAACGTCCACACTTACACTTCACAATCCACCACTTCTAACCCATTATACAGAGCAGGTCACCACTTTTGCAATGGCAACCCAAGGACCTCCCCAGGGGCCTCCGGGCAATCCTTTCAATATCCGGCCAGGTCAGCAGCCAACTCCAGAGCAAATCGCAGCGATGCAAAGACAGCTTGCCATCGATGCGCAAAAGAACGGAATGACCGTTCCAGAGTTCGTTGCGAAACTAAAGCAGCAGCAAGCGGCCATGCAACAAGCTCAAGCCCAGCAACAAGCTGCCCAGCAAGGAGGCCAGCCCCAACAGCAAGGACAACCACAACAGGGCGCACCGCAACCCATCACTCCAGGCCCTCCAAAGCCAGAGGCTCTCGCAGTCGCAAAGTTCTTGAAGAGCCAGGATCTGAAGCCTCGGACATGTATTCTGAATGGGCAACGGAAAGATATGTTCAAAGGCGAGGCTTCCTTGATTTCTGACCTGCCAACTTTGCTAACAGCCCCTCAGTTAAGCGTGCACTCCGAGCTCTAGAATCACCAGAATACACCAAAGCCCGCAAGAAGAATTCCCTGCTTCCCGAGATTACCGATCGCGCCTCTCTCGAAAACACCTTCAAGCTCCTCCCTCTCTCACTTCTCGCCCTCCGGGTTTCCAAAATCGATCCTCATGAAGGACATGACCACGCCCCAGGAGCGCACAAAACAAAACGTGTAAAGGGGCTTTGGACAGTCAAGATCGAGCAACAGCAAGAATGCCGCGAAGAACTACACTTCGTCTGGCTTTACGAAGGCTCTCAAATCAAGACAAAACTGTACGCTGCGGGCTTTCTAGCGATTGTTTTTGCAATCGTCATGTTCCCACTTTGGCCGATGAAGATGAGACTCGGAGTCTGGTATCTAAGTATGGGCATGCTTGGCTTGATTGGGTTGTTCTTCGCCATGGCAATTTTCAGACTGATTCTTTTCGCAATCACAATGTTTGCTGTTCCGCCGGGATTGTGGCTGTATCCCAATCTATTCGAGGACGTGGGATTCTTTGATAGTTTTAGACCCGTTTGGGGGTGGCAGGAGGTGAGTGGTCTTACTCAAGCTTGCAATAGGCGGTACTGATATGAGAATAGGACAAAAAGAAAGGAAAGAAGAAGTCCACGAAGCACACTGGCTCCGCAAACGCCGCTTCTACCATGGCAGCAATGACAGGTCAACCCGCTCCAGCATCTGCAACAACTACGTCTGCTGCACCTCAAATCGCCACTTCGACGCCACAGCAAAGAAACCTATCTCCTAGAGTTGAGGAGGTCTTTGATGAGGATTAAGCGAGCAATATTGGCATCTTGTGCAAATGTGGAGAGTTGAACTAGGGATTTGGAAGCAAAAAGTTGTATTATAGGGCGCGTTCTTACCGGCTTCTGATAAAAATAGCTTCGAGGCAATCAATTCTAGTCAGAAAACCAACTTCTACTTCAAGTTCTTGAAATGCTTTCGAAGTGTACAGGGACAGCCTACTCCCTACCGAGTTAGCAGTTGTAAGTTCTACATTTCAACACTATATATCAAGACTTGATACCTGCGTACGCAAGATCCAGCAGTTCTTTAAATCTTCTTCTATTGTCATAGTCATCCTGATCAATATCTAATGTTACACATCCACTCATATACCATACAACTAATATACAGGCATTTTTCTCATACCCTTAACAAATGAACTTGAAAGCTACTACCGCTCGCCGAAAACAACAAAAACCCACCCATATGTAGACACGAAAAAGAAAGAAGTGTCAATCCGGCTCCTTCCCCCAATCCTAGTTATTTACCTACCCATCCGATCCGTTCCACCAAAAGCCTCCCCGCGATTGCTCGCTCCACATGTATTAGTTTTTTTATACAATGTTAACAAAAGAAATCAATGATACCCTGTGAAGTTTCACATAAATGTCTTCAAATTTGCACGAAACTTTTCACACTGACCGGGCTCCGCACTCCACCTCCAGGTGGTAAGGGAGGAAGTGCACAGTCAGGCGGTGGAGCAGGAGGCGGTCCATTGACGAGCGTTGGCATACTCCTCCTGTTTACCAAAGCCTTCTTCGAATCTGCTTTCAACCGCTGGAGATGTGGCGATATGAGGGAGATTGGCTGAGAGCTCAGATTCAAGTCTCGGTTCAATGCGCCACTTGATGCCGTGGAAGTTATCGAGAAAGGACGATGCTGGTTTGCCGAGGAGAGGCCATGGAAGGGGATGACTTGGAAATCGATGACGTCTGGCGTGTGTCCATTTAGAGCAGCGATCGACGAGGTGCGGACTTGCATGCTATTTGGACGACGGATCTTGGATTTGGTGTTGGCTAAGACGGGGAGTGGAGAGGGGTTCTCTCTTTCTATTTCATGCACCGCAAATTCGTCCTCCACAACGACTTCGTAGATCGCCGGTGAGGTTTGCAGTGGTGTCAAGATTTCAACGGGTAGGAGGGGAGATGATCCGAAAGGCAACTCTGACTGGCGATTATCACGCAAGGTTTGCATACTTGAGAACCGACGGGGGAACTGGAAGTCGATTGGCGCTATTTCCGATGAATTCAAAGGCGTTGTACTCAACACCTCGTTTGGAAGAGCTGGCCTATCTTCTGTAGATGTCGAAGCCGGGAATTTATTACGACTTCCAATATTTCGGGGGGTTGCCTGATGCTGGAATTCAAAAGACGATTCTGTAGGTGGTTTGAGGGCCGACTTGTGCTTAGATGGACTAGAGTCTTCGACCGGAGAAAGAGGACGAGTTGTATTGAGAGCTATTGGTGCTGTCTTCCTTGTGCCATTTAGAATCGCGTCTTGCGATTTACCTTGAGTGTTGATGATAGATGGCATTGGCGGGGTATCTGTAGCATGGCTCTTTATTGTCGAGTATCTTTTGCTTGATGAATTCGGAACACTGAAGTTGGGTGTTGCAGGAGAATGACTTCGAACTGTTCGTGCTGGTCCACCATAAGTCGAGTGCCGATACTTTTTTGGGGGCTGTTGAGCTTCGAGAATCGGAACATGCATGGTTTGCATCGACCTCCGGCGCTCGTTAATCGCAGCAGCATTCGGTCTGGGTCGAGCTTCTTCCGTCGAGATCTTCAGAGGAAAGTCATCAAAAGTGTCGCGAGTGGGCGATGTTGCAGGGGACGAGCCGTTAGATGTGATGAGGGTTCGCTGGCCGGATGACATATAAGAGAACCGATTTGAGCTGTTTCTCAGACTTTCGAGTTGTCGTTCGTCATGGGATGTGATGCTAGCGGTGATTGAATGATGGCTGATTGACTGGTGGCCGGTCGAGGGGCGTGCTAGGTCATTTTGTGGTCCTGCCAATGCAGCAGCAGCATCTTCCAGTTTCTGCTGAAGCTCGTTGTCCTTCTGTTTTACCCAGGGCGGTGGACCAAAGGATGGTAATCTTGGTGACGAGGGGTCAGGAAATTGCTCAGGATCTCTTTGAACCAAATACCTGTGGCTTGGCTGCGCTTTTAGTTGCATGACTTTGTCATCCGGTTTGGGTTTTCCAGTTTCCGAAACATGTTTCTTGCCTCCAAGTGCTTCAATTTCTCTTCTCACTACTGCTAGCCAGGAGTCCATCTCTTCTGCACTGTTGAGAACTAAGAGCAAACTAGTCGCCGTTCTTCGATAATCTGCACCCCTAAAGGCAAGTCGCGATAAAAGAGATCGTGAGTCTGATGCAGGAGTACCGTCCGCATCCATAGCTTGAGAAATCTGCAGTACCCAATGTTTCCCAGGAATCACATCACTTGCAAATGCCACAGAATCCTTCCCAAGTTGCATCATTTTCTCTGGCAGCCTGTCAAAGGAACCCTCGCCTGCATACTGGAGCAGATAACCAGATGTTACGAGGACGAAGATCTTTTGCGTCCACTCTGCTTTCGAGATTGATCCAGAAATCTGCCTTCGGTGCTTTGCTCTCGCCTTCTCTGACTTCTTGGTTGCAGCACTCTGATCTTGTCCATCCGCAGGCCGTACCTGGGCAATTTCTTCTCTCAAACTATTATTTCTTTGGTGATTGCTGATCCGTAGGATAGAGTCCGCGGACAAGGTTGAAGCTGATAATTGTGCATGCTTTATCGATTGAGGGTATGCTTGGAAGAGTGGAGGCGGGTCCCAAGCTGCTGAGGGACGCTTAGGAGAAGTTTTGGTTGTGGTTCTAGACGATTTCGGACTTGCTTTGACTGGTGTCTTGTGTTTCACCGATTTCGACCTTACGTTGATTCGCGAATGCCTACTTGCAGGCCTCCCAGGTGTAACGGGTGTAGCAGGTATAGAATCTGAGGCAGTCCCGGTCCTTCTAATAGACATACTTCGGGGAAGTGCTGACTCTCGTAGAGCATTTGGGCGCTCGAATAACGGCGACATCGGCATAGATTCTTCTACCACTGTTGAAACAGAAGTTTTCTCTGCCTTATTGCGTGTGAACATGCCTCGTAATCCACCTTTCGACTCCCTCTTTTGAACTTTTGGTTGTTTCAACGGAACTCGACTCGGGTTGCGCTCCTCCGGCGAGATATATATTTCTGGTGGTCTTTCACGGCGGGCGAAAGTGAACGAAGACTGGATGGGATAAAATGCATTTGGAGCTGTTGTGTCGTTCAAGCTGGCAACATCGATGGTGTCAGTTGTCTCGGCCATTGCAAACGGCGTAGTTAAGGAGAATTGTGCTTTCGAGTGTAGGTCTCTTATGTTTCGTTTCTCGGTAAGGCTCGACGGTCTGCAAATGAATGGCAAGGATCCTGCAGATCTGGGGGCTTTTGAAGCGCAAATGCTTTATATAAAACAATGGTGTGAATGTTTCGAATGTGCATGCCAGTAAAGCGCGGGGTTGGCTGTCGAAAGCTTCGCTGAACGGGAGGAGAAACTTTTGGAAGTAAACAATAAGATAAAAGTTCCGAAGCGTCAGGACGTCAAAACCCACAGCGTGCAAGAAGGAAGTGAACTTCAAGGGCGGGAAAACGGAGACATGGGAAGGTGGCCGATCTATGGGTGGCCTTTGAGGCTGACGCGTGTGGGGTGTGAAGGAGTGGACATCTGGAAGAAGAAATTGTTTCGTCTCAGGGCGGCTGTAAAACAAATATGTGAGAGGACGTATCGGTCGAAGATCTCTCGAGGCATGAAAAGGAACTCCAACAACAGAGAAGAGGGAGAGAAACGCGGCATCACGCAAACAAGTATGGGATGAAAACACAGCTTACTTTCACGCGCTGACGCACGGGTCCTCCTTGTTTCCCTCGTGAGGACTACAGGGAGCGGGGATTATTCTTGGACTCCCTGTCGAGAACGACCCAACTGCAAATTAATGCGCAGTTTTGTGAGCTAAAGAGGCGTGCTCGGCTTCGATAAGCCAGAGCATCCATGCAAGGGCGCCCTCCAGCAGCTGCTCCATCAGGATCCCGTAGAGTACGGACGGTCACGAGCTGGAAGCTATTCTCAGAGCTGCAATACAGCGCCTGCCTGCCTCTGGTCGCGTCTCACGTCGGCGACGTGGTGTTTGAATGCGCGTTTGAAAAGCAGGCCTCTCATCGGCGTACCATTCTTTGGAGTCGGGTGGCTGTGGCTTTTGGGTGCCGTATGGACCGTTCCTGACTAAAGGGACTACTGCAGGCCACCAGGGGCGCCCCTCAACGATCCACTGGCGACGTGAAGTTTGGCTGTAATGGTAATCAGCCCTGCAAGCCCAGCATGCCGTCACTGGACGATGAGATGCTGCTGTCTGTACGATCGAGATGGCTCGCCATGCAGCCAGTCAGCCAGCCATCCATCCATCTATCCATCCAGGGGCCACCACCACGTCCTCCGTTGAGGAAGGACGGTGATCGAACAAAGCCAATGTATGTAGAACCTTTTCTCCTGCGTGCGTGCCAGCCAGTGCGAACGAATAGAGTTGGCTTGCGAGGGCGCAAAATCTTCCTGGTGATCATTTCTGCTCGGAGTTGGAAGGAGGCTAGGAGACTTATGTTGGCCGTTTTAAGACGCAGGGGTCAATTTTGCAATCTGTGCGTTCGTCTGTGCTCCTTTCACGCACATGGAAGAAGAGTTCTGGATGCCCCTTTAAAGTTCCTTTTCCGATAATTGGGAAAACCCGAGCCCTCGAAAAATGTGGAGGACAAACACCAGATTATGCCCTGAGATCGAGTGAGACCTGGCTGTCTCTACGTTTGGAGTGGATTTCCCGGACTGATTCAAGTCTTGGGGCTGCAAAGGCGGGGTACCAGAATCATGCTTTCCTCCAGATTGTTTCTGGGGTATTATTGCCTGCTCGACCATGGGATTGGGGATGGTGATCAAGCAAACTTTTCGCTGCACCAGCTGTCCCTGTCTGTCTGGCTTGCCACTGTCATCGCATGCCTCTCTCTCTGGCGTTCAGCTCCGAGTGGAGGCTCAATGGCAATGATGTTTCATGGACTCAGCCGACAAGCTTTCACTTCCGCAGGCGATATCAGTGTTTATACTTGCTTTCTGTGGTTGCGCTCTCCCAAGACTCCGGCCTCTAGATTGAGTTAAGTGGGTTGTGGGGGATTCGAGAAGGAAGATGCTTCACGGCTCGAAATACTTCATATGAAAGTTGTCAGGCCTGCAAGAAGATATTATCCCAGTAAAGATAGGGAAGATCGAATGATGCGTACTGTGGGACGCAGCGAATGAAGAGCTTGCGAAGCTTGCTTTGGGTAATTCCTGCCCGGGAGGACGCTCCTTCCCTCGGGTCGAGCCAACGTATGAGCACGTGACAACCCCGAAAAACACATTGTGATGTGTGGTAATATAACTCTTGTCAACGACTTAGATAGCATTAAGCTACGTCCTTGCTAGTATGGATCCGAAAAATCTATATTTATAGTCACTAGTTAAAAGTTGATTTGAATCTCGTGTACGTATCTTCGCGCCTCTTCCTTATATCTTTGTTTGCCAACCATAGCTTCAAGAGCAAGGCTTACGAAGTTACCTCAAATTAAAAAGTTCAGTATGCCGGCCGTGGTTCTGCCATGGCAATTGTTGCTTTTCTGTTATCCTTCAGGTATTCAGATGCATCTTGCTCGATCCTTCCAAAAAGAACAATAACACTTGAAAGCTAGCTTATCATGCCCGGGTTGTGGTTCTCGCAATTGTTTAATGAGACATCGAAAGCTCTTCTAAGAAGATGCTGTGGGAATATTTCAAAGTCGCATTGGTATATATGATGCGTTTCTATTACAAGCAAAATCACTGGAAAATTTGCAAAGTCTTGTAAGCCTCACCTATGTACGTGGCTGTAGGAGTAGAAATTATCTTCGTATCAAAGAGGT
This sequence comes from Stipitochalara longipes BDJ, assembly GCA_009732865.1. Lineage (NCBI taxonomy): Eukaryota > Fungi > Ascomycota > Leotiomycetes > Helotiales > Hamatocanthoscyphaceae > Stipitochalara > Stipitochalara longipes. Next base: position 82,348 of record ML769347.1, on the reverse strand, counting down.
TTCTCTCCAGTATTTGCTCAAAAATATGTATGAACTTTGGCGTATGATCGATTATCAGGGATAGTGGAAGTGGGATTGCAAGAACTGGATAATATCCATTCTCAAATGATAGCATTCTCACTGCTATTATATTATAGAAGGCAGAGTCGCCGGAGGCTTACAATGCTCCTCACATACAGTACGGGGTCATAAGCAAGCAAGCTCCATCGGATGCTTGAGTTAGAACATTCTTGACCAGGTTGGACCAGGTTGGACCAGGTTATTGTCTGGTATGGTTTCTGATCAACATATCGTTTTCTGAGTGGGCCAATCATCTCGCGTCATTCTTGTGAGCTAGCCAATTAGTATTGCAGCCTCTGATGTCGCGCAGGTGCTGCCGGGTTTTCAGATGGGGAGCCACTGACAGCGGCTCTTCAAGTAGCTGAGCGGCGCAGCTACTAGCATCCTTTCTCTTTTAAAGATTGAGCAACCTTATTTTTGAAATTCAACATACTCTCCTTTTCGATATCTGCTTGCCCGTTCTGAAGTAGCGAAGTTTAATTGGAACAATATGTATCTAGTGTACCTGAGGCGTCAGCAATATAGATCGTACGTTCTCAATGCAACTACTCACCAGCGTCACTGATAGTTTCTCAAAGCGACGGACAACCTATATCAAGCACCTCACCCTCAACGAAAATCTTTGGGATTATAATACCTATTGTTCTAATCATATCCATGCCCATAGAGATATTACACACGAGAGAGCTCAACCACCTAGCCGGAAATTGATTGTTAAGCAACCAACTCAGAGGCCAAATCACCCATATCCGGAGAAACAGGAAGTGGGTGGTGATGAGAGGCCACAACTTACCAAGGAGAGTGGAGAGGTCGGGGAGATGGAAGCGAGTCAGATGGGGGCAGGTGTTTGGCCGAATAATGTAAGAAGAAAGAGCGTATTAGTGAACCAAGAGCTTATCGAACTGGCGGACGAGGATAGAGAGGGAGGTTAGAAGTATTGCTGTATGAACCTAGGTTCGCGGCTCGATGAAAAACCTCAATAGCTGCTATGAGAGATCCAGAACAGAACAGATGTTATTTTGTGTCGATCATTGGGCCTGATTTCACATTGAAGAGAGCTGAGTCGAACCCCACGGTTGAAGTACTGCCGTCCCATTTCTGATTTTGGTTACTTTCGAGTGACTTCTTGCTGTCCACCTCTCGTGGGGCTCCTCAGCAATATAAAGTTTATTTTAACATCTTCGCGGGCTGTCACTCTCCTCTCGTCTAATAATACTGATATTGAGAAAACACTCCCTCCACCCTTCCTTCGCTTAATTTCGGGCCGGCAATTCTTACCTAGCGAACAGTGCGAAGAAAGATTTCGTCTGTCTTACCAACGATATAAAGGTTTGCGCTTAACATATTTATTTTCTTATTTCTATAAAACGGGCTCGAGTTGGCGTGTTTGCATTGGTTCGTGAATCAAAGGAGGATATTTTCATGTCATCAGAACTCCCCAGCGCACTCGTACCATTGCCATCCCAGGTTCCACGGATGACCAGCCCGATACTCCAGGTTTTGCAGGGAGAAACGAAGCGGAAACTTCTCAGATCCAGAGAAAGCTCTGCATTCATCAAGATCTGGACCCTGGTTGACCCTGTTTGGAGGTTTCGGGACATTCAGCGGTCGTCACTCGCAGAGGATCGAGTGTTTCTGGTGTGGCCTGACTTTCCGTTCGCCCACGGGCGCAAGGCGGGAAAGAACCTCACCCCTTCCGACCTTCAAGCTTTCAAGCTTCCAACCTTTCAATGACCGGACCACCAATCACGACCCCTTGACAAGCGTCCCGTGCGTCGATGCTGGCGATGGCGATGTCAACCGTCACAGCCGATGGATCAGGATATGGCATGTTTTGTGACCCCGCCAAGCCCTAGAACGAGCGGCGCACGCTACTAGTAGCGAGACCCCAACAGACCCCTGTGCTTTTAGCGAGCCGCAGCGCATCATCACCAGGCTGCGGGCAATCACCGGAGACCTCAGTGTGACTGACTGACTGAATGACTGACTGACTGACTAACTGGCTGACCGACTGTTTGTTTTGCCAAACACCTACTCCGTACACCTATGCCAGCCGAGTCTGATGACATCGTCCTTGATTCCCGCCAATACCTAATCTTGGTCTCTCTCCGATATCCTCCATCCACATTCTCCGAGCGGACTGCCCTCCGATTCCTTCCACCACCTGCACCTTCACCGGCCCCCATCACCGTCCACGCCCTCCAATCCTAGCTCCATATAACGAAGCTTCGATGGCTCCAGATCTGAACTCTCTTCCTCCCTCAAGATCATTATCCGGATCACCAGCAATGACTCGAACTCTATCAAACTCCGGAGAGGCAGCTGCTTTGCGCGGCCAAAGTCCTTCGCCTTCTCCGCGCTCAGCTTCGACATCCCTTCAAGCTGCCGCGGCCGTCAATGCTGGACTTCAGCAGGAAGACTCGATTGCAAGACGTATGTACAGCTCGGCTTCCTATCGAGTTTCCATTGAAATGGAGGGATCACCCAAGACACCATCTCCACTCATTCATTGGGCTGGGTTGGCTGATCTGGACTCTCCCCACAATCTTCTCGTTGCAGCGACTATCGTCACAAGTTCTCTTGCAGACTTCTTGCCCAGAAATTGCTCCAAAGCACTGCTAATAATGCTACAGGGTCATCTAGTGCTTCCACACGAAATAGACAACCCTCGCATACTGGCCGGCGACGTTCCACTGTCTTGATGAACTTGCAGCTCAACGACCCTACTCTTCCTGCCCCTGGCGAAATGATCAACGAAACTGCACCGAGTACATATCGAACAACAAGCCCTTTGTCCATAACAGGTTCGCCTATTATTGGAAACGTTGATCCACATCACTACCGTACACCAAGTTTGGGGGAGATACATCAGGAGTTAGAACAGGAACAAGAGGCACAAGTTGTATGTTACCTCTTCCCATTGAATTCCTCCAGTGATTCTCGTTGGATACGACAAGTCGTACTCGTCAGGCTGTCTTTGAAGTAGCGATAAGGCTTCTTCAAGGTCTTGGCAAATCACTATTGTCAGGAATTAGAGCACTGGTGTCAAATCACGCTGAGATATATACTGACTTCTATAATTCAGAATCGGCTGCTTCAGATGATTCGAACACAACAGCAACATCTGCAACAACTCCAAGCACAAACAGGCCAAAGTCACGGCACACCTCCAGTAATCGACGAATCCACACCAACCTCGGAGAGGTCAATGTCCTTCTCTAACCCAAACATTCCCCAACAATCAAGCACCTCAACACCTCGCTCGCCCACAGCTGTCCTCCATCCCCGAAGCTCCTTTGATCTCGCACGGGCAGACCTTCAGCAACGACGTTCAAGAACACCCAGTCGTACAGCCTCGCCGAGATTAAGATCGACTTCTATTAGTGGTGAGGGCGGTGATGCTTGGAGTTTGGGTGGCCGTGATGAGAGTGCTTTCTACCAAGCAGAAACTCAGATGATGATTAGGGAGAACCAGATGTTAAGACAGCGAATTAGGGAACTTGGTATGTCATGCTTGGAGCACTGTTTTTCATAGTATTGGACGACTAACAATGCACTAGAACGCCAAGTCTCTGAATTACATGCAAATTCATCGATCACGCATGAGCCCGTCACTCCATCTCAGCTACTTCGTTCCGAGTCTGTTTCCGATGCAGCTGCACCTCAAATTCAAGGCATAACTTCTGCTTCTGCCGCAACTGGAGAGCCGCCGAAAGAAGAATGAATTGATTTGCTTGCTTTCCAATTATAGATCTGGGTTTTCCGGGTTTTCCAAAATGGGCGGCTCAGGCGTTGTCTATGTAGTTTAGGAGAACCAATGGAGTCTAAGCGTGGGCATGCCTGGAAGGCACCGGCGTAGTATTTGGTTTGCAACTTGCATTATGGAGGATGAGTCCTGATACTCATGTATCAGGCGATGAATGAAAGCCCTATGCTCACTCAAGAGTTTATCAAATGCCTTTCCCTGCCGCGAGAACACACGTGAACTGCTTCTCGAGTTCTTAGGGGTGTTAAAACAAAGGATGATTTCTTGACAGCCTACAATTTTATCCATCTTGCTCAAGAGATGAAGAGTAGATATACTATACTGAGTTCTGTCTCGACTTCCCCTCCCACTAACAGATATGCTACCCTCTGGCTCCCTAGCCCCTTGCGGAAAGAAGTGCTAGTGTTCAAAGCAGGTCAAACAGTCACGATTATTTGGAATGGGTAAATCCTCAGGTTCCAACTTTGAATCTAGATCTCAGAGCTTAGCAGCACTCTCTAGCACAGGAAACCATACATTTGACATCTCCATTCTCTAAATTCATGCATTCACCCTTTCAGACTTTGTCTCAGCTTTCAAATCTCACTTTGCAGGGATCACTTATAAAGCAATCGCTCTACCATCTCCCCAATCGCCAAACTGCTCGTCAACCCAGGACTCTCAATGCCTAGCAAATTCACGAAACCCTCAAATCCCTCCTCCTTCCTGATAACAAAATCAGCAAAACCCTTCCCACTCGCCACAGCACTATTCCTGCCAAGTTTTGGGCGGATTCCTGCATAATCTGGCATGATTGCCTCCTCTTTAATGGATGGTAGGAATTTCTTGATCTGGGTTATTGCTTCACCCAGCCGAGAACTATCAACAGCAAGATCGTTAGGATCGTCAACCCACTGAACACTACAACGAATTAGCATCATATTACTTCGAGGTAAAGAGAGCCGGGAGCGAGCCGGGAGCTGAAACATGCTCCCAGCCAGTGGAATAAATAGGGAGCTCGAGATCGGAGACAAAGAAATATGTTAGTTACTCCGGTCCGAATCTGATTCTTCCAGCGATATCTAGTGTGAGGTGCGTCCCTAGTCCTCCCAGCCCAGGCTCCGGGGCAGGATAAATTAGGCGCTTCGTGCTAGGTGTGGAAGTGGCGTAGGAAAAGTAATTTCCCTTCGCATAATACTGCGTCTGATGTCTAGCAGGGGGCAAGATCATATTGCTTACTTCGCAAGCACCGAGGCCAGCGGAATTGATAATGGTTTCAGAGATAAACGTGTTCTCATCCCCAGACTGTTTATCTTTGGTCGTTATTGCCCAGCCCTGAGAGCCATGTTCGCCAAGAGCCTCGATACGAGTTACTAGGCTGAACAATGCCACATCTCCGCCTCTTTCCTGAAATTCTCCGAGTAAGAACTGCATATATGCATGGCTGTCGATGATTCCCGTTGTTGGGGAAGCTAAAATGCCGGCTTTCGCTTGCACGAAAGGCTCTTCTTTGGCAGCTTGGTCGAGGGAGACAAAATGCGTGGGCACGCCTTCAATTGAGAGGGTGAACTTGTGCACTTTGACGAGCTCTTCCCATTGTTGGTGTGTTTGAGCCACAATCCATTTGCCCAGATTGCGGTGAGGGATGTCGTATTTCTTGCAGAGAGCATACATCAGTTGTCGGCCTCGTATGCAGAGCGAAGTCTTGAGAGACTTAGGACCATAGTAAAGGCCTGCATGAATTACCTGATTAGAAAGATCAGCCTGGATCCAGGATTCTTTGGACGCAAAAAGACCTCTGAATTCCGTGAGCTTGTTTCCATCCCAACAGCACTGTTCCTCTCGATGAGCACGGTACTCGTGCCAGCTCTGGCAGCCAATTGCCTTGCAATAGCAAGACCTACCGCCCCACCGCCAACGATCTAGCAAAAGTTATTAGCTTTTACTTTTCATCCCTCATAGCTTGGAACAGATATGCATCCATACAGCATGAGTGAAGTCAGCCTCTCGGAAGGCTGTCGTTGAAAACCCCCGCAACGCATTTTTGGTCTTCAATTGGCTTCTCATAGCAAATGAAAACATCTTTTAAGATCGATCTTCTTCATTGATAAGCCATAGATCAGGAAGATCTCAGGCTTTTGGTATGTTACGTGGAGATAGTAGAGCTTGCAGGGGACAAGACGTGATATGGTGGAGTAGAGCAAAGCGCCGAGGTTAGACAGGGATCTGCACAAGGCTGACAAGGCTGACAGACAACGATTGAGTGCCTCCAGTCTCAGACCACGGCTTCTGGAGAGAATAGCTGCGTACTTGGGTACTTTACGATTGCCAAAGATACTTATGGTAATTTCTGGTCAGCACGTAAATCGAAAGCAGTATTCCTAACTGTATTTCCTACGCGACCTCTCTGCCTGACGTCGTGCTTAGAGATATGATTGAATCAAAATCACCACCTTTGATAGCCGGTAGGATATGGATCGTTCCCGTTTCCATATATCCTACCATGAAAGAAAGCAGAGACTCTAGGCCCGATGAGATGACCAGACATATACTCCTTCAATGCTGAAGCAAAGGCCTCGAGTTTTGGTTTCGTCCGAAGGCCGTTCTTATCGCAGAATTGCAGTGTAACTCCGTCGTTATTCCTGAATTGCAAGAGTGGCTTGAGCCATGCTTTTGGATTGTCAAAATCCTCCACATCCCAAAGAGCGTCAAGACATCTTTCTGCATCAATTCTAAACTCTGTCACATTTGTTTAGTCTAAGTGTTTTCATTCAAGAACAGCGGGAGGAACGACTCACCAAATTCTGGCATTTCCATAGTCAAGTCCAGTCGAAGTGCTCCTTTGTATTTCAAATCCGCAATGTCAACATCCCAACTAGTATCACCACGGCCAACTTGCCACTTTTTATGCATGCGGTCGATATTTTGGTAGTAGTAGCAATTAGAATAGTAAAAGTATATCGGCTCTTTCAGAAGCCAAGGCTTATCTCGTGGGAGAGGATACATATCGAGCTGAGCCGCCGTGATCAATTAGCAACTACATGGACATGTATTTGGGGGAAATCGCACGGTATTTCACGTAAAGGAACACTCCAGCCATCATTGCAGCGCAATGAAACTCTTTCAGTGGTAAGGAGTAATCACCAAGTTTTGAGCATGACGTACCGTTTTTCGATCCCAAATATTTGAGAAGTAGTTACAAATTGCATGCCATTCAGAGACCTTTCCCGGATGATGGTAGGAGCGGTGGTCCATGCTCATCAAGGAATACGGAATCAAAAGTCTCAGGTGAGTAATGGAAGCCCTGTCATCTTCCCTGAGGCCAAACAGATATTTATATGCCACAGCAAGATCTGCGAACTGCAAAGCATTGTGCGAGAAGAATGTTCCTGCCGAATCCAGCTCCATATGGATCTGTTTGCAAACAAGATGGATGATGGCATAATTACTTGGTCCAGAGGTGGGGCAATTGAGATGATCTCCTGAGCCAGGCGGGCACACTGAACTCCTGAGTCCCTTGGAAGCCATGCAGCTGTAGTACTGCCAATGGGGGCGTTTCGGACGACCTGAACGACCACGTTTGACGTGAATGTCTGAAGATGTAGATATATGGATCACGTTTCCTGTGACGACTTCTTTCCAGATCTTGTCTCGAATCTCTCGTGGTAGAGTGAGAAGCCTCGAGTCCGACTGTCCTTCGCAAGCCTGTCTATGAGTCTCTATCCCAACAGCGCTGATGGCTTTCGCCTTTGCAGTTGCTAGAAGCTCACCGTCAGCACCTTATATCTCAACGTGATGTAATTATGGCAAATTGGAAGCCTAGCTCTGTTGTGCAAGTAGAATTGAAACATGGCAAGGATATTAAACTACTTACCTTCGGGATATGAATGCATAATGAATTGCTCAAAACCTTGAAGAAGATCTATGTCTCTGCAGAACAAACCTCTCACAGTTTGGAGCAGTTCCTGCAGTGGCCAGGGTTTTCTGTTCCAGGCTCGGAGAATGTCCAAGAATTTCTCGAATTCATCCCTGCCATAGCGACGGCGAAACCACCGAGTCTAGCATAGATATCACGAATTAGCCTTGATCTGAGATGCTAGCTCGAAGCTGGCAATAAGAAGCCGAAGGCAATTACGGAGGGAAGAATTTCGGGGCTCGAAATTTTAAGATCATGCATACCTTGACAGTCTCTAGATAATCTATTGAAAGGTCCATCCCAAGTAGGAAAGGGTATTGAAGGTGGATCAATTGGTGCCGGAAGCCTTGAATTTCAAGTTTGACACAGAAATTCCACTTTATATAAAGAACTGTAATGCTTGCTGCACTTTGCGGCACGGATTAGGATTAGGTAGACACAAGTTAGCCGAAGCCGCCGACCTCTAATCATGAGTCACAGCTGCCTAGTAATATCGACCAAGACACCACCAAAAAGAAGGTGGGGTGTAAAAGGGGCTCGCTATTTCTAGCTCTCGTATTTTTGCTGTAGTAACACCTTATCTGCCACGACGCTAGCACAGAGAACCGATCGCGCTCACATACTGTAGGCGAAATTTCAACAAGCCAAACTTGCCCATAGCGTATAAAGCAAATACAGAAATAGTCTCTGTAGAGTTCACCAGAGAGTTTGGATCAATCCAAGGCAGAACAATAATCTTACATAATTACGTCACGAGATCCGCAGAATAAACGCCTTCATCCAGGCATATCATCGTAATACAAGGCTGGGAAACATTTTCCTACCTGCTAAATTGACGTGGAATTCGTGGATTCCATCCTTTGCTCCAATATATCTGGCTTTGTCAGTTCAGATATTGATAGAGTGTAGGGTATTACTTACAGAATCCGACCATCTTCGCTCCAGCAACAACCCATTGTTTCATCTGCATGAATGAGTACATCTCTCAAATCATTCTCGCGCCGATCTGCGGGTTCACTGTGATCATCTAATGGACGCCAAGGCTGCCGCAGTCGATGAGCAAAGTCTCGGCGATCCTCGTTTTCAATCTCAATGCGGAGACGAGTTGTCCTGTCAAGGGGAGGGTCCGCATATCGTGAGCGATAAAGAGCATCTATCTCAGCCCATGGATTGTTTGGGGAGTCAGAGGCAAAGGCTTGTAAACGAGGTGGTGTGAGCGTAAGGCGTTCGAGCCCTGATGGTGTTTCGGTATTATTCCTCGAACCGCTCGAGCCAAGAGTTTCTTGCTCAATGGCATTTTCAGCGGCAGCCAGGATCATTGAACTACGATTTCGTCTCTCATTCTCACGGTTCCGCTCATTGATGAATGTCCGTATTGAAGCCGCAGTGCGGTCTGTTGGGTTTACAAACTCTCGCAGAGCAGCTGGTAGACCGGCTGTCGAGATTCGACGGTCACTGCTTTCGTTTGCCTCGGTGTCTGCAGTACTTGTCGTGTTCGTTGATCGCTGGCCGTCAGCCCAAGATCCCAATCTTAGTGTAGCAGATGCCTCAGCAAGTGCTTCACGGGCTTCTCGTGCAGCATTAGCTGCATCTCGCTGTCGTCTAGCAATTCGGTGGGCTTGAAGCACCTCGAGTCTGATCCATCTCAGAGTGATTAGCAATCGTCTTTGACAGGAGAACATAAAGATCAAAATAGTCTCAGAACCAAGAAAGGAGAATGAGAATGAGGCGATCGGAAGAACTTACTCTTCTGCGGTCAATGGGGCCTGATGCCTATCTAACATTTCGCGAGTTAAGTGCCGTAATTGTCTCCGCTCCAGATCAAACCCCAAGTAATCGGGAGTGCTTGGGGAATCTGTTCGAAACGCACGAAGCCTTGGGTCTATTATGGGCTCGCCTGCTCTATCCGATATAATGATCCTCTCAACTCCATTAGCATGAGAGTCAATGTCGAGCCGCTGACGGGACAAGAATAAAGTTCGAACGTCAGCAACTCCCACTCTGCCGCTCGCCTCCGTCCATGCAAGGAGATCAAAAGGACCTGGTGAAAATTCCATTGCTCTGATAGCCCCGCTTTCACGACCCGGTCTTGAGCTGGTGAACACAACTAATAGACTGTTGGGATCTGGTAGGTTTTCGACGTCGAAAACAGAAATGAGACCATATTGAGTTGCAACAGCGAGATATTTGCCAGACCTCGAGAAGCAGGCGGCGAAACTCCCTCGCATGGATGATTTGTCCCCCTGCTGTTGTCCCTCCAGTTGTATCCTTCCAGCTAATGTCCAATGGTAGACAGATACAGGTCTTCCAGAACGGTCTTTCTTGACTTCGGTCCTTCGTTTTCGTTCATGAATATAGAGAAAGGGATCGTCACACTTGAAAATTTCAAAGTTAGCACTTCTGACTCGGAAGGTTGTAGGGAATGTGAACAATATTTGAAGCTGGAAGAAATACACCTACAATCGTGACCAGCAAAGTTCCGTCTGGCGACAGCACGGAGCGATTGACAAAATCGGGCATAGTCAGCTTATCCAGGGTCTCTGAGGTTTTGACATTTAGGATTGATACTGTGCAATCATTGTTAGAAACCACAGCGACTGGCACCTTGTATGCCGTATTAGACGCATCCTGTCCAGGAGACCAAAGAGTGATGCAGTTCACAATTTCCGTGCCAACTTTGATAACATCAGCTACTACAGGATGGTGTCCACGAGATCTTCGCGTTGCAGAGGTCCCTTCAATGAAAGCTGCCTGGCGTGGACCATCGAGATCGAGAGGCAGCCGAGCGTCAGGATCCGCCGCTGAGGTCGATTCCGAATTTGATACACTGTCATCCAAGCATACGGCTGTATACTCCCCTTTATCTCCTCCGCAACACAACCAATCCTTTGACGCGGTAAGACATTTAAGTTTGAATGACAATTTCGCGACAACCTCTCGCTCTCGGGTCTTGGTATTGAGGGCAACCACATTGGTTCCGCTTGGGAAGTAAATAACATTTTTCTCTGGCGAGCTCATAAGAGAGCGAAGTTGCCAGTGTCTGTAGAAGGAGCGTTAGAGAAGATGAGCTATTGCCTCCCCTGGCCCAACATACTCGGTTTCTATGGTAGCACGGTAATACTTTCGCGGCTTCGGTAGAATGAGATCCTGGGTGGCATGGTGTCTATTCGACGAACATGTTAGTCTGTGGAACTGTGCAAGGAACGTTGAACAAGCCTTACAAGCTTTCCTCTTTGACAGCCATGCTGTCATGCGCTCAAAGTCTGTCGGTCATGGATAAAGTGATTGATGAACTGGCAGAGTATTCATCGGATACCTAGCGCAAAAGATGATGATTGAGTCCTTATACTCTGTCGTTTTTTGTTGCTGGTGGCGCTGGGCAATGGGATGACCTTTCTATCAACACCTTTGTTGCGACACGACGTCAACGCAGGTGGAGAGCTTCACGAAAGTGTGGCTGAGTGGTTGAGTGGCTAAAGTGGCTTGACTTCCAGCCCCGGCTCTTTCCCTTCCCTGCGCTCTTTCCATTAGCTTCGAATGACGCTAAGAAAAATCCTACATCTGATCTCCGTCCCGACCATTTTATTTTCTGCAGACCATCCCTTCCTCCTGCAACACCTCTTCATCTCATCGCCAGCCATCTCGATACCTCCTCCCCTCGCAGCGACTGTAAATATGTTGTCTTCAAGATTAACCAGAGCTGTAAGTCTCCCTCTCCCTTGATGATCTATTCAAATGATTGGATGTTGATTCTGAACAGCTCCCCCGAGCTACATCTACCGCCACACGATCAGCAAATCTCCTTCGAACACCGCTCGGTTCATCCTTTGTTAGGAAGTACTCAGATGATGCTGATAAGAAAGTTCGGGGACCAGTCATTGGTATTGACTTGGGTATGATTTGCCCCTTTCCGCTGAATGAAAATTTGATCGCATGCTCACACTTTTCTTCCACAGGAACTACCAATTCTGCAGTAGCTATCATGGAAGGCCCGGCTGCAAAGATAATTGAGAACTCGGAAGGTAACGCATTCCTATACATCTTGCCAGCTCCGTGGCGCTGACTTTCGTAGGCGCTCGAACAACACCATCAGTGGTCGCATTTGCACAGGATGGGGAGAGATTGGTTGGTGTCTCTGCAAAGCGACAAGCTGTTGTTAACCCCGAGAATACTCTGTTCGCCACGAAACGTTTGATTGGACGCAAGTTCACTGATGCTGAGGTTCAACGGGACATCAAGGAGGTTCCGTATAAGATTGTGCAACATACGAACGGTGACGCTTGGGTTGAGGCCCGCGGTCAAAAATACTCACCTTCTCAGATTGGAGGATTTGTTCTACAAAAGATGAAGGAGACTGCTGAGGCCTATCTCACTAAGCCTATCCAAAACGCCGTTGTCACCGTCCCTGCTTACTTCAACGACTCCCAACGTCAAGCTACTAAGGATGCCGGTCAAATTGCTGGTCTCAATGTTCTCCGGGTAGTGAACGAACCGACCGCCGCTGCTCTTGCCTATGGTCTTGATAAGGACCAAGACAAGATTATTGCAGTTTATGATTTGGGTGGAGGCACTTTCGATATCTCTGTGCTCGAGATCCAAAAGGGTGTTTTCGAGGTCAAATCCACCAATGGTGATACTCACTTGGGTGGTGAAGATTTCGACATCCACTTAGTTCGCCACTTGGTCCAACAATTTAAGAAGGATTCCGGTATCGACCTCTCCAATGACCGTATGGCGATCCAACGAATTCGTGAGGCTGCCGAAAAGGCCAAGATCGAGCTGTCTAGCAGCATGCAGACGGATATCAACCTTCCCTTCATTACCGCTGATTCGTCCGGACCCAAGCACATTAACTCCAAACTCTCTCGATCACAACTCGAGAAGCTTGTGGACCCTCTCATTAGCCGCACGATTGACCCTGTCCGCAAGGCTCTGAAGGATGCCAACCTTCAGGCAAAGGATATTCAAGAGGTCATCTTGGTTGGTGGAATGACCCGTATGCCAAAGGTTGCGGAGTCAGTTAAGAACATTTTCGGCCGTGACCCAGCCAAGTCTGTCAACCCAGATGAGGCTGTTGCCATGGGAGCTGCTATTCAGGGTGGTGTTCTCGCTGGCAATGTTACCGATGTCCTCCTGTTAGATGTTACCCCCCTCTCCCTCGGTATCGAGACCCTCGGAGGTGTTTTCACTCGTTTGATTAACCGCAACACCACCATCCCAACCAAGAAGTCTCAAGTCTTCTCCACTGCCGCCGACTTTCAGACCGCAGTCGAGATCAAGGTCTACCAGGGCGAGCGTGAACTTGTTCGTGATAACAAGATGCTCGGAAACTTCCAACTTACCGGAATCCCACCTGCGCACCGAGGCGTACCACAAGTCGAGGTTACTTTCGACATTGATGCCGATGCTATCGTTCATGTCCACGCTAAAGACAAGTCCACTAACAAGGATCAGTCTATCACCATTGCTTCAGGATCTGGCCTCTCAGATCAAGAGATTCAAAACATGGTTGACGACTCTGAGCGTTACGCAGAGCAAGATAAGGAGCGAAAGTCTGCTATCGAAGCTGCCAATCGATCCGATAGCGTCTTGAACGATACCGAGAAGGCCTTGAACGAGTTCGCGGATAGACTCGATAAGGCCGAAGCTGACCAGATCCGCGAGAAGATCACCACTCTCCGTGAATTTGTCAGCAAGAGCCAGTCTGGTGAGGGCACAGCCACAGCTGCTGAACTCAAAGAGAAGACCGATGAGCTCCAAATGGCCAGCTTAAACTTGTTCGATAAAATGCACAAGGCTCGCACTGAGTCATCAGGAGAAGCTCAACCGGGAAACACTGGGGACGCCAATACTTCAGAGGGCGAAGCCAAGGATGGCGAGAAGAAGCCATGAAAAGCAAAATAGAAAGACGGTTTTCCTTGTGTTAGCGATTCTGGGCGGTTCGCATAGACCTCTCCTGTACCCACCTGTACTCATATGTTGCACTGGCAACTCTTCTCTGTTGTCATACCTACCTTACATCTTGTTTCTCATAGCTTTGGGGGCAAAAGGCGTTGGAGCTCACATTGCTTTACGCTACTATTTACAGCGTCCAGAGTTCGTGTGGAGGATAGCCGCACAGAAAGGGCATAACTGTGGCTGTATGTATAAAACTTAGGATAAGACGACGAATAATATGACATCCCCTCTCATAACACATGACATCCTAGCAGTAGAGCGTAGATTCCTTGCTCATCATGCCCAGCCAGCCATGCGAGTGCGGCACGGGACGTTACAAATTACCCTGTGAGAAGGCTAGGAGGAGGCCCAGGACGAATGGGCAAACGAACGGTCCGATACTATACTTCCAGAAGCACTTCTAAAGTCTTGTTGCAAATCGCACATTCATAGTGAGTTTCAGTCTTATGCCCTCCGAAGGAGTTTCTCCGATCTTGAAATACTCTTTGAGGCTAAATCCGATTCGCACCGGATTTTTTTGCCTTGATGGAATCGATGCCGAAGCTGCTCCCAGCCGCCTTTGCGGCCTGATCATCACCAGACTAGCGATATCTGGGAGGATTCAAGATGGGACTTCGAAGTCAAGATATTTGTATATTATAGATCATAATGAAGCAATTCAGGCTATATGCTCCAGAACAGACTCGCTGGGTCGGGGTGCATGCTTTCGCGTCTGATGCAGAAAAAGGCACGGCCAAAGCGACAATCTTGTGCTTAATGACACCAATAACACCAATAAAGGCAGTGGATGCAATAAGTGATGCCGCTATGGGTATGCATAAACCATGGCCCAATCGTTGGGGCCAGAAGTTTCTCAAATCCTTGGTTTGGGAATGTTAGGTTTTGGGCCGCTGTCCAGGGCTCTAAAATAGGGACGGTAGGTCAGGCTCACGTGAAGGCAATGGAAGGAAGGCGAGGCAGAGCAAGGCAAGGCTAGGCTAGGCGGGACGGGCTAAGCGGGGTTTGGGAAGGCGCTGCCCGCACGATGCGAAATATATTTCGAGAGCACGGGAGTCATACTCGCCCCTTCAACGCTACTCACGCCACGATCACGACCTTCACACACCGAGCAGAAGGCGTGTTAGACTCTTCTGTAAACAGCAAAGAGACCAGAAAACATTTCAAGCAAATACAGCGAAAACCGCCCCATAAACCCACCCGATCAACCGCAAAATGTCCAAGGTCGCAAGGTAAGACCTTCACTACTGCCACTCTCTTCTTTTCTATGCTGTGATCATGTTTTGACACCGTCTTAGTCGCCCGGACTGGGCTGATGATGAGGAGCTTGATGATACCGTCAACGATACTACCCTCCCGCAGCAGACCATCACCACGAACAAAGACGGAACCAAGACGATCATCAGTTACAGGCTCAACGACGATGGAAAGAAGGTCAAGACGACTCGTCGAATCCGATTTACCACGCACAAAGAAGTCGTCAATCCACGCGTTGCCGAACGGAAGCAATGGGCAAAGTTTGGTCTCTCAGCAAAGGACGGAGCTGGTCCTGCATCAGATACCACAAGCGTAGGAGAGAACATCATCTTTAGACCGAGCACAAACTGGCGTAAAGATGCAAAGGAGGAGAAGACGGAGACCGGAAGCATGAAGGACAAGCTCAAGGACAAGAAAGTCAAATGTCGAATTTGTAACGGCGAGCATTTCACTGCGAGATGTCCATTCAAGGACACGATGGCTCCAGTTGGGGAAGAGGGGTCTGCAGATGTGGCTGCTGGACCTGCCGATGCTGTTGAGGGACCAGGCGGCCTCGGATCAGGGAAGAGCTCATATGTTCCGCCGCACATGCGAAATGGGGCTGCAGCAAGTGGGGGAGACAGAATGGGCGGTGGCAAGTATGAGC
The DNA here is from genome assembly GCA_009732865.1 of Stipitochalara longipes BDJ. Classification (NCBI taxonomy): domain Eukaryota; kingdom Fungi; phylum Ascomycota; class Leotiomycetes; order Helotiales; family Hamatocanthoscyphaceae; genus Stipitochalara; species Stipitochalara longipes. Next base: position 66,769 of record ML769347.1, on the reverse strand, counting down.
GGAACGACGAGTCTACTCTTCGAGTTACAAATGTACGTTCCGTATGCTCCTTCAGTCTTGACATGCTAACAGACAGTAGGTCTCTGAAATGGCAGAAGAACAGGAGCTCCGAGACATGTTCGAGCGTTTCGGCCGTGTCACCAGAGTCTTCCTCGCCAAGGACAGAGAAACGGGTCTGGCAAAGGGCTTTGCGTTCATTAGCTTTCAGGAGAGAACCGATGCTGCCAAAGCGTGCGAGAAGATGGATGGCTATGGCTTCAAGCATCTGATCTTGAGGGTGGAATTTGCTAAGAAGGCTGCGTAGACTCTATCAAAAGGGGCATGTACTGTAGGACGAAACCACAAGAGCAATCTGCTCCGTCACGAAATAGACTTCGCTGACTCCTTTCCCAACGCTCCAGCCTTTTGCCTTGACTATAAATGTTTCATTCCACAGACAGCTAATTTCCGAGCTGAAAGGTGTGTCGCCTCTTCAATATCGAAAAGACTTTAGGGCCTCCCTGGCTATAAACTGTGGAGAGGAGCGCTCGCGCTCAGATGGTGCAAGGCGTCGTCCCATCTCCCCTTTCTCATCGGCCGGCTAAAGCTCATCGCACTCAGCATCTCAGCACCACGACTCGGGGCAATTAGACTTTATTCGACGGCAAGCAAGCCACAACGTGCGTGATAGATCTAGCTGAGGCCCGAGCAGGAAGACAAGGATGACTAAAGCATTAGATCCGGCTCGAGTATTGTGACTATTGAAATGTTGGTGGGGCACCTGACCGAGAGGCGCTGAAATGCATGCACGCTTTGGCCTGCTCCCACCACACTCAACGTGGTCGACCGCGGTTCTTTGGCATCTTTGCACGCAGAAAAGTACCCCTCTATACAAGCATTGACCCGGCACGGACAGTTGCGGAGTACAGATGTTCTGCAGCAGAGCCCATGAGGTAGATCCGATGGGCCCTGCCCGCCCTTTGGTGCACGAAAACCCAGTGGCTTAGAGCTCGCTCCGGAAACCAAACAGGACTCGTCCCCTTTTTGAGCCTTTTGTTATCGTTATGCTTTCTTTCATTAGTCGATCATTGCCGTCTTTCTTGTTCTTTAAACCTCCGACCAGATCAACCTTCGTTTGCAGTTCTTCGGGATTATACTCGATTTTCATAACATGGCACCGAGCATGCAGCCACCCCCTCTGAGTGTCATCGAGTCTTGGCCAGCTCCAAATTATATCAACCCAGAAACGAGGGGAAATGCTAACGTTATTCTCAATATCGTTTTGTACTCTCTGCTGCTATTTTTCATTGGTCTTCGTATCTTCACTCGAACCTATTTGAGGAGCTCTTTTGGCGCGGACGATGTTTTTATTTTACTTGCTCTAGTATGTTGTCCCTACTTCTTGGTACTTGAACTCTATCTCACAGACCTTGCGTTTGGATAGATTCCCGCAACAGCTTTCTTCGTCATAAGCGTTCTTGCGGATGTCAAATTCCTATGGATTCGCCATGTGTACGACATACCACTTAGCCATGTTGTCACTGGTCTCAAGATGGTCCTGTCTACGGAGGTCGTCTTTGCCGCGGCTTGCACACTCACGAAGTTGTCCATGCTGATGTTGGTACGGAGAATGCTATCAAGTGCCACACTGTTTTGGCGCAGGATTACATGGCTAGCAATCAGCATTTGTGCAATACAGGGCAGTGTATTCATCCTCACAGTGATATTCCAATGCAGGTGAGAAATACCTAGTTCTAGTTTTTAAGTCGCCATGATTCTTAAACTGACTTTGTCCTCCCAAATCTAGGCCACCGCAAGACTATTGGAAAGTTACGCAGACACCAGATTCCAATTGCATAAACCAGACATGGTCTCTTCTCGTTGCAGGTGTCGTCAATGCTCTCACGGACTTGATTGCAGTTCTTCTTCCGATCCGAACCGTTTGGACACTCCAATTACCAGCAAGACAAGTCGCAATCGTCGTCCTCTTATTTAGTCTTGGTTTCATGTCTTGCATCGCTGGGATCATCCGGACATACTTTATGTATCGGGTCACAAAGGAATATGATCAGACATGGAATTCATATCCCGTCTGGATCACAAGCGCTGTGGAATTATACATTGGAATGGTGAGACCTCATCCTAACCGGCAAACCTTTCCTCTTTTCTTGATCGTAACTCATTAAGCTAGATATGTGCCTCGATACCAGCAACCAAGCCATTCTTCACAAGCTACCTTCCCCAAGTTTTCGGTGCATTGGCCACTGTACCCTCCCATGTGTCCCAAAGTTCTCGACAACGAACACAACGCTCAACTCATACAGTTGTTATCACCGCCAATCACCACGATCAAGAAATGCTAACCTTCAATCTCAAAGCGCTTGAGGCTGGGAGATCAGGCAATTCGTCAATGGCCAGCAGGACTGATAGCAGAAGGGATAGTGAGGAGGATTGGATTCGGGTCACACAGACCGTTGGGTTCGCTAAGGGGGAGCAATGACAAGTATGAACTGCATTCTACGGTGCTTGGGATCTTATTTGGGAGTTTTGGTCGGTCTATTGCATTGCATGACCATCTGGGCATGATCACACTTAGTAGTCTCAATGTGGAGTGCAGGCTAGTTCCTGTTCCTAATTTCGCAGAATCTCGAGCCTCTCGGAGAAATATTGCATATTGGTATAGGTGCGAAATGACGTCTGCTTTTGCATGTGACGACACGTCTAGGTGTCACAAAAAAGGGTTTCATTGACATTTGTAAGATGCCACAAAGGCAGTCCTTCCTATGTGTAAAGAGGCGTGACCGCGCTAGATGCAGAACTTCGCAATTGGTCTGCAGAAGTTCTTCGGAATGAACGTCTCCATTAAAAAACCCTCGAAGAAATTTCTTGGTTCTACATCGAGCACATCCTTTCGCAGCAAGAATGAACTTCCACCTAAATTTTGCTTATCGAGCATCCCCCATCATCACATCCTCTGCGATGATAGACATGTTCATGCCTTGATCCAAAGACCACACGCTCTGCGTGAAATATTCCAGTAGATATGACAGACTGATTAGCACTCTCATCATTGCCTCCAGTCAAGCTCCAGCGGGGCTCTTCATAGGCCACCAGCACCGAGCCCTATTTTGAGCCAGAGCAGTGAACGGAGTAGTATTATGGTATATTCCCCACCCTCACCCATTCCAATCGCATTCAGTGTCCTGTCCCTGCGCCCAGTAGATATTCTGTCCAAGGTTTCTCATCTCATCTTAACTCTTTACATCTCGCTCCACCAGCGTAATCTTGGGAACCACAGCATCTAGAGCTTCTTTATCCTTTTGACTGGGCTCGAATCCTAGCCTTTTCTCCGCCGTGTCTGAAATGTAGAGGCCAATTGCGCCCCATGCGAGAAAGGCCATTCCAACTCCGACGCGGGTTTTCTGGGGGAGGTTGCGGAAGCTTCTTGGGGGATGTTAGCGGAATGTGAAGCTGCAGCAGAGATAGCCGTAACAGAGTGAACAACTCACTGGAATAGAGACATTGTTGGTCGGATGTGTTGTTGTGGGAGGAGTTTGAGAGGCGAGCGATCTAAATTCGATGTACTGTGTTGTAACAGATCGCCCCCTGGCCCTTCGCCCTTTTCAACCCCGCTATTGACGACAGCCCTACCAGTTGCTGCATTCTTCACCTCAACGTAATGTCTTATTTCACCTTCCAGCCTCGCCCATAGGCAAGTGTTCAGATAAAAGAGATTTCTCGTGAGTCTATGATGCTCTTTTCCGTCGAACTTGTATTGGTGTCTTTCTTATTATGAAAATGGGGGACGAAGCTCATTATCCGTCAGTTACCGGCTGGATCGAAGAACAGCTGAATGCTACCGCTAAAAAGGTCATTGAGCGCAGTTTGGTCCCCCGGCCAAGATTCCGAAGAGAAAGACCATCGAGTGTCGAAACATTTGGTCTGAAATCGAATTTGAGCAATATCTCCAGATTCGATCAACCGGAGGCCTGGAAATGGTGGATGGGGCTGAGCTTGAAGGGATATTTTTGACAACTCACATCACCGCCTCCCCGAAAAGCTTCAAATATTCCAAGTTATGGAGCATCTTCCTCTTGAGCTTCGTCGAGCCATTATTCGCCATGTCGATACTAAATCACTTAAAAATCTCAGGCTGACGTCCAAGCCATGGGCAGCTCTCGGGGAGGAGTATCTGATCGCATCCGTCTTCACTTCACTACCACACCGCCCTGACATCTCTCGCCTTCAGGCCCTTTCTCAACACCCGAATTTCAAGCATAGGATTCGAAGTTTGGTCCTTAACCATGGAGAGCTTAATGAGTATCACGCTCGCCACAATACCTATTTTCTACAGTACATGAGAGAACCCGAGTCCCGCTTAGAAGCCCAAACCTCTGCTTGGGGTACTTACGCCCAACTGAAAGCGGATAAAGAGCGTTACTTGCCGACATCGTGTAAGACAGATACACTCACAAAGATATTCAGCAGGCTGCCGAATCTAAGGAGCATCGAGGTCACACTTACAAACTATCCTTTCGAAGAAGCAGACCATCCAGAACTTCTTAAGGATATCTGGCGAATCCCCTCCAGCCGTCTGCTTCCTCGAGTGGCGACTACAGAGCGCTTTACCAACATCCTTACAGCTGTATCCTCGAACGTCTCCATCACCAGCATCAAGAGTCTCTCCCATGACCGTCTGCCCTTCGAATTCTTTGCCCAGAAGGCAATCGTCAACTCACTTCTCTCAGTAGCCTTCCAATCTCTCACGACGTTGAAGTTGGCTATTGACTACAGCGACATGCCAAATAATCTGCATGCACCTCAGGCTTTTCAAAACCTCTCTCATTGTCTAAGAGCCGCTACGTCACTCCAAAGTCTAGACTTTGCATTTGAGGGAAGGAAGAAAACCGACATATCACCACTCTTGACTTCGTTCAAGGAAGCAGACCATATATTCTCGAGTCTGGGAGATCTGGTGTTAAAGGGGATTATCAGCACGGAGGTAGAGTTGGGGAGTTTCCTTGCAAAGCAGAAAGGTCTGAAGATCTTGCAACTTGGTGGGCTAGGTGTTAGAGCGCCGCATCAACCTTCGAATGGTGGCGTCTATCTGAAAGAGGGTAGCTTCAGGGGACTCTTTGGTCGGCTAAGGACTGAGCTGGATTTGGACGAGCTTCGGATCCAGGGAGACCTTGTAGCGGAAGAGAGCGGGGAACGTTGGGTTTTGGACCATGTTGAACTGGAAGAGAGACTGAGAGAGTATGTCATAGACTAAGTTTTCGAATCGTTCTTGCTGTTGTCCTTAGCGTTACCAGATAGATCGCGACCGACCCTAGGATAAATAAGTCATCATCTCTTCATTCTTGATTTGAAACACGGCACATCAAGTCTGGAAATCTAAAATTCATCATTTTTCGTTCGAGTCTAATTTATGCAAAGTCTATGCCATAACAGAGGAAGCAAGTCGAGTGCCCCCTTCAAATAATTCGTCATCAACATCAACAACAGCATCGAATGCGAAGCCAGCCCCGTCTAAAATGCCAGTTCATCGTCATCTCCTCGTCACCACGTCCAAAATCTCATCTCGTATCCCCACGAAAGAACTTTTGGTTATTCGATTGTACCAGCCATAGACCGGGCATCACAGATGGTCGAAAAAGGTAAAAGTTGAAAGCAAGAACGCCGATGCAATGCTGCCTCCTCAAAGGCAAAAGTCCTCTATAAAAGTGCCACCCCAATTCATGTCTAAGCCATGCCGATGTTTGTATGAACGCCCGGAACCGGAGAGTCGATTTGCTTGTTGATTGGTCTGAAAAGCTGCGCCATGTCTAAAGTCAAGTCCGTCACACCGTAGTCCTTTCCAATGTCGCTGACACTGCCAAGTTCCTCGCCCCGCTTCGCGCTATCTGAAACCACCCAGGTCTTGACAGACTTCAAGAGATTGATAACCTGTGCAAATCGCTGATCTGGAGCAATTTGCCAGTCCATTGAACGGTTGTTCTTCATAAGGTACTTTGCAAGCCAGTAGAAATGTACAGCGTCCCGGCAGAAGCCAAAACGATGATAGTGCGTAGACGATGGGGGATACTGCGCTGCCATATCAATATCCCAAGCTTTCTTCCATTTATCAAATGCATTGTTGATACATTGTACTAGCGATGATTGGTTGGATGCTTCAACAGGTGTCGCTCTCCCACTGGTGTTCGCACTATGGGGACCACTACCGGTAGGGTCGACGCCTCGGACCCAATCGTGCTGACTGATTGGGGTACTTGTACCACTAGAAGGGAATGAAAGATTCTGAGGGTTCAGCTGACCAGCTTCCTGAAGACTCGTCTGGCGTTGAGCCGTCCACAACTGAATATGCAAAGCGTGAACCAAAATAAATTTCGAATACAGATTGGTTGTCCCTGATTGGAGGTCCCAAACGTTATGCATTAAAGCATTCAAAGCAGAATGCATTTCGGGTTGCTTCGGGCGGCGACTGCCTTCAGGGTTTCTAGAGCGAGCTAGGACCAGACCATGTAGACCAAGAGCTTCAGCACATTCAGTAGATGTTTGAGCGTCCCAAGCAGCATCGTCTGCAGGTAGCGGCAACCGAATTTCGTCCTTTTCGAATTGTGGCACGTTGTTGAAATACAATGTTAGAGCGCAGTCAGTGAGAAAAAGAGTAAACATAAGTCTTGAACGTTTTTCTTGCTCGACCCAAGCGCTCCAATCAAAGCTTGCGGCGTTGAAGTTCTCGACCGTTACGTTCGGCTGATGTAACACGCTGAATGGTGAGGTTGTCATTGGCTTCGTCAAGCCAGCTCTTCTTGCAATCTCGACCACTAGAGGAAATTCCCGGCGCGCTTTCTCACGTTGAATGGGAGTACCGTGCCACGTAAACAATACTTGCATCATAAATATAGCGGTTATTTGCTCCAGATCTGACTTGCTTGTACCGAAACCACTTGAACCAATGGTCTCGTCACCGAAACCGCTATCCCTGGTTTGCTCTCGGGAGATTAAGGAGTAAATTTGCGAGTTGCGTTCGATGACAGCCTTGGCGAATTCCATCATATCTCGTACTTGTGTTGCATGGAGGCGATCGGAATAGACGGCACCAATACAAATCATGCCCAGAAGCAGACCATCGAAAGCCTCGGCGATTCTGAAGGTAGGTATATGGAGGATAGGGAAGTGACCTTGAAAACTGGTGAAGTGCTCTAAGAAGTGCTTGATGTTGCTTGCTGATAAATAGGTACGAATGTCATTGCTGCGGCTGATAGTTTGTTCATTCGGGAAGCAGAAATAAATAAGCCTGCTAGAAATCTCTTCCAGTGGGTCATTCTGAAGGTTCCAGGAAGAGATGCTTGAGGAGGTAGCGATGCCAGGGTAAATGCCAGAGAAAAGTCCATGAGTCGTATTGTTGAGGGTAGGCTCGGTTTTGATGGATACGTGAGAATTGGTGATGCTTGGATTATATGTGCTCATGAAGCCATCTGGGCCGCTGGGTTGAAACATTTGAGACCAATCCTGCCCAGAGGCGGAGTGTGACTGCACACTCGAGCTGTTGCCGTGAGAGACGTAATCATAGCCCTGACCCTGACCATATGAGTGACCATTCTGCCCGTGGGGTATATTGAACGCGAGTGAAGGATTCATACCAGTGCCGGGCATGGAACTCCCTCCTATTCCTCCACCATAAGTCTGATCAAAACCATTGCGGTTTGAGCTTCCTGGACCGAGCCCAGCCATACCTCTGCCGTCTCTTCCATCTCCTGCACTGAGGCGTTTCATGCTGTTCGATCGAGAAAGTTGTTGTTCCTGGACTTGTTGATCGGTCAGGCCACTCGCAGCATCTGGCATGTCTCCGTTGGGGACTACTCCAAAAACGTTGACATTTGGCATTCCGTTCACACCCATGATATCATTCTCGTTTGACATGGAGTTGGAGCTTTTATGTGGACCGGGGTGTGATTTCTTCAAATGCGCTTGAGCGTGAGACAGATGGCTGGCACCAGTCGGATTGCCACGACGAATGGAGCATTTTTGGAAATGGCGCTTCAAGATATCACTCCTAGAGAAAGTGTCACGGCAAAGTACACACATGTACGGTCGATCTCCAGTGTCTGTTCGAAGTTAGATCTGCTCAATATCGGAAGAACTTTCAAGCTTACGTCGAAGAAGGTGGCGCTTTAAATGTTTAGCATGGAGGTAAGTCTTGGTACAGTGAGGGCAGGGAAATTTTCCATCAGCATCCTTGGCAGGTATTAAAGCATTCTTGCCAGTCCCAGTCCCAGTCTGTGACACCGCCGGACGTCCAGGAGCGCTCGGCAAGATACCTCGGCGACCTTGAGAGCCAACAACGTGGGTGGGAGGCTCCATATCTTGTATTTGCGAAAGCATGCTGTTCTGGCCGTATGGCTGCATACCTGGCTGCATGTGTTGCAATCCATTCGTTGGCATCGGTCTCAAAGCTTGCTGCATCCGAGAAGCTGGCGCTGGAGCTGGAGCAATGGGTTGAGGATGGGACATGGCCGTTGATGCTTGGGGCATCATGGGGCGTGACGTCTGATAACCTTGGTTTTGTGGTGGATAGTTCGTGCCTGGCATCATACCATAATTGCGTGACTGTCCCCCGAGCTGCTGCGGAAAATTGCCCATGTTGTTTGCAGAACCGGGGGTATTTGGTGTAGCCGGCGTCCTCGGCGTGTGAGGAGCACTTCCAGCGTACATTTGCATGCCGCCATGTGGAGGGCCTTGGAGGGGCGGTAACGTGTGTTGTTGTGGATGGCTCGCTCCTTGCTGAAGCTGATGGGGGGAAACACCTGGCAGCGAAGAGTATTGAGAATTGTTGTTGCTCAACCCGTTTTGATGGTATTGAGAAGGGTCCATACTAGAGAAGGTCGTAACGAAGTATTCAAAGGCGTGTCTAAGAAAAGCATCCGACCTGGTATTGCGTCACGGATCTGGCGAAAAGTGTAGCCCGGATTCCAACTCCACTCAATTGCTCTCCCGCAACCCAACCAACCTCTCCCTTGACTTGTGGTTCCGATACGTGCAACAGCTTAGTCCACAAAGACCACAGTCCTCGAGGGAGTCCTTGTGCTGGTGTGGTTGTGTTGAGGCTCGGCTGCCGATCGGATCACCTCCCCGGTCGTGTCGAGTCGAAGCTGGACTGCAGTCGACGACGGGCGCGCCTGCGGGTTCTTTGTGGTGAAGAGAGGGCTTCCAGTGGAGGTGAGGCTGAAGGATGTTGTTGATGGAGGTCGAGAAAGTGGATCCCCAGAGGCCTTTATCCGTCCAAGTGGTGCAAAGGTGGGCGGCTGGAATAAACGCGGTAGGTGGGGACGTTTTTTGCGAGAAGGCGTCGATCCACTCGTGGCTACAAACACGTCGAACGCACCTGCCGTGACAAGAACCAGCTGCCCAGATTCCTCGCAATCGTACGTGGCGGAACAATTGGCTGGCTTGGAGAAGTGGCCGTGGCAAGCATGGGAAAAGTCGTTGAAGGAAGAAGAAATCTTCCAGCGAGGAAAAAATTGAAGGACAGAGGAGAAAGGTTGGACGAATATTGCACGCGCCGCTTTAAAGGCAAAGTTGCCGACCGGGGGGGGCGTCCAACGACTAACGCAAGAGGTCATAGGAAGAGGAAGAAAGCGCACGCTGGGGGGAGGGGGCAAGGCGAGGGGCACTAGTCGTCACGTACGCAACGCAACCGCAGTTGTTGCGGACCAGATGCTTGCTGGAAATCCGGATGGTTGGCCATCGGGTCTTTGGGAGCTCTTTCGATCATGGTCCGTCCCAATTCTGCGTTGCAGTGGCTGTCCCCGGTCCTGCTATTTCACCGAGCTTGCTGCGAAGAAATTATGCTGTGCAGTACTTATCGCTTGAGAGACCTCATCATGGATTCATGGCTATGGCATTACAACACGGTGTGTGGTCCTGCTCAGAACACGAACTCCTCCTTGATTCGCTCATGTAGACCGGACTTTGACCGTCTCATGGCTCTAATCTAGAAGTAATTCATAGAAGAGACTGAGGCCCGTACTTGACCCAACGACGGCCCTTGACGGCTTTTTTTCCTCGTCCGCGTCCAGCACCAGGTCGCTAGCTCTCCTCTCCTGCTCTCGAGATGCTAGTATGCTACAGACCCGGAACTAGCTGGTAATCGTAATCAGTTGCAAAGTCGTTCTGACGTTGACGCCAGCGTTTGGGGGCCGCGACGTTTCTGCAAATTGTCGAGCATGCTGCCCACAAGCTGCCCACAACACCCCCAGCTCGAAGCGTTGAACAGTCGAACGATCGAACGATCGAACAGCAGCACTAGACTCCAAGCACAACCCCCGAATCTCGGCCAGGCTCTGCTACAACACAACGCACGCACAACAGCCTGCAACGTGGGCATTGCGAGGACAGGGAAACCCATTTATTGATTCACACAGCCAAGGCCAGCAGCTGCGCGCGATGTCTATGCCGCCAAGTCTGATATCAGAAGAGTGAAACCGAGCGTGGCCGTATGCCCGAGGCTGGTGATGACAGCCGTAGTCCCGAAGAGGATGCTTCTGCCGCCACTACCTACTGTACCTTACCCTACCTTACCCTACCTAACCCTACCGGAGTAACTGTACCCTACCGTACCCTCCCTCACCCTACCTTCGCCCTTTCGCCTACCTAGATTCGCACGATGGTTGTTTGGCGACGCCCGCTGGCCGTCCTCGTCCTCGTCCTCGTCCTCTCCGTCCACATGTGATGTTTCTCGTTCAAGGGCTTGAAGCACATCCCAACCGAAACGCCACGGCAATATTTATAATCCCCCCATCGGCGCCGCCATCCCACACCCCCGTCCGCACGAGGCTGTCGTCGTGGATTGTCGTGTCCCTGGCCATGATCGACTGCTTCACGGACGCGGAGGTCGCTTTGCACAAGATTCGACCTCCATGGGCCCAGCGACCATGCTCCAAGGCCGAAGATCGTTTGTCCCCCCCATCGTGCCATCGCAGGTGCCGCCCTCAGCAACCGATGGCCTTCCAAGCAATCGGCAGGTATGCCGAAGAGCCCTGCTACGATGCTCTGGTGCTAGCGGGGCCTGAATTTGGACCCTGACCGCGGTGTACTTCTTGAGAGCGCGCGAGTCATCTTCAAGTGCTATGGAGAAATCAGCAGCGCTGGTCGCGGAGGCACTCTCGAAGCTCCGATACTTGTGGCAGCCTTCGTGATTGATGATCTTGCTCTCTCGTGGCAAGAGAATAATAATTGAATTGATCCAGGAAGCAGTTATGGAATTTGTGATCAAGGAAAGCACTTACTCGACTTCCAGTGAGCTTACACGGTGGCTTGCGGCATCTTATCGAGGTATCGAGGCGGCCAAGGGTTGACGAAGCGCCATCTCGCGCCACCTCCTGCGCGATTAGGGCACCGCAACCGGCCAGAACGCCCCCATGTGCTGTTCTGCCCAGCAGTTGCTGAGTTGTGCCTAGGTTAAATTGATTGACGGAACAGGCTGACGGGATCGATGCGCCGTCTTCCTGGTCTTCCTGGTCTGAGAGTCCCTTCGCACACAGCAGAAGAGCGCATCGATGCGAATTATGGCTGTGAGCAGCAATATCAGGTTGACAGACGGCCCATCCCACTGCTACTATTTAGCTTCCAGTGCATTCTAGCTTCGCACGACACCCTCTTCGGAGACTTCGGTTTGGTATTTACCAAAAGCTTTTCTCGTGGTCTTGTTCACATTTGCGTCGCCGCTTCAACCCCCCGAGCAAACTCTAGTCATGGCGTGCATGGCTGTCGCCAATCCCCCCCGATCTTTTACCGAGTGCCGTTGCGATTGTTAATCATGAATAATTCCTGCCTTGGTCTTATTGCCAGCCCATTTCCGGAGGCCACGCAAGATGCCAACCGCGAACAGGCCCCCCCAAATCGACTTGCCCTACTTGGGCATAAAATTATTGGCTCTCAATCGCCCGAATTTCAATAATCACTCCAAGCGACTCCAGCTCGTCGGACGTGACGCCGTGCATGCGATGGCCATCTCAGCTCGTCTTACCACAAACACTGGCTGCTCCGAGACGGTCGCCGTGACTCGTCTCAACCTTCTCACGTCAGGAAATACTCTGCAGATCATCCAGTAGATCCGCCGCCGAATCATCAAAGGCTTCAGGTTGGCTGATCAGGAATTGTTCCACCATATCCACTGTTGCTGTCAAAACCATGCCAAGACCCGGGGCACGCCTCAATCTAGATCCTCGCTGTTTGCTGGAATCCGGCCTGGACAGAGCTTCAAGTGAAGCACCAGGAGGATGGCTATTGGTGTATCTCATTCGTCAATCGTCAGACCCATCGATCAAGGCTGGTCCCTCCACAATTACCCTGGCAGGGGTTTCAAACACCTCGATCAGTCGTCAACGACACTCGGATCAAAAGCCTCGTCACTTCATGACATTATTACTTGTGCAGGGGGGGATGCAGGGTCTTCGCGTGTGCAAATGTGCAGAGAAGGCAAAGGCTCAAGGGTCAGCCTGTCCCCCAAAACATGGCCTACAGGGATTTGGACTTGCTCTCGGAGGTGCGGTATCCAAAAACGTATGGGTTTTGTTTTTGGGAGGCGCGCGGTTTCCGCTTTTCTTGGAATCTTGCGGCGACAGCCACGGCTTTACAGCAGCACCAGTTTGTCCACTCCCGGCGCGAGTCATGCATCATCGCCGCCGCAATAAGTGGGCTCCGAGGGGCATGATAGCGGGATTGGTAGCAGACGCGTTAAACATCATCTGAAGTCTATATCTCAAACCTCTAAGTAAACCTAGCATCGAGCAAGTAGCTTTGCATGTTCAGGAGACTCATGATGATTGCATGGTCAATTTGGGATGGCAGTGGTGGCTGAGGTTCTTCCCAATATTTCTCGAGGCTTGACGATCTTGAGCTTTACTGGGACGCTTCGTCTCTGCGATTCCTCCGTAACTACTTATACTGCTGTTATACGTGAAAAACACTAAGTGATTTCAAATCATTTATTGACCATGCGCTTCCTCCAGGACGGGGGAGTTCACCTGCTTCATCCCTATGGGCTATCCATTAACAGAAGAGTTCGGTCCAACATGTCTGAATTTTTAGCTTACTGAGCCCTGAGAGTAGTTGTCCAACTCCTCAAGCGAGTCTCCTTTGTAATCATGGCCTCGATCATACTGGCACAGTCTCTGTGAAGATTATTTTATTAGGTTTGCTTTGGTTTTTCTTTCGGTATAGTTGTCTTCGAACCTTCAAGTTGCACCTAAACTGCATTTATGTCAATACGCACTCTCTTTCGTGGCTTTGACATTGCTAAAGAAAGATCTGCCTCTTCCGAGATTGCTGCAAATAGAAACAGTCTGGTCTGGTATGTTTCTCATGCGGGATATTTGAGATTAGAGTTTTGGTGGAAAAGTATCACTCAAATCTTTCATGTCAGGCTGTCCCTTATACTTTCGCGAGGCAACCTACTTTCCAGTTTATAGCTCGAGTTTCAGAGAAGAGCAGTATACAGAACCATTTATGTTTCTTTTAGTGATAAGGCAGAGAGAGATATTGGTCACCATGATCACCATTCCCCGAACACAAGCACCCTCTTAACTAACGATCTCAAGAATCAGCCCCCTTGCAATGAATACGCGACTACTACGACCGCTTCATTTCTGCAACCCTGAGTCTTCTAAGGTCGTCCAACTATTATTTCAAGAGAAGGCGATTAGGATCTTCCGCCACTGCGCCTGCTTCTACTACCACCAAACCGATGCTTTCAAAGCGGTCAATGTTCAATGCTATGGTGTGTTGGAGCGGCCGCTGTCGGATGTATTTTCTTCTGTAATCAACCGATAATAAGGCCGTGGTGTCTTCGATCAATCCGACAACGGTGAAAGCGGCCCGAAGGTATCGAGTTTGAGCAGCAAATAGGGAATAGTTGCGTTTCCTGCAGCTTGGCCGCTGGTGGCAATTCGTATAGCCCAAAGGAGCAAACACAATGGCCAACGAGTTATCATCTTTTCGCATTGGTCACTAGTAAAGATTTGCCTCTTTTAGGCTCGGCACAATGTGGTAGACAAAAGTGCGGGTTTTCATGTTGGGATTGATTCACAGAGCTCATAAAGAAAATCTACGTTTTGTGAACATGGGTTTCAGTTTTTGTGGTGTGACTTCGGCGACGTTGACGAATGTGACATTCCTGTTGGGACAAGGAGCCAACAATGCGGGGCCAATAGCTGCACTTTAACTTTTTGAACACGAAATTCCACGGAAACACTGAAGGAATTCTCCGTTCAGTTTATGCTGAATCGACAAAGATATTTTCCTATAGAATTCGAGGAGATTCATCTTCCTGTCGCGTTCCAACCCGTCTGGGAGGGGGCCGGCTTGGAAATCTATTCATTGGTAGAAACGTTGGCGATCTGCCAAGGATACTTGGCCTCCCGAAGCATGGGAAGGCATCGGATGTAGATATGCAACAGAATTTGGTGCTGGACCAAATCGATTGTCGTCATGTGAGGGAAGCTTTTCAGTGTGATTCAAGTTTTCTAGAAGTTTGGTAGCATTAAGGGGGGGAATGGGGCTCCGGAGGAATACGGTGGCCGACGTACCTAATCTCGTCTTGAAAGATTTCCATACTGGGAAGCTCAAATATCAAGACCAGCGCAACAGAATTGGTTCCTCAAATCTCAATGTCAACATCAATTGCAATGCGCCCTATGGCAAGAAGGCTGCTGAAGCCTGCCAGACCACAAAATATTCCCCCAGCGTTCCTTCTACCCTCCTTGCTGGCCCCTATCCAGCAAAAAACCTCCTTCTCCAGCACGTCCTCCAACCTCTACCCACGAGACAACAACCGCGAACGAGGAGTGTCGACCGCACGGCGGACGGGTCTTCGACAACCTCTCTCTGTGTCAAAAACGCCCCTGCCCAGGCCCGTCCTAGACCCTGCAAAACGATCAAAAGTAGAGGTGGACGAGGACCATGGATTATGGGAATTCTTTCACAGCAAAGAGAAACCAATGAATACCCCAGAACAGGATACTGAACATGGGAGGCCTTGGTGTGTAGAAGAGCTACGAGGAAAGAGTTGGGAAGATCTGCATGCCCTGTGGTGGGTTTGCTGCAAAGAGCGGAACAGGATTGCTACAGAGGCATTCGAGAGACAGAGGCTAGAGGCTGGATACGGAGAATCTGAGAGTGAGAAAAGAGATGTCACAGTGAGCTCTTTCCCACCGTCTAGATAAATGCAGATGCTGACTAGGTGGTTTAGGTTCGACGGACACAAAGAGCTATCAAGCAGGTTCTCACGGAAAGGTACTACTCCTGGCAAGATGCAGAAGCTATTGCAAGAAATGATCCAGAGGTGGATCTATCTGGGGCGGGTCCAACATACAACCCATCCGATTTTGTTGAGGAATATGTGACAGAAGAGGAGGGTTCCCTACAGACGGATGTGAAGCCAGAGCAAGATACCCACCTAGAGCCTGAGATGAAACCAGAACAGAAGTCTTCCCCAACTCTCTAAGACAAGCAATGCATGTATGATTGGGTGGAAATTGAGACTATAAGATCTCTATGCTTGAAGTGATGAGGGACGAGATTTGGGTGGTTTGTGGAAGCAATCAGGCATTTATGGCAGCTGCGCTATAATATGCTTTTGTATAGAAACTTGTATCATAATATTGTGTGAGAATACAAGACCATTGCAGGCATATAATATGTCCTGGAAATACGTGACTTTGTATACAAATTTTGGTGGCAGAGGCATAAACAGTCCGAGACATTGAAGCGGTCAACCCCTCTAACCGAGACCAATCATCCTTGGTAACATCTCAAGCAACGAGACGCAACTTTAGCTTGCATTCACCGATAGTCGCTCAATTTGAGTTGCTCTTTCTTACGTCTCCCGGACATACTATCTTCAGTTGACGTCGCTATGGATGAGATCGCCCCCGAATACGATGTCGTCGTCCTTGGAACAGGTAAGAATGACCCCGCATGAGGGGCACACGTATAGCTAACAACGAACAGGTCTCACTGAATGCGTGCTCTCAGGGTATGCAAGATCAAGAGATAGCGCGAGTGTAGAGGTCTAACAAGCTGTATAGTGTGCTGAGTGTGAAGGGCAAGAAGGTTTTGCACATTGACCGCAATGATCACTACGGAGGGTACAGTTACGCACCTGCGAATGCTCTGTGCCGTGCTAATAAGCAACAGTGAAGCAGCTTCAGTCAATATCGAAGCTGTCAGTATTCTCCGAACCATATGCGAGCCTCTTCTGACCAGTGCTAGCTCTTTAAGAAGTACGGCAACTACAACAAGGGGGAGGAGCCATGGAAGAAATACGGCCGCGTCAATGACTGGAACATCGATCTCGTGCCCAAACTTCTGATGTCCTCTGGCGAATTGACGAATATTCTCGTTTCCACCGATGTTACAAGATACTTAGAGTTCAGGCAGGTGGCAGGTAGCTATGTCCAACAATACTCTGGGGCCAAGGCCGCTGTTGCCAAGGTCCCTTCGGACGCTGGAGAGGCTCTGCGTTCATCCCTGATGGGCATCTTCGAGAAGAGAAGAATGAAAAGCTTTATCGAGTGGATTGGCACATTCAACGAGGCGGATTCTGCTAGCCACAAGGGTAGATACGCTCACGCTTGAGTGCGGTTCTTAGCTAATCTCAATAGGACTCAACATCAACACATGCACAATGAAGGACGTTTATGACAAGTTTGGACTCGAGACTGGAACTCGGGACTTTATTGGCCATGCTATGGCTCTCTACCAAACCGACGATTACCTCACCGAGAAAGGACGCGCTCCAGAGGCCATTGAACGCATCCGACTCTACGGCAACTCTGTATCGAGATATGGAAAGTCCCCATACATTTATCCTCTTTATGGTCTCGGAGAGTTGCCACAAGGATTTGCACGTCTGTCTGCTATCTATGGTGGAACTTACATGCTCAACACCAACATTGATGAAATCATCTACGAAGGTTCGAAAGCAGTTGGAATCAAGGCGACGATGCAGGATCGGGGTGGGGAGGAGCCCATGAAGTTCACAACGAAGGCGAAGAAGATTCTTGCTGATCCCTCTTACTTCCCGGGCAAGGTTCAAGTTACTGGGCATGTCTTGAAAGCTATCTGCATTCTGAATCATCCCCTTGCTGGAACAGATAATAGCGATTCATGCCAGCTGATCATTCCCCAATCCCAAGTTGGACGTAATCATGGTAAATATTCCCCCAGACATATTTGACTGCGTCTAATGGGCTCAGATATCTATATCGCGGTCGTCTCAAGCGCCCACAGCGTCTGTCCCAAGGGCTATTACATTGCCATTGTTTCCACCATCGCAGAGACAACCGCAAATCACCATCTCGAGTTGGCACCGGGCTTCGAGCGCCTCGGCAAGATTGAAGAGAAATTCATGGTAAGCTCTATCAAATTTTTCGACCTTCCTGATCAGCTGACATCCTCAGGGTCCTCCAATTCCGTTGTACGAACCACTTGAGAGCGGTGTGAACGACAACATCTTCATCTCCAAAAGTTATGACGCAACCAGCCACTTCGAGACGACAACAGATGATGTCAAGGATATCTACCGTCGGGCAGAGGGCCACGAGCTTGTTGTTGAGGGCTTGAGAGAGGGAACAAATTTGGTGGGTGATGACAACTGAGGCGAGGAAAAGTACACGTAAATAGAAAGATACCGTGAGTGAGTAGCTTGTCTAGCATAACCAAGAATGAACAGCGAATTTTGAGCCAGTATATTATATTAGTGGTTTCTCCTTGGTTTCTTGAGCTCACAGTTGGGTAAAGAAATGCTTGCGGGTGGGTAGGTGGGTGCATTGCTCTCAGGGCTGCAGAAGCTCTGGGGTCGTGGCCTTGGAAGGGGGCTAACAAGAGCGTAGTTGTGCCCACGTCTCTCCCTAGATCGGTCATTGGGTCGAAGGATTATGGTGTTTTGACAAATCCAGACAATAATGGTGTACTTACAATACCCCTCAACAACTGTGGCCATCTATATCTCTGAAGTATATGGGAACAACACAGCTTTAATCCTAAGGTAAATCACCCAGTGCAGCAACCTGCAGCTCAAATGTAATACTAAGCAGAAGCTACACCATATATTGGATACTGGAAGACGTTAGCTGCTTGGACTCATCAAGGCGATGCTAGCATAAGACTCGTTGACTCCTCAATAGTGAGCGCCTCACAACGGCATTGACGGAGAGTTTGAGTTAATTCAACAAACGGCCAAACGATACTCAAAATCATGAAGTAGAGACAAAGGATTTTGAAGACGATGGGACTAAGAAGCAGAGAAAAGAACTGAGAAGAATATTACAGTGGTGGCTGGATATTGTCGATCTTTCATCATTTTCTCCCCAGGCTTTCTATGGTAGATTATTTGAAGGACTGGCCAGCAAAAGCTATTCCTAGAGAAGTCTGTACTTCAGGTCATGCAGGGAGCTTTTGCTTTTCATAACTCGAATAGTTTGGATATCTCGGTTGTTCGTGGGGAAGGAGGTTGAGGGAAGTTTTATTGTCTCGAATCTGATTTTTGGCACATCGGCTTCAATGTTCTAAAAGTTCTGGGATATTACGATCGTCTTGAATGGTATATTGTCTAAAAATGGTAGCAGATTGAACTGTCTTTCCAGTAAAAGCAGGACTTTCAGATATAGCAATCGTCTCAAGAGGTGAGAGCGAGGAAGCTCGTCATGCGCCTACCGTACATTGGCCTTTTTTCTCCCTAGCTCCTGGCAGGCACAGAAAGTAATAGCGAATGCACCAAAACTCACTGTTTTCGGCCTCGATTTAACCCACCCTAAAAAATCGTAAAATAAAACCAAGTTTACTTTTGATTGGATTCGAAGCTCTTATGATGCATATCTAAGTTTTGACAGCTCTAACGTTTTCGCGGTGGAGAATTATGGCTAGAAAGATGAAGTTGCCATTTTTCCTTGATGTTTGATGAGGAATCAATCACTAATTACTGCCGCGTTTTGTGTCCACCTCGAGACTAGATTTGACGGCCTTCCCCCTTTTCTAAGCGAAACGCCCCTTTTCAACAAAGTTGGGATATTGACGAAGCAACGAAACGTAACAAATCATTGACAGTCAATATTCTTATCTTGAGCAGTTACCACGGCATTCCACATGTTGAGAGCCACGCAATCCTCCTTCTCATTTGACCATAGCCAGAGGCAGCTGCACGCTGCACGGTGGTTATTCCGATATTGCCTTTCCAATAGCTTCAACTCTTCTTATGTCGTGTCAAACGAGCGGCACAGATAGGCCCAGGTGCTTTCCACAAGCCAAAGACATCAAAGCAGGTGTCATACTTATCACATGCGATTTGAAATAGCTTCTGGATCCTTATTTCAATTCGCTCTTCAACAGAGCATGACAGAAGTTATGCAACATGAGTTATCACTTCCGCTTTTGTCCGGTGTATCAGCGAGCTGGGTTTTGCATGATCATCGGCCTTCGATGCAGAGGCTCTGCTAAGAAGACGGTCCAATCCAAAG
This sequence comes from Stipitochalara longipes BDJ, assembly GCA_009732865.1. NCBI lineage: Eukaryota > Fungi > Ascomycota > Leotiomycetes > Helotiales > Hamatocanthoscyphaceae > Stipitochalara > Stipitochalara longipes. The sequence continues at coordinate 47,270 of ML769347.1, read as the reverse complement.
GGTTTGCACGACACGTCGATGTCGTGCCACTTCTCATGCTCTGCTGTTATCGAAACTGCGGCACCATTCCAGAATTCCTGTCGGCAGTCCTCAACGGAGGACCCGGGCCGTTGGAAGATACAACGGGGATGGATCCTCTAGTCGCACAGGAGCGCCTATCTCTGACCATGCAGCACGCGTATCATAGCAAGACACGGTAGATGGCAGCAAGGTGCAGCACTGCAGCAGTTCTGGGAGTGCGTTGCAGATTGAGTGGTAGAACGAGTGAAATGTCCGTCCTCTCTTTGGTGCTCTTCACCGCCCGCCGAGCTGAGGCCCTTGGGTGGCCTGTGCAAGTGAGCGAGTTCGGCTGCTTCTCTCGTCTCCAGGGTTAGCAGCTGGCCTCGCAGCATCTCGCGACAAGGCCATGCCCATGCCATGCGGTGCCATGCGGTGCGATGCAGTGCCATGCTTGGAATATCAAATGCTGTTCGGGCTCAAAATTGCTCACTTCGTTTCGAGCTCCCGCATTTGGAGGCAGGGTGCAACTGCTGTTCCAAGCTCTGTAGGCGAACGAGGGCAATGGGATGCTGGGAGACATGAGAGCATGAGAGCCATAAGAGCCACGAGGGCGATGTTCTGTTTTCGTTGCCGGCAATGCCATGCTGTGCCATGCCCTGCCCGGCCGTCCTGCGTCGGCCACGGCCAGCCTCTCAGAGGCCCAACGTCGCGAGGTCGCATGGAATTTGCCTCTGCCCGCTACCCTCTAGCCCCTCGGTGGAACTCACCCCGCCACAAGTCAGGTCGCGCTTGCTCGCGGAAGAAAGGTGCAGCAGGTCGAGGGTGCAGAAGGGTGCAGAAGGGTGCAGAAGGGTGCAGAAAGGTGCTACCGGCGCGCACTGGCTTTTTTGGCTTTTGGCTTTTGGCTTTTGGCTTCCAGCTTCTGGCTTCCCGCCAATCGGTATGCTCAATTGCTATCTCGGCCCCCCGCCCCTCCTTACCCCCCCTTGCTGCAGCTCTGGACTTGAGCCGCCCCCTACAGCTCGAGCTCGAGCTACAGCACGGGTAGTCACCATAATTTTTTTAATCTTTTCTTGGGCCCGAAATCTCCCAACCTCGATGGGACCAAGTCTTTGCACATCAACGCCGGCCGATCCACTGACCCACTGCCCGTCTTCCTATAACTTCCTCACTCTCCTCCTCCAGCCCCCATCCCCTTCTGTTCTTTCTATACTGTCTCTACCGTCAAGTCAAGTCAAGTCAAGTCAAGTCTCGTCTCTCCTCGGCTTGCTTCTGCGTGGGACCTGCCTCCCCGCCTCCCGCCCCCATTCTGTCTCCTCTAGCACATTCAATAAGCAGGAGAAATAGATTGCGTGCATTCCTCTGTCGTCGCCCATCTTTTTGCCAGACTTTTGTTTCGCAACTTCGAAGCCGTAAGAGTCAGACCAGGAAAGAAGACATGAGCCTAACCAGACAGAGATCAAGTCGAGACCCCGAGAAGTTTCCCACCGTTCAGCTGTTCTTGCTGGGTGAGTAACCCGAACACGTCACTACCCGATTGGCGTACCATCGATGTCCCATCCTAATCGTTGATTCTGTAGCCATTGTCCGCCTCGCGGAACCAATTGCCCTCACCAGCATCTTCCCCTATGCCTGGCCACTGGTCAAGAAATTCCACGTGGGAGACGAGAAGGATGCCTCCTTCTACGCCGGCCTCCTCATTTCCGCGTTCGCGCTGGCCGAGTCGTTGACCGGCATGTTCTGGGGTGGTCTATCAGACAGGATTGGGAGAAAGCCTGTGTTGCTCGCAGGCTGTGCGGGGACCATGCTGAGCATGATCATGGTGGGGTTTGCCTCGAATATATGGGTTGCCTTGGCTGGGAGAGCGATTGGAGGCTTTCTGAATGGGAACATTGGAGTCATCCAGACAATGGTGGCGGAGCTGGTCACCAAACCTGAACACGAGCCAAGGGCCTACTCAGTGATGCCGTTTGTCTGGTCCATTGGTACAATCATCGGACCCTGCATTGGGGGGACGTTCGCGGATCCAGTATCTTCGTTTCCGAACACCTTTTCTGCAGACGGTATTTTTGGACGCTTTCCATATCTGTTGCCAAACCTGATCTGCGCGACAATGCTTGGGGTCAGCATCTTGGCCGGGTGGCTTCTGTTGGATGAGACCCATCCAGACATGCAGCCCAATGTATCCCTCCCAGATTCAACTTACGTATCAGACGAGACGCCTTTGGTAGCAACTGCAGATGCCATCAAGAAGCCGGCCGTGGACCTCCGTTCCGAGTCGTATGGCACATTTGAGGGCAGTGACGATAGCGTATGGAGACGTACAGTGGAGAAGACGGCGACCCCAAAGATATTTACAAAGCGGGTCGTGGCGTTGATTATTGCCTTAGGGATTTTCACATACCACTCCATGACTTACGACCATCTACTCCCCATCTTTCTTGAGGACGATCGCGGTGATCCGGTCTCTTCCATGTCGATGGTCGCAACTGGGATCAACCCTTTTTACTCGCCTGGCGGTCTTGGTCTGAGTGTCCAGAAAGTCGGCATGATAATGAGCATTAACGGGATCATTGCCTTATTTATCCAAGCCGTTATATTCCCTCTTGCAGCGGAAAGACTTGGGATCTACAGACTTTTCATCTTGGTCTCTGTTCTGCATCCAATCGCATACTTCATTATGCCATACCTGGTTTTTCTACCGGCATCGTACGTCACGCTTGGAATCTATACATGCCTTGCTATCCGGAATGTTCTCTCAATTCTCGCATACCCGGTACTTTTGATCTTGATCAAGGAGGCAACACCCTCTCCTTGCGTGTTGGGGAAGATTAATGGTCTGGCTGCCTCTGCAGGAGCCGCGTGTCGAACCGTTGCGCCACCAGTTTCTGGATATCTCTACACACTTGGCGCAAGAATGGACTTTGCCGGCTTGGCTTGGTATGGGAGCACATTCGTCGCGTGTATCGGCGGAGTTCAATGCTTTTCAATCAAGAGACAGAGGAACGGGATGGGCATAGAGGATGGAAGCAAAGAAGATGTGCCCACTATATTGCTAACTGAGACCGACGACGAATATTGAAATCGTGTTTCGTCGCAAAGCTTGTTTAGAAAGGCTATTTGGGAGACTGACATAGACGGGTTTTGGACAGTAGTCTTTGGCATTGGGCGGCGTCTAGCTGCGTTTTAGCGAGCGTGTGAGCTATCTTGGCACCTGCACGCCGATGATATTCGTTTCATGTCTTTATATTTGGGATCAAATGACGGTTAGAAAAGCCAGTCTTCTTAGAGAGGTGGAAAAGTGTCTTACACATAAATGAATGAACTACTTACAGGAATCTCATGGCTCTCTTTGTTAGACCTAGAGTTTGAACTGAAGATGCTATTTCAACTCCTTATGCTGGGAGCAGGTATCCCTACAACAGGACTAAAGTGATTAGTGGAGAGGAATCGAGGCTTTTCTCCCTCCTACTTTCCGATCTCGAACCTAGAACAACTGCTATCAAGTAAGCTCCTTCATCGTGAAAACGAGTCTCTCCTTGGGAGCAATACTGGCAACAATGCAAGGTATTTGACTAATCAGAGATTCATCAGGATGAAGTGGTGAAAATGGAATGATAGATGTGGTAATAGAACAAAAACTAGTAAAGCATCTCAAGGCCAGCGCGAAATTCCACCACCTTTCCCTTAGATCAATGAATATCAAGACAATTCTCCAGTGCGCTAACCAGTTAAAATATTCCTCGATCGCACGTTAACCGTAATTCCCATAGCCTTAAATCTCCTATCCATTGAACAGTCAGCCGTGCCTGCAAATCAGCATTCATGCCTCGCTCTGAAGCTGCACATACTGTACCTTCTTCGCTACAGCAAAGCACTAACTCACGAGCAGTGAGGCTCAATGGACCGGTACGTCGCCGCCATGTAAGTCGATTCGTGCCCTCTAGGAATTCCATCATCTTCACCATCGCTCGGCACTTCATTCTCTTTCCCAGCCTCTAGAGCCTGCTTCAAAGCCTCCATCCTCTCAGCCCGCAGATCCTCCAAATCTTCCAAGTTATCTAGCATTTCCGCCCCGCTCGTGGACTTTCTGCCCTTCAAATGCGGATGCAGCATCTCTCGCCCTCCACCCGCCTCCGTAACTTGCGTGAGCCGAGAAGCAAGCTGGCCAACTTGCTGCATGCGTTCTGTGATTGTCGGCGCCACAGTCCCTTCCATGATGTCGTAAGTACGTTTGAGTGATGGATCTGGTTTCTGTACCAAGTTATTGCCCTTGACAGGCTTGATCTTCCTCATTGGGGCTGGTGGTTCGTAGACGATTGGCGTCTTGTCGACTTTAGATGTACTGTCCTCATCATCGAATTCTGCTGGACGCACTTCGAGCCATAAGTCCTTGAAGCTTCTGCCTTCGTAAAACGAAAGGGGTTTGTCATCATCGAGTGCGTTCCGGCGGTCTGCGCCGAAATAGAGGTCGAGATTGCTATCGGATGGAAACATTCCTATGACCAGTAGCTCTGTCTTCAGGATCGCAACACTGGTCCGAGCTGGGTTGGCTTCAAAGCGGTAAATCTCAACCCCATTGCGAGTTCTCAACACTACCCCTAAAACATCTTGGTTGATGGCCCATCGTGAAACCTTTCCACCTGCATCGACGTCTTCTTCGAATCTATAGAGTCGCTGCTCCCAAGTGTCACGCGTTCCCCAAGTTGGGAGCTTCTTGTTCTTGAAAAAGACCATGAAATCAGCTTTCTCCCACATGGACAGGTCACCATGGCGGAGAATTTGGTAACCCGAGACTGTTTGTGTAAAGATTCCAGCATCTCTATCGGAAAGTGCTCCCATTGCTGTATCAAAGTCTGTCTCCATCCAATTTCGAACCCGTGCCATGCGATCGTGCGTGTCCCCACTGGTACTTAATCCGTAAGTTCCGCAAAAATCTATGAGCTCCACATCGTCCCAATCACGGACTGCACGGCCAAAATCTTTGATAAGGGCTACTTCAAGTGGGGAGTCTTTAAAACGCTTCTCCAGTCGACGGAAGGAATGCTGTGCAATCCTTTGAATAAGGGCTTGCTCCTTTGGATCAGACCGATCAAGTCTGCACCTTTGCCAGGTCTCATCATCTTTGTAGTCCAATCCAAATCTAATTTTTCGATATTGGCAGTATTTGAAAGCTTGTTCATGTGTAATCTTCGCGATCTTATGATCAACCTTATTGAATAAGATGGCGGTGAGATCATTGGGGTCGTAATCTTCATCGTCGAATCTTTCTCCCCTTTCTGGGTCGTTTACATCATTTATATAGCTCTTGGAATTGCCGCTGGGCGCTCGATTTAAGATTCTATCTGGAAGATATCGCACAGCCAAGAGTATGTTCGTTGATTTTTCCTGACAATCTGGCAAGTCTGGACTTATAAATCCATCATCCATTTCCCTCGGAGGTAGATCTGCTCGCCGTAGGGAATTGAGGCTAGATTCAGTATGTAGCTTCGTTGATGGCCCAACCTTGAAATCTTTGTCTTCGTCCTCGTCCTCAAATTCAAATAAATTTATCCTGGGGTTGGGATCGCCGTTCCATAAAGTTGGTCGTGTGTGAGGATATCGTATCTTGAGTTGGTCTTGCTCCCCTTTTATCTCTTGGCAGGATACCACCGGTCTGGCCCCTGCTCTTCTGTCGTTGAATTTGGTCTTCCATAAAACACCCTCGAAACGTGTCCACTTCCACTGAGGAAGCATGGCAGTGGCAGGCAGTGGCTCAGCGGGTCCCGTCACTGGTTTCAACTTTCGTTTCGCCGCTTCCGAGAAATTGCTGGCTTTTGGATCCCCAAGACTGTCCCAAAACTCGGTCGATAAGATTTCCCCCAGGAATTGGACCCCAATAGAATAGGCAGTCTCGTAAAGCGGATGCTCATCGACTGTGAAATGCTTAAACCAAGCAAGGGGAGCTGCGAAGTTCCAAGGATGATCGACGCTTCCCATTGCGCACGGCATAGGATTGTATCCGCTGAAAATCCATCCGATGTACGCAAGACCTAGCTCCGCCCAGCAGTCCTTTCCTACCCATGGTTCGTAGCCTTGTGTCGGATCACGATCCAAAGACCTGAAATGTTGCTGGAAGACAGCATGCCCAATTTCGTGCGTCATGGTTATGGCAGCCAAGAAGACTGCTCGTACATGGGCTTCACTGCCTGGGGCTGATTGTCGTAGAGCCATCACATACTCGCCCATGATTCCAATGGTCAACTTTCGGCGTGCGTGACCTTGGTGTTTGAGTCGAGCGTCCGATCTCTTCGTTTCTTCCGGGGTAATCTCTGCCCAAGGGCGTGGAGCGTCAAAGACTGTCCTGGTAATCCCTTGCCATGATAGAGTCCTATACATCTCATAATTCACCTGCCAAGAGACACTTTCACAGATACGGTCAAGCTCCTTCCTCGTCTCTTCTAACTTCATCGGCGAGATATTGTTGGTTTTCAATTGGACCGTGTAACCTGAATAAGTGCCATCGGCATTTCTCCGCTTTGGCGTAAGGTTTTGGTGGAGTTGATCCGAGGGAAGGAAGTTGGACAGATACGGCATGCTGACCTCGATGAGGTGGGAAGCAAGTCGCATGCTGGGCAGAAGGGCTTCATACTCATCCCTAGTTACTTGCCAACGGCCAGGAAGGAAGATGTTGTGCAGCCTGTTTTTGAGATCAGGTTTCCGTACAGAATCAGTATCTTAGCACGATCAGTACGAAGCGCAAGATTTGTCAGGCTACCAACTACTTACTCAAGGCCTTAGCCAAAATCAGCTCCTTTATATCCCACGCTTTCGGATACATCTTGACTTGGACAAGTGACGCCAAAGATTTTCGAGAGATGGGGAAGTTCACTTAGTTTTTTCTGACAGCAAAACTTTGAACAAGGAGCAGTACTGATCGATCGCGTTGCGAGGAGACACTTCTTTGCATTCCAAAATTTGAAAACAATGCTGGAATGTAAATGTGTACCGAACATTCCGTGGCACAAGGTCAAGGAATGTACCAATAGAAGAGAGAACAATAGAAAGCAAAACTCGAACTGCACAATTTGCGCTGTGTTCTGTAACGGACTACGAGTTCCATCGCTTGACGCGCTCGGGCAAAAGACGGAATCCATCTGCCAGCGTGGGATGGGCTACTCGCCCGTGAACGAGGGCGCACCTCCTGGCCTACAGTGATGCTGATGGCTGCACTCCAAAACACAAGCAGAGTTGTTTAAAAAGAAAACCATGGCCCGCTGGTGACGCTCGCTGGCGACAATCGACTGGAGTAGACGGGTTCTTATTTTGTTTTCCTTGGCCAGGATATGGATTTTTACAGAGGGCATTGAGAGTGGCAGCGAATGCCAATGTTGCAGCATGCTGGCGATCACCACTCGTGCATGCTTGAGGTCGACGGGGCGAAATGTGCTCCTGCCATCGAGGAGTTAAGTTGCTCGATGGCAAAGACAGTAATGACGGGGAAGAAGAGGAAGAAGAGGAAGAAGAGGAAGAAGAGGAAGAAGAGGAAGATGAGGAAGATGAGGAAGATGTAACCTTACTTTATTCTTCCCCCTGGTGCCCAGGCCCAGGCTACCAGGTTACCAGAGGCCAAGGCTTATTAACTAATCCCCGGCGCCGTCCCGCCCTTGGGCGCTGGCGGGCGGCACGGCATCTTCTGCCGGTGCTCCAATGAAGATGGAGATCGACGCACCAGGACATGCCCCAACAGTGTCCACAGCACACAGCCTGGTCACTCCTTCCAAGTACGGTACGGTACGGTACGGTTCGGTACGGTCCTCTACACCCACCCATCCTAGCGCTCCTACTCTGTTTAGCTTGCCTTTCGATCGGTCGTCTCTCTTCTCTTCTCTCTCTGCTCTCCTCTCTCTCCCCTCTTCTCTCTGCTCTTTTGTTGTTATTTGTCTACCTGCATCACAATTTGCAGTCCCAACTGCTTTCTGCCGCAGCTCGCGGCACAGCAATCTCCTTCTTCCCCAACCCCCATATTTTCTTACTCGGCCCCCAATTGCTCACACAACATGGCTTCCGGCCACGATGTGGAAAAGGCTAGAGATCTGGACCCCGCCACTGCCACCGCATCATCAGCCGACAGCGAGAAGGTCGAGCCCGGGGAAGTGGCCGAAGGTGCTTATGGCGAGCCGGACTCGAACCATGGAGACGTAGAGTTAATGGATGGGGGCCACCTAGATGATTTAGCAAGACAACGCGTCAGTCCCAACCCCCACCGAGAAACCCCTTGGCTTATCCCATTAGACTGTGGTATCTGTCAATGGCTCCCGGAAAGACGAGACTAAAGTCCACAAAGTGACATCCAAATCGAGTGCGAGGAGCAGATTATCTCGGATAGCCACCAACTTTACCTCTAGATCTAAGAGCAAGAAATCACGGCTTGCTCCAGATCCGCTGCCTTTGTCAGACTTGGACAATGGTATTGTGGGGTGGGATTCTCAATCCGATGAATCCATGCCCCTCAACTTCCCAGATACGCAGAAATGGCTTTTGATATCGTTACTCTCCAGCATCACGTTTATCTCTCCTCTGGCATCTTCTATGTTCGCCGTAAGGCCACATTTCCATACTGTTTGCAGTTTTCTTTCCTTCCTTTCTCTTGAGGACTCAGAGCCAGGAATCTTCTTGGGAGCCAGCATTGCTTTGGCTCTGAGCTCTTCTTGAGCCTCCTCTCAATGCGTAGTAATCATATATGCTAATTCGATGTAGCCCGCCGTATCTTTTATGGACACCACATTTGACAACAAGTCACCCCTTCTTAGTAGCCTCACGGTGTCAATCTTTGTCCTTGGCTACGTCTGCGGGCCTCTTCTTTTGGCGCCATTATCCGAAATCTATGGACGTAGATTCGTTCTAACAGGCGCCAACGTTTTCTTCTGCGTATGGCAGATTGGAGCAGCGCTATCACCAAATCTGTCTGCCCTGATTGTCTTTCGATTCCTGGCTGGAATCGGCGGCTCGGGTTGCCTTACACTGGGAGCGGGTGTGATTGCTGATCTCTTTCATCCAGATCGTCGTGGTCTAGCCTCCTCAGTATACAGCTTAGGTCCTCTCTTTGGCCCAGTCGTTGGCCCGATTTGTGGTGGCTTTATTTCACAAAGAATTGGTTGGAGAGTTCGTTGTCCCATAACCAAGCTCCCTTTCTTACTGGCTGGGAACCCCAAATGTAAATGTGGCTAATTCGATCCAGTGGGTGTTCTGGGTTTTGTTGATCGCTGGCGCTTGTGTTACCATTGGGATCGAACTCCTGAACAGGGAGACGAACCCTAGAGTTCTGCTACGCCGGAAAGTACGCCGTTTGCAAGAAGAACTCAATCGCCCGGAGCTTCGTAGTTGTTATGATACCGATACCCAGCAACACACCCCTACTCAAATCCTTCTCAATGGAATTGTACGGCCATTAAAGATGCTCTTCTTCTCACCGATCATATTCCTCCTGAGTTTGTACATGTCTGTCGCTTATGGCCTTTTATATCTGCTCTTCACGACTATCACTCAGGTCTTCACCGAGACTTATAATTGGGATCCTGATATCTGTGGTTTGGCTTATATTGGACTTGGGATTGGCTTTCTTGGTGGTCTCATCGTAGTCGCCAAACTATCTGATGCAACAGTGGTCCGAATGACAAAAGCGAACGATGGTGAGCATCTTTCCCAGCTTTTCATGCCTTGTGGCTTGTTTTCCTGGACGTGGCTTGCGTGTTGCTTCGTTCAATTTAGCACGACTGCGCAAAACATAATTTAATTCAATACTAATCCCTGAAATTGGTGTATAGGTGTTTTCGAGCCAGAGATGCGACTTCCAGCATGTATCTTCTTCGCTTGTTGGCTTCCAGTAACGTTCTTCTGGTACGGCTGGTCTGCTGATAAAGGTGTCCATGTAGGTTCTCGTTATTATTCCATTGCTAAGAAGCAAACTTATGAACACTTAGTGGATTGTCCCTGTCATTGGTCTCATCCCATTTGGCTTCGGAATGATGGGCATCTTCATCCCTATTCAAACATACACCATCGACTCTTTCCCCACATTTGCTGCCTCTGGCGTAGCAGCTCTTACTGTTTCCCGCTCCTTATTTGGGGCATTCCTTCCCCTCGCTGGGCCATCTATGTATCGAGCTCTCGGACTTGGTTGGGGCAACAGCGTGCTAGGCTTCATAGCCATCGGCTTAATTCCAGCACCTCTATTGATATACAAATTTGGTGGCAGGATTAGGAAGAATCATCCTGTCAAGTTATGATGTATCTTCTGCTCAGCGGTATATAGTATGCGGAATTGGAGCGTTTGGTTCTCAGCATAGCGGCAGTGGAGGATCCATTGCAGACATACATGTAACATGACTAATTCAAAAGTAGACTTCACGATATCACAGTGTAAGGAAGATCCAATAGAACAAAGGATGAGTGTAGGGTTTTATCTATGCCTTGTTGTCTCTTTGGGATGTTTGTTCTTGAAGCTATGATACATGGATGATGACTAGGATAGCCCGCTCATCTTCTTACTTGGTTCGGGACATGCCACAAGAACTTGAAATCTGTCGCTACATTGATGGCGTACAAATATCAGCACTCGCTCTTTCGCCTCCTCCTCATTTTTTGTTTCGGATGCTCCCTTACCAATTTCTTTTCAAGTTGAATTTTGTTCAGGGTCTCCTTTCGGCTCTCCTGGACGTTCCTGAAGTATCATGATCTGGCTTCCTTGAATGTCCTAGCTTGCATGTGCCCAGGGGAATGCGGAGGTGCGAAACTACTCCAAGAATGCGAAGAAAGCGTAGCTCTCGAGCATCCACCAGGGGCTGTCAGAATTCATGGCGCAATGCTGGTCTTCAGTGTACCACAACGCAAGGAATATTTAGCCAGAGAAGAACTTTGTGGGCCAGAATGTTCCTTGAATCAAGGAACATTCATTAAATCAAAATGGTCACGAGACTTTGAATCTCCATCAAATTATGGTATATCAAAGACGAGCAGTGCGCCAAGAATTCCGACCTCTACTGGTGATCTGATTCTTGCGACTTACAGCATCCCTTGCCGGGCAAAGTATTCTTCTGGTTGAAATCTACCCCAGATCTTTACTTTAAGCACTGGGAATTAGGCCAAAATGCCATCAGTACTCGCAATTTCCCCTCTATAACTCTATTTAGGGTTTGGGTAGAAGCTGGAGGACTTTTTCGCCAGGCATTCAGCAGGTACAAACCCTAGAGCAGAATGAACAGTGAGCCTTTCCTTTCGCTTTACCCAATGACAGCAGGCGTAATAGAAAGGGGATGGAGAAAATTGATGACCCTGATCTAGGGTTCTGGATTGGCACTGATTCTAAAAAAGACCAACCGTTCTCCAGGGCAAACAGAAGGCCATGTGTAAGCATTCTCAGTCTGCATTAGTAGCCTCACCGTCTGTTTTTGCACCTCTTAATCTTGTTTGATCATCCCTTGTTGCTTTTTCTAGCCACATTCTAATAATTGTTTGACGGCTAATTTGTGTTCTGTGTGTCATCATTGGAATATGCTATTAGTGAGAAATTTTTCGCTCTTCAGATTACTGTTTGATATTTCTGAAACCGAATTTCTAAACCGGGATAGCTGTCCCAAGGCTTTCATGCGCCGAAAGGCGCGGTGTTTTGATATAACACGTGAGCCTTCACCCAATGCAGCCTTCTATTTCATCTAATGTTCTTATTACAGCATCATCTCTTAAATCTTTCCCACAAGCCAGAGCTCTCCCTCAACAGCGGCATCACTCGTGATGTACATTCTATCTGCACTATCCATCACGATCGAGACTGGCCTAAAACATTGGATTTGACTGCAGCTCGTGACGTTCTGGTTCCACCAGATATCTGTGTATCCACTCCCGCTATCTACCGGAGCGACTGGTTCGTAATTTCCAGCGATGGTTTTCGCGAATGGTACCTGGACCAGCTTGAACCCAGTTGAAAGAGGCCGGTCGTATGAGCCGTGGAAGGTAACATACATGTTCTTGTATGTGGAATCAAATTTGCAGTCCAAGGGTGCGCTGTGGGCCTGGAACGACAATCGTGCGGGTTTCGATTCTGCGGTACAATTCGTGTCGGTGTAAGTGCTGTTGGGCGAGAGTACAAATTGATCACCAACAGAAAACTTCTTGTCGGTAAAGGAACTTGGGTTCCATACGGTGTAGCAAGTGGGATAGCCATACCACGTTGTGTTTGGCGTTGTAATATCTCCGAGGTAGTGAAGTGTGTCTGCTGGGTTGTCTATGTGGACGTCATTATCTATGCCACTGATCGTACGTTTGACATCGTCGGAACTGTTCTCTACTCCCCATAACCTGCCCTACGATTAGCATAGTTTTACGAGATGTTAAACAAGATTAACATACATATTATTTGGGTCAAAGGTGAGTCCGACCTCATTCCGAAGTCCATATGCTGGAGTACGTCCACCTGTAACATAATTATAGCCGCCAGTTGGAACTGCGTTCATGTCGAAGACCTTGATATTTGACCGGGCGATGTTGACATTTCCAGAAGGAAAGTCAAAATTGTCGTTTGATCCATGGGACACGATCAATAAGTTTGGAAAATTTGGTGATATAATCAGGCTTCGCGTAGGATGACCACCGTTATACATTCCGGTAACGACCACTGTCTTGTTCGCTCCTACAGCTATCGCTTTGGGATCGTACGTCCATTTCCACACCGTTGTCATTGAGCTGGCGTATAGGGCGGTGCCGTTCAAGTAAATCCCGTGGTTGAGATTGTTCTGTTTAACAAGTGTTTTACTGGACACAATGCAACCCGAGGCATCCAACGAATGAGCTGTGATGCCTTTCCCGCTCTCAACGACAAGAAGATTGCCTGCCGTATCAAAGACTACCCCACGAGCTGAGATCATGCCCCCCTTGACCTTGACGGCAGCCCATCCGGTGGCTACTTCACCAGGGAATTGCGCTGCAGGAACTCCTGCACAAGCAGTCGGCATGGAACGTTTAACAAGGTTTCTTTGCTGCACATTGTTGTCCGCACGAGCAAGTAATTCCGCAGGAACGGCGCGAACGGTGGTGGGGGTGGCCCTTGCGGCAGAGCGAGTTGACGTTACACGGCGAGTTGTGGGGCCGGGACGCCTGGCCGAGCTGGTTGTAGATGGGAGCAGATTATTGGCCACCCAAGTGTCGAAAAGTGGACTGCGAGCATAATCCATATTGTGCTGCCACTGATTGACATGGTCATGTTCTTCAAACGTCGATGTGTTGCTTTTGGGGGTTTTTGGTGCAGTCGAAGACATAGCCCAAGCAAATAGCGTTGTGCCGGTGGGACTTATGGTAGTGAGATTTCCTTCAGCATTTGTCCATGATGTACATCCACGACATCGAACTGTGACGGTCCCTACAAACGAAAAATCAGTTAGAATGCTGCGAGCTCTCGATCGCGTTTCGAGCAGGAGGGATTTCAAAAGTGCGCTCACAGTGGGTTTTGTTTGTCCCTGTTCCTTTCAGATAGGTATATTCGGCCCCGTTGTACGTGGAGGGATAGGCGTTAGTGCTACTTTTGGTCAGCCATTGTACTGAACATTAATCTCAAGAAGTCTCCCACGTTGCCCAGCGAGAAGAAATCAATGCACGACCCGCACCTGTCCCGCTCGACCAGCCAACAGACAAAGGGTTACCTAGCATGTTGCCTCCCCATGTGAAACCAGACCAGCCTACGCTGACAGGAGCAACTATTTGAAGAATAGCATCTGTAGGTACCGTCTCGTCCGTCACATTAGGAAGAGCAACACGATAAGCAACACCCCGCTCGCTTGTATATGAGGCATAGCAAATTGATGTCACGGCATCGCAGAAGGGCACAGTCTGTGGGAATTGGGAGTAAACTAGGCTTGATTAACATGGGCTTAGTGAGAGAATTGGGGATGGTACCGGTGCTAGCCAGCGCAGTGATAGTACAGAAGAGACGAAATAAATCCATTATAGATGGAGCTCACTCGGGCAGGGCCAAACTATTAGCTCGAGCTACATCTATCTGCTGTAACAAAGCAGATAATCAGGTCTCTTTATGATTTTTGTACCTGACCGTGTACATGGATGAATGGCGGAATGGAAAAAAAATCCGACTTTCATCATCTTCATTTGTCTTATCTGCCGGGAATATAGATTCTTTATGAAACGGGACATGGGAGTATGGTAAATCTAGCGCGAGTAACCATTTCACCGAGCCGCCACCTATTATTGGCCCGAAAACTTTCAGGACTACGAATGAAGACCCAAACACGCGGCGGAGGAAATTTAAAACAAGCAAGAGTACAAGTAACGCCAAGGAGATATGGATGGAGGGTACGTACTCGATGGGACTGGGAACCTACCTAGACGCTAGCTCGGAAAGAGTAGAGGAGCTCTATTTCCCACCTGACTTCTCCAGACCAAGGACCCATCAGTGCCGGTGAAAGGCTGTTACGTCTCTGGGCTAAATTGTGGTACGAGGAGACAAATGAATGTGGAGAGTAGTAAGAGTACAAGTGACAGCGAAGGGCAGACATCAGCAGCGGAAGGCGGCTAAGCCTGGATATCGTATGTCTGTGGCGTGGCGTTGCAATAGGGTTAAAGGCATCTCAGGGGCCTCTTCAGACCATATTCGGACGCCTAACGCTCTACACGCCCCGATGCGGGAATGTGTGTTGAGTAGGTGCAGAGAACCCGACAAGCCGGACGCAGACAGCATTACCCGTGAGCCGAATTTTAACATGGATGGACGATGGGAATTGATCCCGCCGACAATGGCGTTGGCTATCAATGCTCGCGGGCCAGCACAGTCAGCCAGTTGATTGCACGCGGTTTGGATAAAAGTATTCCCATTCTGCCCCTGCTGTCCGTCGTTCCACACTTGGGCTCATCATGAGAGGTGTTAGGTACAGATCATCTGCTGCGGAGGTATCATGCGGCTTGTCCGAAGCCTGATGCTGCGCACTCTGTATCTGCACAATTGCTGACTCCGGTGAGGTTTTACGCGTGCGTGCCCGTGGTCGACGAAGCGGGCTGCTGGATCATGTCCGGTGGTCAAAGTTGAAGAAGGTCTACGAAGGTTTCTTTTCAGTGTACGAAGTAGATGTGCCTGGACCGGGTAACCCTTGTTCCTCCCCCCACTGTACCGCCCTACCGCCGTACGAACTAGGTGCGGCACGTGCGGCACGTGCATAAACATGAACTCGACAGGCAGCTACTTCGTAGCTTTTCCTCCTTCTTACCTCCTTTCATGTATATATTGCCTTCTTAGAGGATATCAGATTCGACCTAAGCTTGGGACTCGGCGTAACCTTCCTTGCCAACAGATCACCCCCCTCTAGGCCGCACTGTGCAGCAGTCCCTCCCACTTTGCTATTGACAGCTAGCTAGCTAGCTAGCCAGCCAGCATGTCCGGCATTGAGATCCTGCCAGCCACATTGGAAGATTTCCCCCAGCTTGCTCAACTTAATTACCATGGCTTCAGTGGAACTCCCGTCAACTCGCTGATGTTCGGAGGTCAGAGCGAGGAGGAGCAACTTGCCAATACCGAGCAATACCTGAAGAAGGCTCTGGACGACCCTACCTGCAAGCTTACCAAGGCTGTCATGCATGGGCAGATTGTCGCATTTGCTCAGTGGCACTACTATTTGGAACCCATGGCCGTCGAGGACGGTTTGCCTTCGGACTGGGGAGCGGGAGCAAACGGACCCTTGTGTGATGCTTTCTTTGGCTCTATGAAAAAAGTTCGGAAAGAGCAGATGGGCGGGAAGCGCTGTGCTGGTGAGGAGATCCATAGGCACTCTTGCTCCACCTTCAAGCAACTGATTATGGTCTTCTAGTGCTAGCAATTCTGGTCACGGCCCCCGATTTTCAAGGCCGAGGCGTGGGCAGTCTCCTGTGCAACGACGGTCTGCGGATTGCTGATCAGGAGAACTTGCCTGCGTGGCTGGAAGCGTCGGCAAAAGGGCGCAAGCTCTATCAGAAGCTGGGCTTCGAGGACGTCGTAGATATTGTCACAGATTTGAGCAAGTACGGTGGCGAGGGTGTGAACACGACTGTTTGTATGATGCGGAAGATCCGATCGAGTTAGGTCACTGGGCAGGGAGAGGGAGAGGGGGAGGGCGCGAGAGTGGTAACGATAGAAGTAGCAGAGGCGGAAGTGGAAGCCGAGGGAGAAGCAGATGTGCGTGCACCTCAAGTGTACCCTCACTCATATGTAGGCACTCGGGTGAGAGCGAGAAGATGAACGAAGACGAGATGAGATGAGATGAGATCAACTTTAGGGGGGCGAGTTTCCAAGCGAGCTAGGCCTGGCCGTCAGGGGCTCGCTTCGTAGTTCTAGTCTTACTAAATTTAGCCCCAAGCCCGGCGCGGCCAGGTGGCTTCTCCGGCTGTCCTGCGTTAAAAAAAAAACGCTGCATTTCATTTCATTTCTCAGCCTCGTTTCAAGCCTCGTCATGTTCACACCAACAACTAACTGCATCTACACGATTCACTCCACCCAAGCGCTTCTTCCGAATCTGATTCCAGTTTTATCGCATCTTCTGCCCACAGACTTGCTGTCACCGTGATGGTGGTTCGGAATCCGTCAATGAGCGCATCAACTCCTTCAGCTCTCTCATTCACGGAGAGTCTTAGTCTCCTGTCCCTCGCACTTGCGTCGTTCGGCATCATCGCAAATACCTTCCGTGGCGATGGCGAGCCTCTCATTGCCTCTCTTGCATTCAGTGGGATCGCGTTCGCTGCGTCATATGCCATGATTCGATGGCTTGGGCCAACATTCATGAAGGCCGGTTTGAAGGGCAAGGATATGTCGAAGGCACACAAGAAAGAGATCCCGGAAACCATGGGGGCTGTTTGCGCCGTCGTTTATCTTCTCATCATCATCATCTTCATACCTTTTCCATTCTACAAAGATATTGTGGCTGCTACTTCAGGAGGCGGAAACCGAGATGTTGTCATCGAGCTTGAGAGTGTGCAGACTGGGCGGTTTCTACACAGATTTCCACACAGCAAGGCAAGTCTCTCTAGATGGGCAGAAACCTTGCCGTTGCGAGCAATATGTCTCCCCTCCTGTGTTCGAAAGACCATGGAAGAATCGTAGACACTTCCGTGATTATCTTCTGATTATGTTGGGACTTGGCTGATAGAACTTAGCTAGCATCATACCTGTCTGCCATACTTTCCCTGCAATCGGTAGCTATACTCGGTATCGGGGACGATCTCTTCGATATACGGTGGCGCCACAAGTTTTTCATACCCGGCATTGCTAGCATACCAATCCTCATTGTTTACTTCGTAGACTTTGGAGTAACTCAAATCGTCATCCCAATACCCCTACGGCCTTATCTCGGAGGACTTTTTGACCTCGGATTTCTCTACTACGTATACATGGCCGCAGTGGCAATATTCTGCCCAAACAGCATCAACATTATGGCTGGCATCAACGGTATTGAAGTATCCCAGTCACTAGTGATTGCATTTCTCCTAGTTCTTAACGATTGCTTCTACCTACTGGCACCATATCCCCACCCTGCAACGGATTCACATCTGTTCTCCTTGTACATGCTACTCCCCTTTATCGGCGTCTCGCTAGCCCTCTGGTGGCACAATTGGTACCCTTCAAGGGTTTTCGTTGGCGATACATACTGCTACTTCGCCGGCATGGTATTTGCGGTCGTTGGTATCCTCGGACACTTTTCCAAAACGCTTCTCCTCCTATTCATCCCGCAAATCTTCAACTCTGTATACTCAGCGCCACAACTGTTGCCCCTGATACCCTGTCCCCGTCATCGTCTTCCACGCTTCAACGCTCGGTCAGGCCTAATGGAGGCGTCGGTGACAGAATGGCAGTATCCACCTAAGCCGATTGTTGCTTTATTTTTGAACCTGCTGCATAGTTTTCACCTTCTACGAGTAACAACAAATCCCGAAGGACAGATTACGGAGAGTACGAACTTTACAATCCTAAACCTATGGCTAGTATGGTTCGGGCCGAAGAGAGAGGATAGATTGGCTATCGAGCTCTTGGTGATGCAGACATTATGTGGGTTGGTTGGACTGTTTGTAAGGCACAATTTCGCCCTCTGGATATTCGAGTCAGATAATTGGTCTGTAAGATAATCCTAAAGATTGCACATTCATGGGTCATGAAGTTGTCCGGGCCTCGATCCGAAAGTGTCGTTTCAAATCCGCTCTTAGATGAGTGACGGAAGACTTGCATCCTGGATCACGTCGAAACTCTGATTTTGAACTCAGAGAGCTTGAGATATCGTTAGTTGACGTAGGCACTTGTAATTTTAAGTTGACTTTCGAAATGCCTTTGAGGCTTTCTTCATACTACTGGTACAACTAAGGTATTGCTCCCCTCCCATGAGAGTGCAACATGTCGTCCAGCAAAGGATCAGACAAAGTCGGCCGCCGCCGTGACGCCTAACCCAAGCCCCTTTTGAAATCCATGGGTAACCCACCCACCCGCCGAAACGCTTAAACACCCGTAAATTGAAAAGAGAACTTCGTGCGAGTAGCAAAACGCCTTGCGCTATATCTATGTATGTTACAATGTGCCATTAGACTTTTCTGGTGGCATATCATGGTTTGAAGCAGGATCTGAAGTGACATCAGCCACAGCACCTAATCGCTCTGCCGGTTTCTCAACCGTAGGGGAATCAATAAAGGCAGATCCTTCCAGAGAACCCAGCGCCTTGGCCTCCTCCACTGTCGATAAAGATGGTGTTACGGTGGGGCTAGTCCCAGATGTCGTCTTGTTCGTACCAAACGTGTCCGACTTCTTCATTCGAGCCGCCTTGTAATCGCTCAAGCTCAGTTTCTTGGTGGTTTTGACAGGACTCGGGTGCTGATTAGCACCGTTGACTATAGGCAACGCGAGCACACCTGTAGGATGCATGGTTCCTAGCGGGGATTGTGCAAGAGATCCCGAAGCAGAGGATGGAGTGACTGGGCCGGACATATTTGGGGTGGAAAACACAGGCGCCGGAGGCATCTGTACTCGCAGATCTGGTGATTTGTGGCCGGATGGGCCTTGTGACGTACCAAGGGATGTGTTTGGTAGACCTGGCCAAGGAGGCGGGGGTGGTTTTATTGTTGTACTTATAGCGACAACAGGGATATCGGTCATGACAACGTCGGTAGATGGGATGTCCACTGATGGTGTCGAGGACGAAATACTCGGGTTACGAGCCTTGGCATCTGTTGGTGACTCTAGATGATACTGGTCCTCGTGGGTTGGCAAATCCAGGTCCATGGAGGTCGTGGGCGATGCTCGTACATTGGCTTCTTCGTTGTGGTTTGATATTACAGTTTGCTGGCATGCCTGTGCCTCTGATTGGGCCTGGAGCTTGTGCCGATTCTTGAGAAGTCGCTTTGACAAAGGCACGATCGCGCGTGGTTGTTTTGGTTTGGGATCATTCCACCACGCATGTTCAACCTCTTCCGTTTGTGTTCCCGCGTCCGTGTAAGTGCTCTTCGGCGCCGTAGAAGGTTGCCTTGACCGGACTGTCATTGATCCCGTCCGTGACGCTTGGTTGTCGGGGGAAGGTAATGCCGCCGTTGGCGACAATGCGCTGAACGGGGACCCTGATTGCCTTCTCGATGTGCTTGCATCCACATATTGTCGGGACCGATGACCATTCGGATTGGATGGTGTGGGCTGCGAGATCGACATGCGGGGAGCAACAGAGCGTTGCCTCGGTTTTGGAGTAGATTGTGGTGTGTTCGCCGAGACATTCGCCGTGGAAGTGTCTGATGCCCGTTTCTTCTTCCGGGGTGGTTGACCTTGCTCCATCTTTCGGAACGAGTCTTCAAGCGCTGCCAGCTTCCTCTTCTCCCGATCTGTGGGCTCCGTAAGAATACCGTTAGCTTCGCCGACGCCTTGTGAAGGCGTCAGATCCCGACTTTGAGGCTTGCTCCGGACAGAATCCGACACTGATCTGCCATCCTCGTCTTCATATGTTTCCTGTTGACCTTCGCTCGCAGCTCGACTATTAGTGGCGTGGCCCGTACTCGTGGGAGAAACATGGTTCTGCTTGGGCTTACGGGCCTTTTTTGACTTCACCCCGTTCGATTGGAAATGCGATCTCCCAAAGTAGTGTCGATGGAATCTCGCAAACGCGCAATCGTTGCCGAGATCACATGCGCAACCACCATGATCAGAAAGAACCATTTCAATGGTTGCAGTGAGTTGTGCGTATTCTTCGTCCGTAATGTCCGCACCATCAAACGGCACGCCGTCATCGTCACTTAGATACAGCAGATGCAAATATCTCGATTTATATTGAACCGGGAATCGAAAATCCCATGGAATCGTAATCTGTTCGTTGGCAGCAAGTGGTCGTTCGCTCGTCAACCAAAAATGGTACTCATTCCCGAGAGCGATGAATGTCTCCAAGTTTGTGTTCGGCTGGCAGCTTCGTCGCACGTAACGGCAGATGGAGCCCTCTTGTCTGGTGTCGATGAATAGGGGAAGTCGGGGGTGGAAAAAAACGAAAGGGCGAGGGTGCGCAGATTCTTTCCAAGAATTCTCGATGTCATCGCAATAATCCTTTTGAATCCCAATGAGACCATTCAGCTCGCCGATACGGCCAGGTTGTGGTAGATTGGTAGGGGTGATTAATTGTCGCCATCGGAGCGTTGTGTCGTTGATTGTGGATTCTTTGCGCTCAACTCGTAGCTCAGGCCATTTCAACTGATCCGTCGGGACTTTGAGGTACTGAAAGACGTCTTCTTTGTCTACGCCGGCGTCTTCTTGAAGCTTATGTGGATCTTGGAGCCAAAGTGCCAATGCATTGGTGACGTGCAGGCTTGCGAACGAATTCGAAGATGACACTTGACTTGGGTGGTCTTGATCGTAGAGTGTTAGGAAGATGTCGGAGTATTTGTGGACGTGGAAGTTATTTGGTAGATCTGGCGGTGTATGGGCGGGACTTGGTGGATGTGCGTGGTTGTGCGGACGAGCATTCAAAGGGGGGCTTCGTTTTAGTTGCGAGCTGACAGATTGATTTGATCGGTGGCCCTTCGGTTTCTTCGCGTGTACGTGGTGCTCTTGGGGGCTACCGGTTTTATAACCATCGTGATCGTGGTGGTAGCCATTTACTTGTAGATCTGATGGTTTCGATTTCTTCTTATGGCTCTTCGAAGGTGGCCGCTTGGTTTTCTTGTCGCCCGTGTCGTTGATTGCCTTGTTCTGCCTCTGGTGCCGCTGTCGTTCGGTCGCATGGCGCCGGTCTAGAGGTCGCGGTTTGCAGTCAGCACAGGAATGATCGAACTCTTCTCTGGAGGCATCATCCACGCGGCCAGGATAGAAACACTCGATATGCTGCCAGGTGTCGCACGTCTCGCAATAAATTGTGTTCCCGTCATCGTCGGAGAAGTCGCAAATACACTTGATGGTGTAGGGCTCTTCGTCGGCGGACTCGATGACCGGGAGCGCATCGTTCGCAGAAATTGAAGGAGTCGAATAGAAAGCGGCCTGGACAGGAGTCGCGATCTGCGTTGTGATCGATAGAGGCCTTTCTGTCATAATCATCTAGAAAGAGCCTCGTGTTGGCTGCTGTACGAGTGAGAGGGTGCGTTCACTGATGAAGATCTTGCCTGAGTCGCATGACGAAGGAAGCCGCGACTCGATCGAAAGGGGTATCGCAGAGCAAGCAGAACAATCAAGATCGACGATAGCTGTCATCAGTTGTTGGAAAAGACTGTAGACCCTTCTGATCCTCGATCGTCGCCAACGGACCAAGAGGCACGGCACGCCACGAGACAGCCAACGACTCGCCGTCGCTTTCGGGGCACAGCTGTAGTAGTGGAAAGCACAGAGATAGCCCTGGATGGTCACTGCAGATGGTCAATGAACTCGTAGAGGCGGGTGAAGGCTTTTCAAGACGGGGTAAAGGCGAAGGCGCAGCTGAGAACGACTCGGAGGGGGCTGTTGACAGGTGATGAGAGTCGCGACGCGTCGTTGGGAATATCGAGGGTCCGATCCGGCGATGGTACTGGTGTTAGGATATATCCTCACGCTGTCTCGAGGGAGGGTAACGGGGAGGTGTTGCATGAAAGTTGAGAGGGGAATTGGGAAGAGAGCGCAGAGCAGTCGCTGAGCGATGAGCCAACCGAAAATACTTGCCGCTTTTACTCGAGTGCCTATGGTACGGGCTCTGGGGCTTTACCTATTTTTCGCTAGGCCCGCCTGCAGAGGGTGCAGTGCAGGCACGACTCACCAAAGGCCGCGAGGAGCCTTCGAATTTGAGTCCAAGTGAGTCGATTCTGGTGACGGGCCGGAGATACTGGCCTCGAGCATGATACTGTCCCTCCTCGCCAGGGCGATAGTCGGAAAGCGAGGCACGTCGACACCGCGATGGGCGTGATCGTGGGGATGCAGCATGGCGAGGTCGAGGAGGGCAGAGAAGATGACGAAGTCTAAAAGTGCAGAGGTAGGGCTCTGGGAGGGCGGAGGGCGGCCAGACTGGTGCCGTATCATTGGTGGCCAAGAAGAGCGCATTTATTAGCGTGTCAAGGAAGTGCCGAAGACTCGCAAGGGGCGCTGGCGTCGAGAGTGCTGGGAGAGTGCTGCCTGGCGTCGATGCAGCAGCGTATCAGCGTATCAGCGCAGCGCAGCAAATGAGAACAAGAGCCTGAGCCTGGCATAGCATTTGAGCTTGGCATCCCTGATAGCGATAGCGAGATTGGAATGCAGTGAGTGGCTGGGGCTGTGGCTGTGGCTGTGTCCCAAGCACGCTTTGGGGGCTCGGGGGGGATGTGCGGCGGCGATGGCTCCAGTATGATTTTGGCCTCAGATACTCAGATGGGAGAGCTTGACGAGCGTTTGGGAGCCTCACGGCTTCACAGCTTGAGCGACTTCCGAATGGGTTGTACGTGACTAGGCGCACAGCTCGGTGCTGTGAGGGGAACTTGGAATGGAAGGGATCCCTGCAAGAAAGCTGGCCCATGCACTTTTCAGCCTCTTCTCTCCTCTGAAAGCCTCTGCGGCTGTCACTTTCAGTCGCCATTGTCAAGCAGATCAACCAGGTGTGTGAACAGCAGCTGACAGTACCAACATGACCCTGAGTACACACCCCTATTACCCTGAGGGTGTTATTCTCTCAGGAAACTACAGCCCTGGTACATGGAACGTACCACTACTCATCCTCACCTTTGCAACGGGGTGCACCTTGCTCCTTTCCATAACTCTGATAGCTCTACGGCACGCCAATCCAGCGTTGAAGCTTTCAGATCAGTGGAAAGTCCTCTGGTTTGTCATGAGTGAGCCCTCGAAGTCTGCCAAGTAATCACTGATCAGGCCTGACAATACCGTAGCTGGCTCTATCCATGTCTTCTTTGAGGGCTACTTTGTGTATAACAATTCTCGAATGTCAAGCATGCAAGATTTCTTCGGGCAATTATGGAAAGAATATGCATTGAGCGATTCGAGATACATGACCTCAGATCCTCTCGTGTTGTGTATGGAGAGCTTGACCGTGGTGAGGACTTTTCTCCCACCATGCAGCGTTTCAACACAGCTGATGAAAAGATAGCTTACCTGGGGCCCGCTGTCTCTGTTAACCGCTGTGCTGATTGCAAGGGGATCACGGTTCCGCCATCCCGTGCAGGCTTTGGTGTCAACAGGTCAACTCTACGGAAACCTCATCTATTATTCAACCTGCTTGTATGAAGATTTTGCACTTGGAAAGCGCTACTATCGACCGGAGCCATATTACTTCTGGTGGTATTTCATTTTCATGAACACTTTCTGGCTTGTGATAGTAAGTGAAGTCTTACTTCCATCCCTGTGTCCTGTTATATTCCAGAGCCGAGAGCCCAGGAGCTTCGTGGGAGCCGATATGTGCTGTTTGTCTTGAATGATTGGCTCCTGACCTCTTAAGCCCCCTCTTACAATTTACGTATTATACATGCTAATTCGATATAGCCCGCTAGTAAGTCTGCCCTTACGGTACAATGATGGATACTGACAAGATCAAGTCTGTTTAGCCAACAGTATCTCGGCTTCAGCAAATGCCTTTGCTGTAGCTAGCAACGTTGATAGTGAGAGTGAAAGAAAGAGAAAGTAGGACGAAGACTTGGTGAAGTGCGTTTGCTGTTTTTTTGGCCGAGCAAAACAAGGCTGTAGGATGGATTTATAGAAATTGCCCTTGAATGCACCGATGGTCATTGATGACTTCCTCCTAGATAGTTACAACCTCTGCTGTCTCCTCTATTTAGGAATCTCCCAGCCTTCATTCTCTTCGCACATTACGATTTTAATTGCGTTTCACTTGTCTCAATTACCTATCAGCTCCACACCCTGCCTGTTATTCCCAGTCTTCTGGATCAGCATCGATAACCATGGCACGCGAACGCCCAGTAACTCGACACAGAAGCTACGCACTACCAAAGCAACACGGCATATTGTGTAGAGGAAATAAACACACGATTTCTGGGGGAAAGACCAACGGCACTAATTTCAGTGTTCCAAGCAAAGTGTGAACCGACCGTTTGTCGCTCACAGAATCCTAGGAAGTCCATACGCCAGAACTTTGAAGACATCTGAAAGTACTAGCATCCTTGGAATGTACCATGCATCAAGGGAGGTTCAGAAACGAGATACTTAAATTAACGGTCGACATAGGAACTGGATATTTCAACAAAGCTTCTTTGCCTACTGCAAAGAGGGGTTCTAGCAAATACATAGTAGCAAAATCAGATTTGCGTAGACGAAGGGGGTAAATTGATATGCCAATTTAATCATCAATCAGGGTTGGCCAATCCGTTTCGCAAGTAAAAGTCCAATGATCTTGTTGTACTTCTCTAAACTTGTAACAGTTTCGTGCAAAGTGCAAAGTCACCTTCGAGTAAGGAGCATCTGACCTCATCGATTTACGCGGCACCAACCAAATACGGGCTAGGCTGCTTTCACCCTGGTCATTGGTCTATCTCAACGCCGCTCCTCTTCCTGTTGCTACCTCCCCTCCACCAACAAACACCATCATTTGCGAAAGCTGCCCCGATAACGATGAAGCTCTTGCTCGGCCTGACCACACTGCTCTTGAGCTCTCTTGCTGCCTCAGAAGGTTTATCGTTCTCTTTCGGGGGACAAAAACCCCTCGGTGACGGCGAGGCGGTTCCTGGCAACAACCCACTTACCTACTGCCAAGCAGAGCATGGTGATGATCTTCTCGTTCTCGATCATGTCAACTTGACTCCCAACCCTCCGCAAGCGTACGTGTACAACCTTACGCAACATTCTATTATTGCACTAGCTAATATGCTATCAGTGGAAAGACGCTCACTATCGAAGCTGTCGGGACGCTGCTAGAAGATATCGAGGATGAGGCATTTGTTATTTTGCAAGTCAAATACGGATTGATCAGACTTGTCAACACCCAAGCAGATCTCTGTACACAGGTATCCAATGTTGATTTGGAGTGCCCAATCAAGAAGGGGAAAACTACGATCACGAAGGATGTTGAAATTCCAAAAGAGATTCCCCCCGTTAGTCTCACCCTCATTGCGTCGCAAGATTAGTTGCTGACCTATTAACAAGGGAACTTACACCGTATTCGCGGATGCTTACACTAAAGATAAGAAGAAGATCGTCTGCTTGGAAGCTACTGTAACATTCGGAGGCAGCTCGAAATTTGATTTGTAGAGGAGCGTGGGAAATATCGTTTAGGACAGGCTGGACCAGATGATGAGCATTACAGCGCGATGGTTCTTTTTCTTGCATTGCTAGCTGCGTTGCAGATACCTTTGGAATGAAGTTTCTTTCGTAATAATTTGCATTGTAACTACAGGGCGGTTCTATCGACTGAATGCATTGGGCTTTTAAATCATGTCACCATGGATGACCAGTAAAACCTATCGAAACCTGGATGTTGAGCGGGCAAATATTAGACCCTTAGTACCACTTCTGCCACGACTCACTTTTGGGGCAGCAAATCCAACTTCGCATGATCCAGAGACTTTCAGGCTGCGAGTTTCCATAATTCTGGTATCAAAATTCGAAAAGTGTATTGTCGTCAACGCCCAGGCCTATCTTCTAAACCATCCATAATAACCATACTCAGCTTGCGGCAGTACCACAGAGTTCCGGTTCCAGTTCCATCTACTCGCCGAAAAGCCTTCGCACTCTCCTCAACACACTATCCTTCTCGGGGTCGTACGGGTGATCCTTGCTTGGAATTTCGAGTAGAGCTGGGAAGGCCGCGGTATAGGTATCAACTCGGTGACGGATACGCTCAGCGATCTAGGTAAGGATCAGCTCGAGCTCTCATGAGGGAGAAGGCAGTCTCACATGTTGATTGATTAACAAGATTCCAATATCCTTTCTCTCAGTTGTAAACCTTTCAAAAGCCTCCTCAATGGCCGCATTGTCCGTCTTGCTGTCAACGACAAGGAAGTTCTTCTGTGAGTCCGGGGGTTGTGTGACGTGCTACATTTCCATCAGCTGAGGTTCTTGCGTAAACAACCAAGTTGGGAACTATCGTACACCGATTCCAGCTAGAAGCAGGCCTGTCACTGAGTCCTGAGGGAGATTAGCACTAGGCCGGACACTTCCAGAGCAGGCAGAGCTTACTTCATCCCCAATCACGGCAAGGAATTGTCTGTCCTTATAGGCCGAGGCTGGTGCTGCCATGATTGAATGCTATCGTTGGCAGTGAAGCTTGATAGCCTTCAGAAGAGCTCCATCAGCAAGACGGTTGGAAGCTTTCCATTGGGGCGGCACCCCCACTAAAGCCATTTCTAGTGCTACCGACTCACCCCTGTCACTCGGCAAGGAATCTGCAAACAGCTCGCGAAATTCCAGCCTCACTCACACCTGTAAACAAAGCCGCAAGAGGTCCAGGAAGTGAACAGGACACACCACAATACCAAGCCGATGATGTGAAAGAGAAGCAATCATCGCGCTCACGATGCCGAGACTCATAAGAAGGAAGCCGCTGGTTGAGCGCATAAAAGACTACCTCAATCCTGGCGATTTCTTGCTGTGGCTGTCTGAAGAGATCGAAACGCGCGACTGGGATTCCAAACAGTTTGCAACTCCCTTCGCCCTCGGACTGCACATTGCCTTTCTTGTATCGAGAGCAAATAGCGGGAATGCGGGCAGAAGCGGCGGTAACGATGTATTTGGAGATGATTACTCTGGAACGGGCTGGTTCAGCTACATAGTAGGATTCTACCCACTCGCGTGCCCCTTCAACATGCTTACATATTGGAGGCAACAGTTACATTTCATCTCCTGACGTACTTCTCTATCGTAAACGCAGTGTATACTTTCTCTCGAAAACGGCATTACCGATTATTTGAGAGCTCCATCGACGCCCCACAGTCAACTCCTTCTGCACATCGGGTTCGGGTTGATTCTTCTCCAGTCGCCTCTTCGCCCCTTAGATTTCTTACAACTATTCTTGGAGATACAAGTGCTGAATCTAGAGCACATCCTGATCCAACTCGCGACGTGTGGGAGCTTGCGATTTGGGACCCTCTCCCGATTTGCCTGCGCTTGTTTTGCTTCTTCAGCCCAGGTCACGTTCTCGTGTACTGGCTTTTCCTGCCAACATTGGCCGAGGATCCTCGGCCAAGTGTCACAGTCTTTACTACCATAATTCTGGAGATACTGCTGTCTTCGCAGCTATTCCTCCTCCAATCAGCCTTTTCGCGACAAGAGAAGGATTCCGCCATTATTCACAAAGAAGTCATGAGTGAGTATGATATCAAATACGTTCACCCTCGACTAAACCCACTTGTTCGCGACGTGGGCACCCAGTTTGCTGGTCCAGATTCTGAGACCAGACAAGAAATTGGCGAGGTAGATACTTATACACCAACGATTATCCTCAAACGAGGATTCCGTACCAACCCCAATCCAAATTACGCAAAGCACCTTGACCCTGACAATACTGGTGGCATACCCCAACGATCATTTTCCCCCACACCCTCCACCACGCCAGCGGCATACAGCTCACGAGAACCCACTCCCTTTACAGGTGCAACCCCACGACCTCCGTTGCGGCAGCCTCAATTCCGACAGAGCTTGTCTGGGGCCGTTTCTGCAGGTACCAGCGCAAGTGATGGGGGTAGTCTGGGCATATATAGCCATGCCAATTCTCCTCTCAAAAAAGCCACCAGTATGTATGATATCCAGGGCAATGGGCGACGGGAAACGCCAAGAAATTCATTCGACATGGCTCGTCAAGAGATTCAAGACGAAAGGGAACGAAGCAAGAGCCCAGTCAAAAGGCAGAGTGACGGGGCAAGACTGCTTCCTGCCTATGGCAGGGCTGCTCTCCCAGAGGCTGATAATGAGCGAAGGTCTAGTTTTCAAAATGCCTACGGATTGAAGCAACGACCGGGGAATTACGAAAGCTCTTATAAGAGAGCACCTCCGAGATTCTGATTCGTAATCTTGTAATCATTCTATGGAGTTTGGCTGTAGGTGGTATGCACCACCATAGTAATTGAAGCATTTTGGCGCACTTACGGGACCTGTGAGTAGTGTTTATTTGTGTCATTCGGGGAACTGCGTGCCATAGCAATGTCAATGCGAACCTCGCTCCTTCCATACTAGACTTTCACCGTGTATGTTGTGCCTTCCTTTCTTGACCCAAACACACATCTATATAAGGCCCCGCTCCCATCTCCCTTCTCGGTCTCTCTCCTCCTCAACTACACATCAACTCACTTCTCTACCACTCAACTCTAACACATATAATCTCACTTCTCAAACCTTCCTCTCAATAACACATCAACTCTTCTCAACTTTTCTTCCCAACAATACATCACTTCACGCTGACCCGTTGCTGAGAACGAAAAATGTCGACAGAGTTTCGACCAGCTCCCCCGTCAGGCTGGAGCGCCTCGTTCACACAGAAAGACAAGCTTAGCAAGTCTCCTCCAGTCGCGCTCAATACTCAATCCGCTGGACGAGGCCATTTTCGCTCTTCCTCCTTTGGTGACTTTGTTTCTCGTCTTTTGCTTTCTCGTCGCCAGGAGAAGGGACACACCTTGCGCTCGGAATTCAATGACGACGGTACGCAGGATGCTGTTGGACTTGTCTTCAATCTCCAAACTTCCCAATCTCGCAAGAGTTCCGCAGAGTACCAGGGATTCAGCGCGGCGATCAAGAGAAGCTGGCCTCGTAGGGAGAGTTCCGATGCCATGGTCGTTCCTCATATGCCAGATAGTGCCGATGAGCAACCACCACGCATCCGTGGCCAACCAGAACAGCCCAGACGGTTTTCACTTGGAGATATGGTGGGGATTGCAAGACGAGCTAGACAAAGTGGCGGAGATGAAACTCAGCGAACGTCAAATACAGGAGATAAGAAGAAGGTCAACGCCTTGAGCAGACTTATTGGCTCGCTCAAGAGAACGAAGGGGGAGCAGAGGAGAGAGGGAAGGGCTTCGGGTCCTTCTCAATCTCAGATTATACAACTTTTAGAAAGCAAGAAATCTTGCCCAGAAGTAGCTAAGTTTTCAGACGAGAAGGAGATTACGAAGACGCAACAGATTTTCGAAGACAAGAAATATCAAGGAGAGCAGAGAAGACGTCTGCAGGAAAGTGGAGATTTCCTAGGCGTGCAAGGTGCAAATCCAAGGACAGGATACTGGGACATCAGCGATGCAACAAGTAGCAGTGAACCAAGTCAAATGAGCGAACATACCAAGCTCAAGCTCAATCAGCAAGCTAGAGAGTTGGCTGAGCAGAAAAAGAAGTACGAAGAGGCCCAAAAGTCACACCGAGCAGAATTGATGAGACTTGAGGCATTGAAAGAGTCGAAGAAGAGGGAGAAAGAGGAACATAAGAAAATGGATTCTAGAATGAGACAACGAAGACACGGGAAGTGGAGGGCAAGCGAGACTGGCTGGAGCAGCGTCTTCGAGCCAGAATTAAGCCCAATCCAGCAATCAGAGGCTGGGACTCCTGTCGCTGGTGAGTTTTCGGTGCTAGACTCGAAGCACTGCAGCTAATTTGACTTACCAGAACTCGAACCCGGCGACCGTCTCTTTCCAATACCTTGCGCAGCAGATCCGAATCCATATGTAAATGACACACCCATTAAGCAACGCGACTATTTCGGCCATCGTGCTGTGTCTTCGCCACTTGCACACAAAAGACCCACTCAAGGCACCGACGCATTGTCCGTCACGCCTCGCAGTATATCAATCCCACGAAAACCTGTTGGATTGCCTGGCCATCAACACCCCGAAGGGTCTTCAGAGACTGTTGTCCATACTCATGGTCATCCGTCTCCTCCTATTCCTATCCAAAAATCTCTCTCCAGCAAAGTACAGCAGCAACAATATATTTTCCATACCCACAGTCATCCGTCTCCCTCTATTCGTGTCGAAGAATCCTTCCCCAGCAAATTACAGAAGCAACAATCTGTTTTCCGTGCCTATGGTCATCGATCTTCTGATTCAGTTCAAAAGTCCTCCACGGATAAAGTACAGCAACAAAAATCCAGGTTGGCTATCGATCCGGTGTTTGCTGCGACTAGAAAGGCCACAATTCCTCCCCTATCTTTTTTAGAGAACGAAGGGCGTTCGGCCAAACCGGCAAGCTCGCTCGAAAGAAAAGCTACAGCGATCTCATTCCAGTCGGCATCGACGAAACAAGTCGCGGTCCGGCCTCCGTTGGTCCAAAGCCTCGGCGCTCACCGCATTACTTCCCTGAACGAACTACCGCCGGTTATTCTGAAGGATCCCATCGCGGCCAGGATCCCTTTGAGTTGCCAGACACCGAAAGGGTTTCTCGCAACTTGGGTCCCGCCAGCAACTATCAGAACAGTGCCGACCAGGCTACCATCGTTCATCAACACATCCATCACCACCACTACTGGATACGCTCCTCTTCTGCTCCTTCCCGGACAAGCAGACGGAGCGAACGATATTCGAAGCGACACTCCATGGAGACGGCAGTGCCTTCAAAACAGAATCAATCAAATTCCTCCCCGAACAAGCTCCCAAAGGAAGAACATATCGAGAAAAACGCACAAGACAGCGTTCCAAACTCATCCGACCAACATAACCATATCATCGGAACACCAGCTCAATCTGACAAAAGAGCGGAGCTTAAAATTATATCAGAACACTTCTCCCAGGATCGACAAGGCAGAACTGAAGAGCACACTCATATCCACATCTACGCGCACTCAAAGCCTAAAGAAGCAGGAGAAGATGGCCCAAAGTGCCGCATTACTAGCGTTTCAACAAGTGAGACGACAAGCAGCAATCAAGAAGACGAGAGATCAGAATGGAGGGCAACTCACTCCTCCAAAGACGAGAAAGCAGAAGGGAGAAGACAGGAAGCATACCAACACGAGAGGGGGTTACAAGCTAGCCTGGGACGAAAACGTAGACATAGGAGATCCTTCAAAGACTAAGAAGGAGCAAGGAACTGGCGGCTCGCAAGCGATGAAGGCGAGCCCAATAATTGCTGCAAGGGCAGCAGCGTTGAAGTTTGCGGCGAGCGACAAGCTCGTAGTTTGGCACCCAGAGCCGAGTGCGGAGAAGGGGGTGGGGGAGATGGCGGATGCGGGTGAGACAGGTGCACACATGAAGGCTTTGGTGCTGTATCAGAGACGCGGTGTCTCTTCAGGAAAGGGGCTTCCGACACCGGGTCGGCGCCCACAATCAATTGGAAAAGTTGTTATTGGCATGGCACAAGGTGCCTGGCTGGTGATCGAACCTGTCTTCGATGCTCATTCCAGCATCAGGAGAAGATTTGAGCAGCGACGTCTAACTTGGCAGGATGCGGGCTTGTTTATTGCTGCGGCCATTTTCATGTTCATGACAGCTATTATTCTTGCCCGGATCGTGGGACTCGGGCTGCTGGTGGGAAAGGTTTTGGCGGTTGTATTCTGGCTCCTCTTTGTATTCTGAGCGTGGGGTCAACGTCTGGATCTGGTAGTCGCGGAAATGGTGGAACAGGAAGGTCGAGTATTACTTAATGGACATGGGAGTGTTTTCATATTTGGATAAGGGCAGCCTGCCAGTTCAGGTCACTGGAGCGGTGTATAATGCGTAATGCAGTGCAGAATAATGGTGGATCGCCTGATAATGATGCTGATTGAGGGATTGCTTGAGGCTGCATATCAGATTATGCAGGTTGCTCAAAGCGATAAGACGTCAAAAAACTGGGAATAGGATCAATAAAAGAAGCTTTTGATTTTGGCTGTGGTGCGGACAGGAGCAATAGTGGGCTGAGTTCCTTATGTGAAGACCGCCTTAACTGAAGTGAAGCAAGCACAGAACTTTACCTAAGCTTCTTAATTGCAGTCCCCTTTGCTTCTTCTACCAAAGCCAGATCGAGACAAAGGGTGTTATGATCGACGTTGCACAGCATTTGGCAGAATGTCGATGCATCGTGCTTTCAATGTCGTGCGTGCACTCTAGCCCCCCCTCCCTTCCACCTCACTGGTTGCCAGCCCAGCGTACTATACCATGTCTTAGTGCTAGTGCTGTAGCTATGGTTTCTCAGCATTGCCATTGCCATTGTCATTGTCATTGTCATTGTCATTGCCATTGTCAGACTCTGGTCTCCTCGCGTGCGGCCTCAGCTGTCGTGCCATGTTGCGCTGCCTTGCCCTGCCTAGTAATGGTGCACCGCTGATTCGCGCTCCCGGCCCTGGCTGCCCCCGCATTGCAGCCACCCCGCGCCGATCCGATATCCGATACCGGCCTCCGAGCTCTCGCCTCAGTTTATTTACTGCGAACGGACGGTGCTCACTCTCGAACTTCGAATTCCCAGCTCTTCTTCCTCTTCTGTCAAGCCCGATTGCAACTCTGCTATTTCAACTACACAGCTCTCTCCTCCTCGTCCGCAGAAACACCCCCAGTCCCGCCATCTGAATCCCGAGAACCAGCAAGCATGCCGACTGCTGAGGGTAGACCAAGAACCTTGTATGATAAAGTCTTCCACGACCACATTGTAGACGAGAGACTTGATGGCACAATCCTGCTCTACATTGGTATGTCACAGCTTGCAATTATCTCTACTCATGCTCATCCTCTATCCAGATAGGCATTTGGTCCATGAAGTTACGTCACCGGTAAGCACTTTCTGCTGCTTCGTCCCAGGAGTATACTAACCGATGCACATAGCAAGCTTTTGAGGGATTGAAAGCAGCCGGCCGCAAGGTCAGGCGACCAGACTGCACTCTTGCTACAACCGACCACGTATGTTCACATACGCCCACACAGACATGCATGTCTAACCTATACTACAGAATGTTCCCACTTCCTCAAGAAAGAACCTCAAAAACATCGAGACCTTTGTCGAGGAAGAAGACTCGAGACTCCAATGCATGACCCTCGAAGATAATGTCAAAGACTTTGGCATTACGTATTTCGGTCTTGGTGACAAGCGTCAGGGCATTGTCCATATTATCGGTCCCGAGCAAGGCTTCACCCTGCCTGGTACTACTGTTGTCTGCGGTGATAGCCACACATCCACTCATGGGGCCTTTGGAGCCTTGGCTTTCGGTATCGGCACGAGCGAAGTCGAACATGTTCTTGCCACCCAAACATTGATCACAAAGCGGAGCAAGAACATGCGTATTCAGGTTGATGGCGAGATTGCACCAGGCGTGAGCTCTAAGGACATCATTCTTCATGCCATCGGAAAAATTGGTACTGCTGGTGGAACTGGTGCGGTTATCGAATACTGCGGCTCTGCCATTGAAGCTTTGAGCATGGAAGCCCGAATGTCGATCTGTAACATGTCCATTGAAGGCGGTGCGAGAGCTGGAATGGTTGCACCTGATGAGGTCACGTTCGAGTATCTACGGGGCCGTCCTCTTGCTCCAAAGTATGGTTCCGAGGAATGGAACAAGGCAATCAATTACTGGAAGAGCCTCAAATCAGATCCTGGTGCGAAATATGACATTGACGTCTTCATTGATGCCAAGGACATCACTCCCACTGTAACGTGGGGCACGAGTCCAGAGGATGTTGTACCAATCACCGGCAACGTTCCGGACCCCGAGAAATTCGCAACTGCGGAGAAGCAAGCGGCTGGTCGCAGAATGCTCGAGTACATGGGCCTAGCAGCGGGTACCCCTATGGAGGATATCGTCCTGGATAAGGTATTCATCGGCTCCTGCACAAACGCTCGCATCGAGGACCTTCGAGCTGCGGCCGCGGTTGTCAAGGGCAGAAAAGTCGCCGCCAATATCAAGCGAGCAATGATTGTCCCTGGCAGTGGCCTCGTCAAGGATCAAGCAGAAGCCGAAGGTCTCGACAAGATCTTTGTTGAAGCTGGTTTCGAATGGCGTGAAGCTGGATGCAGTATGTGTCTTGGCATGAATCCTGATATCCTAGCACCAAAGGAACGTTGTGCAAGCACTAGCAACCGAAATTTTGAAGGACGACAAGGAGCAGGCGGACGGACTCATCTCGTTTCTCCTGTCACCGCTGCAGCGTGTGCTATCGTTGGCAAGCTTACAGACGTTCGAAAGCTGAGTGATCGCAATGCCACGCCTCGAAAGGCAACTCCACCTCCCATGGAAGTCAAGCCCCATGTTGATGAGCGCGTTGAAACCGATGACGATGAGCGGGAGATGATTATTGATCAGCCAGAAGACAACGGCGCACACACCAATACCATGACTCCACACACCTCTGCAGGCCTGCCCAAGTTCACGGTTTTGAAAGGCATTGCTGCACCTATGGACCGAGCAAACGTTGATACCGATGCCATCATCCCCAAGCAATTTTTGAAGACAATCAAGCGAACAGGTCTTGGTTCAGCTCTCTTCTTTGCTCTTCGCTTCAATCCCGATGGTTCCGAAAAACCGGACTTCGTTCTCAACCAAGAGCCGTATCGTAAATCCAAGATTCTAGTCGTAACAGGGCCCAATTTCGGATGTGGTAGTTCTCGAGAACACGCCCCTTGGGCTCTCCTCGATTTCGGCATCAAGTGCGTCATTGCTCCATCCTATGCTGATATCTTCTTCAACAACACTTTCAAGAACGGCATGCTCCCCATTGCAATTACCAACAAGGCGGACCTTGACGCCATCGCTGCCGAAGCCCATGCCGGCAACGAGATTGAAGTTGATCTTCCAAACCAGGTCATCAGAGATGCAAGCGGGAAGAAGATCTGCAGCTTTGAAGTTGAAGAGTTCCGAAAACATTGTTTGGTCAACGGTCTTGATGACATCGGATTGACAATGCAGATGGAGGAAAAGATCAACGCCTTCGAGAAGAAGATGACGCAAAATACTCCTTGGTTAGATGGGTCAGGATACCTGAAGCGTGGTAAATCTGGCAAGTTGGCTGCAAAGGCAGTCCCAGTCCCGAAGACGAATCGAGGTGAGGAGGTCAAAGAGCCATTGGAGTGGTGAATGGTGCTACTTCTGCTTGCCTGTAGCTGTACAATCTGCGTGGCATGTAGTATTGAATTGCCTGCTGGTGGGTGGCCATTTGCTCTGATTTTTATGTTTCCCAAGATGCATAGAGACCGGTAGCCAGCTACTCCGGTTGCTGCATACGACTTCACGGTCTTTCATGATATCATGACAAAATAAAATAACATTAGAAACTTATGGGCTATTCTCGGGTGCCACTTAGCTGCTTCATTCTCTACCAATGATGTCCCTGTATGGTATTTCAGGTAGACCTGAAGTGTGTAAGCAGTATAGAAAGTTCTCTGCGAAGATGGGCCTGCGGTGGATTCCTCGCTGGCGCTAAGTTTGCAGCCCGACATCCTTTCTCCTGAAAATCCAAATGTCCGAAGCGGCACATAAAATCTTGTTTCGAATCACTTGACGTTCAACACTTCCTTTCAGAGGTAGGCAGAGTTGCCACAGGTTCTCCCGGTGTGTCCATTTGGTTGTATCAATCCGGAAGATGCTGTTCGAAAGAGCCATGGCACTATGAACATTCCGTCGTGATTGTAGCCTGAGGACAAGAAGTGGACGTGCTCCGAAAGGAACACCTCCAAATTCCCTTTTTTTTTGCACATCTGCCCAAAGCTCTTACCTAAGTTGAGGCTTTATGCTTTCCTGTTAAACGTGCAGCCACAGCACAATTTCACTCCGAGCGACGTGCCCGTTTGCTGCCCTTGCGGTATATTGGACAGAAGCCAGTCCACTTCAGACTTGGCCATTTTAGACAGTAGGGGTTGCAACTGCCGGTGCCTTCTGTGGTACGAGGTAGAGCCATTTTTGTACCCAGGGGTCCTAGTAGATCTCATCAATGAGTATCGAGTTCACGAAATGGCCCGACGTGTCGTCAGTCGATATTCAATCTGAGGACCTTCATGTTTCGAATATGATGGTGCGTGCTATTATCAAATCACCCATGGTGCCGAGCATACCGGTGGGTGGAAGTAAATCTGGGGTAAATCCGGGGTTGTATTTTGCCGCACATATCTTTAGGGATTGCGGTACATTGGCCCCTCCCCGCACTTCCTCACCTTTAACTCCCGTTTTAACGTTCATTTATGTTTGATGGCCCATCCATGTCCTTGTCTTGACGACAGCCTCCGATTTGTGCGGATCAACCCGCTTTTCTCTTCGGAAGAGGGAAAGCTCATCTCCATTCTACCAATGGTAATAGATCACCGTGTTGGTCTCCGTTTCTTCTCTCCAGACTGTACTTTCTGCTCTTTAGGCGGAAGGAAATGTCGGGAATAAAGTATAGAGATTGCACGGAAACAAAAAGACTTTCCATATTCCTGCCAAAAGCGGGCTTCGGCTCGTGCTTCGAACGGCTGAAGATCTGAACTTACAGCGATGTTATTATAAGACAACTGGCCACTCCATGGCAGACGTCATTTGATTGTACCTTGCATATCTTGAGGTTTGGCTCTTTCGAACAAGAATAAATTCGGCGCTCCTCCCGTCTTTTCTTCCATTTCTTCGACTTGGAACAGCAAACGAAAGTTAGAAACTTCCTTTTTCCTTTGAATCCTCTCGACCTTGATTCAAGTCCACTCACCAGCAACACCACTTGCACCTTTATCATGATATTCGGATCTCCTTTTCTTTGGCTGGCGTGCATTTCTGCCGTCATTGCCCAAACTCCCAGCAACTGCGGTGCCAAAGGCTACGACAAAAACAATCCTAAAGCATACGTCCTCAACACCTCCATCTCAACCCTGCCTGCCTGCAAAAGCCTATGCGCAGCGAGTACAACCCCAAAATGCGTCAGCTTCGCCGTGGCGACCTCTCCCCCTGAGTGCTTGCTCTACAACGTCACTTTTTCGCCTACAGTGAACTTTACTCCATCGAACACCAGCATTTATACATTCTATGACGCTACTTGTACCAATGCGTAGTATGCCCGGTTATCGAACAGGGGGGCAATTCTATTACTAGCTAGCCTATGAATACTGTACGTCTTTTTAATTTATAACTTTAATATTTAATAACTTTATAGTTTATACTTATAAGTATTAGGACTTCTACTCGATTTCTCGCTTAGAAAGGAGGTTAAATTAAATACTATACTTTTTTGTATTTTAGTATTAAA
The DNA here is from genome assembly GCA_009732865.1 of Stipitochalara longipes BDJ. Taxonomy (NCBI): domain Eukaryota; kingdom Fungi; phylum Ascomycota; class Leotiomycetes; order Helotiales; family Hamatocanthoscyphaceae; genus Stipitochalara; species Stipitochalara longipes. The sequence continues at coordinate 9,776 of ML769347.1, read as the reverse complement.
TGAAAATATTAGAAATATAAGTAAATAAAAAATTATAAATAATAATTAGTTTATTTTCTTATATAAAAGACTATAAAGGTAATCGTTTTAACCTTAAAAGAGTATATAGCGGGTTTAAAAATATATTAAATAATAGCTTTTAAGTAAGAAAGGCTTAAACTTAGAAATAAAAATAAGAAAATATATTGCATTAGTAATATGGACCCAGCTTAAGCAATTACGTAACCGTAGCCTTTAGGTAGCGCTCTCGTTACGAGATAAATAGATTATCCTTTTATACCTTACTTAAACGCAATCCTCTTACCTTAATATAATACTTAAAATCGCGAGGAGAGTATTTAAATTTATAAAATATATTATATTTTATTATTTAAATTATAATTAATAAATAAGCTGTCGTATTTTATTATTTAAATTATAATTAATAAATAAGCTATTATATATTATTTCATTAATTAATAATTAATTAACTACTAATAGAAAAATCTCAATTTAATTATATATTATATATTATAATATATATATAATTATATTTTATCCTTACTAGCTATTATTATAAATTATAGCTTAAGTTATTAATTATTAAAGATTAAGTTATTAAGAAACCTATTTTCTAAATAACTACTAATTAAATTTTAATAATAATTTTATCTATAAATTCCTTATATTTAATAGTAATTATTAAATTTTATCTGGAATAATTATTATAATATCCCTAGCTTTTATTAGCTAGTAAAATCTAATTAGTTTAATTAATTCTACTAAGCCTACTAAGGCTTAGAATAAAACCCTTAGCTTAGCTCTAGCTTATAGCCGTTAGTTCTAGCTTATGGCTATTAATACTAAGCTAATTTTAGTATACTCGGCTAGGGACGATTATTTTCGGGGTTTTAATTTATAATATAATAATCATGGGACTAATCTAATTTCTAATCTATGGCCGTAAACTAATAATTTAATTTCAAAGCACGGCTAGTTAAGGGTAATATCAGAAATACTAGTACTAATTAGGGACCCTTAAGGTCTATATAAGTATTTAATTTTCCCTCATATAACTAGAGAATTAAGCTCTCAAATATTAATTCTTTATCCTTAGTTATAATTCACTTTTAACTCTTATATTTTGGTTACCCTGCGCACGCTCAGGTTACCCTACTTCATATATCTTAGTTACCCTATTCCATAACTTAGTTACCCTATATAAAACTAATAATTCTAATATAGTAATAATACTTAGTTCTTAACTAAGAGTTACTGAAATTAATTAATTTAGACCACTAAATTAAGCGAGGCTTCCCCTTATATTAAGGGTAATTTCCCCCTTATTTTTTACTAATTTAAGCAAATATAGGTAATTATAGACACGTGCCCCGTACGCCCCTGAGACAAAGTTCTAGTGAGAGTATAAACTAGAATCTCTTAACTATATATCTATGAAAATAAGTGATTACGCTACCCATAGCGGGTAATATATAAAGGCTTATTATAAGCTATTCTCATATAAGGGATTCCGGTCTTTATAATTACTAAGAGCCCTTAGTAATTGGTAAAGATTATGTCTTTCTATAATTACTTATATTAGGTTATATTTGGTTATATATTAGTATTACTATAGCTAATTAAGGGCAATATAATTAGTCTTAATCCCTATATTAATATTTAATAGTATATACGGATATATATTCCAAATACGCCTCTAGTGTAATTCTTAATATATCTAGTTATATATAGATATACTATATATAGGGGTTAACTCGAGTTTATCCCTAGATATAGTATATTTATATTATATATACGATTATTCCAGATATAGGCCTCTAAGTACCTAAGAGTACTTAGAAGTCAATTATTATATTTATAATAACTAAGAGAAATTAGTCTATTAAGGAAGGATTATAACTACTATTAAACTCTCTTAAAAATTATTTTATAATTTTTAATATTATATATACCTAATTTTAGCTTGGCTCCTTTACTTAATAAAAGGGTCTTATTATAAGCTTAAAATCGAGGTAAGAGTTATAATAGTAAGTTAGAGCTTAATTCCTTAAAAGGTCTTAGAAAAGGGGATTAAATTTCACCGTAGTTTACGGCTAAAATAAAGATATATAAGTACTTATACTTAATAGTACTATTATCTTTAATATTAGCTCCTTTAATCCATAAACTCCCTTTTAAATTAATTAAGAAAGTTAAAACTTACTTAACTTAATAATTAATTTAAAAATCCTTTATTAAAGGAAAATTACTATAATTAAAATCAGAAATCTATAGTAAGGAGTACTATTATAGTTCTTAATATTAGAACTAAGTATAAATATTTAGAGCTTTTATTAGCTAAATATTAGCGTGACTTAAGTAACTAATAAAACGGGAACCGCTATCCCGATTAGGCTTAGACTCAAAATATAAAGTCTTATATATTACTTATATTATATATAAAAAGCCTAGCTTATTTAGTAAATTATTAGCTATTATAGGAAAATAAGAAATTTCAAGTTTCTTAGTACCCTTAAGGGCGAACTAAGTAAGTTATGACTTATTACCCTTAGTCCCTTAGTTCCTATTATAATAAGCAAAATAGCCAGTTTTTCATTATTTAAGGGTAAAAAGCTAATTAGTAGCTCTAATTATATAGAGTGGAAGACTAATACTAACCTATTTCTTAAAATAAACGGTTATATATCTTATATCAATGGAACCGAGACTAGCCCTAATAAAGAATTATACTATAAAGTAGTAAATAAACTAGATAATAAAGGGAAAGTTACTAGTAGTAGAGAAGAGCCTATTTCACCTAAATTAGGTATTAGATATACTGATCAATTATCCGAGTATAATCGTAATAGTAAGAGGGCTCTAGGTATACTAAAGTCTATAATATTAATTAATAATAACGAGCGATTTAAGAATAAAGATAAGCCTAACGAGCTATATACTACTATTACTAGTACCTTTAGGTAGTCTACGCTAGAGCTAATAGGCCGGTACTTTAATAAAATTATTAATAATAACTATAATTCCTTTAATAATATGAACGAATATACTAGTAATATATAATCTAGTCTTATTTATCTAGAGACTATGGGCTAAAGTATACCTAAGCCTATTATGGCTTGGCTAATATTAAAAGGCTTACCTAGTTCATATGATAATTATACTAGTTAAAAATATGAGGAATTATCTAGTATTATTAAAGATAACTAGCTTATTAAGCTAATATCCGACTTAATAGCGGAAGAAGGAAGGCTTAATTCTAATATTAGATTAGAAGCTAATAAGACCTCCTTTAATAATAGTCCTTCTTATTGCAAATATTATAATAAAAAGGGGCATATAGAAGATAAATACTACACTAAATATCTAGAGCTAAGAAATAATATATCTAGCTCTAATTCTAATTCTAAGAATAAGAATAATAAGGATAATAATAATAAGACTTATAAGAAGGGATATAAGAACCCTAAGGTCTTATTTAAGAAGAAGTAGTCTACTAAAGCTATAATGAGCGCTTTACTAGTAGATACTAATATTAATAATAATATTAATATTAAAGAAGATATTAATAATATATCTTATAAGCTAGATTCTATTAAAATATCTAAGGATTCTAAGCCTAATCTTACTAAGGAAGAATTAGAGTTTATGGATATTATTAAAGAATAAGTTATTAAAAAGGCTAAGGCCTATAATAATAATAGTAATAATAAGCCATTTAATAATGGACTTATATTAGATTCTAGCGCTTCTAAGCATTATACTCCCTATAAGGACTATTTATTAGACTATAAACCGGTAAATAATAAATCGGTAATTATAGCTAATAGCCTAAAATTACTTATTAAGGGTATAGGCCATATTCCTGTCTTTATTAATAATAGTATATTTTTAATTAAGAATATAAATTATGTCCCTAATATTAAAACTACTTTAATTAGTTCTAAGGAATTAACTAATAAAGGCTGGGAGATCTTATTTAAGAAGGACTTAGCCCTTTTAAGTTATAATAATAATATTATAACTAGCGCTAAATAATATTTAAATACCTATTTCCTAAATGAGATAATTATAAACTATGAGAAGTTAGAACCTATAATTTATAATATTATTAATTATAAGGACTATATAATTAATAATAAGAACCCGATTTTAAATTTAACTAATAATAAGGATAATAATACCTTATTAGACTTATATTATTAGTGATTCTTATATATAAGTAAGGACTATATTATTAAGAGCGCTAGGAATACCACGGGTATAATTATACCTACTCCTAATATTATACTAAATAACTATGATAATTACTATTTTAGTAAATTTAAGGAGATAATTAGCCGTAAACCCCCGAATCCAGTTAATATATTAGAGTTTATAGACTATAATATATTAGGTCCCTTTAAAATTAAAGGACTAAAAGAAGAGAATTATATATTTACTATTATGTGCCGCGCTAGTAAATATATATGGATTTACGCTATTAAGTATAAATTAGACGTGTATAATATTATAATCAAGTATTATAATATAATATTAACTTAATTTAAAGTTAATATTAAGGGAACGTGCTTAGATAATACTAAAGAGCTTAAGTCTATTAAGCTAAGCTCTTTTTATACTTCTAAGGGCTTATTATTAGAGTATTCTAGTATATATACCCAAGCCCAAAATAGTAAATCCGAGAGGCTAAATTTATATTTATTAGAATATATAATAACTATATACTCTTATAAAAATATCCCTTTAAAGCTCTAGTTTATATTAATTTAAGGTATAGCCCATATTAAAAATTATACTTATAATAGTATAATTAAGACTAGTCCTTATAAATATATAACTAAGTAAAAGCCTAATTTATCCTATATTAGGATATTAGGCTCCTTATATTATATACTAGTCCCTAAGCTTACTAGGGGCGGTAAAAACTTTAGTAATAAGTCTAAAAAAGGTATATTATTAGGGTTTAAGTCCTCTAATAATTTTATAGTCTATATACCCGAAGATAATAAGGTTATTATTACTAGGGATATAGTAATTAAGGAAGAGCTTAATTATAAAGATAATTATAAATTAGAAGAGGACTATAATACTTTACTAGAACTAGAATCACCTAATTATAATAATTATATTAGTATATATAATAAGAAATCTCTTTTAGAAGAACCTATTATAGAAGAACCTAAAGAGGATATATATAATATAAGCGATAATAAGCTTAGCTTACCTATTATCCCTAAGAGGGGTAAAAACCGTAATACTAGTAATTAGTTAATTATAAATCAATATAATAATAATAATTTAGATGAATTAAACCCTAATTATAGGGTTACTAGGTCCAGTAAAACTCTAGAACCTAGTAATAATTTAATTTAGTCTAATATATATAATATGACTTCTTTAGCCTATATTAGCTTATTAAATCAGGGAGTGATTAATCCCAAACCTATAATAAGGACTAAGGGAGATAAGAGGACTAAGTAATTCTATAGTCCTCTTTATATTAGTTCTTATTATAACTTAATTAAAGAGGACTATTTTAATGATTTTTTAATATCTAATATAAATATTAGTTCTTATAATAAGGACCTTAATATTAGTAATAGTCCCTTATTAAATAAAATCAATAAAATCGAGATTAAGGATTTAATTAAACCTAATACTTATAAAGAAGCTATTAATAGTCCTTATAAGACTAATTGGGCTAGCTTAATAGAACTAGAATTAAAGACCCTTAGAGATAATAATACTTGGGATTTAGTACCTAGACCTAGTAATACTAAGGTACTAAAAAGTAGATGGGTTTATAAAATTAAGGATATAGACCCTTTAAACCCTATATTTAAATCTAGGTTTATAGCTAAGGGCTTTAAGCAGATTTATGGCCTAAATTATATAGAGATATACGCTAGCGTTATAAAATAAATAGCTTGGAAATTAGTATTCGCGCTAGTGATACTATATAATCTAATTATATTTAAGGCTAATATAGTCTCAGCTTTTACTTAAGGCTACGTAGACGCCTTATTATATTTAGAGCAGCCAGAAGGCTACTTAAATCCTAAATACCCGAATTACGTACTTAAGCTAAATAAGGCCTTATATGGGCTAAAGTAATTAGCTAGGATATAGTTTTTTACTCTAAAACCTAAGTTAATAAAACTAGGATTTAGAGTATTAAATACCAAAGCCTGCTTATTTATTAATAATACTACTAGAGTAATTATCTACTTATACGTAAATAATTTAGCTATATTAGCTCCTAGTGAAGCTATATTTAATACCTTTATTAAGGATATTAGTATAAACTTTAAAATTAAGAACCTAGGAGTTATTAAGGACTATTTAGGAATCAATATTAATTTTAATAAAAACTATATTAAATTAAGTTAAGAGACCTATATTAATAAGGTTCTTACTAAATTTAATTTCCAAGATACTAAGATTAAGTCTACGCCTATGGATTCTAATATTAAATTAGAACCTAACAAGGAATAAGCTAGTAAAGAGGATATTAAGCTATTTCAAGTCTTAATAAGCTCTTTATTATATATTATACTTAGGACTAGGCTAGACATAGCCTTCGTGACTATTAAGTTAGCTTAATACGCTTCTAATCCTAGTAAAGTATATTTTACTACTATTAAGCGAGTTTATAAGTACTTAAAAGGAACTAAAGACTATAGTATAATATATTATAAGAACACTAGCCGCTTTATAAGCGGTTACTATAACGCTAATTATACTAGGGATTTAGCTTCAGCTAAATCTACTAGCGGCTATTTAATATTATTAGCAGGTAGTACTATAAGCTAGAAATCTAAATTATAGACAATAATAGCCTAAAGTATTACTAAAGCTAAGTATATAGCTATTAATACCGTAATTAAAGAAGCTATTTATATAAGAGCTTTATTAGAAGAACTAGGATATTATAAGCAAAATAAGTTCCCTATATATACCAATAATAATAGAGCCTTATTATTAGCTAAAAATCCTATTTTTCACGAAAGAACTAAACATATAGCGGTTAAATACCACTATATAAGAGACCTTATAATTAAGGGTATTATAGACCTTAACTATATCCCATCTAAGGAGCAAAAAGCTAATGGCTTAACTAAGCCCTTAGATAGAGCTAAATTTAATGATTTTTTAATATAAATCGGTCTTAAATTAGCTAAATAAATAATATAATAATAACTTAGTTATTAAGGGAGCGTGTTATATTTTAATTACGATTAATAAATAAGCTATTATATATTATTTCATTAATTAATAACTAATTAATTATTAATAGAGAAATCTCAATTTAATTATATATTATATACTATAATATATATATAATTATATTTTATCCTTACTAGCTATTATTATAAATTATAGCTTGAGTTATTAATTATTAAAAATTAAGTTATTAAGAAACCTATTTTCTAAATAACTACTAATCGGATTTTAATAATAATTTTATCTATAAATTCCTTATATTTAATATTAATTCTTAAATTTTATCCGGAATAATTATTATAATATCCCTAGCTTTTATTAGCTAGTAAAATCTAATTAGTTCAGTTAGTTCTACTAAGCCCACTAAGGCTTAGAGTGAACCCTTAGCTTAGCTCTAGCTTATAGCCATTAGTTCTAGCTTACGGCCATTAGTACTAAGCTAATTTTAGTATACTCGGCTAGGGACAGTTATTTTCGGGGTTTTAATTTATAATATAGTAATCATGGGACTAATCTAATTTCTAATCTACGGCCGTAAACTAATAATTTGATTTCAAAGCACGGCTAGTTAAGGGTAATATTGGAAGTACTAAGTACTAATTAGGGACCCTTAAGGTCTATATAAGCGTTTAATTTTCCCTCGTGTAACTAGAGAATTAAGCTCTCAAATATTAATTCTTTATCCTTAGTTACGATTCACTTTTAACTCTCACATTTTGGTTACCCTGCGCACGCTCAGGTTACCCTGCTTCGTATATCTTAGTTACCCTATTCCACAACTTGATTACCCTGTACGAAACCGACAATTCCGACAGAAGTTATATATAACTCCTCCTAGGTTAAGGATTCTTTTCCTCTCTAAAATACTAAGTAATTACCTTTATATTAATATTAGCTTATAATAATATTACCTCGTGTCTAGTCTATTTTTAGATTATAGAAGCATAGCTAAGGTATACTAAGAATTATTATATAAGTCCTTATAATAATAATATTAAATATAATATCTTTAGTATATCCTTTAATTATTTTTATTTAGAGGATCTTTATTTCATGGGTTATTATCCTTTTCTTTATCCTAATCTCTCTATTATTAATAGTAAATAATTAATATAATTATAGTTTCTTTTATATTTAGAGTCCTTATTCTCTTATTACTCTTATATTAATAAAATTACCTATTATATTAGAGTTTATTATTACTCTAATAGTTTATTTATTTAATTAAATAATTAGGAAGATTTACTCTCCTCTTCCTATTATATATAATTATTTATATTATAAGATCTTAGGTATTTACCCTATTAATAATAGTCCTATATCCCTAATAACTCCTAGTTTTTTATCCACTTATAACTAGGTACCTAATATCCTTCTAATATTTATCCCTTATTAATAATTACTAGTATTCTTATTTATAGCTAAGTCTAAGTTAATAATTTAGCTTTATAGTGGGTTTTATAAGTATCCTTATAGTATATCTATTATCTTAACTAGATATAATCTAGGTAATTAATCCGGCTTATATTAAAGTCCATAGCTATCTCTCTTATATCTCTAGTTAGCTTTTTAGCTAATATCTTAAAATAATGAATACTTTATACTACTCCTTTCCTTTATATAATTCTTTCCTCCTTGAGTTTTAACTAATACGTACTATCTTTTACTATATTTACAGATTTCTTTAAGGTCTAAAATATAATAGTCTATTAGGTTATATTATTTAGAGAGTTATTATATTAGGGTATTTCGAGTTTTCTTATTATCTTTATATTATTCTAGTACTTTCTTTTAGTTTACTTAAAACTTATCCCTTCTTTTATCTATAATCCTAGGTAATATCTTAGGATCTTTAAGTATTTATTTCTCCTAATCCTAGAAATATAGTTACTTTAATTCTTTTTATTTCTCCTTTATCCCCTCCCCCTTAGGTTTTATTAATAGGTCTAATTATATTATATCCTATTCCCATAGTCCTTATAGAGTAGTATTTAGTTATATAGTATTATTATATCCGCCTTGCCCTATAATTACTAGTTTATTCTATTACCCTATATTCTAGTATCTAAAATCTCCTTATCCTATTCCCCGGGTCTAATCCTTATTTCCTATTCTATAATTTCTAGTAAAGTGGCCTTCTTTATTATAATTAAAATACGTTTTTCCTTCTTATTATTTCTATATCTTATTAGCTAATAAGGCCTTAAAGGTAGTATCTAGTTCTATTAGTTCTCTATAAGTATCTTCCTTTTATACTCCTTATAACTTCCCTTTATATATATATAATCCCTTCTTCTTAAGTGCCCTTTTATAGCTTTAGTTATTTATCTGGATTACTCGCTTAATTATTCTAGCTAGTAATATAAGTATATCCTCGCGGCTAAGATTATCTTTAATATATTCCTTTAGCCCTTAATAGTATTAATATATTAGTGCCCTATTATTCTAGTTTAGCTTAATTAAGTATCTGTCGTATTTTATTATTTAAATTACGATTAATAAATAAGCTATTATATATTATTTCATTAATTAATAACTAATTAATTATTAAT